>ML675609.1:18222529-18800102 GCA_007922155.1 Mesoclemmys tuberculata | reverse complement strand
TGAAGTACTTCCTTTTGTTTGTTTTAAATTGGCTGCCTATTAATTTTGTCAGGTGACCTCTGGTTATTGTGTAGTGTGAATGGAGAAATAACGCTTTTATGTTTGTTTGTTTTTTGTCTGCATCACTCATGATTGTATAGACCTCTCTCATATTGCCCCTTAGTCATCTCTTTTCCAAGCTGAACAGTCTCTACCTTTTTAATTTCTCCTCATATGGAAGCTGTTCCATATCCTAATAATTTCTATTATCCTTCTCTGTACCACTTCCATTTCTGATGTATTTTTCTGTGACCAGAACTGAATTTATTATTCGAGGTATGGGTATACCATGAATTTATATAGTGGCATTATGATATTTACTGTTTTATTATCTATCCCTTTCTTAATGGTTCCTAAGATTCTTTTAGCTTTTTCAACTGCTGCTGCACATTGAATGGATGTTTTCAGAGAACTATCCACAATGATTCCAAGACCTCTTTCTTGAGAGGTAACAGTTTATTTAGACCCCATCATTTTGTATATATCATTGGGATTGTTTTCCAATTTGAATAACTTTGCATTTATCAACATTGAATTTAATCTGCCCATTTTCTTGCCCAGTTTTGTGAGATCCCTTTGTAACTGTTTGCTCTCTGCTTTGGACGTAACTATCTTAAATAATTTGTATCATCCGCAAAACTGCCATCTCTCTGTTTACCCCTTTCTCCAGTTGATTTATGAAAATGTTGAACAGCACTGATCCCAGTACAGATCCCAAGGGAACACCACTATTTAGCTCTCTCCATTGAGAAAACTGACCATTTATTCCTACTCTTTGTTTCCTATCTTTTAACCAGTTACTGATCCAGGAGAGGACCTTCCCACTTATCCCATGACTCCTTACTTTGTTTAAGAGCTTTTGGAAAGGGACCTTGTCAAAGGCTTTCTGAAAGTCCAAGCAAACTATATCCACTGGATCACCCTTGTCTGCATGCTTGTTGACATCCTCAGAGACTTCTAATAGATTGGTCAGGCATGATTTCCCTTTATAAAAGCTGTGCTGACTTTTCCCCAATACATCATGTTCATCTATGCATCTGATAATTCTGTCCTTTGCTTTAGTTTAAATCAATTTACCTTATACTGAAATTAGGTTTACTGACCTGTAATTGCCAGGATCACCTCTGGAGCTTTTTTAAAAATCAACATCACTTTAGCTATCCACCAATCATCTAGTACAGAGGCTGATTTAAGTGATAGGTTACATACCATAGTTAATAGTTTTGCAATTTCATATTTGAATTCCTTCAGAATTCTTGGGTGAATACCATCTGGCCTTGGTGACTTATGACTGTTTAATTTATCAGTTTGTTCCAAAACCTCCTCTATTGAAACCTCCATCTGGGACAGTCCTTCAGATCTGTAACCTAAAAAAAATAGCACAGGTATGAGTATTTCTCTCACGTCCTTTGCAGTGAAGACTGATGCAAAGAATTCATTTAGCTTCTCTGCAATGGCCTTGTTTCCTTGAGTGCTCCTTTAGATCCTCGATTGTCCAGTGGCTCCACTGATTGTTTGGCAGGCTTCCTGCTTCTGATGTAATTAAAAATAATTACAGTTGGTTTCTGAGTCATTTGCTAGTTGCTCTTCAAATTCTTTTGGGGCCTACTTATACTTTTACACTTGAATTCACAGAAATTATGCTCTTCAGTAGGATTTGACTTCTTTTTTTTAAAGGATGCTACTCTGTTTTTTAGCCATGGTGGGATTTTTGGTCCTCTATTTTTTAGAATTTGGGGTATATATTTAATTTGAGCCTCTATTACAGGGTTTTTAGAAAGTTACCATGCAGCTTGCAGGCATTTCAATCTTGTGACTGCTATTTTAAAAGTAACCATTGCCTCTATTTTGAGAGACCTCCATCCCTGGACACCTAAGCTGATAAATCTTAAAGGGTCCTGAGTTTCAGAAGGCAGATGCTCAACACTTTTTAAAATGCAAGTACCTACAAGATGCTCAAGTAGGGTACCAAAAAATTGAGGTAACCCAAGTCACTAGTCATGTTTGAAAATGCAAATATATTTACCTACCTACACATTACACACATGGAAAGACTATGGGTGTGACATTTTAAAAAGCTGCTCAGGCAATTGCACACCTAATTTGTGTGCTGATTTACCATGATTCCATGTCAAAATTGTGCATTGCACAATTTTTAAAGACAGTATTTGCTCACATAGTTGCCTGATTCACATGCATAGTCATAGTAATTGTGCATGAAAATTAGGTATGAAATTGTGAGCCCCAAGGGTTTAAAAACCAAGCCCTGTGTGGTATGGCAATTTAGTAATATTAGCCCGATTTACAAGAAGCTCAAATGACTGCAATATTTTGGGTTATTTTTTCCTTTGTTTTCTATTAATTAATTTTTCTTGCTGCTCCTCATACCCAACTTGTACATTTCTTTCCTAGCTTATTATACTTCTTCTTAGGCTTTATTCACAATTAATAAAGAACTCAACAGCACATTTTTTAAAAAACCTGCATTCCATTATGTGTGATTTGTAAAAGACCTAAAGCTGCAATTTACAGGGATCAGAGCACTTCTAATGCCAACAATAGAAAAACTTTTTCATCTGGTTACTGGCTCCCTTAACAAATCATAAAGGGCTTGCAATGCTTTGGAAACAGTGGATGGATATCTGACGTCTGTTAGTATTTAATGAAATTTCCTTTTTATTTCCTCCCCAGGGGCCCTGGCTCCTTCTCTTGCTTCTAGGATTTTTACAACATCTGAAATGACAGCGTCTCGGGACATCACACAAAACAACATCACACAGGATGTTACCACCTCAGGAAAAGATGACTGAGGCAAACATAAGCTGTCTGAACTTCTACAGGAATACTATTATGTCACATTCCCTGATCAAAGCTGAAGGACCAATGACTTTTCTTAACACTATGACTTATTTTCTGAGATAAGGCTTATTTGAGTGACGGTGATAATAATAATAGAAACAAATAATTGAGGTCAGACATGTTGAACTAAATTCAGGTTTATGACTCTTTTTTTCTGTTCAGTAATTCATATACTTGAAACATTGTCTGGCCTCTGGGACGTGGTTTGTGTTTTTTCTCTGGATGGGGCCACTGATGTGTTTATTTTGAATGAGTGGCTGCCTTTAGCCATCTGAGCCTGGGGGTCTTCCTCTCCACACTTATGAACAGTCCCATTGAGGCCAAACAAGACAGGGTTCCTCTGAGTCCCACCCCTTCTTTGATAGGAACCATAATTTTATTCCCTTTCTGTTGTAACATATTCTCTTTCCCTTACCTGGCAGCTACCCTGGTGGCATTGTCCCTTTATACTGTAACACATACTCTCTCTCCTATAACAGCAATGGCTGTTGCATGCCTTCTTGGGCCTGAAGGAACAGGAGCACAAGGGCTTCTAAGGCAGAGGTCACTGCCTCTCCATGAATGCTATCAATAGACATTTGTGCAAGGACTGAATTCCTAGCTATAAACTATATAGGAAGTACGGGTCAGGTCACAGACGTGAGAGAGTAGCCCTGGACCTAAAATGTTCCAGAGAATCTAGTAAGGCCACATTTCTGAGGGAAAGGGTTACGCAGAATAATCTGCATGGATACAAATCCCTAGTTACAAAAATAAAATACACTAGAAGAGTTACAATACCAGCCACCAGATCAGGAAAGTGTGCAATGTTCAGAGAGACAGAAGAGGTAATGAAGTCCAGTGAAACTGTAATAACAGGCAATTTCAGGTACCTTCAAATAAGCAGGTCAAATATCACAACTAGACAAGACTTAGTAGTAATTTCTCAATACTTTCATCTACTGCTTTTTGTAACTGCTGGTTATACAGCATGAAAGAGGAGAGGCTGCTTTCTTCTGAAATCTAAGTAACCCAGGAGTTAGTTCAAGAAGTAATTACAGTTCAGATGTTAATAGTGACCATGTGTAAATGATTCGGACCCGTCCGGGTCAGCAGAGTCCTGTAGTTGGGGAAACTTAGCTCCTCCGTGGGCTACCACGGAGTCAGGAGTCGATTGCCCCATCCCCTAGCAGGGCGGGCAAGCAAGCAGTTTATCGCCCCGGCCCTTGGCAGGGAGGGCGAGTCAGGAGTCTATTGCCCCGGCCCCTAGCAGGGCGGGCAAGCAAGCAGTTTTATTGCCCCGGCCCGTGGCAGGGCAGGCGAGCCAGGAGTCTGTCAGGACTAGGGGTACTCCTTCTCATCTAGGGATGTAAAGGGGTGAGAGGGAGGGGGCACAGGCCCACCTGACTCCACTACATCCCAGCCAAGAGCCCTCCCAGTGGCACGAGAGAACTGCCACTGGGTCAGCGGGGCTCCGGCCGCAACACGCTGACATGGGGTTGGCCCCTATCTCGGCCACAAGCTGTGGCCTCCCTGGGCCACTTCCTTCCACCCAGCCCCAGAGTACCTGCATCCATGTCTGGCCCTCTGGGGTATGGGGGGAGGTGGTGAGCGGCAGCTTGGCCAGGCCTTCACCGTCGATGGGCGGTAGGTCTGGCAACTCCTGGAGGTCGTCAGAGAGGGGTAGCTCCTCCAGGTCTCCCCTGGGTGGTTGGGGTATCTCCACAGCAGGCAACTCCTCTAGGTTGGGTCTGGCCTCTGGAGGTCTCTCCCTCTCTCTGGGGTAAGGGTCCTGTCCCCAGCTGTGGGGGCCTGGCAGGTTGCCCCCCTGTTGGGGGCTGGGCGGCCCCCACCGCCCGCCTGGGCCTGGAGACTCTAGCTGGTCCCGGGGTTTGGACCGCTCCCCCCAGTCGTTGAGGTCAGGTAGATCTGGTCTCTCCCACCAGCGTCCATCGGTCGTGGGTTTGTCTGGCCTGCCCTCGGTGTCTGGGTCAGGCTTGGGCTGCTGCCTCCGGTGAGGCACGTCTGTCTCGGCCGGCAGCTTCCCCCTGACTGAGCTGCCTGTCCTGCCTCTTATACTTCCTGGTACAAAGCGTTGGTAGTACCCGGCCAACCCCAAGAATTGCCGCACCTGTTTCTTGGTTGCCGGTCGAGGCCAGTTCTGTAGGGCTTGCACCTTCCCTACCAATGGCTTCAGGATCCCTCATCCTAGGGTGTAGCTGAGGTAGATGGTTTCCCGCCACCCAATGTGACATTTTCACGGGTTCGCGGTTAATCCCGCATTCCGCAGCGTCCCCAGGACAGTGGCTACCTGCTTCAGATGGTCACCCCAGTGTCGACTATATATAACGACGTCGTCAAGGTAGGCGGCGGCGTAGTTCACATGGGGTCCTAGGAGCCGGTCCATTAGGTGCTGGAAGGTTGCTGGTGCTCCGTGGAGGCCGAAGGGCATTCTTACAAACTGGTACAGCCCACTTGATGTCGCGAATGCGGTCTTCTCCTTTGAGGAAGCATCGAGGGGGATTTGCCAGTAGCCCTTTGTCAGGTCTAGCGTAGAAAGTAGCGGGCCTCTCCCAGCTGGTCCAGTAGCTCGTCCACCCGGGGCATGGGGTAGGCATCGAACTTGGAGACCGCGTTAACCTGTCTGAAATCGATGCAGAACCTATGGGAACCGTCCAGCTTCGGCACTAGGACGAGGGGCTTCGCCACTCACTGGCGGATGTTTCTATCACTCCCAAGCTCAACATTGACCATACCTCCTCTTCGACAGCCGCCTGTAGTTGGCGGGGGGGTGAGCGTGTACCTGTCCGAATGACCACCCCGGGTTCAGTTTGTATGGTATGGTACACCCCGGTGGTCTTCCCTGGGGTGGAAGTAAAGGTGGCTGCGAAGGTCTCCACCAGCTGCTTTGCCTGGTGCTTTTGAGTCTTGGACAGCTCCGGCCCCAACTGGGGCTCTCCCAGGCTTTCCCATTCCAATACCTCTGGCCCCAACTCCGTGTCTGGAGGGTGGGGATTGATGAACAACCCCTCTTGCTCTTGCCACGGTTTCAGCAGGTTGATGTGGTACAACTGCTTCTTCTTTCGTCGGTCGGGTTGCCTAACCTCATAATTCACGGGGCCGACCTGGCGGAGGATCTCGTACGGCCCCTGCCATCAGGAGAGGAGCTTGGACTCGGTGGAGGGGAGTAGTATCAGGACCCGGTCCCTGGGCTCAAAGGAGCGGGTGCGTGCACCCCGATTATATGTCCAGGCCTGGGTGGCTTGGGCAGCTTGCAGGCGTTCTTGGGCGGCTGCCCCAGCCTGTTGAAGGCGTTCCCACAGGTCCAGGACATACAGCAAGAGTCCTTGTGTGCATGAAGGTGTCTGTTCCCACTGCTTCTGCATGAGGTCTAGGATCCCTCTAGGCTGTCGGATGTACAGGAGCTCGAAGGGGGAAAACTGGGTAGAGGCCTGTGGGGCTTCCCGGATGGCCAACAGTAGGGGCGGGATCAGCTGGTCCCATCTCCGCAGCTCTTCCGGAGGAAACTTCTGCAGCATACCCTTTAGGGTTCGGTTGAACCGTTCAACCAGGCCGTTTGTCTGGGGGTGGTAGACGGACGTTTGCAACTTCTTGATCCCTAGGATCTCACACACCTCTCGGAACAAGCGGGAGGTGAAGTTTGTCCCTTGGTCGGTGAGGAGCTCTCTGGGTAGCCCTACCCGGGCAAACACCTTCATGAGCTCCCCCGCGACGGTCCGGGCGGTTGCATTCTTCAAGGGAATTGCCTCTGGGAACCAGGTAGCGTAGTTCATCAGGACGAGGAGGTAGCGGTAGCCAGCTACACTCCGCTCCAGGGGCCCTACCAAGTCGATGGCTACCCACTCGAAGGGAGTCCCAACCAGTGGAAGAGGCACCAGGGGGGCTCGGGGTACCCCTGCAGGAGCAGCTATCTGGCACTCTGGGCACGAGGCACAATAATCCCGGACTTTCTGGTATATTCTTGGCCAATAAAACCGGGTCAACAGACTAGCCAGCATCTTGTCCAGGCCCAGGTGCCCCGCGGCGGGAATATCATGGGCCAACTTCAGCACGGCCCTCCGGTAGACTCGGGGCACTAGCAGCTGGGCGTGCAGGTTCCGTGTCCGAGCATCCCTCTCAATCCGATACAGGAGGTCCCGCCGGAGTTCAAATCGTGGCCACTGGGCCGCCCGCTGGGGTTCGATGGCCACCCTGTCCACCGCGGCAAGCTGGTCGTAGGCGCGGCTGAGGATGGGGTCCTCCCACTGGTCACAGCAAAAGTCTCGTCCTGGACTTCCAGGACCCGCCGGATCAGGCCCAGCTGGTGGGCCCTCCGCTTCAGGGCTTCCCCTCCCACCCGGGGGTTCAGGGGTCTGTTCCGCCGTGTCACTGCTGGGTGGCGACTCGGGGGCCTCAGGTAGCTCTGGCTCGGGATCCCCCTCATCCGCACTGTGGCGGCCTGTCTTCTGTAGAACCCCCACGAAGTCTGGCCAGTCCCAGCCCAGGATCACCGGGTATGGGAGATGGGATGCTAGGGCCACCGGGAGCACCCGGGTGACTGGACCGATTGTTAAGAGTATCGGGAGAGTGGGGTAGAACTTCAGATCGCTGAGTATACACCTCAGGCCAACCTTTCCCAGCATCCGGCCATCCTCTGGCACCAGCCCCCTCAGGACAAGGGTCTGGCCACACCCTGAATCAATCAGTGCCTCCAGGCGTTGCCCCGCAATGCCAACCGGGATTGTCGCTTTCGGGCTGGAAGGCTTGTCCCTCTCCTACATAAACCAGGCCGTAGGAACAGTCCATCATGGGGCACTGGCGCCATAAATGGCCCATCTTCCCACAGGAAAAACAGGGGCCAGTGCTTCTGGGGCCCTCTGGGGTTGAGTTGGTCTGCACCGAGCCAGGGGAGCGAGGAGCCACGGGCGGCCCATGGCTTGCTCGGGCCGACTGTCGACTGCGACCGGGCTCCTGGGTCATCTGGGGCCTGGTCGTCCGAATGGCCGGGGCCACGGTGGCCGCCCCGGAGCTGGTTCGCCCAGGCTCGATGGTAACAGCTGGTCTCTCCATTGCTAGGAAGTCCTCCATCAGTTTCACGGCCGCGGTCAGTGTGGTGGGCCAGTGCTGCATGACCCACGTCCTTCCCTGGGATGGGAGGATACTCAGGAACTGCTCTAGGATCACTTGCTCCGTTATTGCGGATGTGGTGTTCTGGGTGGGTTGGAGCCACCGCCAGCAAGCATCCTTCAGTTCTTGGGCAACTGCCCGAGGCCAGGACCCCGGGGGGGTATGTCTTCTCCAGAAACTGCCGTCGGAAGGTCTTGGGACTTATGTCTAGGGCATCCAGGTTGGCAGACTTTACCGCTTAGTAGTTGTGGGCCTCTGAGTCAGCCAGGGCCCGATACGCTGCCTGTGGAGCCCCCGTCAGATAGGGTGCCAAGAGGATTGCCCATTGGTCTGGGGCCCAGCTGGCAGTGGAGGCCACCCGTTCAAAGGTCGTCAAGAAGGCCTCCGGGTCATCACTGGGACCCAGCTTGGTGAGGTGTAGTTGGGGGTTAGTCACGGCCAGGGCGGGGCTCCGCGACTCGTCCGAGCCTGCTGGCTTGGGCAGCAAGGCCCCCAGCTGCTGCACACACTGTCGCTGTATCTCTTGCTGCTGGGCCCCCAAGTCTCGCACTAGCTGCTGCTGCTGCGCGGCCAATGTCTGCAACAGTTGCTGCTGCTGCTGCTGCTGGACCGCCTGCTGCTGTTGCTGGTGGTCAGCCCACCACTTCATGAACTTATCCAAATCCATGGTGACCGCTGTTCGTCAACGCTGACGGGTTACTGGACTGTCCGTGTGGGGAGCCCCCACTTCTTATCAGGGAGGAGTTGCCCACATTCTCCACCACGTGTAAACGATTCGGACCCGTCCAGGTCAGCAGAGTCCTGTAGTTTGGAAAGCTTAGCTCCTCCATAGGCTACCACTGAGTCAGGAGTCGATTGCCCCGGCCCCTAGCAGGGCGGGCAAGCAAGCAGTTTTATCGCCCCGGCCTGTGGCAGGGCGGGCGAGCCAGGAGTCTATGTCGGGACTAGGGGTACTCCTTCTCATCTAGGGATGGAAAGGGGTGAGAGGGAGGGGGCGCAGGCCCACCCGACTCCACTGCGTCCCATCCCAGGACCCTCCCAGTGGCACGAGAGAACTGCCACTGGGTCAGCGGGGCTCCGGCCGCAATACGCTGACATGGGGTTGGCCCCTATCTCGGCCACAAGCTGTGGCCACCCTGGGCCACTTCCTCCCACCCAGCCCCAGAGTACCTGCATCCACGTCTGGCCCTCTGGGGTACTGGGGGAGGTGGTGAGCGGCAGCCCGGCCAGGCCTTCACTGTCGATGGGTGGTAGGTCTGGCAACTCCTGGAGGTCGTCAGCGAGGGGTAGCTCCTCCAGGTCACAGGGAGGTCTCCCCTGGGTGGTCGGGGTATCTCCACGCTGGGGAGGGGTCCTCCGCAGCTGGCAACTCCTCTAGGTCAGGTCCGGCCTCTGGAGGTCTCTCCCTCTTTCTGGGGTAAGGGTCCTGTCCCCAGCTGTGGGGGCCTGGCGGGTTGCCCCCCTGTTGGGGGCTGGGCAGCCCCCACTTCCCGCTTGGGCCTGGCGACGCTAGCTGGTCCCGGGGTTTGGACCGCTCCCCCCAGTCATCGAGGTCAGGCAGATCTGGTCTCTCCCACCAGCATCCGTCGGTCATGGGTTTGTCTGGCCTGCCCTCGGTGTCTGGGTCAGGCCCGGGCTGCTGCCTCCCGCGAGGCATGTCTGTCTCAGCCAGCAGCTTCCCCCTGACTGAGCTGCCTGCCCTGCCTCTTATACTTCCTCCCGGGGTCTTGGCCCCGCCCCTCTGCTTCCGAGTGGCTTGGCTCGCAGGGCCGGGTTCTGTCCACCGGGGACCCAGGGAGCGTTCCTCAACCCCAGGCTCGGTGGCAGACCCAGGCGGCTTGCTACACCATAGTATACTTATGTTCAACAGGCTGAGGAGAGGGATTGCACCCTAAGTAGCAAGGTGACACTAAATTTAGAAAGTGAGATTTTAAAAGCGAGAAAGAAGCTTCCATTCAAATTATGATTAGCCTTTCACTGTAACTCACAGCTGATTATACTCATATCAGTAAGATGAGAATCTATATTATACATATAATTTCACTTCAGCCGCCACTAAAAATGCAGCCCCTTTAGGGGCAAAATCTCAGCCATTAGTGTGGTCCTTGAACTCTTAACATAGAAGTGAAGAAGACAGCACAGTTGGTGCAACAGAAGAATTCAAGTAATGTAATTGCTGGACTCGTATAGGAATTTGGCTAGGACATTGAGAGTGCCCTGCTCTTGTTCTTTACCGGTCAGGACCAGAGCTTTTTACTTTATGCAAACGACAGATTAACATATTGGCTCCTAACTGCGTAATTCTGTATATGCATTTCTTCCTTCCTTCCTTCCAGTGAATTTTAGTTGATTAATGTTGCCATGTTTTCATTATTGGAGACTGAAGTCCTCTATTTATATCCACAAAACAGGATATTAGAGAGCATTTTTACAATCCTTTGAGCACTATTCAGAAGGAAATTTTATAAACATTTGAGAGATACCTAACAGGTTTAGAAGAAGTATACAATTGAAATACTCTTACAAAACTTCAGCCTATGGCATTTCTATCTGTTTAATGTTTATGACAGGGGCACAAAGTTCATAGTATATGAAAATGTACATTGCATTTAAAGGGCAACATCAACTTGAAAATCACACTTCCATGGGTCTTTTAAAAATGTATTTATCTGCTATGGTTGAAAGCAACACCAAGATGACTGTAGCTGAAAAAGAGAACATGAAAAAAATCTGTTTATTTGGTGTATTGGGGACATTTGACAGCTCTGGGGGTATGTCTACACTGCAGTGTAAGCGTGTACTTGAGCCCACATTCAAAGCTAACTCCCATTGCATCTACATTGCAATTCCAATAACGCAGGGCTTGAACCCAAGGTCCCAGAACCCAAGGTCCTAGGACCCTCTAGGGCTGTAGGAGCTGAAATTAAGTCATACTGAGACACAGGTCTGAGCCCTATTGCTTTGCAGTGTAAACGCAGTCACGCTTGATTCAGGTCCTGGGAGTCATCTCGAAGTATCCCACAATTCCATGGGACAACTTCCTTAGTACTCTCTATGCCAACAACCTGCAATCCACTCTGTTGAAAATGGAAGTCCCCCTACTCTGGCAAACAGCCTACTCTGTTTGCCTACTCTGGCAGATGCTCAGTTCAGCGTTAAGTCATTCTGTTCTGATCACCGATCTGCAAGCACACTATCAGAGAGACATCTGGGTTTACAATGGAGACCAAACTGCTCGAGCCTTTTGCAAAGTGAGCTGCTTCCTGGCAACGTGAAGTAAAGTAAAGTTTTCCTAGGGTTTTGTACTGCTTCCCATTACTGTAGTATCTGACCACAGGGTCCATGAATTACCAAGACCTATTTTTTCTCCCAAACATTTGTATGGGGTCAGGGAGACTTTTGGGGACAGTTAGGAAATCTTTAGCATTCCCTTTAAAACAGCCTGGGGCCAGTGAACAATGGGATCCTGAACAAGGGTTAGGAGCTACATTCTTTCTTCCCTAGAAGCCTGCATCGTGCCACACAGTAATAAGAACAAGGGAAAAAGGCTGAAGTGGTGTTGATTTTCTTTGCCAAAAAATAAAGCATAATACTTAAAAAATGGAATTAAAAAGAAAAATCAGTAGGAAGGAGCCATATAAGAAACTTAGAAATGAGGTTTGCTTTTTTTAAAAAAAACCAAACAAACATGTTTCTGGATCCCCTTTAAAAAGAGTCCAGGCAGTTTGGGAAGCTCTCATTATCCTCTCCTATGTGATACGAGTCAATGATTCCTCTGCCAAAAGATGAGACAGAGTAGCAGCAGGGTTGCTTTATTTTGTTAATTATTTGTGCTCTAGTCTGGGACTAAAATAAAATGTTTAAGGTGACCAGAGAAACAGGAAGTAGTTCAGTGGATTGTTGTTCCAGGCTATGCACTTGTGCTGGTGAAACGAAGCAATATATTTGCTGTGCTGAAGGAAAGACTGGGAACTGGAGGACTGTAAAACACATTGCTTCCTTCCACAAGGCTCCAAGTGCCTGCTGGAAGACACACTCATCAATTTACCATCTCTTTCCTTAAATAATAAATGTGCTTACTGTAGCTGTTTCCCAGCCTACGTGGCTTAGGGTGTTGACTTTTTACATGTATCTTGTTATATCCAGGGATATAGTCGATAAACATTTCCCCGGGCTACCGAATGAATGAGTAAATCCTTGGTTTAGGTTCTGTCTTGAAAGGAGAAATGGTGTTTGGCAAGAAAAAGCAAATCTTAAAATGTAATTAATTTAGCTTAATTTTTGTTTGCAGATGATCTGTGATAAGTTTGTAATGATCCCAAATGTGCTGGTTATCGGGTTGCCTAGAAAATTCTATTTTGAAAAATAATTGAGGTTTCAAATTTGTTTCATGCAACGAAGAACAAAAAATAAGACCTTTCACAATTTTATGAAAAAAAGACGCATGCTAGAATAGCTAATAGACCAGTGGTTAGCACTCACCTGGGATTTGGGATACTCAGGTTCAAGGCCTGGCTCTTGACTTCAATATATAGTAAATTAAACAATTTCAAAGCAATTATTCCATAAGCAGGGCTGGAATTGGGCTGTTACACTGAGGTATGGCAAACCTTCTTCCAGGCTGCCAAACACTTTCAACTGAATCTCAGTTTTCGTTGTGCTGAAGCCTTGAAAACATTAACTAAATGCAAACTGATCCCAGCAACATCTGCCTAGATTTCCAGCCTGAAACACAACATCACAGACATGAACTGCCCCATTCATGTCAGTGGATGCTAACTCACATGCTGAGTGATGATATTTTAGATAGCAATATTGTGAACTATTTCACTGCATGGAAGAATGGGGAAGAATTACATTGTGAAGATTTATACACATTGCTCTGAATGACAGCTCATTTTGATGTCACGACTGGAAGTGCTTGGGAGGTACCACAACTTAACTTTTTTTCCTAACTCAAGAAGGAGCTAAGGCCAAGCAGTGCAGCCTCACCAAGGTAAAGCCAAGCCTAAGGAGCCCAAGGGATCCCAGAAAATACAAATGACAATATTTTGAACATTTGCACAATCTCCTGTGAATGATGTCTCATTTTGGAGTCTCAGAACAATAGTTGGATAGAATACTACTATTATCTCTTTTTTCTCCAATTCAGCCCCATCTGTAACAGATGTAGTATACAAAGATTACATGAAACTGCGATGTGCTATTAAGGATTTATCACCCTTCGTTTGGATTATTATTATTTATTTGTATTACAATAGTTTTTAGGAGCCCCAGTCTGGATCGGGACTCCATTGTGCAAGGTGTTGTACAAACACAGAACACAAAATGGTCTATGTCACAAAGACTTTTCAATCTAAATAATGACTGTATAAAAAGCTTGTGGCATTTGCCATCCATGCCATAGTAATAGTAATCCATGTCAGTACAAGTTTAAAGACTTACCTGTTGTTATTCTGACATGTATCATAGGAGCTGATGCAGATTCTAGATTAGTGATGGTGCTGAAATTTTTTGCTAGTGTACATAGATTCTTTGCTATATCATATTGAAAAAGTTCTCTCTACCAGATTGTATACTTTATCTTTCTTCCTTTTTTTTACCTGTAAAATGTGTATTCCTTTTGAATGTGCAGTTGCCAAAACGATTTAAAAGTGTGTTAAAGATTATGATTATCAATAATTATACATATTACAGTACCTATTTGAGATCTCCTGCCATCCTAAGGAAAGTTAGGAGATAATAGCAGTGGAAGAGGATGAGTGTGTGCCAAGTGAATCCCAGGGGCTTCCAGACCAACTGTGAAGGGAATGATTGCTACTGACGTGAATGGAGCAGGTTCCAGTCAAGTGTGGTAGTTTCTAAGAGGAAACAGTTTTGTTTCCTTTTGACTATTGCTCCCTGATAATGTGAAAAACTGGAAAGGAATTCAAAAAAGTATTGGCTTTGGCATTAATCAAGTACACAGGGCTTCTTTGCAGCTTACACTGCTCTGTAGCACCTGTAATCTTGTAAGGTATTTTCATTTGGTTTCTCTATATTGTACTAAGCCCCTAGGAGTGAGTAGACTGGGAACTGAAAATGAGAGCTACCTTAACCAGTTGAAGTACCAGGAGGAAACCCGCTCAGGCCTTTCTGAGGGGAAAAGGACAAATGTTCAGGCTCTCTAATCTATTTTCCTTTATGAAAAATAAACCAATGATTTATACTGAGAAAATCAAGTGGCTGCAGCATCTACTGAAATGAATTACCAAACAGGAAAACAATTTCTCTCTCCCATGAATTACTGTAGATGATACAGTCTACTGTTGTACAATTTCTGTGACAGCATAAAATTTGTCTATTTTTATATGGGATGTGCGGAATGAGATTATAGTAAATGTTAGACCCTCTGCACCAATTGAATCAGCAGTTCCTAACAAACTGCTTAAATCTACTCTAAAATAGATGATTTCATAGTTTCTTGGGATGTCACAGTCTTCATCTGCTTCACGAATCATAACCACATGGATTTCACAATTGTAGGCACAAATACTTTTCTGGACACCTGCTGCTCGGTGGCAGAATAAAGCCTTTCTCTGTTCCACTGCCTACACCTCGTCCAAACAACTACACACTTATTTTGGGGCATCACGGGGGTAGGGAACGGAAGGATTGGTCCTCGAAGTGCAGAGACTGCCACTGTATGTGGCTCTAGAATGGGGATGGAGAGGAGGAGAACTCCTTACAATCTCCCTTCCCTTGCTCACCCATTTAAAGGCCAGGCATGATCTGGCTCCACATATCTATGTATTTTACTAAGGGCCTGATTGTGGCTCTAAAGCCATAGGCTGCCCATGCTTCTTTCTCCTTTGCTGATTCTTGTCTGGCGATGGGGCCTGCTCACAACCTACTCCTTCCAGCTGCATGGAGCCAATTGCTCCATGGTTCTCCATCATGCTGTGTGTGACCCAGTGTAGAGGGGGCAACAGAGCCATGATCATCCCCTCCCCTTTTTCAACACCTTGGACAAGAGGTGAGCAGTTTCTTTTCTGTTCTGAGTACAAAGAGCTCAGAAGTAGCTCCTGTCCACCTGCTAGAAGGAAAAGCCTGCTGCTGCTCATCCTTCTCCATGTGGCTACAAAGCTCGGCAGCAAATTGTCTCTTCCTGTGAAAATTTTCCCTATCCTGAATCAGGTTGAAAATTTGAAATCTCAAAAATGTTCAAACAAGTCCAATAATCCAAAACAAAAAATGTGGATTGGGTCCATCAAAAAATTTTGACCTTTTTAATCATGTTTTTTCTTTTAAAATATAAATGAACTAAAATGTTGTAATGCAAAGTTCTTTTGAAAGGATAAACAAAGTTTTACATTTCATGGGACCTTTTTACAATTTAAAAAGTTTTTTTCACATGTGGTGACGCATCAAAGCTGAGCTTTGCCCACTAAAAGTGTTGGTTCTGAGAAGTTGGCATGTTCTAGTGAAAAACCATATAGACAGAACATTTTTTATCATCTCTTCTCACAGGCTAGATCTAATCCTGTACCACAGGCCAATTATTAATGTATGTATGTAGATTATGTCAGTAATAACAAAACAGGGTGTTCTGATTATCAGCCAGTGTTAAAACACTTCGGCAGTGCTTGTAATGCATCGGCAAACCATTAAGCTGTGTCGCTTGACAGTAACACACTTTCTGTGGATAAACAGAGGACCTTAGTTTGCTGAGCTGTCAGCAAAGCACCATTTGGCAGGGATAAATTCACTGAAAGGCTTTAAATAACTAAGATAGTTCAAGAAAGAGACAGCCAGATTTGGTTTTAAGGAAGGGAGGGATTGGTAAGAATACTATAGAAACAGGTTGATGGAAAGAAAATAGAAAAAATAAGGCAGGCATGTTGGGCTGGATGGTTTTTTGTTTTGTTTCTGAAGTGCCTTGGATTGTTAATGTGCAGCTTTTGTATCCTTCTCTCTGTGTGCCTTGCTTTAAATTTTCATTGCATCCATTTCACCACTTAGTCGTGTCATGTCGTGTTACCTTGTAGCACCATGAATCAGAACTTAATAATGGAAACAACAACAGTCATTTTAAACTATTGCTGCCCCCGTTTCATTATTCAGCTACGTCACATCATGTTATATTGACAGAGAAGATCTCACAATGAAATTTCAAGGGCTATTTGCATCTTGGAGTTTTCTTTTAGCTGCTCTCAGTGAAAGAGAAAATATTAATTTAAATCAGCTGGGATTTTCCATGCGTCTCCTTTACTTATTTAAAGCATTCTTGTACATGGCATAAATAGAAAGAAGAGGGAGTGGGCACAAGCATTTATCATTCTAATATAACTATATGGCTTTTAAAGTATATCTTAGTCATATCAGTCCAAAGAAGAATATTTTTTTCCAGTCATTTGTGATATTGATGTACTTACACAAAATCAAAAAGATGAACTAGACTCCTTAGTGTCTTGTTGCTGAATGAGATAGAGTTTGTGTTATTATTTAATATTTACATAATACAATACGTTTGAATGGTGCTTTAGAAAAATAAAAGGACAGTCCTCGGGACTTGCTAAATCGGACACCCATTGTAAATGGCTGGATATTGCAAATTAGGGATTACTCAAACAAGCACAATAATAAAACTGAAAGGTTAGCTGATCACAATATACAATCTTGCTGATCATATATTTGGGATGTTGAGGTCAGTGCTAATTATTTATGATACTTCATACTATAGTAATGAAAGTTCTCCAGTACATTTTGTAGGAATAATGAAGTCATAATGCCAGATTCCTAATCCTATCGAGTAGCACCTTATTCCACAAGTGGGTGTATTGATTTTAAGTGGGGTAAGGTTGGGAGGATACGTAAGGGAAGGTTGGAGAATCTGGCTCTTTGTAATAGTAGACTTCACATCATTGCTGAGAAGTGAGAAAAGACAGCTGGACATTTGTAAATTAATGAATGTCTGGATCAATGAAGTGTGTGCTATTAATATTCTACTGTATAAGGAGGTATATATGTTATCATTCCCAGAGGGGTGTCACCAGAAGAAATTATCAAATAAAATTACAGCAGAGGACACACAGGCAGTTAGAGGAAGTACAATGAATTTTGACTGCCTTTGAATTCATTTATCAAAAGCTTAACTGTTCCCATTTCAAGGCAGGTGGAACAATAATAAATATTAAACAAAGTAAGTCAACCTGTATCCAGAGCATTTTAATCCATAAATAGTTAGAAGCCTCTCTTTTTTTTTTTAATTTGAGTCAGAGGCTGCAAGAGATGGTTCTTGCCACTTCCATTTCTCACTGAAAATGAGTCATGGATAAGCAAGGGGATCAGTAAGATGTTCTCATTATTACAGTTAACCTATAAGGAGAGGCTGATTTGGAAATGTGACTTTATTTGTTATTTACTAGAGTCAATCATTTATGTTCTAGAAACATAATTCAATGGCAAAACAAGAGATTTGCTTTCCCGAAGAGTGCTTACCTTTACATGATGTATCTTTGGTTGGATATACTTACAGAGGAGAAAATGTGTCATGAAGGTGCCTCTGTGAGAGGTCAGAGAACTAGCTATTCCGTGGACAGTAGATGGGCATAAGGAGCGGGAATTCAACGAGTGAAAATCCACTTCACCTATTCTCTCACTGGCTTTGTCGATTCACCTGGAAGCAGTCAAATTAGCCTCTTTACCCTGCTGGTGGCTCACAGTCTTCAAGAAACCCGTATTTATTTTCACCATTCATCCATAGAATTCTATGGCTACCCCCCTTTTTCCTATGCTATAGGCTTAAAGAAAGTCACATAAGGGAAGCAGGAAAAATGACAGCTGAGGCTGGGACCCTGCCATTTCATTCAATGGATGCTACTATAAAGAGGCCTGCTTCAGCATTAGACCAGGGTTCACTTAACTCCTTCCTTAACCAGAAAGTTGAGGAGCTAGGATTTTATAAAAACATGATAGAAGTTCAAAGTATATGAATGTGAGTGTACCTGCATATTATGCAGTTAGACATTTAAATGACATCAAAAGAGCATACAAATAAGTCCAGGTGCAAAACTGAAGCCTATGATTATTATGGGCACATAAAAGAAGGCTGGGTTTTAAAAATGTAGACTTCAGTATATTTGATCCACAGTTCTCTGAAATCAATGGAACGGCTGTTATAGACCTCACTGTTTTTTGGATAAGGCCTTATTGCCTAAATGAATCATTCTCCTAGTGATTAATGCTTTGCAACAGACAATAAACACACACATACATATTTTGTTTTAATAGCAGGCTTCTCTGACTGCATCTGAGCATTCAGCAGAGAACAAATAACCCAACATAGCATCAATGTCTGCTTTTGCTCATTCACTCTGTCCTCTGGGCAGAAGGACAGGCTTTTCTCAACACATATATCCTCATTCACAACCTGCTGTAGCACTTCTACAAAGTCAGTTCAGCTCCTTAGAGCACAAGGAAGAAGAAAGAGAAATGGATTTTATTTTTCTAGTTGCTGTTATGTTGTCAAAGTTCAGTTTCTTAAGCACAGATTTTTGTTTCCATTGCTTTGTTGTAACACCAGCAGCAGCATTAACTGCAAAACACACGTGCTTAATGTAAAATATTGGAAAACTATATTGTTGTTGTTATTTGAAATGTCACATCAGATACTATATTCATTTCAATAACACCATGCAATCAAGGTGTACTTTCAGCACAGACACTGTTCTGGAGTCCTAAAACGAATAGAAGAAATGTTCTTTCTTCTGTTTCTGGAAGGTTGCTGTTCAGAATAACGCAACGTGCAGCTAGTTAAATTTTTCCATCTTAGGGCATGTCAACACTGCAATTAAATGCCCATGGCTGGTCCATGTCAGCTGGCTCGGGCTCGAGCTGTAGAATTGTAGCGTAGATGTTAGGACTCCGCTGCGAGCCTGAGTCCTGAGATCCTGCTAGTCGGGAGGGTCCCACTGGTCAGGCTCCAGCCAAGGACTGACTGTTTACACTGCAATTTTACAGCCCCACAGCTTGAACCCTGCGAGTGCGAGTCAGCTAGCAAGGGCCAGCCATGGGTGTTTAAATTTCAGTGTTGACAAACTCTGGGTTACTTGTTGGGTTTCCAAAGAGGATTGCTTCCTTTAACCAAGCAACCACCCCTTCCCATACTCCATGAACTTCAGAGGGCCTTTATTATATTCCAGCTAGCTCTCCCAACCCCAGTGCCATCATCTCAGTTCAGGTTGTGAGTACACCTCTGCTCCTCTGCTCAGCCTATGGCTGTGTGCTGTGGCCCTTAAATGGAACCTTGAATAAAAAAAGAAAACAAGAGAAACACCAAAAGCAAATGTAATGACTGCAGTCTACAAACTACATAAAGGATGACTGGAAAGTTGAAAATATGTTTTGGTTTGGCCCTGTTCCCAGCTAATGCAGTCATAGAAACCTGTGTTCTGCAGATCATCAGAATGAGGCTCCCTTGAATAAAGTTCTACAAACCACATCATTCACCCGCTTGCCTCACCTTCCACCCAACATCATTTTTATTTCCCTTGGTGAAGATCTTCATTGCCTCTCTTGCAGTTTCTTTGGGCTTTTCTCACCCATTTCATTCTAGGGCTGTGTTCCTAATTGGCAAGACAATACTTGAAAACAGTCTCTTCTTGCCCAATGTGAAGGAAGGAGGAATAAAGTTTGGCATATTTATGCAGTGGTATTAAGTTTATTGCAGTGCATTAACTGTTACTTCAGTATTAACTTGGGTGCAAAGGACTTCAGGATAAGATGCTTTGTTTACAATGGTAGCTGTTCAAAGGAAGCAGAAATGTTCCCTACATAATTTGCTACATCACCAAGCACAGCATGCCACAAAAAGGTATGGAATCAGCAGCACTGATTAGCCACCTACCTTCTTATGCTCCCCAATGAAGAAGTGTGTGTCAAGAAAGGGAGGGAAAGCTGGTGTAATTGCCAGAATGTAAAGTGCTCCAGCAATCCCCAGTAAAGCAAAAGGTTCCTAGAGACCATGGTCAGGTTTAGGGCAAATCCTCAGGATAGGATCCTCAGTTCTTCCTTATGAAGAAGAGCGGGACACTTGCAGCTTCCCATTACTGATGATGTCTAGTGGCTAGTGACTTTTATAGGGGATTCGGGATGCACCAGGGTGAATGGGCAGGTGTAAATTCTCTCAAGAGGGTTCTTCTTTTGAGGTTTCTGGCAGTTTGTTTCCACAGCTGAGTCTGAATTCAAATCAAATTCTGACACCAGAATTATACTCTGGTTCTGACCATTGCCAGCTCAGTCCATCTCCAGTGTCCAGATATATAGCATAGTAATATATAATAAGTGAGCAGTGATTTATAAATTAGGTATGGGCCTGATTCTCCACTGTCTGCCCTTTGTGTAATTAAATGTCTAGAATCTGTGATTTACACCCACAGTTGATTGCTGGCACAAATTCAGGGACAATTTTTTGAAAAAAAAAAAAAAGCCTGCCTGCAAAAGGGAATGGAAGAATCATGTTAAAATTAATGCAGATAAAGATCTCCACTTTGTTCTTAGTGGCTCAAAATTAGCCATTCTGAGATTTGCAAACCTCTGAAAGTTATTTGATAGTCTGGGAAAGAGCAGCTTATGGTATCAAACCTATTCCTAGTGAACAGAAGATAACATTGCAGAAAAGAGAAGATTTTCAAGTTTGGCACCCTTGTTGGTGGTCTCAGTAGATTGGTCAAGGGCTGGACATAGAAAATGAGCATGAAATAATTGTGCAGAATAAATTATCACTAGTGTCTGGATTATGCCTGAATTACATTCTCCTCTCCACACAGCTCTGGGATGAGGCACATGGGCTGCAGTCAGTGAAGCATCTATTCCCACTGCCCATATCATTTGTATTCAGGAGTTCATTCTCTAGTCGGTTTAGTCAGACTGTCAGTTGTCAGTCTGGCATCGTTAACCAGCACTAAATTTAAATGAGCAAAAAAAAAAGAGAAAAAAAGAGCACTAGAAGAAACAGAAACTGAACAAAACATGACAAATGCCCTGTATCTTGACCTATGTGAGCCTGATCTTTGTACTCTTCAAACCTGAATCATAACAAGATCTCTTAGGATTTTCATCAAGCTGGAAATTGGTGATAGAGGGTGCTCTTTCTCATAGCACATTTTGAAGAGCTGATTCTGTAGGCTTGAACTTCTGACACTTATTCATTTCCACCTGCTCTAGATGTTCAGATGTGTGGTACAGTTCCCTTCTGAAGAGCTCTGAAAGCCTTTTGTAAGCCTCCATTTTTATACCTTTGTTTAGTTTTTCCTCCTCGCTGTGGCCTTTCAGAAACGCCATAAAACTAAAAAGCACTTCAGGACCATTACTGACCACAATCTCTTCCAAGCAGTGCGTGGACTTCCCGTAAACTGATTACAAGAAGGCTTTTGAATGAATGATGCCCCCTCTTTTTGTGCTTTTAAGTGCTTATCTAGGGATCTGAGTCTGAAGGCTGCAATATTCTCCCTTTAATCACAACCTATTGCAGGCAGCCCCTATAAAACTCAGTAAGGTTCACTGAAGTACCAGAAATGTATGATGACATCAGGCCTTCCACGCCCCCACACACAATATTCTGGATCAAGATGACCGTGGTGAATGTGAACATAGAACATACAAAGCATTTTGACAAAAGACTGAATCAATACAGAAATTTATAGTCTTTCTGTGAATTAATTCTCTTTCAGCCTTGTGTGGGTATAGAGCACGTCCAGAAAATTCATGAGATTATCAGTTTCTAGAATCCCAGGTGCCAAACGTGCTGAATAAATTGCTTTTAATAGCTGAGTTTACATCTAATGATCAATACAGTAATTTTACCACCTCCACCTAATTTATAAACACAATATGCTAGCAATATTAAGCCAATATATGAATCAAGACTGAAATAGTTGACCTGCCTAGATATCACGGGAAGCACAAAACATCAATAGGCAATAATCAATAGAGATCGGTGAACTTGTGTCGATCAGATAAGAACAGAAAAGCAAACCTATTAAAGAAATTGATTCTTGGGTCTGTTCAAATTCAAGGCTAGAGGATGCAAAGGTGGTTAAAGCTTGCCTTTGCATTTCCATGATGCTATTGAGTAGGCCAGTCCCTCTGTGCTGTGTTACAGTAATCCAGAGGCTGCTCTAATTTGTTCCAAGCTACAATGGCCACAAGGACTAAAACACAACTGAGAATCACTGTGGTGTGGCTTTTACTCTGGCCACGAGGAACTGGTAGAAAGCAGCAGGGTGGTGTCAGAGATCCCACATCATGATTGGATCATTTCAACATCCTGCAGTGGTTCTCTCTCGCTTGTTAAAATAGCTTCAGGGTCAGATTACACTGGCAGTGAGATGCCAAACCAGCATAATGAGCCAGAAGATCTAGCCCATAGGGTTTAGTAACTGTTTTATTCTGTTAATTTTCTGCTGGGGGTAACTCATACAGTGCCACTAGTGAGTAATTTCAACTCATGCCATTACAATCTTTAGCTGCTATTAAACGATTGTGGGTTTGATGTCCATATAACAGAACACCTGATCACCTGTACTCACCATCTCTACCCCCCCAGGACTAGTTCTAACATTCCAAACTCCCAGACAGCTTCGAATCACTGCTATTTAAAATAACAACAACCTGGTTCGGAAATGGTTCCTTCTTTCTCCTCAGTATGTATATTTCCCACCTACTTTGGGGGGAAAAGAAACAATAAACTGGTCTGAGATAAAGGATGGGCAATATTTTGTCCTGGATCAGTAACAGATTTAAGGTCTGATATATCATGATCCTGCAGGGCTAGAAAGAAGAGCTTTATACCACTGAGAGTCCTGCTTCCCAATCTTTACTATACTGCACAGGCTTATAAGCCTGGAAGGTCCTTTGCATCTTAAATCTTTGCACCTTTGCACCTTAAAACCATGATGTTATTATGAATAGAAAACCTACTTCTGGGATTTTTTAGAAGATTTTAAAATGGGTTTGTTATAATTTCTCTTGCCCTCTAAGACCCGTGCAGTTGGACTCATGGCATGAGGGAAGCCTGGCTTTACAGATGGAGATAGTGCTGATGAAATTTAAAAAGCCTTCTCTCCTCACTTTGATGTAACTCACCCATCCTTGCATGTGTATATATACCACCAAACTGAAGTTTCCACTTCATGCATCCGACAAAGTGGGTGTCTGCCCACGAAAGCTTATGCCCAAATAAATGTGTTAGTCTTTAAGGTTCCACAGGACTGTCGCTGTTTCCCTCCCTAACATTTCCAAAATAGTTCCTCCGTAACGTACGTGGCAGGTTCAAAACATATGTCGGCACAACGTGGTATAGGAGTTTGACTGCACTCATTCAGGGTGGCCTGAATAGCTCATGAGAACGACTACATAAAGTGCAGGACAAGCAAGAATCAGACCTGCAATGTTTTTAGGGAACCAGTATTTCTTAGCCAAACGGAGAATGCACCTACTAATAGAAACGACTAATTATGGAGCCTGGGAGGGGAAGGAGGGACATATTGGTATTTGCCAGCTTTGCTTTTTATTTTGAGTTGTGTGTCCATATAGTCTCTGGTGCCTGTCTGAAACATTCAGAACAGGGTTTTAATAAACAATTAAGCATCTTTGCTGAAGTAGCCTCTGTGGACAGGGCATATAAAATAGACTTGTATCTGGGTAATGACTACATCTTAAACAATATGACGTGGAAAAATGACCCTGAACAAACAGGTATTCAAGAAGATGCCACTGCTGACTTTTTGTGATTACTCTTCAGCCAATATTTTTATAGCTTGGTTCTCTTTTTCCTTTGACAACATTAAGTAACATTAATGGTAACTTGTTGAATCAGGAGTTGTTAGCATAAGTGGGTCACCAGCAAAATCTGAAAGTGACTTTTTTTTTTAACAGCATAAGCTGAGTCCAAATACTTTTGCAACGTTGGCCTCTGATGTTCCAAGCAAGCATATGTTCACACATACGAACATCCCCCAGCTTCTGAATGCTCCAAAAGAGACTCTGAGCTGCCTCTGCAACAGAATATTGTGTTTTCCTCCACTGCTGCTTTGCAAAAGCAAAAGTTGGGAGGCGAAGGAACAATGTAGAATCTAAGTGTGATGCTGTCTGATGGGTTACTAGCTCTCTGACACTGGCAGCCAAGCTCAGATTCGCTTGGGTGTGAATAAAAAAGGAATGCTAAAAGGTCAGTGTTTGTTCAAGCCAATTCCCTTGTTAGTATAGTTGAAAAGGAAATACTAATGTTATCGTATCCACTTGTCTATAGACCTGTTGGTTGCTAATTTTATTGTCTGCTTATCTGTTTCCTGTGACTGCTACCTTTGTACATAATTAACCCTAGAACAATAACGTATGTTAGCATTTACATGTGAATTTACTTGATCAGTAAAACTAATGAAGAATTGTTTCTGGCTATCACATTGCATTTACATTATCTCTAAATGGCCCATTAAATGGGATTGAGGCCTTAGAACTATAAATGAAGAGATGTATTGACTTCAAAGAGTAGGTTCAACAAAAGGAAGTCTACCAACCCATGCTGTGCTAGGAATGTTTGCTATTCTGTTTTCAGCTATAAAAATGTACCCTGAGAGTGATCCTGCATCTCAGAAGTGCTTGGATTCTGATAGGGGGGAACCCTAAGCAATTAGACAGAGGTCCCCAAAGCAATTTTTGGAAGCCCTAAGACACTCATGCAAACTGAGCAAATTACTACACCTCTGCTTTCACATTGGACTTACAAACTCTGATTCATCTGTACAGTGTTTTACCTCTCATTAACTCTCATTTCTTTTTCTTAGTTAATAAATCTTCAGTTTAGTTTACTAAAGAAATTGGTTTCAGTGTTGTCTTTGGTGAGATCTGAAATATCCCTTGAGCTGGGGTAAATGACTGCCCCGTAGGGGCTGGAAGTAACCTAATGTGTGCTGATTTTTGGTTTTAATAACCTTTCATCATTAAGTCCAGTTTATCTGGGTGGTAAAATAGGCTGGAATGTCTAAGAGGACTGGCAGTGGCTCCATGGTAAGCTACTAGAGTGATCCAGGAGTGCACATTTGTTGTTGGGTTAGTGAAATCTAAATATAGCGCATAGCACTAGTTTGGGTGTGTCTGACCTCTTTTCTGACAGCCTAACCTGAGATTGGCACCCTCACCTGTGACACCTAGCAAGCATTTTTTTAGCACCCTGCAGGAGGTCAGGAAGAATTAGGTCCCCTCACAAACACGCAAAGGTGTGGGAAGCCTTGAAGGAAGCAAAAAAGGGCACTGCCATGTGGCAAAGGCAAAATAGAGCTAATCATTAAATAGCCCATAAAATCTCAAAAATCTCACAAGTGAACATCTAATAGTTGTCAAATATTTGATTGGCATGCTGCCATACTGGCCCAGCTGAGCTTATGACAGAAATATTCTGAGAGAAGTATTAATATTCAGATGTATCTGACTCCTAGGACAATGATGAGCTGCCATCATTTATTTTGTCCTGAAACTCCATTGTTGCACAATGAGCATAATCAATAATAACAACCTTGGGTAGTGGAGTTTTTGAAGGTATATCATCTATTAAAATTAGCAGTGGCAGAGGGGAAATTCCAAGGGCTGGCTGAAAATCTTCAAGAGTCAAGGAAATAGAGATTAATTACAGGCCCTGGTGGCAAACAGGACTCCAGAATAATAAATAATAGTCGATAATAATAGATCATTCACCACCTATACCCCCAAAAGCAATGGGCAGTAAAGGAGGATTGTGCGGTGATATATGTAAGAGGAATTTAGACTGACTCATCTGGTCTGAGCTGCACAGTACATGCTCTCTGGCTTTATTCAGCCACAATAATTCAGCAAATATTTCCTTTCACACTTATGATGTTCCTTAAGCAGCACAGTAAATTCTCTGTAAACCTGTGTGTTTTGCCCCAACATAAATGATCTGTGGGTAAGACAGAACATTTAATAAAAGAACACTCTGTTGCCTGGGTAGTGTGATGGTTGGCTTGTTTGTGATTTTTATTTCTTTATTTATAAGCTGCAGTCAACAGTACTTGTCTTTTCAAAATCTCCTCTCCACTACTCAGTCTAGACTCTGCTTATTTTACCACAATATAGAATTAAAAATTCCCTATTATCATTGCCTGGACAATGCCACCTACTTGGCTCTCCAGTTCTTATTATTGTTATTAACACTCTTGTGGTATTTTTCACACATACATCTCAAAACACATCACAAAAGTAGTAAACACCAGTATCCTCATTTAACAATTGGGGAAATGGAAAAACAAAGCAGGGAAATGACTTAACATAATGAGTTACTAGTTGAGATGTCTTTTTGCTCCCAGTCCAGTGACATGGACATAAGTACAACAAGCAACACATGCAACTTTCTTTAGTGTTTTTATACCTTAATTTGATATATGCTACAGTATACAACAATATTTACAGTAATGTAGTGGTTCTCAATCCTTTCTACAGTGCAACCTCCATTTCCACATTGGGGTCACCTAGTGATCAACTCCTACCTAGCCAGGATTCCCTTCCTATTTATCAAGATAAGAAAAGAAGAATGATCATGAACTCCAGGCTGAGAATGCATGGAGAAGAGAGTTAGAGTTATAAATGGAATTCCCATATAAACCATTATATTAGCTTCTTATGAAACTTAATGACGTATGCATAAAAACATATGGGGACAGAGACTTGTTACCTTCGTAATCTCTGATCTCCTCCAGAGGAGAATGTATTGGGGAAATTATAGAGAGATCCTCTCAATGGTGTTTGAGTTATGAGAGAGAGAAATGCATACAACTTTTCAGCTTAAGAAAGGAAGTAGTAGTTTTGCTTACTCAGAACTCAAAAATGTCTTAACAAACCCTTAAGAATTAGTATGTGACCTAATCATTCACCACCATGCATCTTGACCCTGATTCTCATTTGTACTAGAGCCTTTCAATACTAAGCTTATAGTGCAAAGGGACCTTAGAGTTCCATGTACTTCAGGTTTGACAAAGTAGTTCAAAGGGGCCATAGTATAGCTAATCAGTTGCCTGGTGTACTTACTTACACCTGTGCAAAGTGTAGAATCAGATCTTCAGAAAAATAACAAGACACTACAAATGCAATCCTGATCTGAATATATTCTAGTAAAATAGATCAGTCCTTTTATTGTATTCCCTACATTTAGGAGCATGGATTTACTCCTAAAAGTAGTTCCAATATATTAAATAGGAATCTTTGTGTTACTAAGTTACACATGTATGCACATTTGCAGAATTATGCTCTACGTTTGTAAAACTGAAATCTTAGTAGAATTTCTATGTCATTCCTTGCATTCTCATTTCACTGTATTTATATATTGTCTGTATTTGGTTTAAAAAATTGTAAGCCCTGAAATATAGTGATGGGCATGATAAAATGATTAAACAGAGAACAATTAAATACCTGTGATTTTTTAGAAATCAAGTTTTCTTTATATTTGCATTTGTTGTTATTATTAATTATTGTTATTGTTTGTCTGTAGTACAGTGTGTCTTAGAATCCCATAGCCAATGTATGAATTCTTATGAGTGGAGTAGATTTTCAGTGCTGACGATTTGCATTGGGATATTGTTATCATTTCAAAGCATTAAAAAGAACAAAAACATACTGACACTTCAGGCGCAGCCTGCACAATATGCAATTGAACATAGAGACTTCAACATACGTGAGAAATATCTGTGTCTGGAATAAACTTCGGTACTGACAGCATGAAGAACAAAATGTCTATCCTCAAGCAGAAGAGCAGAACAGGACACACCATAGGACACTGATTTAAGGCTTTCCATTGCTTTAGCTTCGTGTTTCGACTTTCCTACCAAAAATGAGGCATGCATAAGGGGACACTTAATCTCAGTTGAGAAATTATCACTTGCAAAGAGATAGGGGAGCATTCCAGTAGCAAAAAGGAGAAAGTGACCCAACTGAGTCAGAATTGATAGTGAAGTGGAAGAAAGAGATGGAGTGTAACTTTATTTAGTGCTTGCCATATCTGTTCTCTCTCTAAAAGAGAGAAAAGGCAGGAAGAAAGGAGAAGAGAGAGAGATTGTGTGCTGCATCTGAATCCAGCTAGGCTCTGTTTGAGAATCATGAGAACTTTATCCTTGGTCTTTAACTTTTATGAAGAGTTAGTTTCGCTTTGGTTTCAGTGTGTCTGTCAGCCCTGCAGTGAGGACCCTCTTTCTGTGCACAGTTAAGCCAACTAATTGCTCCAAGTGTTCTTCAAGTACAGCGATTGCTGCCATTTCACCTTTTACTGTCTGACTAATAGGTTTGCAGACATTCTCTGTGTCTGACTGAGTGCCCACTCCAGACTGTTCTTGGGAGGACAGGGATTTTTTCTAAGCAAGGCTTAACAAGTTTGGCTGTATTCTGTAAATATTTCAGGGCAAAATTGTGCAATTACAAGGCTATCACAAATCTGCCAGCCATTCTCAACAGCATCTCTTTCTTTTTTTTCCATCCCATATTCTGTTTGTGGCCTCCTCATTCACTACAAATGAACTGAGGCTTGTATCAAAAGACATTCTGTTTGAGACATTCAAACTTGAGATAATGGTGTTTTATACAGTAGATCTGAAATACAATTATGTGCTTAAATGCTGCCTCTTAGAAAAGTAAGTGATCCTGAGCAAAGAAGCTTTTGACTATCCAGTCTTTCAGCATTGTGTATGTAGTGGGATGGAGAGATACAATAAAGTGAGAGATTATTTATTAATTATTTATCTTTTGTATTATGCACCTGGAGTTCCCTACCAAGATGAGAGCCCCACTGTGCTAAGTGCTGTACACACATACAGCAAGAGACAGTCCGTTTTCTATGATCTTATAAACTAAATAGACAAGGAACACAAAGGAAATACAATCCTCATCTCCTTTTTACAGAGAGGGAACTGAGGAACAGAGACATGAAGTGACTTTGTCAGTCATACAGCAAGACCCTGGAAGAACAGGGAATTGAAGACAGGTCTTCTATTCTGAGCCCTATGTCAGTGCCTTCACCACACAGTATTCTTCCTCTACAAGTATGTAGTTTATACTTAAATGTTTAAATATTCAAAAGCTTGTAGGCTGGTATAAGAAACAGTTTTTAGGCTCTTTATTATATTTTCAAACTCTTGCATAAAGAATTAGATGTGCAAGGCATAGTCAAATAAGGTACAAATCCCTATGAGCAATGAGTGGGATTTTTAAAAGCGCCTAAGGGGTTTAGGAACACAAGTCTTATTGAAAACCAATGGGACTTCTGTTCATAAGTCACTTAGGAGTTTTGAACATCCCACCCAAAATGGAATGATCAGTTTAGCAACACCTCATAATTGGGTAGAAACTGAAGAAGAGATGGAAAATAGGCAAACCACTGATAATATATTCTTAGCCAATATACACACAAATTTTTGTTCACTCTTCTATTGCACTTATCAGTTAAAAGTGATGAGTTGCTGCTAGTCTTTTATTATATCAAACTAGACACATTTTTTCATAATTTTATATGAAAAATTTCCAGATGAAAATTTTGAAAATTTTCAGTTAATTTTGCCAAGGCACAAATTACTCTCACTTTTTTTCCCCACTGGAAAAATGGGAGGAAAGCAAATCTAGTGAAAGGGGAACCCCCTACTCAAATGAACTTTTAAAAAACTTTTTTTTAAAAACTTTTTTTTCCCCAAAAATGGAAAAATCGTATTTTTTCGCAAAATGATTATCTTTTTTAAGCCAGCTCTATTTTCATATCTCTAATGCAAAATCTGTAGACTGAAAATCTGAATTTGTTCTACAGTCATAAATTAAACAAATAAGTAGAAAAAAAGCAGAACTAGAAAGTGTGAAATGGGCACCAAAAAAAAAAAAATCCCAGGGCAGCGTTTTTACAGGAGACTTCTGCAAGCTGGATGACAGGAACATGACAAATTCATAGTTGATGTGCCCTATTTAGTTGTGTTCCTTCTTTATCCCCTTATTTCTAGATGTCAGCCTACCTGATTAGCAAATCATGGTTTCATCATCACTTTAATATTGCAAGACCATTACCTGCTATGAATTGGTGTAAAAGAGGAAAACATAAGTGATTCCAAATGCACCACTAAAAACATCCTTCTTTCTAAGATTTTTCTGTTGGCCATAGAGGGCTTCTTTCTAGGACAGGCACATTTTCAACTCCTGCTTTTCTTGAAGACCTTAAACAAATGTCTCAATTCAAGGAAAAGGGGAGTTCTCCTGTCATAGCCCTTTGGGGACAGCAGCACTTCAGTTTAATCTACTTCCAACATTTTGTCTTGACACAAAGGATAAACTACACCGACACTTGCTGTCAAAGAGAAGCAACCATAATATTGTTTCTCTGAGAAACCTGGCAATAAATTCTTTGAACAGAGAACTAATCCAGTGATGCTATAATCTCCTCCAGGAGATTTTTAGGAAGCATTCCCTTCTTTTATAAATATTTTTTTCTCTAGGTCAGGGGGACTATTTATATATAATAAGAATAAATCCTATTTCCATATCTCAAAAAATTCCTTTTTTTTTACATGGGCCACCAGAGCTGAAAATAAACCAAGCAGGCTGCCTCTTGGGATTTATTTCATTTTGAGTGCCCATGACTCATTCGCATGACTAAAAAAAAAAAGAGAGAGAGAGAGGCAAACCAGCCTCTCAAACTTTCTGCACATCATTCTGAAATAGGGTTCTTGATGCTGCTTGGTGTCAGGAGAGAGGAAGGTATAGAAATTGTGTCTCTGCCTGATTGTGAGAAGAGGGATTTGAATCTACATCTCCCAGCTGAATGCTTTAATCTTCAAGCCATAGCATTCATTCTCACCAGCTTGCTTATTGGCCCAATGAATATTTAAGTATTTATACAAAGTGGAACAGCATTAACAGGCGAGATTGAAAACAGCTTGTCCACACTAGCCCATAGGCTGATGACTAGGCTATTCATTTGGGAGTTAGGGTGGTACCCTATGTTCAAGTCCTTGCTGTTAGAATGGGGATTCAAACCTGCATGTCTGGGGAAAAATGTTCCAATCTGCTCACAAAGTTCAAATGTTTTTAGAACCAAAGCAAATACTTTCCCAGATTTTTCAGTTTGCAGGCTGAACCAAAACAGCAGTTATTCAATCAGCTCAAAGGTAAAGGGAGCGGTGCGAGGGACTGGCTCACACATGGTGCTGTTAATGAACGTGGCTGTGAGGAGCGTGGACACAGGAAGAGCAAAAAGGCCCAAAGAGGCCTAGTTGTAATGAAATATTGCGCAGTTTGCCAGGAACATTTCCAAATGCTACAATTGGCACTACACATTCCAAAAATTCCTACACATACGTATTAAAAAGGTCTTAGGGCTACTTGACACCACAAGAACAGCAGAGGGAAATCCCAAAGCACTTCAGAATCAGTGCCCAAATGCATGGAAAAATTGTGACATATGAGAGCTGTACTTCTACCAAGAACAAATCTTGCCAGACAAACCTGATGGCTATTTTTTTTTTAACCACAGTAACAAAATCCAGGTGCAGAGGCTTCTTCAGATCAGAAGGCAAGGAGTTATACCTGATTCAGATCTTCCACAGGTGTAGCAATTAAAGAGCTAACAAAGAGGTAAGGCCTGAAGGCCTAATCAGCAACTGAGAGGAAGGACGGGGAAGTTTATAAAACAACCCTCTTTGTAGCCAGGATATCTTTAAGGAGGGAGAATGCTCCTCTACTAGCTGAGGGCCTGGGCTGTAACCTGCATTAGGCTTTGCTTTCTTTTTTTCCCCTGTTGATTAAAAAGTTATTATTCTTGTTACAACCAGTGAACCCTGAAATCTGAGAATAAAGGCTTGGGAGAAAAGCTTTTTCCTGGCAGAGGGTACATTTCATAGCTGTAGCTCCACTAGCTTATAAGCATGTTAATGAAATTTACAAATGATTCTTAATTGTATGAGGCATTGGAAATACCAGTCAGGGCAATGAAACAATACAGAGGGGTTTGGAGAGATTAGAAATGAAAGTAGAAAAGAACAAAGAGATGCTGATTAGGAAAAAATGCAAGCAAATCCCTTGGGGTGTGGGGTTAGAATGTGAAACATACACATACACATATGCAGTGGGTGGAGAAATCTAGCAAACTGTATTGCTGAAAAAATCTTTTGCCTGGTGCTGAAAATACTTTTATTTTTTCCTGACTTTACACATCTGAGTTAGTCTTACTGAAGTAAATAGTAGACTGCACAATAAATATGAGAAGTGATGTAGCAGCAAAAATGCCAATGTAATTTAAGGCTGCAAGTGCTGTAGAGAATAATTGTTTCCCTTTTAGAGAGCTATTGTTCAACCACGTTGTATTGTTTTTAGCAGCAGGTTCCTCACTGCCAGGAAGATATTGACAAATTGGAGGGAATTAATTGAAGAGCAATGGAAAAGGTTAGAATTTAGGGGGAAAGAGTGACTTATAGAAGCTTTTATAATTTTTTTCTACATATTTAGCTTGTCTAAGAGATGATTATGCTAGATTATCTACAGTACACTTTTTAATGGACTTTATAACTAATTAGCAATGTCACAGTTGCCTGTAAAGGCATCTTCACACAACATACTGCCACCCCTCCACCAAGTGGTAGCAAATTTCAGGGCCTTGCAGGTTGGTTTCTCATTGAAGGAGAAATCACTGATGAGGAATCTTGGGTACGTCTTAGTGTAATTTATTTATTTTATTCTATTTATATATCAGTCCTTGAACAGAGGTGATCACAAATAGCACACAGGCACTCCACATTCAGAAATCTCAGTCCAAATACAACTCTGCCCCCAGAGCTGACTTGAAGTAGAGAGATGAAGGCAAAGAGCAAACTCCTTGCTGTTTCCTACTGGTCTCCCACAAAAATCTGCATCACAAAAATTAACAAGGCAGTATTTCTTTAGAGTGCACACTGCTCAGATGTTAAGAAAAAAGACTATGTGTAATGTTCCAGAGGGGTAACTGTTAGTCTGTGTACAGCAAAAACAACAAGAGTCCTGTAGCACTTTAAAAACTAACTAACTAGTCTTTAAACTGCTACAGGACTCTCATTGTTTTTACTATGTGTAATAGCTGCATCTGGTGACTTCTGCCATAACAATACTCTCATAGGCGTGTGTACAGGGTGTGCCGGGTGTGCCCAGGGGTGCCCTAATGCAGGGGTGTGTCTACACAGACCGCTCAGTTGATCCAGAGCAATCGATCTGACAGCGGCGAATTTGCTGTCAACAGTGTAGACCCAGCCTGTGTTCCTGCAATCAAGTTAGCACATGGTATTTTTCCAGTAAACACAGGATCCCCAGCAAAGCATATTGACAAGCTCTCTTTCCCCCTGAGCTCAGAGTACATTGCCTTGTGCTCTGTTCTGTGTACTGCACGCCTCTGGGATCTATGCTCCACAATGAGAACTGACATGATAATCACCCAGTTTTTCCCCAATGGCTCAGGCAGTATGATAGATATGGGAGTGCAAACTTGGTTGTGATGGCAGATAAGCCACGTGTACACACTGAACTGTTACTTCTAACCTGTTAAAGGGGCCCCCTGTGTCTCTGACTAGATACAAAATGATTATTGTAGTTGTAGTGTGATTCACACAACAGTGGGAGCACAGATATTCAAAGAACATAAACACCAAGCAAGTGGAAGTATTTATGGTGAAAGAAAAGCGTTATTGGAAATAATGGGCTGACATTGAGAGGCTGTATATGAAGAAAAACTTTGAGAAAGCAATGTATTAGTCTATTGGGAGAAGTGGAGGAAGCTATATTGCATGGGAAGGTAAACTGGACAATCATTAAGAATATACTATAAGGAACAATTTTGCACTTGCAGGGAGATGGATTAGATAACCTCATAGATTTTGTCCATGTCTAAGATCACTGGTTCCATAAATAGAGCCTTGGAGTTTCCCTTTGGATGCCAGCCTTTGTATATCCTTTCTTTTTTATTAAAAACAATCAATTACAAGTAATTTAAAGTAGGTTATATATACAGCACATTCAGCTATATGATACATGATCATATAGTGTAGCTTTTATTACACATATCCCTAGATATTTCATTACAGTGGGCTAGCTATTATTTTGAACCAGTATATATTAATTAAGATATTCAACTTTTTAAAGAAAAAGTCTATACACCCTTTTTGTAAGAAAGACTGTAAGGGAGGGAAGGGTTTTTGAATAGGTAACCTCAACTTGCCTCCATTTTAAAGTAAATAGATTTGGTCATTGACTTCAATTGTGGCAGTTTCTGGTCAAGAGAGAGGAAGATTGGAAAGAGAGGGGAAGAGGTTGGAAGAATTGTTAATGGAGTTCACTTCCCTCTCCCTCATTTAGCTGTGCAATAAACTAAAGATCTTAGTTTTGTAGTTAAAGCTATTGCTTCTTGTGTTCAAAAATGGACTTCCAATGATCTACTGTTTGTCACCATTTGATTCTCTGTTATACAGACATGTCTTAACATGTCTCAAGTTGCGCATCCACTAATAAGGCACCCAAAATTAATAGATTTCAGGCCAGAAGAGACTGATGTCCAGTGTAACACAGGCTATTGAGTTTCATCCGGTAACACTTATATAAAAGACTAATATCTTGTTTGACTAAAGCATATCTTCCATAAGGACATCCCAATTTGATTTGAAGATATCAAGAGATGCAGAATTCACAAGTTCCCTTGATGATTTGTTCACCCTCACTATTAAAAAGTGTATCTTATTAGTATGTAATCTATATATAATGTACTATTATCATCCAGGATCTTAAGCTTCCTACATGATGCAAAAATAAAATTCAAGCTATTCTAGTCTGTATTTTTCAGTTCACAAACTATAAAATTAAAATAAAATTATAGTTTCCCCCACACACACATTTTTTCAAAATCTGTTTTTATGACTATAACATCATTAGCAAATTCAAACTGTTTTTGTACTTAAAGGTGTACCCTCCTTTAAGGAAAAGAAGGCTGTTGTATCTACAAGAGATCAAGTACTCTGAAATTAATTCTAGTAAATTCCTCACACATCCCTATGACGTTTCTATTATTTAGATGAGTGGCACTCAATCTTTAGCAGCAAAAGATCCACTTAATCATCAGAGCCTGAGGAACCAGGGAAAAACTGAACATGTTTTAGAATACAAAATTGTACACAACAGTTAGTGATGGGTGAGTTTGACAGCTTTGGTTTGGATAATCACCACCAAAATTTCCAACGCTCATCCAAATTCCTTGAGGTTACAGTCTTTGGCTGGAAATTTCCCAAGAACAGCTTTCCTACAAAATGTCCATTCAGCAATGCTTCCTTCTGGTCAGACTCAGGATGTTGCAAGAACAGCCTCTTATAGTATTTCAATCCTTCAGCTTCCGGTGTGAGAAGGACCCAGATGTTTAGAGGACTGTGAAAGTGAAAAATAAATAAAACGGTTAAACTTTATAGATTTGAGGTTTTCACTTTGAGGTGCTGCTGAATATCTATGATATATATTTCTATTTTATTTGCGCTGCTTCCCTCATACCTAGATTCCTCCACGCTAACACACTTCAAAGAATAACTCTCACTTATTGCTATCTACATATCTGAAAGGTCAATTTACATAATACATTATTTTTAGTTAAGTCTGAGACCTTTTTCCTAGGTCAACACACACATCACAGATTGATAATTACTTTGTTCCTGGGAAGCCCTGTTTGTCTCTGCCTCATCTGCCTAAATCAATAGGGATGCCTGCACTTGAGTTCTCTCTCTTCATCTCCTCCTCCATTTTAGCCTCTTGGATCTTTTGCTGCTAAAGAGCAGGTTTTCTTGAGCAAGTTCCTCCACAGTTGAGCATAGTGCTTATTAGGAGGCTGTGTGCCTCTAGGTTGTGCAGAATCCTGTTTTTTTCTACAGACAGGGAATCCCTCCAGTCAAGAATTCTTTGTCAACAGTATGCCAAATTACAAGCCCTTGTACATATTTTCCTCTACAACAGCTGTAAGGAACTGTCTTATCTCAAGAAGATACAATAATGAATGCCTTCCTATACAGATGTGACATGTCAAGGTCATCATTTTATTAAGGACTATAACACTGTATCCAGCCACTATCAACAAACAGGACAATGTGTTATTCCTGGTTTGACCCACTCAATCACCTTTTTTCTTGTCTGGCATTTTAAAATGCCACATGGATTTCCCATTAACCCCTCACACCCTATTGCACCTCTCCTATCCATTTAAATTTCCTGAGGCTCCAGTCATTTCATATAGATTGTTTACTGAAGGAGGAGTCCCCAAGCTATACAGCAGTCATGAATTAGCTTCTGGTTACCTCATGATTTTACAAAAGACCACTTTGTAGCTGCACTGCTAAAAAAATACAGCTGCAAAAATAAAGCTAACTGATGTTAGTAAAACAAAGTAGTTATATGAATATATTTGAAATGTCTACATTTGCATTAGAATAAAGTACAGATCTCTCTCCCACATCTTTAACATCTTGATACACTTTTGTCAAGACTAGTTCAGTGGAATCCTCTGAAGGCATTAGATTTTGATGAAACCAACTATGGTGACATGGATGATGATTTGGGAATAAATCAGTTCTGTGTGAAATTATGAACACTATTTCTCTGTCAGACTGCTGAATCCATTTTGAATTTTCAGCCTTTTGCCTTCTCCCTGGTCTGTTTGCCTCCATGTTGGGTTGAGATTCCAAAGGCTGGTGGCAAATGAATAACAATAGAGGGCAGTTGACTTTTAATATCCAGTCATTGGGAATCTAGTCTCTCTAGACAAGATTGGTCTCTGCCCAGAAGAGCTGGTTTAGTAGAGGGAAAGTCACCACTTTTGGCAAGCATCACCTGCAAGCTGGTAAGGGTGGCAGCTGACACAGCGGGCTGAAGGCTTTAAAAAGGGTGGCAGTTACTTTGCATGGAAACCATTTTCTTCATTCCATGATGGAGTGACCTCTCACCATCTGACAGCCTGAATGAGGTAGGGGTGGAGTTCTGGGAGAAGGGTTGTGTTTAAGTAACTGGGGGCATAGGGTGAGTAAGTTAAGGATCCCCATTTCCAAGAAGGGATAGCAGACTGACAGTCAGTGCCCAGAGGTCAAAGGCGGAATTGTTGCTGCAGATGAGGCTTCAAAAGCTTAATGCACCCCACGGGATCCAGAAAGCAGAAGCTTGGATTCCCCTCACGTCAATCTTAGTGGATGATCAAGAGGGGGGCACTTCCTAAGCTAAGATGTGTGACAACATCTTTGTTTCTTTAGGAATGAGAGCAGAAAGGGTTTCCCTCAAATTCTTTTGGTGTTGAGCCAACCCAACCTCCAATCTTTAGAGTCCAGCTCTGAGCAATGTTGCCAAACCTGGTATTTTGCTGTGCAGTCCCAGAAGTTGGCTGTCTTCTTTGTGGGGAATCCAACTTTTTATGAACCAAACAAAGGATGCTTAAGAGATCATGAAGTTCAAAACAGCAGCTTAAGCAGCTCTCTAGCAGCCTCCCAAGCTGCTCTTCTGAACAGATCTGCCTATAAACCAAGGTACTGATCCAGCAGAATACTTAAGCACATGCTTAATTTTAAGCATGAGTTAGTCCCATTGATTGATGCTCAGTGCGTGTATCAGATCAAAGTTTTCTACTCTCAGCAGCTAGATTCCTTAAACCATTTGAATTCATGGGTCTACTCACATTTTTAAAGTTAGATATATAGTACTGTTGACTTCAAACACACGAATAAGTGTTTGCAGGACTGAAATCAAACTTAATAGGAAACTATACAAATCAGGCTTATTTTATATTTGTTACGCTGATGAAACACCATTAAAATCTATGGAGTCGTTCTGTATTTATACCAGAATAAATAAAATTACAACCAGGTCCCCAAAATAATATAACAATATTATTTTCCCCATCAGGTACCAGTAAGCACTTTTGCATTTTTATGCAAAGCACTTCAGAATGATCAGTAATTTACAACCTGCACAACTCTAATTAATTTCACTACTTTGGTAGATTGCCTCCAATCCAGTCAATTTTCATTTCTTTCTGTCTTCCCTTTTGTCTATATTTTATTAGACACCGTGGATGTTAATTTACTTACTCGTGGAAAGCTGAAGCAGATCAGATGCAACAGCTGGTTATTATCAGTGATTTTTTTCTTACCCAATTTTTTGCTACCTGAGTTTATTTAGGCACAGAAAGATCAAATCACTTGCCTGAAGCCAAATAACGATTCAGTGGCTCACTGGGTATTAGAACCTATGCAATGTTCTCCCTTTCTAAGCCTTTTGTGTTCAGGGCCAGCCCTCAACCAAAAGATGCCCCAAGTGAGGAGTGTCTTCAGCACCCACCCTCCGACCCCATTTGTTAAAGTTTTGAACATTCCAAGAGGCTAATGAGAATGAAAATGAAATGAAAAATAAATTTACACATGGAATACCTGAGATATATTCTTCAAATAGCTTATTTTCCCTTTTGTCACTAACAACAAAAACAGCACCCCAAGCTCAGCGGCCTCCAAGCCTGGCCCCCCAAGCCATTGCCTGGGTCTCCTGCCCCTAAATCCGGTCCTGTTTGTATTGACTGCAAGTTCATGCATCCGCTCGGATGAAACAGCCTTGCCTTTGCTACTTTCCAATGCCCACATCTTTCAGATAGTGATTTTGCATGTATGGGAGAGTAAAAAAGATCTTTGTGGATTTCTGGGCTGGATGGTCAGGTGATCTAGAAACCTGGCACTAATGCATCAAAATCAGTGAGTGGTGCTTATTTACACCGGCTAAGAATTCAATCTTTGATAGTTAAGCTCATAAGACCCTCTGAATCCCACCGTAGTGACGCAGTGTGGCCAACCAAGTGGGCAGAGCTGGACCAACCTCACCCCCGCCCCACGCACCAGCAGTGGGTGGGCGGGACAGGAAGTATAAAAAGCAGGGCCTCCAGTTCAGCAGGGGCTGGGACAGTGAGGGAAACAGATGCACCAGGCTTGTCCAGGCTGCTACCGCCACTGTCATGCCCAGAGGACCCTGCCTGCTGAGGAGTCTGTGCTGCTGGCCACCTACCCCAGGGTAACTGAGGATGTCCTGTGGAGCCAGGTATAGCCCAGGGAGAGGGTAAGAAGTAGCTCAGGGGCAGCCAACTGCAATTCATTTGCGTTGGGTCCTGCACCAGGAACAGTATGTTACAGTGGGATTCCCTGCTGGAGCCCTCCCCCACTGTTAGGGTCCTGGGCAGGGATGGGGTGGAGTTAGTTGGGCCTGCATTCCTGTACTCCCTGCCACCTTATCTGATCCCTAGACTGCAGAGGTGCTCAAATCCCGGCCCTGCCTGAGGACCAGGGCCCAAACCCCTTCACTGCCAATCGGCTCACCCCCTGTCAGTAGGCAGTGATGGAATGAGGCGGCGTGGCCCCCCATCGACCCAAAGGGAGAGGAGCAGCCAACACCCCTCTACATCCACACACTATTTTGTACTAAAAATTCATGTTTTCATTTTTATTTTTCCCTGCTTGTAGTAAATTTTACCTACTGTAAGCAATGCAAAGCAAATGAAAAACCAGTACCCAGCACAGTTCATTGCAAATAATATTTGACTAGTCGTCTTTCTCGCTCACATGTAGTTTTTTTAAACCCAGTTCATTACATAATGTTCTCTTTTTCCTTTCAGATTCTTTACACATCATAATTATTTCTTCATCATAATTCTATCTTGTTGCTGTTAGAGTGACAGAGCACAGTATTGTGCTGTTTGTGTTTTCTCTTGATCTTGTGTTGCAATTTACACTGTTAACTCTAAATTACCTTTTCTTAACTCTTAATTATTTTGCATATCCTTCTCGGAAAGTTAAAATGTTTGGGAAGAGATAGTTTTGTGTGTTTTTTTCTCTCTCTCTCTCTCTCTCTCTCTCACACAGAGACTTGTTTTATGTCTAGTGTAACATGAATGGAACCATTTTATATTAATGTGTTCCTTGGTATTCCAAAGAACCACATGGAAGTTCAGTAGCACAAGATTTTTCTTGTCCCCTTACGGCATTATTTTTGTCCTTGGAGAGCTATATCAGCTTTTCTTGAATCCTCTAGGTGAGTGGAAGTCAGAGTTCTTAAAGGCTAAGTGCATGCAGGCTTTCACCGATGATTCAGTTATAACTGTGACTGAGAAACTAGGCTCTCTCTCAAAAGGATGGGGCTAACGGAAATCCAGCTAACCCAAAGAGTACTCTGATGTAAAACACTTGTACAACACAAAATGATTTTGCATCACCTTCAAAGAGGTCTGTAGAAGTAAATGCTTGACTGGTACAGAATGACACTTAAAATAAAGACAACTGAGCACCAAAGACCCTGAGGGCATAACACAACCGGTTTTGTTTGCTTTTGGAAACAAGGAGGGTCCAGCCCCGAGTCAGCAATGCTGGTGCATTATAAATAAATGTCTTAATTTAGCACATCATATTATGGCCTGTTTCACAAAAGCTGTAGTTAAGTGGAAAATGAATAGAATTAGTCTTTCATTGATAGTTTTCCTTTTGGAAATATCTTGACAGCTTTAATAGATCTAAAGAGCAGGTCACGTGGGTGGGTACTATCTGCTCACCAAACACTGGATGTTTCAAATCCATTGCCATCAGCAATTCTGTATTATTTTTTCAATTCTCTTGTTCTGTCCTCTTAGCCTTACTTATCTTCATTAATATCCTGAAAAGTGTGGAAACTTTCAACCTGCAAAGGAGGAAAGGGTCTTTTTTTTGGTTTTATGGACAAATATATGCATGAAGGGCAGGAAACTGACCTTTAGGGTGGTGATGGGGGATAAAAAGGTGGATTGTGTAAATTCTTTGTGCATGTCATACCTTGTGCTGAAAGGAAAGTGACTGGGCTGTTCTGTCTGACTGACCTGGTGGAGCTGTGATCAGCTCTCATTGCTTATGGGCTTATGTGTATTGCTTATGTGTTTCCTGGAGTCTTGGCACTAGACTTCTTTATTCAATTCAATAGTACATTTTGTCACTCTCTGGATAAAAAAATCCCACCTGCTTGGCCAATTCTTGCATTTTTTAAAAAGAAATGGGCAAACAGTAACCCAACTCCTACCTCTCTTCTCTTTAGTGGTCATATTGTGCCATCAAAGAGAGAAAAACATGCAAATAATGGAGCTGGGAAATCAGTTAAGATCATCAGAGAACAACAAAGAAACACAACATCATGCCTTCAAAGACCCTCATAAGCAAGGAGACTGGAAAAAGCTGTGTGGGCATGGCCAACTTGCAATTGGGAAATGACCTGACCTGTGTGTGGTAGTGTGGAGGCTACATACTATCCAGAAGGGTAGGTTCACTATCAAAAAAGGTGTGCAACTGCCAATGCCTGGAAATGTTTTCAATTTATCATATCACAGAGTGGAGCTAGGTTTTTTCCTGTCCATTACTCTGCATACATATCCCTCTCTTATCGTCTATTAGTCTCCTTAGATTGTTAGCATGAGGCTTCTGGGCCCATGACCTAATGTCTTGTCCAGCATATTTCCCTGGTGGCCTGTGGGCTATCTGAAATTGGTTACCTTGTATGGAATTCCTATTTCTGATGATTGTTATAATATTGTTTCATTTTTATAATTAAAGTGACCCAACTCCATTTTAAATTAATAGAAATACAAACTCATTGGGCCTGGATGTAAAACGTTAACTGCTTTGTAGCAACATCCAGCCTTGTCTTGTCAGGAATCCCTGTAATAAGCACCGGGAGAATCCCAGCAGGTGTTAAGTACTGGAAACAATCAAAATGCAATCAGTATGTGGCCTGTAGGCTTTGGTAAACCTGTATGGGCCCTCTGTAACTTGAAACCCAGTAAACTCCATTTAAAATAATATTCAGTCATATATTGCAATGAGTGATCCTTTGTCAACAGCAGACAACAGCTAGAGTAAATCCACAGAAAGAGCACAACTTCCCTAGTGGGAGGCCTGAAGTCTGTCTAGCACATAGCTGGACAATCAGGAAAGATAAGATCACTTTTGGCTGTGTCGGGGTGCAGCCCCCGATCACCTCATCGCTCTTAGAAACTTCATAATTGGCTAAAAGTGGGCATATGGCTGTGAGGAAGAGAATATAAGGTGATCATAAACAGGCAGTAAACAGAGAAGTCCTGTATCTTAAGGAAGAGCACCAGAATAGCTCTACGTGGAGGCCTGATCTACCTACCCGTCTCTCCCCAGTTTGCCGCTCAAACCTGAGTATAGAGCGTGTGGCTGTGAAACCTGAGTGTGACAGTATATTCCACCCAGGCGCAAACCCGGGAATCGAACTAGTAATATTGGAGTGTTGCTTTGCTGCTGACAAACCTCACTGTTGCAGTGTAGGTATAATTGTACAAGTATAACTCCATATTGTAAGCTAGCTTTATAAGTATAATTGTATAGTTGTAATTGTGATTGTGTTTTAAGTAGTTAAATTGTTGTATTAGATAAGAATTAATGGTGATTTTTAAATTGTAATTGTTGATTTATAGATTGTTGCAAGTAAAACAAAGTTGTATGCAAAGCAACCCTTGTCGCTCCTTATTTGAGGGATCCATATAATCGAACCTGACAGCAAGCTGGTTCTTGTTGTCACCTCAGTGATGACATTGTTTCCATGGAGTCTAAGTTTCTGCTTCTTTTAACAAGCAGTTATTTGTGATTTTTCAAGCCGGGTGTTTTGCCACTTTTTTCCCATGGTATTCATTTTTTAGAGAAATCACTTATCTTTGCTTCTCCATCCTTCCCCTAGTTAAGCCCACTTCTTGAATTTCTGTGGAGTCACTGGATGAGGTGTGTCATACTTGTGGCTCTAAACAAAGCCATATGGTCTCTGGGAATGTACTGTGCAACTTTGTTTTCTCACAGCTCTGTTCTGCATTATTCTGTAACCCATCTAATGCTTCCCCTGTTGTTAACTCATATCACAGCAGATTGTTCATCCAAATGCCTCTTCCAGTAACCTTTTTATTCTTCTGAACAGTGTCGAGTGCCAAGTCAGCAATGCTGTTCTCAAGGTGTTCACAAAGCTGACACCTCATGCAACATGTCTTTCCCATGCATGTCTTCAGCCACAAAGCATCCTACCTTTCAGTGCTTGCAAGTCACGGTATTTTCCTCTGTGCTAAATACTGAATTCCTCACACTTGCAATAGCCTGCACAAAATGCTGAAATGGAAGACACCAAAATGTTATCAAGCGTAAGGGCAGTCAATCCCTCGGCAAACCTGCTGTCTGCACACACATTCAGCACCAGCTGTAATGCAAATGTACGCATTCATTCTCCTGAGAATATACATGCACAGCTTACCCAAACCAGCCTGCTTTTCTCCTTAACAGTCCTAGGGCTTTAATGCAGGAACATATTTCTCTTTTGGATATTCCCTTCAATATTTTAAGAGTTTTTCAAAAAGGTCTTCACACAGTCAATACCAGCTGTGGCCCAACTTTCAAATGAGATCGTGCATGTACAAAAACTAAAAGCAACAAGTAAAAGCTTAAAGGTTTGCTAATCCCTAGTGATTTTACTGATCATTCATTAGGATGATTAAATACATGGGTAGTAGCAATTGGTGAACAACGGAAAATTATGCTCCTTTATATCTATAGTAAGAATACATGTTGAATGGATGCTTGGCTGTGCGATATAATGTTTAATGAATTATGTCACAGCAGTACACCAAGAAGTCTGACAATTAAAAGGATACTGTCCTCTTGATTTTTATCGTTATTTTCCAGAAATTCAAATTCTTCCTATAAATAGTATATCCTGATTTTTTTATTTTTATTTATTTATTTATTTAGTCTTTTAATAGTATTTTATAAATGTCTTGTGTTCCTTCAGTCCCCTAATTCTGTGTATCCATGAAGGACTGAGTAGCACAATCTGTAAAATGGGAAAAATCACCCACCCCAACCACTGCTGGAGTGCAACGCAGCAGTCATTCAGAGCCAGCAACTATACAAGTGGTTTTGAACTTCTCTATTTCAAACTTCTTTATTTCACTGATTTATTTCGATGTATAGAAAAATTAAAACAGAGCACCTCTCAGAGGTTCTAAGCATAGTCTGCAAAACAGGCTGACAGGACACAACATTCTTCTCCCGCCATCCCCCAAACCTGAATGTTCTCAAAAGTTCACCTCAGCAGCAGCCCCCATCGCACCTTGCACTGAAGGTTAGTAAACCACAAGGATGAGTTTAGGTAAACCAAATGTTACCCCCACATGCATCTCTCCAGGGACCATAGGAATGTTTTACACCCTACTTTCACCAAAGGAGTCCTGTGATCTTTTCTATCCATGAATAGTCAGGACTTTGCTGGAGCCCTGGCTCAGATCTTTGCTGATCACTATTGCATCTGGAATCTCTTGAGCATTCCCTGGAGGTCCCAACTAGGTATTGTCCAGCCCCAAAACACTTCTCTATTAGGCACATATTCACACAGAAAACACTCCTTGGTTGGAAGAAGATAATTTCTTTTACCCCAGTTGCCACAGTAAATAGCCTGCCCAGGCTACAGAGAGTCTTAAAGTCCTTTCTATTTAAATTGAAATTATTGTATAAATTGAGTGAAATTATTTCAGATTTTATGAGATAGAGATACACAGTACAATTACAGGAATACACAGCACAATTACAAAAATGGCAAGACCTTTGTATCCATAATCCCTACTTTGCTACATGACAAACTAGTTGTTTACAGAAGAAAAAAATCCCAGTCACAAGCTGGCTCCATTTATCAGTGTTTGTCTGATTTATTTAGGCTGTAGTAACGTTCTCTAAGTGGTGGTGTCTGGGAAGGCAGGCACTTTGATTAGGAAGAGATTCAAGAAGTAGGGGGTGAAGAGTAGATATGAACCTTGAATTATGAGGACTCAGAAATTCCTTAGCTCATGGGGCTTCAGTTAATAGGCTTATGAATATTTATTAATAGCCTCATAGATAAAATGAAAATTTAGTTGCTTCACCATGGACAAATTTTATTTTAAAAAAGACATTTCTTACCCCCCTCACACACTCTCATTTGTCCACACACATGGAAACCAACCCTCCAACGCCCCCTCCCCAAATTCTAGTATAACCTAGATTACAGTTAAAAAGCCAGGGAAGACACTGTTTAAAAAGAACAGCAGGAACCTTTCAAAGTTGGAATTCTGTTAACTCTCTCCCTTGAGGCTGGCTGCAGGGAGGAGAAGGGTGACAGTTTGCTCACACTCATCCACCAGCAATGGGAGGCTTGAAAGTTAGCTTAAAGGAAAATAGAAATGTTGGTTAAACATTGGGAGTGTCTGGATAATGATGTGGATGAATATTTATGTTCTAAGTAGCATGCTCAAGAAGGGAGAGGGATGGGAAGAGTCATAGGGAAGAGAAAGCAGATAAAATATGTTTTAATCTGTAGACTCTGAGAGCTTGTTTACAAGAACACTTGTTCTGTGGCAAGCTGAGGCATAAATTCTACCTCATACTAATCCGAGGAGGAGAAGAAAGTGGCTGTGTGGATCCTGCTGCCATGCAAAAGCAGTTCTCTAGTGCATTTTGATATATTCCCATTTCAATGCATACTAGGGAACAGTCAGTGCATGGCAGCAGGGTCCACACAGTCAGTAAGTGCACAGTGGGCCAGTTTGGGTTAGATTTGCACCTCAGCTTGTCACAAACTAAGTGTTTGTGTTGACAAAAAGCTTTAACCTTTTACTTGTCCACACAATTCTTACCATCCTTACTCATGATGAACTTTCCTGCTATGACATTTTAAACTCTCGCTACCATCTCCCTTTACGTGGTTTCTGAGAGAAGGAGACTCACCTGCAAAAATACCTCTGCAAGTCGAGTCCTTCTTTTTTCATGGAAGAGCTTGTGAAAGATGCCATACTGATGTTTCCACAGAACAGACGTGTAGGTAGGGTAATGGAAACCACCCCTACAGATTCTCACTAGTAGTCTTCAGTCCTGGACCTTGAGGGAAAGAGGGATTTTTCCAAGTTCATCATGCATTAATTCCACTTTTGCTTTTTTTTATACCCAGGTAGCTGTAAAAATGTTTATTTATCTTAGCATCATTCTTCCACGAGGGGAAGTTAACTAGTTTGTTAGGTGACATGGCAAACATGGTGAGATAAACCAAGCCATACCTTATAGGCATTTTAGAAAAGGATGTAAACTGACTGGAAATCTTCATAATAGCACATGAATGGCTCTATTTGGAAAATTGAAAAGGAGATAGAATTAATAGAATATGGGACCTGTCAACTATAAATGACTAGTTCAGATGCATCCCAACTCACTAATGACCAAAAGTCATTTACCAACTGACAGCTTCTTGGTAGCTTGTATAAATGGTGCTGACAATTTGAGTCCAGTTGCTATAGTGGGCAGGTTTCTCTGTCACAAAAACCATTCTCTCAAGCAGAATCAAGGGTTCATTAAAGTTTATATGGTCCCAAATCCACCAAAATTTTAAGATTTACCATACCCTTGGTTAGATTCCAAAGATAGACTTCATTTTAGCATACTCTTCCTGCACCAGACAGATTTTTCCTCCCAGCCCTCTGTTCTGGCTCTTGTCTTCTACGCTTGAGAACTTGGATCCCAAATGTGACACTAAGCCAGAAGCAACCAGCTGGACACTTACACTGCCAGCTGCTCTGCCACAGAACCATTGCTGAGCTCAGATCATTCTGACTATGAGCCCTGGATCTTATGGAACCACAATGTTCCCTTGATTGAAACAAATTGATATCCCAGCAGAGCAGCCAAGTACTGAACGGACATGGAGATGAATTGCCTACAAGAGCAGGGCTGAGAGACTACAGAGAAGTCTGACTTGCAGCTACATAGCTTGGCTTCTGCTGTGCATGTTGTCCATGCTCATTGCATAATTAGGACTCTATGAGGTTGACAAGTAAAGCCAGCAATGGTGCTTCCATGGGTGATGTGAATGCTAGTTCACTACAGCAGGATTAAAACAACTAAATCATTTCACCCAGTCCACCCACAACCATATCTGTTATACTTTCACTGACCTGGAATGGATATGAACCAATGACCTAAGGGTGAGCCCTTAGACAAATACAATCATGGCCATTAGCAAAAGTGGTCACTTGTGACAGATGGTCTCTCTTCAGAGGTGGTCTCTAAGGCAGGTTTTACGGTACAATTTTGAAACTGAATCCAAGCCAGCAGCCTATTAATGAAAAGACTGTTCCACTATGGATCTCATAAGCCATTAAATCCTTTAGTTTTTCTCCTCTCATTCATCATTGTTTTGCTTCACTCTTATGAAGGAAACTCATCAATTTTAACTTTACATTTAAAACAAAATTAACAGGAGTGACAAATGTCTGAAAAAAATGACTCAATTACTTCATTATATAACAGCTAAAATGAATTCTACTCATTTAACAAATATCTTGCAAAGAAAATCACCAAGTAAATATTTTTGAACAACATAATTGTTAACTCACAGACTGGGAGTTCACACAACTCTCATTCGATAATGACAGAAGGGCTTTCATTACTATACTTAAACATATAAAATGAGCCCCCAAACCAAAAGTCCAGTATATTTTAGCTGCAAAAGCAATTATCCTCACCAATGCAGGTGAGAGGCAGCGATGGTTTCTTAGCAGCTTCCCCCGAGAGCCTAGATCCATGGTCTCAGAAGACAGCTGGGCAAGATGGCAGGTCTTGTCAGTTTCTTTTCAAGAGTGATTCCTTTTTACCAGTTCCATTGCATCTCTTTTATATTCCTAAATTCAACGTTTTTCAAGGCATTTTGATAATTTACATGTAAACACAGGAATTCCAGAAAACTCTACAAGAGGGAGAGACCCATGTGTTTTACTTAGTTAAAAGGCGGTAGCCACCTGGATTTGTTGTTTGGTTTCAGTGTTCTACCTTTCAAACAAAGGGATATTGGGGTTGTTGTGATTAAATTGAGCAATACCTGGGGTGGCGTCCAGCCATGGGCTTTTTATAAGGTATTTTGAGAGATCTGGAGCCATGGAGGTCTGGCATGCCCTGTATTTAACACATTTCCGTTTACTGCATAGATGAGTCACTCCCAGAAGATAAGTTCATTAGGGAAGATGGTCCAATCAAGACAGGCAATTAATAAACAGTTATCTTAATAAAATACCAGACATACTTTGAGAATGGAAAGACAGCATAGGTGTGTTCCAATGAGAAACAATCACCCCTTTTCAAAAGGGACTCCAGCCACCATTTCACATATTCTACAATATGCATATATATTATATATAATATATATTATAATATATTATGCATATATTAATATTTGGTAGCATAATTTTATAAGTAGGCCCAGACTAGCTGAAATTTCATAGTCTACAATAATTTTCCTCACAAAAGTGAAATTTGATGAAAAGCCTCATCATTTTTTCCACCACTGCTTAACAAAATAAATATTCAATTATAATTAATTTCTTTTTCAGTTAGTAATTAATGATATATAAAAGAAGGAAATGTTTTAGTTAGGATAAGTTTACAAAAAAAAAATCATTATTTTCCCCCCAACATCCCAGCCCCCTAAAAATGAAATTCCTGCATTTCATGTTGCAGGGGTTTCCAGCCTTGGGAATGTACATATAGTCCTTGAGAAAACTGTGGCTGAAGCAACATAGCCAGAATAAATTGGTAGGTCAATGAATATTTGCTGGTTACACTCATGGAGCACCCTACTTGTTCAGCTCAGCTGTTGATGTCACCTAGGCTAAAATATGATGCAGTCTGGGAGACTGAAGTATTGTGAGAAATGGATCCGGGACTGGTGAAGGCAGCCTTTCAGTGCATTGATTCCTGCTTATCATGTTACACACACAAGTGGATCTAAATGAGGATTTAAAATGTTCCCTGTTAAATTACAAAAGAAGGGATACTCAGCATAAACCACCATTTTGCTATGTGTATAATTAATAGATTGTGTAATAAATTGATTGTGTAATGAAGGGATAAAATTCCATGAAGGGAGATTCAGAGATCATCATAAACCACAAGTGCTGAATGTCAGTTATATGCACCCAGACAGCCCCAAGAGGCAATTTCTTTGTACTAGATATTGTATTTTTTATTAATACAAGATCAGAGCTTCTTATTCCTGTTTCTGTCAGTCTGCCATCCTGATTATATGGCAAAGTAAACGATGGCTCTCATGTTGCCTACTCCATAGAGAATTTTTTGTAAACCAAAGGTATATGTAACAATCTAGAAAACAAGAAAATTCTGTTTGACCATGAAGATGTTAGACCAGATGGGCATCTTGTCTGAAATCTGGGAAGGTGAACTTGCATTTTTAGCCATTATTTAAATGTATGTTATCTATCTAAGGCTCAGAGTTTTTTCTTTTGAAGGGGTACATGGCACTTTACCCATGTAAATTCAATTTGCCACGGTTTCTCCCATTAGTGACTTATAATATGTTCTATATTAGGTAAAGATTTGTATAATTCACACCTTCAGAAAATTGAATACACACACTTTGGGATAACTACATTATAGGCACATAACTTTTACCATAGTCACATAAAACTTTGTTTAGTGTGCATATAATATTGCTTTCATTTTTTGGTTGGTTGGTTTGTTTTTTGATTTGTTTGTTCTTAAAGCAGTGTAACAGGGTGGATACTGGAAGAGACGTGGGTGATTGCCCTCTGAAGAGCAGCAGGACGCTGCAATAAAGGGGGAATATTCCAGGATTGTAGACTGCTAGGAGTGAGCAGGTTCTTGCAGAGAATGAGGACTGAGACTCCAGCTGGGTAGGGCCTGAGAGCGGATGGCCAAAACAGGAAAGACTCCGGAAGAGGAAGAGAAATCTTCTTGTTTGTGAGGACTTTTGGGTGGACTTGAACTTTCTTTGGAAAGTTTAAATGTTAATTTAAGAAAGTTCAAGCTGAGAAGGGATGGGAATGAATTAAAAGAGTTTCTTGAGTTTCATGAACAGTCCAGAAGGGGAAATTGAGACAGGCTGCTGTGACCCTCGGCCATGAATAGGCTCCTGGAAGGCAGCTGGTCCAAGTACAAGTGCACGACATAATTTTATTTGCATTTTAATAGAGCATCGCTCTTCATACCTCTTGAAAGTCCCCATTTGATGTTTTTGTTCTATAAATAAGATCTTCCATAGGGCCAATGATAGGCATGACAGTGCTGGTTTTAAATGTAAAAAATGTAAATATTTCAAAAGAAACAAAACAAAACAGAACAAAAACTACTGTTGGGATATCAGTTAATACATATTTCGAAGCTGAGAAATATATTCCTCTTATTACACCCTAACTGAGATATATGAATAGTTTTTCTATATATTATTAATAGATAACCAATTATGTAACGTCAGTACTAAAAACACAATAAATACAAGATCAATTTCTTTTTAAATTTTAGGTGGGAAACCGCATCAGAGAGAGGCACAGCTGCAAAGCTCAGACTTATGCTGCTTCATATTGGGACCCCAAAGCAGCAGAACGTTAATCTGTATAGCAAACAAATGACTATCATTTACATAATTACATTTAACCACAAATTATAATGTATTCATAAGCTCTTGAGTGAAACCGATGCATTCATGATGTAAATGATAAAAATAATGGATTAGCTTGGGCCTGCCTGGAACTGGGCGAATAACAGAAGGAAATGATTTGCAAATGTATTAGATTTGTGTTTTGCTCTGACTGAGCCCAGCACTTTATTTGCTCTTTCGTGGAAAGTGGTGCTGCTGTGTATCATTTGCATGAATGGTTGGGGAGGGGCTTTGATCTGTGCAAATATGGTGATTCCTATCCAGATGATCATGTCCAAGTACAGCAAAGTGTACCTGTGCCAGAAGGGTTCACCTTATAAATGAGTGATTACTTGACGACAAGAGAAAAGTGATTGAAGCCTGCTAAAGAGGCAATATATCTGTCATATATCTTTAACTCTAGCTATTCAGGCTGTCATAATGGCACCCAATTTTATCGTGCCTGAGTGCCTTCCAAGAGAGTCGAGCTGTATTAAATCACAACTGGTCTACGGTCTGTTTCTTCCCTGCTTTCCTCCCTTTCCCCGCGAAGTCACAGGTATCCTGTTTCATATGATAAGGTATTCTTCATAAATTTATTTCCTCATTCTCTGGCTTTCTCAATCTCTCCTCCCATCTCTTTTTCTTACTATTTCTTCTTGCTTTTCCTTGCTTTCTTCTTTTCCTCTTTTTGTCCTTCCCCTTGTTTGTTTGTTTATTTATTTGAGTTTGTAACTGTGGGGATACTAAACAAAAGAAGATGGTTTTATACTTCACTCTGAAGGCAGTCTAATTTGTTGTTCCAAATCTTTGGCCCTCTTGCTAAGGTAGCACTGCCTCTGAGCTTCACCTTGGAAGGTGACAGCTTTGTGATTCTTGAGGAAAGTCATTGCAGTCTCTCTCCTTCGCAGGAAGGAAGCGGGACAATTTTTAATTTTGGGATCCATGCATGTAGCCATATATAATACACTTTCCTATGCAAAAAGTGACAGGAAAAAGATTTAAAATGTCCTCTAATTCTTTAGGCCTGATTATCTTTGATATCCTTATGGTACCCACATATTCATTTATACAGTTTCAATGTCCAGTTAAGTTTTAAGCATTTTTTATATTTTATTATAAATACAATTCACAGAGAGAACTAGTCAAACTTGGACTGGGAAGGTGTCCCCAACTTGGCTACCACATCCAATTGCTTCTCTACCAATTCCAATTTACCTTCCTGGTAATCTACCAATGCTGCAATCTTGAATTTATCTCTGCACCAGCTTCATTGTTCCCTAAATAGCTGGCTGTAGGTCAGACCTTAACATTTATATTCAACATTACTCGAAGTGTGTGTGTATCATGATCATTCTGGCAGCCCTTGGGTATATCCAGGGGCTTCCTGATAAGGATTATATTTATACTGCTAGTGTGTAGTCTAGTGATACGATTCCTGCCACCATTACTTATGTGGAAGAATGGTATGCAGATATTTTTGTGTCATTTTGGGTTACATGTTCTGAGTGCTTTCCTCTTCAGAAGCTGCTATCTAAGATGCTATGTGGGCAGCCTGACTGTTAGTTATTATGATATTTCCTTTGTCATGTGCAGCCATCTGACTGAACCTGGATGGACATGCACGTTATAAGGCCACTAAACAGTGGTCAGGGAGTGATGACTCAGTCTCCACACATTTGTGTTTAAACTGGTGGTGACCTAGATGAACATGAGGTTGTTAGGTTTTGTTTTTAAAACAAAACTTCAGTCTGAGTTTACTATTGGGAAGGCCTTTACTTACACTAACATCCCTATCACCTACAACAAACTGGTTAATTATGTAAGTATTTTTTCCCTAATTGAATGTTATGCTGTTGCTTTGGAAAGCTGGAAAGGGAGTAAAGCTAATGGAGACAGTGAAATCCCAAAGAGAACTTTAATGCAAAAGAAATGTTCATGTTCAACTCTCACCCACTCCCAGTTTGGTTTAAAATGACAGGGCTGACAATGGAGGAATGGCTGATGTCTATCACCCCTCATCCCCTGCTGCGGTGATGGCAGACTTCAGGAATATTCTGTGTATTGGAACGTACAACGGGGAATTGAGGGGGTGGGATCTCTTCTCTTACACAAGATGCCAGGACATGCACAAATACTAGAGATTTGGAATACTCAAAACTTTAAAATAACCTTTTTGGGAACTATCCTGTAGAAAAGTTTTACACTTAGGAAAACTAGACTGCCTCTTTACTTAAGAAAGCACATGGAGAATCGGTCTCAATTACTATAGGAATAGTACATGTTTTCCTTATTTTTAATAAAATGTCTTGCTTAATGTTAGAGGAAGGTACCTCTGGGTGTCTGCTTTAAAAGTTTAGCACAAGACACACCAAAATAAAAGAATTTATCCTGTTTTGAGTGGGCTCTTTAAGAAAGGGGTCACAGTTGGGGTAACAATTGTTAGCCATGTAGAATAGATCTAGACATGGAGGAGAAGAGCCAAATTCTTCAACTGAATAGAGCAAATGATATTTTCTTTCTGTACATCATAAATCTAATATCTCCATTCCCAGCTCTCCCAGAGGCACTTTGTGGTACTGCAGTGTGATAAGGATGAGAATATCAGGAGAAAAAGATCAATGCTCTTCATTTAAAAGAAGTGACCATTCTCTCAGCAGCTTGAGTGGCTCTGATGACATGTTAAATATAGTCTTGGGCACTTGCCTAAGCCTGAAGAGCCCTAAAACAGCTCCATATACCACTACCCCAGCACTCAAGCACACAACTATAAAAAACTATTGTGGTTTTTCATTGTTTTTTTAACACAGCACTTAACAAATACAATACAGTGAGGGAATTCATCTGAAAACTACTGTAAGAGTGTGTAAGTGAGTGCTATTCGGAGGTATTTTGTCCATTAACAACAATTCCATTTTGGACAAAAAGGAGTGAATTTAGTGCCTAGTAAAGTGACTAAATGACGCTGGTTATAGCTAGGCACAATACAAACAGTTGCTTTAGAAAGCTTTTCCCACTGAGGTCTGTAAAAACATCTAAAACATAACTAACAAAATGCAATTCTGCCATTCCTCAGGAGAGATCGCTGCATTCACCAAAACCTTAGGAATTGCAGTGTAATCTTATAAACCAACGCGGTAAGGTTCGGGATGGCTACAGGATTGTGACTGAGTGTCATATTTCAGCTCTTGCTTCCCCCTAGCTCCAGAGGAAGTATTCCTGAGTTGCTTACTTCCCCCTCTTTCCAGCTCAGCTACACTGACTGCCATGATGGGCGAGGGTTTGAGTTAAGACTCTGCCCTCTAACCGTCCCACATAAGGGCTTGCCAGCAGTTGCCCTGACCCTCTGCAGTTTCTGAGGGTCAGAGATGAGGAGTAAGAGGGCTTCTTACAACTCGTAGACACTGAGCCGGGCTCACAACAGAGTCCTAGGTGATGTGATGCATATACATGGAGATTACGATGACCCCACGTATTCTGCGATCTGACGTTTTCCACGTTTGTAAGTGGTGGTGCCCGTGTGGCCTACTGTAAGGAATTCTAGGAGAGAACAGGTGGCTCTTTCACTTCTTTACGGTGAATTGATGGTGATACCATGCAAATTAAGTTTCAGACTGAGACTACTCTTAGTGTGGGACCTCCAGCTATCAACACGCTTTACTTTTATCTTTAAGGCTAAGCTCCCCATTAAAACTGATGCAGCTCAAAGCAGGAGAATCTGCTTCTCATCAAAATAATTTTTACATACTTGAAAACGTATCCTGTTATTTCCCCCCCCTCCCGCCCCCACCAGTCTGCTCTTCTCCAGACTAAACAAACCCAATGTTTTCAATCTTTTCTCATAGATCATGCTTTCTAGACCTTTAATCAGTTTTGTTGCTCTCTTCTGGACTTTCTCCAATTTGTTCACATCTTTCCTGAAGTGAAGTGTCCAGAACAGGACACACAACTCTATCTGAGGCCTTATCTGTGCTCAGTAGAATGGAAGAATTACTTCTCGTGTCTACTTACAATACTCTTGCTAATACATCCCAGAATGATATTTGCTTTTTTGCAACAACATTACATCATTGATTCTCATTTAGTTTGTGATCCACTAAAACTCCCAGGTCCTTTTCTGCAATACTCCTTCCTATGGAATCATTTCCCATTTTGTATTTGTGCAGTTGACCATTTCTTCCTAAGTGTAGTACTTTGCATTTATCCTTATTCAATTTTATCTTATTTATTTCAGAAAATTTCTTCAGTTTGTCATCCTCATTTTACATTCTAATCCTGTCCTCCAGTGCACTTGTGACCCCACTCCCAATTTGTTATTGTCCGTACACTTTATAAATATATTTTTGTCATTATCCAAATAATTTATGAAGATATTGAATAGAACTGGGCCCAGGACAGATTCCTTAGGGACCCCCATTTGATCTGTTTTTGCAGCTTAATTGTGAGCCATTGATAGCCAGTCTCTGAGTATAGTTTTCCAACCAGTTGTGCACTCACCTGACAGTAGGTTCATCTAGGCTATATTTCTCTAGTTTGTTTATGAGACGGTCATGTCACAGTATCAAAATCCTTAAAAAAATTGAGATATATCATATCTACTGCTTCCTCTTATCCACAAGGCCTGTTACTCTGTCAAAGAATAATACTAGGTTGGTTTGGTATGATTTGTTTTTGACAAGACCATGTCAACTGTTACATATTACCTTATTATTTTCTAGCAACTTACAGTTGATTATTTGCTCCATTATCATTCCAGGTACTGAAATTAAACTGATTGGTCTATAATTCCCTGGGTTGCCCTTATTACCATTTTTACAAATAGGCCAATATTTGCCCTTTTCCACTCCTCTGGACTCTCTCCCATCCTCCATGAGTTTTCAAAGATAATTGTTGATGCTGTGATACTGTAGGATGTATTTCGTCAGGCTCTTCCAACTTGAAGACCTCTAACTTGTCTTAACTTCTTCTTTTCCATATTTTAGCCTAATATCCTATCCCTTTTACTAAGATGGCCACTATTAGTTGTCCAGTCACTGCTGATATTTTTGGTGAAAACTCAGACAAAAAAGCATTTAACACTTTGGTCATTGCTACTTTTTTTGTCATTGTCTTTCCCTTCTCATTGAATACTGGGCCTATCCTGTCCTTGGTCGTTTTCTAGCTTCTCCTGTAGTTGTAGAATGTTTTCTTGTTGCCCTTTGTCCCTTGCTAGTTTAATCTTTTTTTTTTTTTTTACCATGGCCTTTGCTATTTTGTCTCCACATGATTGTGGTGGTGTTTTTGTTTGTCATTTGACCCACTTTTTGTATGACTCTATTTTTGAGTTTCAGGTCATTGAAGATCTCCAAGTTAAGTCAAGGTGGTCTCTTATCATACTTCTTATCTTTCCTATTGAACAGTTTTCAACTGATACATCACAAGGCATACTCTGTACAAAATTTATCACAGTCTTGTAAAAAGGGTAAACGTAAGGGTACTGATGGTCACACATATGTACAGGAATACTCTGCTCTTATGCAAATGCATAATGTCCTTTTAAAAACTGCCAACTTTCCTGAACTCAGTTTTTTTCTTAGATTGCTTCCCATGGGAATCTCATCTACCAATTATCTGAGTTTGCTAAAGTTTGTATTCTTGAAGTCCATTGTCTGTATTCTACTGTTTTCCCTCCTACCATTCCTTAGAATCATGAACTCTATCATTTCATGATCATTTTCACCCAGGCTGCCTTCCACCTTCAAATTTTCAATAGGTTCCTTCCTGTTTATCAGAAACAAATCTAGAGTAGCTTCGTTCCTAGTGGCTTTCCCCACCTTCTGTAATAAAAACATTGTCTCCCGTGCATTCCAAGAACTTGTTGGATAATCTGTGCCCTACTGTATTATATTCCCAACAGATGTCTGGTTAGCTAAAGTCCCCCATCACCATTAAGTCATGCATTTTTGGATGATTTTGTTAGCTGTTTAAAAAAATAAAGTCTACCTCTTCTTCCTGTTTGGTAGTCTATCATCTATTATGACATCATCCTTATTTTTACTCCTTTTTTCCTTCCCTAAAGATTTTAAACTGGACTGTATCCCATTTCTATCTCAACCTCAGTGCTAGTGTATATATCCTTTATTTACAAGGCAGCACCTCCTCCCTTTTTCCCTGCTTGTCCATCCTGAAAAAGCTGTACCTTTCTATACTACTATTTCAGTCATCTGAATTATCCCACCAAATTTCTGAGATGCCAATTATGTCGTAAATGTGATTTTTCACTAGTATTTCTGGTTCTTCCTTTTTATTCTCCCTACTACTTGCAATAGTATACAGACACATAAGATGTTCATTAGATTTCTCCTCTATATTTCCCTTTGTCTCTCCTTTGTCCCTGCTGTGATTGCCCGTGTTCCCTCAGATTCCGACCCTTCACCCACGTCTCCATGTTTCATACTTACCTGTGTGCTTTTATCTCCTGCCCCCATTGAACCTAATTTAAAGCCTATCTCACTAGGTTATCCAGTCTGTAGCCAAGGATACTCTTTTCCTTCCTTGAAAGATGGACCCCATCTCAGATCAGCAGTCCACCTTCTCAAAACATCATCCTCTGGCTGAGGAAGCTGAGATCCTCCTGGTGAGACTGACCATGCAGCCATGATTTCACATCCAGGATGTGTTTGTCTCTGCCTGGGCCCTACCTTGACCAGAAGAATTGATGAGACCACCACCTGAACCCCCAACTCCTTCACCCTCACTCCCAGATCCCTGTAGTCACTTCTGAGCTTCTCAGGGTCATACATTACAGTATTACTAATGCAAGACTCTGCCTCATGCAGAGCTGGGAATCATATTATTGGAAAGGGGGGAGACAGTTCTGGGAAAACACTTGGTGTTCAGAGAGCTGCTTCATTTTCTTGGCTAGTATTACTGTGTTTAGCAAGGAACTTAACAAGATTATTTCAGAGTGCATGATTCCCCAGTGCACTCCTGTGCCAGGAGGGTGAAGTGGAAAAGAGTGATTTGTTGACTAACCTGGACCTCGAGTGGAGCATCATCTGTTAATGACTTTTAGAGTTTCTAGTTATGGAGTGCCTAATTAGAAAGCTATCACTGGTATGGAGATCATCCCATGGCTGTTGGATGTGTGTCATAAGTAAGAATATTCCAATTCTTAGGGGAGGAAGTTTTTAGTGTAGCATATCATGATTTACCCACACAATCCACAGGGATGTCAGAGCTTCTGTAGTTGAAGAAGCAAAGCTTGTAAATCGTCACCAACAGCCACAGCAACTTCGTGAGAGTAAATCCAACCATAGAAGATACTTAAATATTTCACTGATGTGTGCAGGATAGTCAATGAAACCTGAGTCCATAAATCCCATCCCAGGTGAATAAAGTGTTTTGGGATTTTAAAAAATCTTTGTAGCTGTTTAAAAATTGTATTTATTTTTCCATTTTACCAGGTGAACTGCACCTTAGACTCCTTTTAAGCACTCCTCATAGGTGACAGGCCTGGCTTCCTGCACCTCACTCTGGTGGAACCAAGTGACCCGAACACTCTGCGACTGGGCCGCTGAGCGGCAGTCGCACTGTTTCCTAACCACGTTAATGTGGCAGCCCTTTCCCTCGGGGGACCTGGGACTGGAGACTTTGTTAAAGTGATTCAAAAACAGCTTCTTCAAAAGAAAGCTGCCTAAGGACCCAGGCAGCGCGCACAGCAAAGCATTCCACCTGGGCCCATAGGCACTGGTATCCCTGCTGCAGCCCGAGGGAGGGGAGATCAGCGCTCCCTTCCCCCAACTCCAGCAGAGAGCAAAGCACTCTGCATGAGTCCCTAGGTGATGGTGGTCCCTGCTGGAGCAAGAAGGAGGGGAGCACTGATCTCTCATCCCCCTGGTTACAGAAGAGAGCCTCTCCCTAGGGACCCAGGTGGAGCGCATGGGGCTACAGGATGTGTGTGGTTTCCCTGCTACAGCCAGGGGCATGGGAGAGCCTCCTCCCTGAACTCCTTCCATCTGGCTGCAGGCAGGGGAGAGGGATGGCTGACGGACACTGATGGCCCTTCAGCATAGTAAAAATGATATCTGTGGCCCTCAAGCCAAGAAGGTTGGGTACCACTGAACACCATAATCTTTCCTTGGTGGCTTTCATAATTTTCCCCCAGCTCAACTAACACACATCTCTGGCTAGGAGAAACAGACCGTCATGCCCAGCTCATGCTTTCTCTGGTTTATGTCCCCTTGCCGGCCTGTCAGCGTTTGCTGACACTCCCTGAGCAGTCTCTGGAAACTCACTCAAGACCAATCCTTTTATTAGGCCTGAGGTCCTCTAATGTTTTAGTGTTCCCTTTAATCTCTCTCTTTTCAGCCTTTTCAAAACTGCTATCCCACTAGGGTTGGGGCCATGAAGTAGCCTATTCTGTTTGTGTATTTTGCTGGGGTGTTCCTTATCTAAGCCATTGGTTACATTTCCTGCTTGGTTCCTCTCACAATTCTTTGTGATCTAACTCCATAGCAAGGAACCCTTCATAAGCAAACACACAGTGACATGCAACATACTTATAAAAAACTATATAGTTCCCAATTTTTCACACCAGCATTATTAATTAACAAGAGATGTTTGAACAAAGAGGTGATCTGTATGTTATTTAAAATATATCAGCTTTTTATGGAATGAAACACAGCAAGGACACATAAAGAAGGCAAAGTGTAGAATTTCCACTAATTTTTTCATCCAATTTGTGAAATTTGGAAAATTTTGACCAGCTCTTCTCACGATTACATTCTCAAGAGTTTTGATTTTCAGGTGCTGACTCTTAGCTGAGCATCGGATGGGATGCCCCTGACAAAATGTCTGGTAAGAAAACGGGAGATCCAGAAGTTATGTTCTTCATTCCTTTGAGTAACACTGAGTTCCTGTATAAAAAACAAACTCCCTTTCCTCAAAGCAGGGGGTAGGGATTTTAATCCTATTTGACCTTTATTTTTGCTAGAGTTTATAAAAAAATCCTCCTCTTCTGAGAAAGCCATTCATGTTTGTTGTAAATAAGAAAGAAAAAAAAAGACATTATTTAACTGTTTATTCATAATCACTGCTTCAATTTTTGTTTTCATTCTTTACTATTTAGCTGCTATCTGGTTAAAAGCTTTCTTCACAGAAAAGCACAAAACAAAATATTTAAGGAGAATGCAGTTTAGCATTTCTTGTTCATGTTTATTAGGAATTAAGCCTAGCTGACAGAAAGTAAATTATATGAATGGGGTATTCGGTCATCTCTTGTTATTATTAATTAACACACAATAGCTGATTTATTCAATCTAAATTAAATCCTGCCAAATGCCTACCAAAGTACTGGGTCCTCACTTGACAAATCTCCCATCTGTTGTTCTGTTAGAGGCAAGATGTACCCACCTCAGAGCAGGCAAGTAGTTTGGACACCTAAACCCAGGGATCTTTGGATATCTGTAGAAACCGGATCTACCTGAGTGGTTCTGTACTTCTGCAATGTTCCCTGGGCCTCTCTGGCCACTAAGACTCTTGTAGGAGCCCAGGTGCTCCTGTAGTGAGTACTAACCCAGAACTTGTTTTTATGAAATGATGATGTTCCTGTGGGATGATGACAAGCCTTCCCCCGGTCCTGCCTTTGACCTGTCTCCCCCTGATACATACATGGGAAGAGAGTGCTACATGTCATCAGATAGTTGATTTTTCAGTTCAGTGGATGCTACAAAAATCTGAAAAATAAGTTTGGTCCAGATCAAACTGAATCTGAAATTGTGGGGGGAATTTTTTGGTGAATTGAAAAAGTCCATTTCAGGTTTGTTTCAAAGCAGTGATTTGAACCTGGCTCCCTCATCCCTTACAACTGGGCTAACCATTACCCTCCTTTGCCTTGGTTGTGAATGGCTAAAACCATTGATATGACATTTGTAAATTGTTTGGGCTCAATCAAGACTGCATTTTTCATCAAATATTTGTCCATGAATGTTTGCCCCTCTCTAAAGGGTGTTTTATTCCAACAAAGCAATAATATATGGAATTCCTTGCATTTATAATTATGAATCTGTTCTCAAAAAAAACAATGTGCTGTGCAGAGGGTCCTTTCTGTTTTTCATCTCTTTATATCCCCTCAGCTCTTCTCCAGGAAGTACCACATCTCAGTCCCTAACCTGCTGAAAATAACTTCTTAGGAATCAATTAGTAAGAATAGTTTATCTCAGTAGTTCAAGGAAAAGTGTGTGGGGATAATTAGAGAGCTTGTGGTGTTGGTAACAGGGTGCAGGGCCTTAGGCCCCTAAATTACTGGAGCAAACCCACTACAGCTCAAGTGAAAGCAAACATGTAATGGTTGGGCAGTGTGTTTCTGGTTGCAGTCCAGTCCCTAAAGAACAAGGGTCAATATCACAAAATCACTATGACAACTGGTACAGACACTGTTACTGGACACTTCAGAAAGGCAAAGGTCTGAATGAGCATGAAGACTTACCCCTAGAAATGCTCCCTCTGTCCAATCCCTTAGTACTCTTTGTAGTGAGTGTTTGCTACATTGCTCAAATGTTTATATTCCAAACCTTGTTCCTGTGGATACTGATGGGTTGCCTCTGGCTTCTAAGATTCAGTGGCAATTTGAGTTCCTGGATTAGACTAGAAATAATTCCTCTGGGCTCTGAGAAATTTTTCTAATCAGGAATTTCTAGTCTAATCTATTAGGTAGACAAATGTGCCAATGGGACTTTTAGTGAAGTGAGATACTGCTCAATGTGAGTAAAAGTACCACTATTTGGTCCTTTGATTTTAGTTGATGTTTTCAAACATAGGAGAGAAATTCACCCCATTAGGTGGGATCTACTTGGCTGTCAGCAAGAAAGATGATGGTTTGTGGGAGAACCATTTAAAGCCAATGATAACCTGACAGGCTTCACCAGCAAAGGCAATATGCAGCAGAATTTGTGTTGCCTGGGAAAGAAGGGAATTTTGTTTCTGTGCACATGTCCAATTTCAGAAGCTCACTGTGTTATGGAACTGGGTGTAATGATGACTAGCTACAACAATCAATTGGGCATCGCTTGAATGGTAATCCTTCCACAGAATAGTGGAAAGAGGACTTTGAACTGTTCTTTGTGCATAGATTCTAATCCTTCTTCATACAGTATTCTTAAAATCTCTGATCATTACTGTTACTCCATGCAGTATCTTCACCAAAGCACTAATATTCTTCCTATGGCAATGGGGATTGAAACAAAACCAAGTAAACAACATTCCTTGTAAATTCAAACCTGAGTCCTGTATGAGAACACCAGTCTTTAGTCTAGTGTGTGTTCTTCCTCTCAGTGAGTCCTAATTGCAGTTTTGTTTTTTCTCTGGACTATTGGATTTAAGTAGTGATCCCACAAAAACTACTAAAATGTTTTCCTCACCAGTATGCTGCACGCTGCAGCAGTATGCTGCTGCAGTATGCTGCATTTAATTTCTACTCTACTTTTGTTTTTGCTCCCAGACTTACTAACTCACACATTCTCTCTCCACGTTAAACTACATTTTTTCCAAGACTGTACTGACCAAATTGCCTTGAAAGGCCAAATCCCATTGATGCTAGTTGCTTTAGTCTCCCTACTTTCCATATCTCTAACCATAATATTGTCAGAAAATATTGTTATCTTACTTTTGATAAGACCTGGTCAACATTTACAATATAATTTTCATAAAAAAATTCAAGAGAAACTAAATTTTTTCAGTTTAGGCAAAGTTTTTCAAGATTTGTTTTTGTTTTGTTTTTCTACATAAATCTTTGAATCAAATGAGCCTTTCTTCTAGTGGAAAAAAGCAAAAGTGTGAGAGAAACTGGTTTTGACTGAAAGTATGTACTGTATATGCTTTAAAAATGAAGAGTTCTAAAAGCTCCCTTTTGGCTGAATTGAGGGATATGCCACTTTTAATCTCCTTTTAGCTAGTGTTACACCTATTATTTATTTGCATTACAGCAGTAACTTTAGGCCAAATCCAACATCAGGGTATTACTGGTGCTAGGAGCTCTACAAACAGAGAGAAAGGGAACCAGTCCCTGCCATGAAAAGCTTACAATCTAAATAGACAAGACAGACAGAAGGTGGGAGGAAGGAAAATTGTTTTCTGCTTTAAAACAATTTTTCTGTGCAACAAGCTATTTTAAATCCCACTCCATGGGTCCTCCGCAGCTCCCCAGTGAATAATTTTGGAAATAAAACCTTAACTACTTTCAGAAAACCATGACCTAGACTCTTTTTTATCATAATTCTTCTTGGTGCAAAATAGGTGAGGATGGGAGAGGAAATGGGTACAGCTCAGATCTTCTGGGCTGATCTGTGCTGAGCCCAGCATAAATTAGAGCATTCGGGTTGTGTTATATATATATACGCATGCACGCGCACACACACACACACACATTAGATGACAACAGTCTCACAAGGACCTTACCTCAGTTTGAAATTGCCATTGTGCACTGTACTCCAGCCATGCTCTCTCCCTGCCTCCTCTTGGCCTGACCTACCATGACATCATAGCTGTAACTATGGGGGTCTGTGGGTCAAAGGCAAGCTATATCAGATGAAGGAAATCTCAACTGGGTTGCTTTCTAGGAAGAATAAAGCAGATTGAACACAGAGAGAATTTGGCCCTAGATCTGATTTTTATATTCACATCTATCAGCAAGGGAATTATGACTACGTCATTAACTTTTTTTGAGGGTACATACCCAGTGGTTTAAAAGTAATTTTGTCAAATTCTTGTGTGCACCCCATGTTAGCCATTTTTCAGTTAACTTTGTCCATCATGTGTAAATACAGAAGAAGTGACTCTTTCTGTAAGGAAAAAGAAAATAGATCTGTTGCATTAAAACATCAGCAACATGCAGTTTATGCTAAAACTATAGAAAGAAAAAACTCTGAGATCTGCAGTTTTTCAGCATAAATAACCCATGAATTGCATGCTAAAAGACATGATTTTTTCATGAACTTGTCCCTTTTGCTGTCACTGCTGAGTTTAGCCTTTTGATTGTACAGTGCTGTTAGCCCTGTTTTTCCCCATTTGTGCATCAATGTACTTTTTAAAGTTCCCTGGTGACACTTAAGCCTTTCGTATGCAGCACACTTTTTACCTAGTTAACAAGCACTGCATTCTAAAATTAAACCTTGGGACACCTCTCCAAGTCCAACAGCTTTCCACATCATTGCAGATACCCACCATAGGGAAAGTAACAGAAGCAATTTGTTTATAAAGAGCAGTTTCATATATGAGCCTCACATCATTTAACAGAACCAATTATCTATTTGCCCCTGTCATTCCTTTCCTTTCTACAAAAAACAATACAGCATTGTACAATATATTACAATATATTACAGCTTACAATAATGTTACTGCAGTGGTTTAGACTATGACTGTAGAATATTGATGTAAAATAATATCTACTGAGGCTGGGAACTAAAGCTTTAGAATGCTGATGATTTTCATTCAGCTAGCAAAATAAATGTTTAAGAAGAGAAGAGCCAATGCAGTGGCTCCTTGTTATTTCCACTAGGTGGATTGTAAGTAAAGCAAGGATTAAGGTAATGTTACGTTCAAAGTTTGTGGCAAAAAAGTAGCAGCTATAAATTGGTTTGATATCTGTCTCCTCTTCAGTGCCACATCACGTTCATTTCAGAAGCAGACCTATCGGGGTGGGTTGGGTCAGTGTGGAGGAAGTTTGCACTGCTTTTGCCAAGCAGAATGTGCTTGGTAGAACAAAAGAAAACCTTGGTCTAGAAGGGCTGTCATTCTGGCATCTATCAGTCTCACTAAATTCACTTTAATGTTTTTTAAATATGTACTTACATGGCACCTATCATGATTGGATTTGAGCATCTCATAATCATTAATACATTTGTCCTCACAACACCTTTGTGTGATTGGGGAAATACAGTTATCCTCATGATTTAGTTGGGGAAGTGAGACATAGAGAGGGTGACTTGCTCAAGGTCACACAGGAAATCTGTGGCAGAGCAGGAAATTCAACCCAGTCTCTCAAGTTCCAGGCAAGTGCCCTACCACAGGACCATCCTTCATCCATCTGTCTCTGTCTCTCTCTCTCTTTTTCTCTCTCACACTCACTCACTCTCTCTCTCTCTCTGTCACACACTCTCTCTCTCTCTCTCTCTCTCTCTCTTTTAAAATGTTAAGATACACCAAAGAAACAGACAGACATCAGGTTAGTGTTTAATAAACCTTGTAAACGTCCAGTCATGTGTATATTTGTTTTCATGACCTATGGAATTTTATATGCCTGGAATGTTAGTGCAATTTACCAGTGTGCCTGTGGCTCCAACGTTCTCTAGCTGCCACATTGCCTCTCTCAATGCCTGGCTCTTTGTTTACCTCTTTGAATGACCCTGGATGTAACCAACATGGTATCAAACCGCTCCTTTGAGATGGGACTTCCACAAAAATATATTCAAAACTCTGGGGTTCGAGGACACTGAATGTTCTAATCGTTGTGTTGTGCACAGCCATAGAAATGGTAGTTAAATGAAGTTTAAACAGCTGAGGGTTCCTGCTGAGTGCAGTAAATATCCTGTTACTAATGCTGCTGTAGCCCTGCAAAAGTAAACGTTGTCTCTACTGGTAGAAAAGTCCCTGAGACCACATTTATTCTAACATACAACAGCAGCATGCAAGAAATTGCAGAGTTATAATTCTTTATACGTTTATATTGCATCTTTCTTCGAAGGCATTCAAAGTATTTAGAAAAGTAATTAAGTCTCACAATACCCATATGAATTATATAGATTGTAAGCTATCTGGAGCAGAGACCATCTTTCCATGTTGTGTTTGTATTGTGTTTAACACAGCGGGGTTCTGATCTTTGACCTAGGGTTCCTAGACGCTACAGTTAATACTAATAATAATAACAATAATTAATAATAAATGACTTGCCAAAGTTCACCCAGTGAGTTAAGTAGTGGAGCCAGCAGTAGAATCCAAGAATCTGTCCAACCAGTTCGCTATTCTCCCTTACAGTCACATAATGAACCATAGCATCTCAAGGAGACAGATATTGAGGCTTTGCAATTTAGTGTAGTTTAGTTTGCAGTTTAAATATAGTGGCTTTGTACACCTGGGTTTTAACAACCATTTTTAGACGTGTAAAGCTACAGAGAATTTCAGCTGTATGAAGTTCCAGACTTTGAAAATGTAGGGACTGGGGGACTCTCTACACATTTTTATTATGAAAGAAAGCTCGGCCTCAGTGTGTTTATTAATTTTTATTATGTTGTTAAGAATGAGTCTGGTTTTGGAACCTCAAGTGAGACCAATGTAAAGTGCAAAGTAGATATCGTGGTCTGATTCACATCTTTTACTGCAGTTTGACATCAGTGTAGCTCCTTGATTTATGATGGAGTCACACCACGATATGACTGGAGTAACACAGTGGTGAATCAGGTGACACAAGGTAACAAGGTCACTGAAGCATTGTTATATGAATTCAGTTAAGTGGCTTTAGTTAATGTGGAAGATTCTGGTTTGGCAGCACTAGAAATTGGTGCTAGAGGTGACTACCATCACAGAACAGGTACAACACACAGCCAGCAGCAAGACATGCTGCTGGGCATTGCCCTGCCAAGATGTCTCAGCCTTGATCTAGAAGAACCAGCTCTAGGATGGAATTGGGTAGTCAGTCTCGAGCACAATACAATATATCTCCTCTTTACCAGGGTTAAGACTGGTACCTGTTTGTTGTGACCACTTGTTCATTAGCAACTAAGATCTCTAACTCATTTCCCATAGGCAGCCAGCAACCCATTTTTGGCCACTACCTACCTGGGATGGATGATGACCATGAAATAGTCACCTAGACATTGAACAGACCTATAAATTATAAATATACCTGCATGGGACTGGACGTCTCTGAGAATGAAGCTTATTTCCACTCCCTTTGTTAAGTGATTCTCACCGACCTAGGCTCAAGAAGAAGGCAGCATCTGCAAACACACAGTAGGAGGTTTGCTTTTTTTCCTCTTTACTGAGGTGCAAATTTTGTGTGGGCAGAGTTTCAACAGTAATAAAAATATACTAATTAATGAGGAGGAAAAAAGATGACATACTGAGCCAGCCATCTTCTGCAAAGACACAATGGGCAAAGTACTTGGAATTGGAGTGGCGAGCAATGAACTGCTTATTTCACAGCTTTGCTAATCATAGTTTGCTTACTGTGTCAGTTTCAGTGTCTGACTGACATCTCGCAGTTCACTTACAACTATTTTAAATTACCCTGAAGCTTATTCCAGTCCAGCCCTGTGGAATATTAATCATCACTTCACTGTATTAGTCAGAAAGAGAAGTTGGAATTTATTATCGCAATTTCAAATTCTACTGTATAGAGTTGCACTGAGATTGAAAATAAAAATCCATTTTATTAATTTGCATTAATGATAACTCAGTGGAGAGCACAACAATTTGTCAACAATGGGTTTTCCCATATGATGCTGAATAAAGTAGTACAAAGCCATTTAAAGCAAGGTATCAGAAGTTATTGTTCAGTGATTCAGAACTCAGACATTTAATTGTGAAGTGTAAGGAGAATTTAACTGGTTTAGAATTTAGTTTTATGCAACTCCTTTCATATCCTAGGTTGACCTGATGTCCCTATTTTATACGGACAGTCCCAATACTTGTGGCTTTTTCCTATATAGGCACCTATTCCCCTCCTCCCTCTGACCTGATTTTTCACATTTGTTATCTGGTCCCCCTATCATACCCTCAGTTTCCCAAAGCACTTTACAAAATACTGACAGACATTGGTAGCACGATAACCATGTAGGCAAATGAACAGGCTATACACAATGGGCCAGATACTTAACTGATGTAAATTGGCACAGCTCTGTTGCAAACACAGAATGCAGCTGCCCTGATGTATACCAGCTGAGGATCTGGCCCAGAAGGTGTGTGTGTATATATATATAAAGTTTCTAATACCCATGATGTTTTATTTATATATATATATATATAACATCATGGGTATTAGAAACTGTTTTTAATAGAAAGAAAGTGTTGACCAGAAGGCCCAGTGTATTCCTTATAACTTTTTAAAGATCTGACTGATCCAAAGCCCATTGAAGTCAACTGGAATCTTTCCACTGATTTCAGTGGGCTTTGGATTAGACCCTAAAAGAACCATGAGATTGTCAAGGAATAAATTGAAGTAGGCAGGAAAAACTTCAGTTAAGGCCTTATTCATTAGGCCATGTCCTTAACAGGATGGCACCCACCCCCACCTAATACTGCACCAAATATTCAGTACCTGGAATTAGCCTCATAGGGCCAACCTTGTTTCCTTACTTTGAAAAAAAGTCAAGAGAAAGCTGGAAGCTAAGTCCCAGCTTTAGAAAAATATCTTGGCCGGGGAAGGCAAGGAGCAGAACAGATCTCATTTCATGCTCACAGTATTACTATTACCATGGGGATAATAATGTATTCCTAAAGATGTTTGCTGTTTATCAGCTAAAGATTCCAGTGAAATTGTACTAGGGAACTGGGTAGCAAATTCAGAGGCTGGAAGCTGTCCTCTGCTCTAGTGGATCTGCAGATATACTTGTCTGAATACATATGTTGTTCCCAGTAATTAATGACCACCCCAGTGCTCAATGCTCCATGTCACAGCCTCCACGCTGGTGACTGCAGAGGCTTGGACACACTTTGGATTCAGTTCGTAATGCTTTTTTAATCAACCAGAGGGATTGCTGTTGAGTATCACAAGAGAAATCTTCCATTGGTGTTTAAGCATCCTCTGCCTGGGCAGAACTCCCAAATCTGGAAAGCTTAGTGAGAGGCTTAGGGTCCATGAGATGAATCAGAGGGATTGATTCTGGACTAATTTTTTAAAAATGTCCTCCATTTTTCTTTGCACCATTTTCACACGCAATCAGTTGAGCCCACAAAAGAAAGTGAACGTGTGCATGCATGTCAAGTTCCACTGGCATTCACAAATTCTTAGGTCCAAACGCCAAAGCCTCGTTTGTTACATTTTCACATGCTAAAGTTAAACAGAACACTTTTCAAACAAACATGTGCCTCAGACTGTGAGGACGTTCTCCTCAGGTGAGATTTTCAAAAGTGTCAAAGAGAGTTAGATGCCTCACCTCTGCTAAAACCCCAGGGGGCTGGAAGGCTTACCTTGCTTAGCTGCTTCTGAAAATCCTCCTGGTTGTCTGCGGTACCTGACTTGAGTTTCACACATTTCTTAAGAAATAATATATTGGTTACACTTTTTATTTCCTTGGGTGATCTAAACAATTGCAAATATCCTGTGGGATTAGGGAAGAAGCTGTAGTTAAGGCATTGTCCTCGGACTCATGAGAACTGGATTCAATTCTTGGTTCTACAGCAGACTTCCTGTGTGATCTTTGGAATGTAGCTTAATCTGTATGGACCTCAATCTGTACAATAGGATAAGAGCACTCCCTTTTTCCCACACTTTATTTTGTCTATTTAGATTTTAAGATTCTTGGAAAGGGGATTCTCTTTTACTCTCTTTCCCATCTTTCTATATATGTAGTACGGAGCCTAGCACCGTGGTGTCACAGTTAGAGCTGGTAGACATTTTTTACCACTGACACATTTATTCCACAAAAATTCCTTTTGGACCAAAATAGATATTTTCATTTTGGTAACATTTTCCAGTGTCTTGTCAAAAATCCTCCACATCCTGAATATTCAAGTTTAAAAACAGAAAATCACACTTTTTAAAAATCAAAAACAGGTTTTAAAAAGTGAAAATCTTTTGGTTTTTAGTTTCTGTTTTTCACTGTTCCCTAAGTGTTTGTATTAGAGTAGCACCAAGAGAACCCAAACAAAATTGTGGCTCTCAGTGGTTGAAAAATGCCAGTTATTTTTTTAGGATTATTATTATTATTAATTCCCTAATCAGAAACCACTGGTAAAAACACTGGGCCAAAAGGAAGACATTCCATTTCTAGTGGCAGCTAAGCTGCAGAGAGAGGCTTTGACCTTAGCTGCCTACAAGTATGTTATTTATTATAGATCATCAGAAAAACAAGCTAATGCAGATACACAGTCTCTCTTGCCCTTTTACACAGGGAAACATATAGAAGAAAATTTTGCATACAGAGTCTTTTTCCTAGATGACTTTCCTATTACAGCTAAGGAAGTCGCTCTAGAGACAAGAAAAGACTGGGCCACGTTGCATTGAAAGTTTCCTTTCTCATATAGGTCTATCCACAGTATAACACCCAGAAGTCTCCAGTGCAGTTGTTTTTAAGATATCAGTTATATACTAAATTTGATTTATTGAGTTCAGATTTACCAAGAGCACTTGACAAAAGACAGCAAGCAGTGAAAAACCCACAACATAACCCCCTTAGATTTTTCTGCTAGGGCAGATAATGTTGGTGTGAAAATATAGGGGAGGGATGAAGTGGGAAAAGGGCATGATAAAGCGAATAAGAGGCCTACTGATCAACTGTTACCAGCTAAAAACTCAGTGCAGTTACAGGATGAGACCCCTGACATTCGTAAAACTGGTTATAGGTTTTCGGTGGCCTTGAAGAAGAAAAGAAGGTGATATCAGAAAATGGTAGTCAAGAACAGGAGAGTCCTGGCCATGGTTCAAACAGGACAAAAATCAGGTATCACTTTCTCTACCTTAGACACCGACAGCCATAATGAAATCACAGACCTCCCTTACGGTTAAACTTGTGATGTTTTTTAAAATTCTGTTAGTTAGTTAAGGACTTTACAAGGGACAACTGCGGTCTGTTGAAACCTGTGTTAAAATTACAAGCTATCACTTTAAACTGTGAAGAGCATCCTGCTCCTGCTTGCTCGTTAGGGAGCTCTGCAAGGAACAGTGTGATCTGGGTCTGGAATAGTCAGTCTGCAGTGAGCCAGCGTCGAGGAAATTGGAGGGAACTGTGCTTGGCAAGAGGATGGCCTGAGCTTCCCCCTCCCCTTTTGGTTCTTGTGCACTAAGGGTCTGGATTTTAAGAAATAAAGTAGTGCTACATTGCAACCTTCCCAAAAGAATAATCTATGTTCTTTTCTGATTTCTCTGTTTGTACGCCATGAAGATAACAATAAAGGGAGAGGCTAAACCATTAACAGGTACTTTCTCTGTTCCAAAGTTTACAGAATGGTGTAATGTATGGGATGAGGGGAATGGATGATGTGGCTGTTTCCAGGGTAGCCCAGACCGATACTAACTTCTGGGGCTACGTGAAATGAGATGGGCATCGAAGTCCATTTCTTGATGGGAGACATCACATTGGATATCCTAAGCAAACTGATTGCATGCTCGTGGCATATGAATAGCCTTCTTACCGTGTAGAGGTGGTTCCTCCAACACTGATATCTTCCACCAACACTGATATCCCATTGCTCAAAAGTACTATAAACAATGATATAGGAAGCATCACAGAGTATCACTGCGCTCAGAAAACGATCATGGAGTTCCTGTCCATTTGCAGTAGAGGGGTTAGAGTTCTCCACAAGTCTACAAGAGATGTCACAAATAATGTCTTCTTGTGTTTTATTGCAGTCAAGGGGTTAATGATATTGTTTCTACCCTGCCAAGTGATTTCTATTTCTATTAACACTTATTTCCAAGCCACTTGGAAAAGTGTACTGACTGATTTGGCATTTAAATTGAGGATGTTTGTGGACCTTTTTGGAGCACTGATTATGTCCGTACCACTTATCAAATGTCCACCTCTGCCCAACGAAAATACTCAGCACTGATAGTGGTTTTTAGATCTCTGCGGAAGATGGAGGTAAAGGCAGCTCCCAAGGGAATTCTTCATGAAAAGATAAAATCAGCACAGCTGTTAGTTTAGACTCCCCTTTGCAGATGGCTTGTCAAGCTGTTGCAAATTACACCCCTATCTGCAATCTTTCCCCCCTCTTTTAAAGCAGGACCCTGGCTAGATATCTAGCTCCAAAGATGTTTCTCTTCTGTCCTCACAACATGTTTTGTGTGATGAGCTTTCTACAGAAATCCACTGATCAGCAGGATGACTCCATATCCTATTATAATCTGCCAGGTAGAAATAGATAAATCTATTAGCCCAGGCTCCGCTTGTTTCATCATTGTGACAGCTTCCCATGAGCCTGCATTCATCAGGACCCTTTAAAACAGCCAGCCCCCACACATCTGACAGCTAAATCTCCATGACTGAACTGCAGGTTAATAGATCTGTAATCTGTATTTAATTACTCATTAATAATCTAGCTCCTTATCCGCCCCCCCCACACACACACTTTTAAAAAAAAAATTGATTAGTAGCTGTTTACTGGGAGACCCGATTGATGGGTAAACTTGCTGCAGTGAAGGCTTTGGTAGCTTCCTTGCAATTTTGATCATCGAGATAAAATAAACATCCCAATATCCACTGTAAATGTTTAAAGTGCTGAGGACATAGTCCAGATAAATATAGCAACAGATCAGAGGCCGTGGGAAGGTTGCAATATCACCGCTCATGCTCCATCAACCATCGTGCACATCATATCAAACAAATAAACGTTCGAATTTGTCTTTTCCTGTAGACCCTCTCGTGCCGACGGCAAACTTCAAACCAACTGGGCCTCATTCTCCTCCCACTTGCACTGGTGTAATTAGGAGCAACCATCAAGTATACCAGTGAAAACCCAATGCAGGTAAAGGCGATTCAGGCCTATTGCCATATATCTAAACGGTTGTGCTTCTGCAGGACCCCCTGTGTCTTTTACAAAGGACAGGTGCATGAAAACAGGTTTCTTGCTGCATCAGAGCTTATTTGATTCTGCTGCTTATTTCCCACTTGGTGAAGATCTCTGTCAAATCCTCTGTCAAAGGGAGAGAAGCCAAGGTAAGGAAAGTCAAAAAGGAAACGTCCTTTAGGATCACAATGTAATCTGTTAAATAATCAAATCACATCCCACTTGGATGTGTTCAAATCAGAACTGCATCCTAATGAGATATGGCACTATGACTAATCTATCCGGTTTCTGCATAGAAATCAGCTGATCCCTCTTTTCATGAAATTTTAGTATCCTCTCCTATGAGCTTTAATTTCTGTACCTGAAAGTTTTTACTATATCAGGGCCAACCAGTAAATAGGTTTTTGAGTTCTGCAATTCTCCCCTCGCCTCTCCCACAATCACTTGCAGCTCTCTGACCTCCTTCGCTATTATTCAACTCACTAGAATTAATCTCCCATTTTTGTACTATTTCTGCTCAAGGATTACAAATGCTAATACAAAATCAGCTGTGTCTAATATTTAGTTCTTTATGGATAGATAAATCAGAGCTGCCCAAGCTGATAGGAAGAGGAGCTATTGTGTCTCCTGGAAAGATAACGGAATCCTTTCCAAATAAATCCAATTTAGCCCATAACAAGGCCTTTCACCTGCAGGGTGATTGGGTTAATTTAGCATGGAAATGTCAGGTAGGAGGAAGCAGAATTTCCCAAATACTGCTTCTTACAATAACAGCCCATCCTGACAGACCTTCTGGGAAGCAAAATGTATAATCGCTGTGCCCACTGCCCTAGCATCTAATGCGGTGTTCTCATTATATATCAAAAGATCTGATCAGTTCTTGGATGGGAGGCTCCCAAGGAAAACACAAGATGTTTCAGAATATGTTGTTGCTAAGCAAGGATCTGACACACTTATCTCTGAGTTTTTATTAACCCAATGTTTCTGTATAATGTTAGGGGACACTGCTTTGTTTCAGTGCAGCCTATGAACAAGATGCACTGAACCACAGTCTTGATGTTCCCATCATGGATCTTGTCTGTCTCCGTCCCACTCCTCACTCATTCCACTTGTTTTTTTAGCCTCAGAATCCTTTCTGCCATTTCTCAGAAACTCACCACCGTAAGAGCCTTCAACTCTTGCCATTCCATTTCTCTCTGGCTCACTGATTCTCCAGCTATTTTCAAAACTAATCTGAAAAACTGATTGAATGAGCTAAATTCATCCTTGGTGTAAGCGCACTGAAGTCAATTTGGTCCATTTGGGCCTGCTTTCCTACCTTGCCCATGCTTATTCATGTATCTTCTTAGATGAAAAAGTATGACCTTGGCACTTTAGGGTGTGTGACTATTAAATCTAAAAGGATGTAATACAGATACATGGCACCATATCTCTCTGCTAACATACCCATATGCAGCATGGAGAGTAGTAATCACAACCTTCCGCTCCAAAACCACAGGCCTAAAAGAGAATCTCCATTACCCATTGGGAGTGGTGGGATTTTTCATCTTTTTAGACCAGCTTCTAGAAAGCAAACCCATTAAAAACACTTGGGTAGTTCTGATTCCATCCAGTAACATTTGAGTGACATATGCTGGAGTATCATTCTGCCAGAACTAAAACATCCTTGGAATTTCTAAATATTATAGATGACCATTTCCTATCTCAAAAACATTGCAGCCAACATGGGAGAATTCAATATTAGACCTTGTGCTAATAAATAAAGAGGAACTGATTGCAGAACTAAAAGTTAATGGTAGCTTAGGTACAGGTGATCATGACTTGCTCATTTTTATAATGTGCAAGCAGAATAAATTCCAAACAAGAAATATATGTACCTGGTGCTTTAATAGGGCCGATTTCACAAAACTGAAAACAAATATGAACCAAATCAGCTGAGAGGAAGTATTTCATCAGAAAAGTGTGAATGATAATTGGGAATCATTTTAAGAACACCCTTATTAGATGCCCCAAAATCCACAATTGTGGAAGAAGGCTGTGTTGGTAAAAACAAACAAAGTGGTTTAGAAGGAAAGTGAAGGCCCCTCTTGTGTGTGTGTGTGTGTGTACAAATGGGGACAAGGGAAATTTGGCAGTCATGAATATGAATCATAATTTAGGAATTGTAGAAAATTGAAAAGGGCAGCTAAGGAACACCAGGTGAAATCTATGGCCAGCATAGATAAGGGCAATATGAAGGTGTTTAAAAAAATATATTAGGAACAAAAAGAATCCTAACAATAGTATCAGTCCATCACTAGATGGAAATGATAGCATTATTAATAATGATACAGAAAAGGTAGAAATGTTCAATAAATAATGAAGAGGATAGGTCACTGATTCAGAGCTATCTAGATTGTTTAATAAACTAGGGGCAAGCAATGTGCATTTTGATATGGTTAAATGTAAATGTATACATCTAGGAACAAAGAATATAGGCCATTCTTACAGAATGGGGAACTCTACTCTGGGAAGCAGTGGAAAAATATTTGAAGGTTGTGGTGAAGCTGTGGCCAGAAGAGCTAATGTGATTCTATGGTGAATAAATCAGGGAATCTCAATTAGGAGAAGAGAGGTTATTTGGCACTGGTGCAACCATTGGTGGAATATTGGCCCAGTTCTGGTGTTCACAATTCAAGAAGGATGTTGATAAATTAGAGAGGATTCACAGAAAAACCATGAGAATGATTAAAGAATTAGAAAACATACCTTATAGCGAGAGACTCAAGAAGCACAATCTGTTTAGCTTAACAAAGAGGAGGTTAAAGGGTGACCTGATTATAACCTATAAGTACCCATGTGAAGAACAAATATTTAATAAATGGGCACTTCAATCTAGCAGAGAAAGGTATAACATGATCCAATGGCTGGAGGTTGAAGCTAGACAAATTCAGACTGGAAATAAGCAGTAAATTTTTAACAGTGAGAGTAATTAACCACTGGAACAATTTACTAGGGCTGATGGGTTCTCCATCACAGACAATTTTTAAATCATTATTGAATGTTTTTCTAAAAAAATATGCTCTAGGAATTATTTTGGAGAATCTTTATGGCCTGTGTTACACAGAAGGATCACAATGGTCCCTTCTGGCCTAAGAATCTATGAATCTGAAATAAGTCTTGTGCACTTGCACTTGCTAGAAGACTGGGGCTAGTGAGGAAAGGTTTCCCACATTCTCAGCCTGACTAGTGACTGAATTGGTCCCTGATGTAATTTAGACCAGCCTAAAGCAGATGTAAGTTACGCCAGCTACCGTGATGTCCTAAGGGCCACGTGGTAGATCAGCAGAGCACAAGGAGTTCCAGCTACACCCCTCATGTCCTTCAGACCATTCAAGAATGTTCACTATGCCTGCAAAGATATTCAGGAAAAAGAGGGGGAGTACATGGAACTAAGCCAGCTATGCTGGCTTGATGCCTTCCATGGTTCCCCTATTTCAAGGGAATCCTTGGCATGGTTAGAGTGGCACAAAAGAGTCTTCACCTGACCCCAAAATGTATTACTTTTCCACTAATAAAAGCTGGACATTGAAGTATGTACAATTTTATACACTTTGGCGAATTCTATGATTTGTGTTTCTCTGGGAGACTGGCAAAGATAAAACATACTCTCTGTGCTTGGCATCTAACGGCTTCCTGGCATAGCTGAAAGAGACAGAATAAGTTTGAGGAATGTGGTGGAGAAAGAGCACGCATCATAAGTTATACAGAGAAGAAAAAATATATGACAGCTTTGAAGTAGATTCATAGAAACCAATATAAAAACAAAAGTTAGCCCTCTATATCGATCTAAGAAATAGTTAGATATATTTACAGGACTATTTTTTTTTTAAGTTGTGAGTGAACTCAAAGCTCTTGAGAGTGAAGGATGGGTAATATTAACAAAAGCCAGCTATGCCAGGAGCTAGAGATATACAAGAGCAGGTATGAACCAGAATAATACAAATCTAACTCAGCTCTTCAGTGAAGGCAAGTGCTGCTCATGCTTCTTTAATACTGCACTGGCGGTGCCCCTTCATTTTGATCAGCTCCTGATAGTCCAGTTCTTCGCCTCATAAGTATGTCTACACTCGAGCTGGGGGTGATCCTCCCAGGACAGGTAGACAGACTCTCGCTAATGGGACTCGAACTGGTGTGTGCTAAATATAAACATGTGTCTGTTTCAGCTAGAGCTGCGGGTCAGCCTCTGGAGCACCACACTGCTATTTTTAGTGCACTAGCTTGAAACCCACTGGCATGGTCTGTCTACCCACAGGGGGAGAACTGTTCCCAGCTGCAGTGCAGACGTACTCATAGATCACTGCCTAACACACCTCACTCTTGACCTGAAACAGCCCCTTGCAGTATGGACCCTTTCTTGAACGGAAACTGTCATTCGCGGAGTAGTACTGTGATACAGACAAATGGTAACTAGCGCCACCAAATTCATTTTCACTTGTAATCTGAATTGGAATATTACATCACATCTCTAGCTGTTAAAAGATGATAGTCTAATCTATTTAAACATCAGAAATGGTTCCTTTTCATTTCTGAGCCAAGGTTCAGGTCGATTATTATTTTATCTAACTCAGTTTGCCTAGCCTTAAGATTTATGATGACTTAAAAAGATACCTTCTTAGCTGGCTCCAGTTTGTTCTAATTTGCCATGTTTTAACACAATTAGTAAAACTGCAACCACTAAATTAGCATAGACACTTGAAAGGAAAGCTGTTTCAGCTATGAGAAAACAGATACATTTTTTATTAGTGTCTACTTTTAATATGACTTTGTAGATATCTGCCAATAGGTAAAGCTGTCTTTCTAAAATCATATGGACCATGTTCTGCCCTCAGTTCTATCTGTGCATCTCAGCTGAAGTCACTGTAACTCTGAGTAATGACAACATTAGAAGGATGCAATGTGGTGGTTTATTAACGCAGGTCCACTGTAGTCATTATTCATGTGCATACAGATAAGAGTGGCACAGTTGTCATATATCTGAAAATACATCTATGATGGCAGGTTGGGTGATTATGAAACCCAGAATTGCTGCTGCTATTACTTCTTATTCTTCTATACCTCGTTTAGGAAATGTCGTTGGATAATGTCCATAGAACATCGGGTAGTGCTTCTATGACACCCTGAATGCCAAAATCCTCTTTTTTGTATTCCTTCCAGTGCTGCCCAGGTACACATTTCATTTTTAAATCTATGACTTCTCTATCAAAGAAATAGAGGAGAAATTGCTGACCGCACCGTAAAACTCTCAGAGCTGTGAGACCCATAGATCAGCTTTATTTGAGCTGGAGCATTTTCTGGGGGAAAAAAAAATACCTACTAGCAATCTATCCCTGGATTAGATGTGTGCTGGATACATAATTTCCATTCTACCTCTTTCAAACAGACCTGGATGGAATGAGAACTACTCTTCCAGTAATAACTACCTGCTACTTTAGGGCCAGGTTGTGCCCTCCTTAGTCATTCTATATATTACCGTCCTAACCTGGTAATCCCATGAATTTTAATGGGCCTATTTGGGTTGTAAGGTTCTGCTCAATATAAGTAGGGGAGAATCTCGCCCATAGAAAGCAATAGTTAAAACAAGGAGTGTTTATTTGGTTGGAGCGCACTGGTGAACAGTGCTTCTCCACCTCACAAGCCAAAAGTTGTTATACCCGGCAGACTTTCTCCAACATTTCAAGGTTTAATATCCCTTCTTACCCACCTTATACATTTCCTGGCTAAACTCACAATCCTATAGGGAAAAAATACCAGTACAAAACTGCACCACTGAGTTATCGGGAAGCACAAATGTTTGTGATTGCAGGAGAATCCGGAGCTTCTGAGATGATGGATAATCATCAGATAATTATTACATCTGGGCATCATTTCTCAGGCATGTTTGTTGGGAGTGAGCTACAGGGACGAGCAGACTGGTGACAACTAGTAGGAAATCTGATTGAAATAGCTTTCTGGGAGCATAAATACAAAAGAAGACACTTTTATACAACAAGAGTTCTTTTCAGCGTTGTCTTTGAACAAGCACATTCAAGGTTAAGATTTTACGTTACAAACAAAGCGTTTCCTGAAGTTTTAGACAATTAAAATGTAAAGGCATTTTGGACTATTACACAGAAAATTGAAGCAAAATGAGCAACCAACAACAGGCATTGTCCATGTTAAAATTATTACTGAACTGGAACTGAATTTTATATAGCGACCATTTAGTTCCACTGGAGCAATTCCCAGAAAAGTATTTTACTCAGGCTTGATGGTGAATCTATGGATCTGGACCTGATTGATTGCTGCCCATAGTATGAATTCATATCCATAAACACAGACAACATGGCTCCCATTCACATGCTGTTCACATTCCAGGGTATGGAGGGAGTTATTTAGTTGAAATAGCATAATAAACATGAGGTTAAAAGAAATCTTCTAAGTGTCTCACATCTCTTATCATCTGTTCACCAGTGAACCAGATAGTGTTTAGAGTTTATCCTGTTCTTTTGTCATAATGAAATTCATCCCATGTCCCCTGCAGGAGCCTATTCTGAGAAATTTGTGCTATTATAAGAGCTGGTTGAATAGCAGGAAAATAGTGGGCCATATTTTGGGCTTCTGTGAATCAGTGTGATCTCAAGAAAGCTAAGATAATTTAAACCAGGTGAGGAGCTGATTTGGTATTGATCAGTTGTACAGCTGCTTAAACACAGCAGCAAAGCATTTAATTAGTGAGGACAAAATCATGAAACTGAGTAACTGAATATTCACTGAATACTATTTCAATTAGCTCCTCTTCTGATGTTATGTTTTACTGACAGTAATGTAAAATTGACATCCGCAAAAATTCTGTCTACAAGTAGCAGATCTGGGAATGGGCTGAGCAGCAGCAACCTTCATGTAGAAGTGTGGTGAAGCAGATGGATATAATTATGTCCAGGCTTTTTAAGAAGAGATGAACTTCAAAGCTATACATCAGTCAAGAGACGTAGGTGATTAATAAAATGGCTCACGAGAAGCTCCTTTGGTCCTAAAGGCAGAATCAGGCCACAAGGACAGCTTTGTAATGTTAGGGATTCATCTCTTCCTCTTTCAGTCATCTTCATTATTTTTATTACATTGACAATATATGGAGAATGAAAATTTACAGAGTTAAAATGTTACACGAACGATAACATTTACTGAAAGACTTCCCGTTGTTTTGCATCATATGAAAAAAATCTTTCTTCTCATTAGTGAAAAGAGGCAAAATTATAAATAAATAAATAAATCGCACAATTACATCTAGAATTTCAAAGACTTCCTAATTATTGTTCTATCTATAGCTCTACAAATAATTTCATGTTTTAACATCTACTGTTAGGGATCAAATTCTGATCTGAATTACATTTCACTAAAGTAACTCGACTTTATACTGGATAAACTGAAATCTGAAATTAGGACTATATGTAATGTAAATTGGCTAGCTGCATTGAGGGAAATGAATCTACATCGATTTAGTCCAGCTGAGGAAATGGCTCTTGGTCCCTAGTGTTTCAGGTCATAAAGGGGTCACCTAGATCTGGTTTACCTAGCAAATTTTACTGCATCTGAACACAGTTGTGAACAACTGAGTTAACTGTTATGAGTCTAGACACAATTTAACAAGGCCAGTGTAGAGCAGGAGTGACCATAATTGCTGTTGTGTTAGCTGCATTAACATTTTTGAATATCAGCCACATATAAACAGTAGGCGAAGAAGAAACATAACTTCCATACCTCCCATTTTCTATGCTATTGCAAATCTGGTATACAGGACACAACGACCAATGGATATTGTTAGAATCTGGATATTAGACTAGTGAACAACCTGAGCACGATTTTCAGAAGTGGATGATGAATTTGAGTGTCTCAGTTTTTGAATGCTAGACTTAAGTCTTGCTACAAACATCTGTTTTTCAGAAAGTGCTGACCACACACGTTTTGAATATTAAGCTCCAGTAAGATCTCTCACCTTTAGTAACCAAGATCTGAGACACTCAAACTCATCAGTCTGTGGAGCAGGCCAAAATAATAATAAAAAATATGAAAATGTCTAGAAGACATTTAGTTGGTACCATTTTTCTGGGTTTTAGTGGAATATTTTATTTTTAAAAAGTGATTGTTTCCAAAATTGAGGGCTTTTTTCCTCACCCTTTATTCCTTTTTTGTTTTGTTTTGAGTAGAACTGATGGAAAATTTACTGTCAAAACTGTTGGTCAACAGAAAATTGGAGTTCTGACTAACCGACACTTTTTGTGAAAAGGGTCTCCTCTCTGTGGAAAATTTTGACTTTTTTTCAAAAGAAAATAAAGTATCAAAAACAAAAAAAGAAAGAGAATAGTTTCAGACGAAAACTGGATTTTCTAAAATTTGGAAATGGCCAGGGAATACCATGGAACACTGGGGTAGTTCAGCAAGAGTGGAAACCCTAGTGTCTCCTACAAGTTGGAGCCTGGCCCATAGAGAAGAATGGGGACATGAGGCAACTGAACTACAATTCCCATGAGACACCATGGCAATATTTCCAAATCAAGTCTTTCTCTTCTAAACCAAAAATTTTGGTGGGTAATTTTTTACTTTTGATATTTTTGCTAAAAGAAGTAAAAAAATTTCCATGAGGGGAAGAACCCCATTTTCTGACTTCTACAAATAAGTGATATATAAAAAAACCTTAATTTTTATATTTCTTTTCATTTTGCCTTTTGACATTTAAACTTTTCTAAACTTCCTCATCTTTGCCAAAGTTATAGATTGGCAAAACAAAAGCAAAAACACTCTACACATCATTCATTCTATTGCATTCGCTGGCAGAATGAAATAAAGCCACAAACAGAGAGAGGAGAAAAAATCAAAATTTTGAAATTTTTGTGTTTTGACAAGAAACCATGATTTTTTTAATGAGAGTTTTTGGTTATGAAAAAAGGCCATTTATTGTTGACAAATAGAAGGAATTTTCTTTTACCAGTTCTGCTACTTACTTTTGATGATCTTGGCTTGTTTTTGTATTGGCTACGATGTTGCCTGTGATTGCATTTTCCTTAGATGGTTATAGAAGAAATGCAGAGAACTAAAACTGCTATGGTAGTAATTGCTTTAAAATCAATAAAACAAACTATACAATAAAAGGACTACAGTGAACACTGATCAACAGAGCCTAAGCACCTGAAACAATGTCCAACTTAACCTGTGATTTAAATTAAATAGCCAATTGAATTGGCTGATTTTGTAACATTCTGTGCAACACATTTAAGAAGAAGGAAGAAAGAAATATACTCTTGCCCCTTAACAGTTATCCAAAATCCAAGGTCCTATCAGTGTTTTGGTAATTGATGATAGCTCTTTCTTTGATAGAAAGAATATACTAATATACAGAATTATACAAAATATACTAAATCCTGTTTCCCTGAACACAGGAGGAAGCAAATAACTGTAGATAGTTTCCTTGCTCTCAACTCCAAGTCTGTTACACCTGTTTTTTTTTTTTTTTAATGAAACATTATATGGAAAATATTTTTTTTCTTCTATCATTGATGAGTCTGTAAAATGATATGAAAATAGGGATTATTTTAGTAGGTTTAATTTTAACATAGCTATTTCAATCCTTTTCCTTTTAATAATAATAAACTAGAACTTTCATGGCTATTGTCTCAGCAATAAATTGGCAAAGAAGCAGTTTGTTCCAAATGTTAGATGACGTAGTGCTTCACAATCGTAGCATGACTGGCAACATGAAAAATGATCTGACAGGAGGAAAAAGAACATTTCTCTCGGTTTTGTTTGCACAGCTACCCTCCAAAAGTGCAGTTATGTGAAAGACAAGCCCTTGCATTTGCATTTTGTTTTAACTTGCTTTCAGTAAGTTTGTTGGACAGTACTGTTGTACTTCTGAAAGAGAAATGAAATCATTCAACAGTTGCAAATAGCCTGTTAGATCTTAAGCAACCTGACAAATCTGATGCTTCTTAGTTCTGAAATAATATTTAAGTAACACATCTTGCTTAGGCCAATAATGGGGTTTGAAACCCTGTTCCATTAGTGATAAAAGGATGAGCCACAACTACTTGAGCTACAGCAAGTCATTTAGGTATCTGATTGTGTGCTTAAAATTAATCACATGCTGGCAGCAGTAGCAAAGCTATTAATCCCAAGACCCATTCTGCTCTTATGTGAGTTACACCTCCTTACATTAAGAATATTTGCATAAAATGCAATATTATAACAATTGCAGACAGTGCTATGCCCCTGTAGTTAGACATTAAGAATGATCACAGTCCCAAAATTCTGGGAGGGTTTTAGTTTGTTTTAACCATCTTTTTTTTTAAATAGCGTGAAAGGAGCATCTGACTATTTAAATATTTAATAATACCAGATGTGGGAGTGTTTGCTGCATCAGGTCTTAGGGTGATCGGACAGACAAGGTCTTATAAGGCAACACTGTGTTTATGGATTCTAATCGTGTATGTCATGAGGTTAGGACATTAACTGGATGAGAGAGATTCTTTATCTTGGTTTCTCTAGCATACAGGCATAACAAGATTTGTGACAGTGAATTTGATAAATGCCAATTTGATACTGCAGGTCTAAATATACTCTTTTAAAATGTTAATAAAACTCAAAGCATTGCAGGTGAACAGGGCAGAATACAAGGGAGGCAATTTCCATCTAATTAGAACCAGCATGAATCCAAAGTAACACAAATGAAAGTAATGGGCCAAATCCAGAGTTAAGTCGAAACTGGTGTAATGTAACACTTGAGCATGTACATTACGCAACCCACAACTTTCTTTGACTCTCCGGCCTTCTGATATGTAATTCACAGCCCCCTTCATATCACATCTTAATATGACTCACAGTTCGAAATGAATCTGAGAGAGTTTAGTTTGGTTTAATTCATAAGCTGAGAAGCCAGAAGAGGGCAGTGTAGTCAAAGAGCAACTTGCAAGAGAGGGCGAGATGGTGTAAATAATAGTAGATACTGTGCCTGATTCTGGTGCAGGAAGAGGTGAGGGTAGGTTAGTGGGAGAGGAAACAACCCAGCAGGTTTCCTTCACTTTGCCTTCACTTCCAAACACTTCAGCTACCGGATCTGGGAGGACGACACCCTTTAACCTACACTCCTCGTCCTTTTTTCTGCTTGCTTTGATCAGTTATACAGCAGCACATGTGCTGCATCCCAATCTTTGTGACGATGATACTTACGATTTTATATAAATATATATAAATATATATATATATATAAAAATATGAGCAAAAATGTCCAATAGCAGACATTGGATGTTGCACATCCTTGGAGAGGGTGGGGGCAGCATTGGAGAATGGATCCCAGTTTTCTGGTTTCAGCAGCTGTAATATAAATGGGGCTTTCAATGGCCCACTGGAAACCTTGTGTTCTGGATTTTCTTTGTATTGATAGAAGCAATATCTCAGCAATGTGCCAGATCTCACCACTCTCATGCTACTTAGTGAAAGCGTGAGACCATCAGTGAGTCATATTCATCGACTCCACATATCTGTTCTTTGGGATTCACTGGAACACCAGCAATTGCCAGTTGTATGTGCCATTACCTGACACACACACATGCAGCTGTGGTAACTCTGTGCAGCGCACGTGTAGGCATAGATTCTGGGCACGTTTCTGAGCACTGAGGGGGACTGCTACTTTTTAAAGCTCTGAGCCACAATAATGACGCTCATCAAGCCAAGGGGAGAGAGGCATCTCACATCGCTACCTCCCTAGGGCTGAATTCAGTGAGAAACAGAGACAGTTTTATGGAAACAATGGTAGGCATCACAGCTGTATTCTTTCAGGGTGAAATTCACCCACGGGAAAAATGCCAGCAGAAGATCTATGCACATCTGTATTCTACTTAAAGCTTCAACATAGGGCTTAAACTGAAGTTAAATTATGCTTGCCCTCGACACGGTGAATGTCACCCTTAATACATAAAATATTATTTTAATTCATTAGATAGGAGATCTTATAGTTTCTCTCAAATTCATACATACATGACACAGAGGGCTTAGAGGAGGTCGACTGTAACAAGGGATTAATTTACAATGAAGCGTCCGAAGGGGAAAGTTTTCAGTGCTCTATGTAAATAACATTCAGATTCCCACCAGGATCAGGCTCTATGAGTGCAGCTGTGATCTGTTACATGGGAAGAAGACAAATATAACAATATTTTGAGGGCCCCTCCATATGATACACAATTTAACGGTTAAAAAACAAGGAGGGCTGGCAGTAGTCCAATGTCCTTGAAAAATCCCTACTTCACCTCACAGTTGCTTCTTTGTTTGCCTGCAACTTTCTTCACCTGTCGTGATCTCTTAATGTCGGAATTCTCAGCAGCAGAGAAGGGGGTTGCCATGTTGGCAAATGAAAACAATCGTTCCAGAAGAAAGACCACTCTGGAGGCTTCAAACGAATGAAGATGTTAGTGTGGTGAGGTTACAAGAACTGAAGAATTATTACCACATAATCCTAAATAGGAGGTAAACATACACCCAAATAAAAATAAATCTAATTTACAACCTGTTTATAGCATTTTCTGTGCAATGCTCTGAGGCATTCAGGGCTGGACGCTTCCAGACTAAATATTTATTATTCTGAATGCCAGAAAATATAAACTAAGCTTAGAGTTTACTAGATTTACTAAGCCTATTAAAATGATTCATTCAAGACTTCAGGTTCATAGCCTTATAAGGGGTAATGCCAAGGCAAGGAAAATCAAGCTGATACAGTACAATGCCATAACCTGCTCAAATGGGGCCGCATTTATACTTAGTTGACTGGCACAAGTATACTCACCTCTTAAGCTGAGTCCAGTTTTCCTCTACCTATTACATGGAATGCACCAAAAAGCTGACATACCTTGAGGTCTGTAGCAGTGCTTTTGTTAACTTGCTTTCATCAAAACCATTGGGTTCAAAAATAGACCCATAGAAATTTTAGAGGCATTTGTAGAGGAATTACTCCTCTCATCTCTCTGGTCCCGTTCTACACTGAAGCTAGAGAGATGTCCTGCAGAGGGCTACTTATCCATAGCATGTCTGTGCCAAAGGCACATCTCTCCCAGCAATTCCAAAGGGCTTTTCTATCCCCTGTATACTACCACAGGGCATCGATGACTGTAGTAGTGGGGAGAATCCCTGCTAGTGTGCCTAGTTCAAACAACTATTTAAATTGCTTGGTTTTAAAGCTCTTTCCATCTCTCTTCCCTTCTCCCCCCTCCTCTCCTGTCTGTCCTATCTTTATATCATGACTCAGCTCTGGATTTTTGTTGTTGTTGGGTTTTTTTCTTTTGATTTTGGTTTTGGTGTGTTTAAGGTCACAGTTTTGAATAGTCAGAGTTAAATATCAGTAATACATTCAAAATATTTAGGAGATCAATGAAGGCTCACTCCTAAAGATTTGTAGAAGAAGAAGAGAGCTCACTGTAGATATACACTGATAATAATGTAACATCCAGAAGTTCTAGGTTTAGAGTGGTTGGGTCTCTGATAGCAGCATACTTCACGACAAGCCTACTTCATGGGTAGTTCCATTGACTTCAATGGCTATATGCTTAGGGCTTTTGGCTCCAATTCAGGAAAGCACTTACGCCAGTGCTTAAGAACATCCCTATTCAGGAAAGCACTTAACATGTGCTTAACTTTAAACATGCATGTAACGCTCATCAATTTCAATAGGAATTAAGCATTTTCCTTTGCATTTTCTTGTAAAAGTTGCCGACTCAATTTCAAATTGACTGACAGGGTTAAAAAAGATTGAGGAGTTTGAGGTCAGTACACCATAGTCTGAGCAAGGACTATGTGAGGTTATTTTTATGTTTCAGAATTCTTCCATACAAGATTAAACTACATTGTATAGGTGTTTTGTTTTGTTTTTATGATGGCAGTAAAATTTCCTGCAGGCTATTTTAATTCTTACTATTTCTTTATATGTATTATGTCTTTTGAAAAAATAAAATGATAAAATACCTTATTATGCCTGGTGTATTCATTGTTTAAAATGTATTATTTTTCTCAGACAAAAAAATTCTCGCCTCGTGAGTATCACAGAAACACACCTGTTTTCTCTAATAAAGCCTACATTAATGCAGGTAATTCAGTAGAAATCTGGCATTTGTTTAAGTGAGAAAATCAAATAGAAGCATTTCTAATTCGATGGACAAATACCTTTATAAGTCCAGATTTTGTAGCAAAGGAGAAGAAGCTAAGGCTGTAAACATGTTTATCTCAGACAAAGGTTTATTTAAGCTACAATTAAGATTGAAATTTGTTGCAAACCCTACAAAAATGTTCTGGTTTTGTTATTAAAAATATTAAAAACATACTTCATATAGTTAAGGTGAAAAACCCAACAACTGATAGAAATGAAATTCATATTTAACGATACCCAAGCAACCTTAACTCTGTCTTAGCAGTGACACCCTAAGTGTATGTCTCTCCTGAAAAGTAAGGTGTGTAGTGCACACAGACATACCCATGCTGGCTTTCAATCTAGCTAGCACAAGTAACAATAGTAAAGATATGGTGGCACAGGCTTCAGTGAACTGGCCACCCCAATACAAACCTACCCTGTATCCTCAGTACGTAATTGGGTTCCTGAAGTCTGTAAACAAGAAGTAGAAATTCTGAGACTTAACCTTCTGTCTTGGCATGATCATGGAAAAGTCTTATCTCATCTCTGACTGACTAACTCAGGGTCCCTACTCTTTACCCTTTAATAGTTAACTCAGGTTTATCCTTATTTATGGTTATTCACAGTCCACAGAAAGACATGCTTTCTCAAATCCTGATCATACAAACAACACACTGAAGGCATTATGTTCTATTGGTCAAACCAAGATTTTATGTGCCATTAATGACATAATTTGTCTTCAAAAACAGTGCTATTGTATCTATGTTTAGAAAAATAAATTTTGTAGGCCCAGACCATAAAATTAGAGCACGTAAAGCTGGAAACTGGGTTTAAAATTAATGATCTACGGTTCATATTTTTTAAACTTGACCCAGATTCATGCAAGTACAGTGCTTTCTCAAAATGTTAGATGTCTGCATTTATAAGCTATGGATTTCTTGAAGCTTTTTTAAAAAAAATACTCAACAAACAAAAAATAATATGTGATTTTTTTCCCATTCTCTTTTGTAGCCTAGATTCTCCTGCTTGCTCCTTCAGTGAAGTCATAATTTTGTATTTGACATTACAGTCTGTTCTCAAATGACTGTGATTTCATAAGTTCACTATTATGGTGTCAGGACAAGGTGGCAGTTCAAACAGACTGTCGGCCAAGACCAACACTTGTTTGAGAATCATTTACTTTGATAATTAGTGCTCATAACACAAAATAATTAACCTTATCTAAAAGGAAATGGGATTTATGTTCCAACTGGATATTTGAAGATGTCCTCTCTATATAGGTCATCTTTTAAAAATGGAAATATATCTATTTGACCCACCAAATTACATTGTCTTGACCTAAAGCACCAGAATGTTTAATAGGGACTACATTGAGGTGGAGGGGGAAGGAGAGAATATCATCCATTCTTGATGGACAGCTATGTACTTTTCTACTTCCTAGTGACTGGTTGCTATCGCTGTGCGATTCTCAAATTACAAGCAGGGAGACTGACCCATCACACATTTGGGCACATCATAAAGTTTTTGCATTTTTCCCTTGTTGGATGTGTAGCACACAAGAACCTGAAAGACATTTAGGAGAAGTAGATAATTTGAAAGCAAGGACAAGGAAACCAAAACAACTTCTATGATTTACTGACAAGTGTTTGCCTAAAAAAGCTCGCCTACTCAGTTTCTGACAGTTTGCTCATAAAAGACTGAAAGGGCTGAGGTAATCACACCGTGCCTTATTGAAGATATTCCTAAACTGAGACATGCCATCCCTGTGAGCCATAAATATTTATTGGCACTGCACCTAATTGACACCATGCCTCCATCTTAACATGAACTTTCAGCCACTTGTTTCCCTCACACTTAAAGCCATCATTAAGGAAAATGGTTGGCTGCACCTCTCCTAGCATGACAATTGGTGTGACCTTATGAGATACCTAAACCCAAATACTGTTTCTAAATTTATTAGCCTATTAGTGTAAGGGCTGCAAATGGATTTGGATTTATTTTTTTATTTTTACTTTCTGCAGCTTGTGCATCTTTGATGGGAAAAAAATGTGTCAAAGGGCAATATTTTGCAAGGACATTCAGTGTTAAATCAATATTAATTAAATTGGCTTATTCTTATTTAACAAAGCACCCAAGTGTAGAGCAAAGAAGCTGCTGTGACTATTTTCTTCTCCCATCTGTTATATAAGGTAATACCTCCAAAACACATACATCAGCACTTTAAAAAAATACATCTAATTTTCAGCTCAGGCTGCTTACTTAATGATGTATTTAGTCCGTATATGTGGTAATTTAACAGACAGCAAACTGTGCCCTGAAATAAAGCAGAAGGCAGAAGGAAGACAAAAGATATTTAGAGTCCAATGAACAATTTGTATGGGGTCTCTTAAGTACTGTACTTAATATAAAATATTTTTGGAAAGAAATAAGCTGGTAGCAGTGGGTGATATCTGGAATTCCAGGCCATGTACCTTCAGAGCAGAGGCACAGAGACAACACAGACAGTTTTGCTATTGGCCAGACTGGAGACAATTCTGCAGTAATGGATTTGAAGCTGTGATCTGTGCTGATGCGACACATCTTGTGCTTTCGTGAAACAGAGCTGACATTAACCTGTTTCTTAAGGTACTATTGAGCAAAATGCACACGTGGAACAACAAAAGGTCACAGAGCCAAACTCTACAGATGGTCAAGAAAATCCAAGAGTGCTTCCTGTGGAGAGTTATTCAGAAGCTAAGACTTACTTATTAAGGGCCATATGCTGTTGTACCCTTCACCTGTAGGCATAATTCTTGGTGATTCTCTTTAGCTTTGCATGCAGGTAAAGGGTACCGCATAGCCCTATACACTGGATCATTTCTCACTTGCACACCACTAATCCTGTTGCATCTAGAGCACAGACTATACATCAGGGGTGCCCAAATTTACTGACCCCTTCCCTGACATAACCCTCCCAATTCAGCAAATGCTCTAGCCTCATCACCCTGCTGCAGAACAGAGGCTCTGAGCTCCCCACCCCAGTCTGGTAGGTGGAGAATGGAGGCAAGGGGCATGGGGGCTCGGCAAGCCACACTTTAATTGTAAAAGAGCCACATGTGGCTCACAAGCCACAGTCTGGCCACCCCTGATATATATTTTATTCAGTTTATTAGGGATTTTTAAAGATAATCCAGGCTTCAAGAGGCATCCCCTCTAGCCACCAAAGCTAGTCTGCACTGTATGCTGTGTAAGCATTTTGGATGGGGTTTGTCTACCAGCATTGAAACTTCAGGCACAAACTAGTTCTCTGGCATGCCTATAATCTTGCCCAGGGCCCAAGCATAATTGCAACATGGGCCCCCTCCCACGCACATACCACAGTCCCTCATCCCAGACATACAATCTCATGAGCCATGAGATTTCTCATAAGAAAATTTTTTTCCCTCATGGTAATGGGTGTTGCAGCCCGGACCAGGCCCCACAGGGCCTCCAGGCCCCAGTAAAGTATACCCTTTCCCTCCCCCATGTGAGTGTCCTGCTCTTGCCCCTCTGTTAAGGTGACATTCTGCATTCTAAAAATTGTAGAGCTCTGAAAAAATGCATTGTGCATAGTAAATAAAAATGACAACAATTATATTGTCACTGATTTTGCAAAAGAGCAAGTCCTCTTTTGTCAGAAAAAGTACCTAGAACTCCCTTCATATGAAAAAAAATTCCTTGACACACTCAAATGTTTGTAGACCACATTTGTTTACCACAATAGTATTTTTTCTATTGGCAGACTTTCTGTCTCTGCCAACCTATCATTAATATGGCCATCAGACAACTGATATCTCTTCTGCCAGTCTCATATGCTGCACACATGCAGCTCATATGTCGCTGATAGTTCTTGTACTCAATTAGCTGTTGCTTGTAGCCTCTCTTAGATAAAGACAGTCTTTGTCAAATTCTCCCCAAGAGATGAAACCTTTATTTCATAGCTCACTGGGAAACACGGTGTTTGGCATGACTCAGCCTTCATTAGATGCCTAGATGTTATGGCGATGGGCACTAAATAAATACATATAATAATAATATTTTCTACAGTGTAATAACACAAAGACCTCTGTGCTTTTGGAGGGACCTGTGCTCTTCAGCATCCATCTTATTTATACATCCATCCATTGAAAAGTGATCTAATCCTGTGTATGGATGGAGTCTAGACAATCTGCTGGATACCCCTGTTGTAGCAGAAGAGGCTGATTTTAACACAAAAATCACCCTTTTAATCTAAAAATGTCACTTGAGTTTAAGAGTGAAGTTAATGCTCATCTTATCAAACTCATATTCCCCAAAATCTTAAAGCCAGCTATGACCTTTGCTGATGGATATTTTTGGTCTAGTGCCTTAAATTAATCTTTTTCAGAACCAGAAGACTGATTCTGCAAGTAGGTTGCTGTCTTTGAATCAGATCCATCATTTAATATGTGCCGAGCTGGGTTATCCATAAAGGTCAACCCAAAATGAAGAAGGACCACTTTAACATTCTTTTCTAGAACCCTTGTAGAGCCAGCCCAGAATCTACAGATTGTAGTCCAGTTTATCCACTTTGTGACATCTGTTCAAATGATGGTATGTTGAAGAACTGCAATGTTAGGTTTGCATCTCTGATCATGTTATGAATTTTTTAAATCATACTGAAGCATATTTTCAATGGGTCATAGATACCTAAAGGAATTGGTACCAGTGCCATACCATGCAAACAATAATAAATAGAAGTATAAACCAAGAACACGGTATGAAGTGTGAAATAACAACTATGGGACTTGTTCAGGAGCACACATCTAGTAAATATCCAAAGTAACATGAAACACGAGTTAGGTCTCGGGGACTCAGCATGAGGCCCATGCATATGACAGACCTGTCATAAAGGGACAGATGGACATTCTCCAAGTGATAAGATTTCCAGAACCTCCCTTCTTTTAGAGCTCAGTAAAACCTAACTGTTCTCCCCTCTGCTCGCTGGAGTATAGTGAACATTTCCCACCTAATCTTGAAATATGCATGAGAGCCAGCAACTTGCTGTACAAAGCGCTGCGACATTTATGGACAGTTTCCTTATGAGCATCTATTCAAGTGCTTCATTATTTCAGCACATATAAACAACATCAAACGGAATGATTCTGAAGGTGGATTTTCTCTGTGAATATCTCAGTTGCAAATTTCTGACAGAAAGTAGCAGTTTCTGATGATCTGAGAAAACCAGAGGAATTTATTTACACTTATTAATCAAAGAAACTCCATAATAACAATAAAGCAACTCTAAGAGGTAGATTGTATACTGAAAAGAAACCATTCCCCCTAGGGAGATGACAGGGACACAGTTACACCTGGAGCCTAGTTATGTCTTCACATCATGTTGCTTAAGAAGACCCTGCGTTATTACATCCACAAAAAACTACATGCAACACACAATGGGGATATATCTGGCTCCTCTTTGTGTTTCTATGTTTCACAGCGAGACAGTTGGATTTTGCTGTAGCTGGCTAAAACATCTGCTATGGGTTACATATGTGGATGTAATATGGGATGGGATATTCAGATGACTTTAGAATCAGAATGCTCCTCTAGCCCTATCTTTCAATGTACACCCTTCTAGCTGCACATTTTGAGAACAGTCTTCAGGATTTTAATTTTATTGTTGATGTCTTGGGCTCCTAAGGGTCAAAGCAGAGTTTCTCATTGAATAGCACATACCAGCTGGGAAGAATGTCAGCCATTAGTATCCATTTGGCATCCAGGAACCACGCTGCTGAGTATAGAGAGAAAAAGGAAAACCAAATTCAAAATCAAATATCTTCTTCTAACCCAGAGCTGTATCAAGTGAAACAAACTGGTGATTGTGCCTCAGTTTCTTTTTGGACAGCGTTCTCAGGGGCAAAACCTGCTTTTTAATTGTGGGTGAATGTTTCACTTCCATTTTTGCCAATATGGAAAGTGAGATCACAAATAAAACTGGTTAGGGTGAAAATTTGAGGAAAATTTGCAAAAGATCATGTAAAAATCACCAAAATAATGATTGTCATGAATTTTGTGTATCTTTCCTCTGTCACAGGACAAGATAACATTTGCAAACACACTTCCAGATACTTCCAACTTTGTTTTGCCCTAAACACAAACCCTGAAACCTAATGTAAACTGATATTCAAATGTCTCCTTGGATTCACTTTGAGAGGGGTTTGTTGTGAGATGTCCAGTAGTTGCTTCTCTTTGGGTTGAGATCTTTCTTGAAGTTGCTGCATTTCTGGTTCCAGCCAGAACAAGGGGTTGTAGGATGATTATGAAATTAAAAAGAATTAAAATTAGCTTACGTATGGTCAAGAAAACAATATATTTGCTCTATTGTTTGTGGCTAGCAGGGAAAAGAACCTAATCAGCATGTAAAGGAAGTCTGTGAGAATAATAAGTAGTTTTACTTATTACTTGGAGCGTAGAAAGGAGATGGAGGGTTAAAAAAGTAACAAAATAAACAGCTGCCATAACAAGACAAAGAAAAACTGTCTTAAAAGAAACAAGCACAACCTTTCCTACTGTTCTGCTGCTAAGCAGGAAAGAAGGAAAAGATGAGGAGGAACAACTTTTGGGAAGAAAGGACCTTGTAAATCTTATCTGGATTAAGACTGGAAATAAAGGTGAATTGTTTCCGACTGGTTTTTAGTTGAAGTCAGTAACTGGCAATTACATCACTTGTTTGTTAAGGGTATAAAAAGTAAACTCTCAAAGGGTTCATTGCTAATATCTGCCCTGAGCACTCTGAAGCCGATGAATATGGGTCTAAACCCTGGGGTTTAGTGTCGTTGAAAATATCTTGCTCAAATGCCTATAAATGTTTTGGTTTTGTAGTAAATTGCTTATGATTTAGACTCTTTTAGGCATGTTTAGAGCAAATGTATAAAATAGCAGTTGGACTAAATTTTAGGGCAGAGGTTCCTGGTGTGTTTTTGGGAGGGGGATTGTTTCTTTGCATCGTATAACAAACCAGCATAAAAATGAGTGTGAATTACATAGCTTTCATCTGTGACACTTAACATAATATTAATAAGAACGCTTTTAACTGTGAGAGTAAGTAACCACTGAAGCAGCATTCCAAGAGATGCAGTAAAGTCTTTATCATGGGGAGACTTTAAAGCAAAGCCTGACTTGTTTCTAAAAGAGATTTTTTTCAGCCATATGTTATTGGGCTCAATGCAGGAGTCACTGGGTGACATTTGATGGCCTGTGTTTTGCAGGTGCTATTTATGAAGTTGCTATTTAGCTCACAGTTGAAATTGCTTCTTGAGCCACCTCCTCCCCATCAATATTTTCAGTTTCTTCCTGTTCCATAGTCCATAGTATTATTGCTTCCATACCATAGGAACCATTTGCAACAGGAAGCATCTAATTGAATTTCCTGTGTACTCCTTCTCATCAAAGGAAACACCCATGGATGGTCAGCCAAAGGGGATGCATATTCGCCAACTTATCTCCTAATTAGAAGACTTTACAGAGCTGATTACAGCTGAAGCTGATGACACTGACACATAAGAAGATCTATGAAGCAGGTATCGTTATCCCTTGCCTCTAATTTTAAATAATTATTTTCTTTCTGCTCTTCTAGGCAATAACTGTATGACTCAAGGCTTTATAATCATCCAGGCCTGAACTGCAGTTGGCTACTAAGCAGGGGAGTCAGGAGGGAGAAGATTCCCCACTTTTCTGGTCCCTGCAAAGCAGGCAGGCACAAGAGCAGCCCCTGCAACTTCTGTTAGAGGCTAGCCACCACAAAGGGAAAATAGAGGACTCCAGGCCTCAGTCCTGCCCTCCTCCCATCTTTTGCACCAGCTGCACCCTGATAAGTGGTAGTGCAGTGAGTGCGCATCTGTGCATTTCTAGGAAGTTGAGGAGGGATTGTGTCCCCAAGAGGCGTGGTGCAAACCCGGAGCCCACCCAAGCATGGTATGACTGCCCAGCAATGTGGGCCTAGGCCTTAATGGCACAATCTGCCCTAAAGCGTGGCCTTTCCTCCCACAGAGCCATAATCATTGTGGCAGTGAGTAACTCCTCGGAGTTGAGCTGACTTGTCAGAAAAAGGATCAAGCCCTATTAATTCCATCAGTCTATGAGTTTTTTCTTCCCCGTCCCCTTTTTTTCTCTTTTAGATAGCAGGATGGGCAGGCGCTGCTACCTGCAATGCCGGATAGATTGATTTGCGAGGACGTCCGTTTAGCAAAACAAGCGAAGCAGACTTGTGAAAATGGCATGTCAGAAACAAGAGGGGAAGAGGAAGAAGCTATGAAATATTAAATGATTAATCATAAAAAGATCTGATCATTTATATAAGGGCCCCTTATTCCCTGCCCCCCCACCCCTCAGTTCAAACAGAGTTTCCTTTGAGCCAGTTCCTCACATAAAATATGCAATGGGAACCAAGGAAAGGTTTGTTTTGAATTAACTGCCATCAAGTTGAGAAGGAGAAGAAAAAGCCCCTTCCACCCTCTAAAATCAGGAAGATCCCGCAATCTAATGCCTATGCTAAAGCACTGTGCTTTCACATGCAGTGCTCCTCAATATTAGTTTGCTTTTTTTCTGTCTGACTGCTTTTGCTGTAATGTAAAACACTAGAACTACCAGCACCAGGGCCTTAGGCAAATGACGTTCAGAAAGCCCTGCACGCTGCTGTTGGTATTATTAGATTCAGGGTTTAGCAATCCGGATTGTTAATGTGTTCTTTAACAGCTAGCTCTTGTATGTGCATTAGCTTGAGTGTCCCCTTTAAATGTTTAATATAATATGCTTGTGTTAAATGGTAGGGAAATTTATATCCTTCCTCTCAGGAGAGCTGGAACACATTAATGAGTTCAGAAAAGTCAGGATGGTTACACTTACTGGCCATAGAGCAGGTCTAAATCAGGGTGGTGTCCGTTCCTTTTGCATCCCTGATCCTGCCTTATTTGCCTACTGACAGTATAATTGATATATGATATACTGTGTTTTTGTTTGTTCCCTCAGCTAAATTCAGATCAAACTGCCAACATTATTGAAGAGACAAGGTGGGTAAAGTAATAGATTTTATTGGACCATCTTCTGTTGGTGGAAGAGACAAGCTTTTGAGCTCTGTGTAAGAAGTTGGTCTAATAAAATTATCTCACCCAGCATGCAGCTCTAATATCCTGGGAGCAACATGGCTTGACAACACTGCAGACATAAATGTTTTAAGAGTTAGACTATGGAAATCATTCTCCCATCAGCTCCTCATGCAGGATCCCTAGTCACCTTGCAATTGCTAAACATGTGGCTTCTTGTTCCTCTCAGAATGTGTGGAAATTCAAAGTATTTTTTAGCAAGAGAGATATTTTTCTTCCCCAAAACACCAAATCCTGCTTGTCCTACTTTAGCAGAATTACCATTTAAGTCAAGAGGAGTTTTAAACAAATCGTAGAATCGTAGGACTGGAAGGAATCTCAGGAGGTCTTCTAGTCTAATCCGTTGCACTCAAGGCAGGACCAAGGATTATTTAGACCATCCCAGACAGGTGTTTGTCCAACCTACTCTTAAAAATCTCCAATGGCAAAGATTCCACTACCTTCATAGGAAATTTATTCCAATGCTTTACTACCCTGACAGTTAGGAAGTTTTTCCTAATGTCCAACCTAACCCACCCTTGCTGCAATTTAAGCCCATAACCTCTTGCCCTATGCTCAGAGCTTAAGGAAAACAATTTTTCTCTCTCCCCTTGTAACAACCTTTTATGTACTTGAAAACTGCTATCAAGTCCCCACTCAGTCTTCTCTTCTCCAGACTAAACAAACCCATTTTGTTCAACTTTCCTAAATAGTCATGTTTTCTAGACCTTTAATCGTTTTTGTTACTCTTCTCTGGAATTTCTCCAGTTTGTCCATGTCTTTCCTGAAATGTGGTGTGCAGACCTGGACACAGTACTCTAGCTGAGGCCTGATTATTATGAAGTAGAGCAGAAGAATTAATTAAGAAACTAAGAATGACCATACTCAGTCAGACTAATGGTCCATGCAATCCAGTATCCTGTCTTCCGTGGCCAATGCCAGGTGCTTCAGAGAGAATGAATAGAACAGGTAATCAGCAAGTGATCCATCCCATCATCCCTTCCCAGCCTCTGGCAAATTGCAATCCCTACCCATCCTGGCTAATAGCCATTGATGGACTATCCTCCATGAACTTATCTAATTCTTTATTGAACCCTGTTATAGTCTGGGCCTTCACAATATCCTCTGCAAGGAGTTTCAAAGGCTGACTGTGCATTGTGTGAAGAAATCCTTTTGTTTGTTTTAACCTGCTGTTTATTAATTTCATTTGGTGACCTCTAGTTTTTGTGTTATGAGAAGGAATAAATAACACTTCCTTATTTACTTTCTCCACACCATTCATTATTTTTATAGAGCTTTATCATATACCCCCTCAGTTGTCTCTTTTCCAAGCTGGAAGGTCCCAGTCTTATTAATCTCTCCTTATCTGGAAGCTTTTCCATACCCCTAATCATTTTAGTTTCCCTTTTCCAATTCCAATATATCTTTTTGGAGATGGGGCGACCAGATCTCACTCAGTATCCAAGATATGGGCATACCATGGATTTATAAAGAGTGTAACAGAGTGGGGGGGGAGGAACAGATGTACTCCGCCCTCGTGGGTCTTGCGCTCTTCCGGCCCGGCCGGTGGGCAGCTGGGGGAAGGTTTAGGGAGGGGATGGGGCCCGCTCTGCCCCTGAGTACTGCTACCTTCCCTTGGGGTAGTCTGTGGACCACTTCCTGCTACCCCAGCTGGTGGCCTGCCTCCAGTGCTGTGGCAGGAACTGTGGCAGCTTCCAAGCTTCTACAGGCTGCAGGCTGCCAGGCTGCAGTCTCCTAGCTCCAGGCTGCCAGCACCAAGCTGCAGGCTTTTAAACTCCAAACTCTCAACTCCAAAACTGTAACCTGTAAACTCCTAACTCTCAACTCCTCTCTCCAAACTCCACAACCCACACTGCCTACCTGCCCCTGCAGGCTTTTAAGTGTTTGGGGCGGGGCTCCTTAATTGGCCCCAGGTGTCCTAATTGCCTAAACTGCCCCAGGTGGTCTAATTAGTTAAGCAGCCCCAGGTGGCCTAATTGCCTAATCAGCCCCAGCTGAATTACCCAGGGAATAGGGCTTTTTTGAGCCTGGGGCTAATATACATGCCTTCTAGTACTTTTTCATAGCCGTCCGGCCTGACCCCGTCACAAGAGGCACCACAATATTTTCTCTTATTATCTCTTTCTTAATGATTCCCATCATTCTGTTTGCTTTTCTGACTGCTGCTGCACATTGAGTGAATATTTTCAGAGAACTATCCACAATGAGTCCAAGATCTCTTTCATGAGTGGTAACAGCTAATTTAGACCCCATCATTTTATGTATATAGTTGGGATTATCTTTTCCTATGTGCATTATTTTGGATTTATCTACATGGAATTTCATGTGAGATTCTTTTGTAACTCTCACAGTCTGATTTGGACTTAACTATCTTGAGTAGTTTTGTATCATCTGCATGTTTTGCCACCTCACTGTTTACCCCTTTTTCCAGATCAATTATGAATATGTTGAACAGTACTGGTCCCAGTACAGACCCCTGGGAGACACCACTATTTACCTCTCTCCATTCTGAAAATTTACCATTTATTCCTACCCTTTGTCTCCTGTCTTCTAACCAGTTAGTGATCCAGGAGATCTTCCCTTTTATCCCATGACCATTTACTTTGATTAAGATCCTTTGATGAGGGACCATGTCAAAGGCTTTCTGAAGATCTAAGAACACTGCATCCACATGTTTATTGACCCCCTGAGAAAATTCCAGTAGATTGGTGAGGCATGATTTCCCTTTACAAAAACCCTGTTGACTCTTCCCCAACAAATTGTATTCATCTATGTGTCTGATAATTCCCTTCTTCACTATAGTTTCAATCAATTTGCCTGATACTGAACTTATTGCTGGAATTCCCTCTAGAGCCTTTTTAAAAAACATTACTTATCCTCCAGTCATCTGGTACAGAAGCTGATTTAAATGATAGGTTACATATCACAGTTAGTAGTTCTGCAATTTCAGATTTGAGTTTCTTCAGAACCCTTGGGTGGATACCATCTGGTCCTGGTGACTTATTACAATTTAATTTATCAGTTTGTTCCAAAATCTCCTCTAATGCCACTTCAATCTGGAACAGTTCCTCAGATTTGTCACCTAATAATGTGTGTCTTGCTTACAACACTCCTGTTAACACATCCCAGAATGTTAGATGTTTTTTGCAACAGTGTTACACTGTTGATTCATATTTAATTTGTGATCCACTAGGACCCTCAGTTCCCTTTCCGCAGTACTCCTTCTAAGGCAGTCATTTCCCATTTTGTATATGTGCAACAGATTGTTCCTTCCTAAGTGGAGTATTCTGCATTTGTCTTTATTGAATTTCATAATATTTACTTCAGACCATTTCTCCAGTTTGTCCAGATCATTTTGAATTTTAATCCTGTCCTGCAATCCCTTCTATTTTGGTATCATCCACAAGTTTTATAAGTGTTCTCTCTATGCCATTATCAAAATCATTGATGAAGATATTGAACAGAACCAGACCCAGAACTGATCGCTGCTGGATCCCACTCAATATGCCCGTCTAGCTTGACTGTGAACTACTGATAAATGCTCTCTGGGAACTAATATCCAACCAGCCATGCATCCACCTTAGAGTAGCTCCATCTAGATTGTATTTCCCTCATTTATTTATGAGAAGGTCATGTGAGACAGTATCAAAAGGCTTAGTAAAGTCAAGACCTACCACATCTAATGCTTTCCCCCTATCCACAAGGCTTGTTAGCCTGTCAAAGAAAGCTATTAAATTGGTTTGACAAAATTTGTTTTTGACAAATTCATGCTGACTGTTGCTTATCACTTTATTTATCACTTTATCTGTTAGGTTTTTGCAAATTGATTGCTTAGTTATTTGTTCTATTATCTTCCTGAGTACTGAAGTTAAGATGACTGGTCTGTAATTTCCTGGGTTGTCTTTATTCCCCTTTTTCTAGATTAGCACTATGTTTGCCCTTTTTCAGTCCTCTGTAATCTTTCCCACCTCCCATGACTTTTCAAAGATAATCACTAATGGCTCAGATATCTCCTCAATCAGCTCCTTGAGTATTATAGGATGCACTTCATCAGCCCTACTGACTTGAAGACATATAACTTCACTAAGTAATTTTTAACTTCTTCTTTCCCTATTTTAGCCTCTGATTCTACCTCATTTTCACTGGCATTCATTAAGTTAGATGTCCAATCATTACTCAGCTTTTTGGTAAAAACTGAAACAAAACGCTCATTTAGAACTTCTGCCATTTCCACATTTTCGGTTATTGTTTTCCCTCCTGATTGAGTAACGTGGTTACCCTGTCTTTGGTCTTCCTCTTGCTTCTAATGTATTTGTAGAATGTTTTCTTATTGCCTTTTATGTCTCTAATTTAATCTCATTTTGTGTCTTGGCCTTTCCAGTTTTCTCCCTACATATTTGAGTTATTTGCTTATATTCATCCTTTGTAATTTGACCTAGTTTCCACTTTTTGTAGGACACTTTTTTGAGTTTCAGATAACTGACAATCTGAAAGGTTAGGTCAGGATAGTCTCTTGCCATATTTCCCATCTTTCCTATGCGATGAGATAGTCATTATTTAGGGAACAAGAGCAAACTATTTGAAAAACTGCCAACTCTTTTTAATTACTTTTTCCCTTAAACTTACTTTCCTTGGGATCTTACGTACCAACTCCCTGAGTTTGCTAAAGTCTGCCTTCTTGAAATCTATTGTCTTTTTTGTGTCCTTAGAAACAAGAACTCAATTTCATTATCACTCCCACCAAAGTTTTCTCCACCTGCTGAAATAAAAATATGTCTCCTATACATTCCAAAAACTTGTTAGATAAGCTGTGCCCTTGCTGTGTTATTTTCCCAACAGATGTCTGGGTAGTTGAAGTAAATTATTACAGTTTGCAAATATCTGGCCTGGAGTGTATCACTAGGAAGTTTCAGGAAAGGTTTAACTCTCATGATATAAGGGCTAGTCTACACTGAAAACTTGCATCATCTATATCTCTTTCTCATACCCAGAGCCCCAATAAATGTAGCCCAGAATAGACAATGCTAGGTCAACAGGAGAGTTATTCTGTTGACCTAGCTACCTGCTCTCGGGAAGGTGGAGTAACTACAGCCACAGGAATCATACCCTAAGAGTGCGGAGATACCTGAAGAGTACGATTTCATTGATTTAGTCCCATGCCCAAACCACTAACGAAGAAACAACAACCAAGAGTTTTCAAAAGTGCTAAGTGAGTCTGGGCACTCAAATGTTTGGGATCCAGCTTGAGACCCCCTGAAGAGGTCTGATTTTCAGAAAGTGCTGAGCAAGAGCATTATATCGATTTAGCTTAATTTAATTTGCTACCAAATTAGGCTCTGCTGATTTTCTCTATTTTGAAACTGATTTTTGTGTGTTTACCCAATGAGGTGGCGCCCATTTAGCTAACTCGATTTGTAAACTGACTAATTGCAGACTGGACCTAAATTATGAGTTCTCTGGGGCAAATTCTTAGTGTTATATGTTATATAACTACTGAAGCTGGAAATAAGAGCAAGCCATTATGACTTTCCGCAACAGACATTTTGGTCTTGCATGTCATTGCACTATTCCATCACACCAGCATCAAACACCTTTTCATAAGGTTTTTCCTTTGCGTACATGTCAATTAGTATAATGAAACCCATTTGGAGCAGTGGCTGTGTCCTAGATTCTCCTTTGTTCTGCTGACAGAGAAGAATGTACACAGATGATCCACATGATTTTTTTTTTCTTTTTGGAGACAGACATTGCATTAAAATGGAATGGAGGAGTTTATAGAGAAAATAGAGTAATGGATGGCAGTTTTTGTTTGATCCTAAGTTTACTGCACAGTTTCAAACTTATAAAAGTTTATTATAACAGAATATTTTGCATACATCCAGCCAAAGTCCCAGTAAGAGCATCACCTTTAGACATAAGATAGTTACTTGTCATGCGGAACAGCTGTAAATTACCATGGATAAAAAGTCACTGTGAAGCGTGAAATCAAGTTCCTTGTTCAGAACTCTGGACATTTTCTGCTTAATCATAAATGTCTTACAGAGGACACTGGACACAAAAAACTAGTAAAGACAAACAATTCTGTCAGTGGAGGAAATGACAAGTGTCAGATTGCTTTATTGAAGAAGAAGACTTGCTTTGTGTTGACTGTCTCTTGTGTTTTCAATGCAGAGATGTGAAAAGCTCTATTTATTTCATTTTCATTAATATTGCTAAAAAGAAAAACAAAACTTTCCTATCACATGGGGATAAAAATAGGAGCACGCACAGGCTAGAGGGCAGAGAGGAGAAAATGTAACCGTTTTTCTTATGTCTCCCATACCATCTGCATTCCCAGTACTTCATTTACCATATCACAATTTTGAGGGGATCGCCCTTGCTAACAGGGATCCATAAGGTCTCTCCTTAAGCAACTATAGCATGGTTGTTCTGATTGCCAGGGGGGCAAGATGCTGCAGAAAATTGGCACTGCCTGTCTGCTTTCCTGAAGTGAAGAATGCATCAGTTCATTCATGGATGTAAGCCAGTGGCACAGTCCGGATGGCGTGTCGCGACCCTTCCTCAGGCCCAGGCTCTGAGAAAGGCCACAGCACCTTTCTACACACATACATCTCCCTCAAGTCCAGCTCCCGGTCTCTGGGGCTGGTCTGCTCCCCTTCTCCAGTGCAGGACAAGGCATTGGCATTGATGTAGTCCCTACCTGTTCGGTGGTGAATGGTAAAGGCAAAGGGTTGCAGGGCAAGGTACCAACGCATCACCTGGGCATTGGTGTCTTTCATTTGGTGAAGCCAGTGGAGGGGTGCATGGTCGGTAATCACTGTGAAGGGGCTGCCAAAGAGGTAATGCCTTAGGGTCTCGAGAGCCCACTTCACTGCCAATGCCTCTTTCTGCATGCTCACATACCATTCTTCTAAGGAAAATGGCTTGTGACTAATATATACAATGAGGTGTTCGTCCTCGTCAATGTTCTGAGTGAGCACAGCCCCCAGTCCAATGGTCGAGGCATCAGACTGCACCATGAAGGAGTGGTTAAAATCAGGGCTATACGAACCGGCTCATGGCATAGGGCATCTTCCAGAGCAGTAAACGTCCTGTCATTCCCGGGGTGCAGTGGACACTGAGCGGCTGATCCTTCCTCAGGAGATCCATGAGTGGCGCGGCAAGGGTGCCAAAGTTTGGGACAAACCTTCGGTAGTAGCCAGCCAAGCCCAGAAACTGCTGCATGTGCTTCTTTGTGGTCGGTAGGGGATACTCCTGCAGGTCTTGTACCTTCCCAATCAGGGTCGCAGGGTTCCCTGACCTAAGGTGTATCCCAGGTTGGTGGTTTCCTGCCACCCTATGCAGCATTTCCAGAGGTTGGCTGTTAGCCCCGCATCTCGCAGTCTCCTCAGAGCCATGGCTACTTGATTCAGGTGCTCACTCCAGTCCCAGCTGCACACCATGATGTCGTCCAAGTAGGCTGTAGCGTAGTTTAGATATGACCCTAGGAGCTGGTCCGTCAGCCTCTGGAATGTGCTGGTGCTCCATGAAGTCTGAAGGGCATCTGGACAAACTGGTATAGCCCACTGGGGGTCCTTGGAGCTGGGGTTAAAGGGGATTTGCCAGTACCCCTTGGTAAGATCAAGAGTGGTAAAATAGCAAGTCTCCCTGAGTCGATCCAGCAACTTGTCGATGCATGGCACGGGGTAGGCATCGAACTTTTAGATGAAATTGACCCGCCAGAAGTCTATGCTAAATTGGCACAACCCATTGGATTTTGGTACCAACACAATGGGGCTATGCCACTCGCTGGTCAAGGGCTCTATCACCGCCAACCTCAACATGGCTTGGACCTCTTCCTCCACAGCTGCCTGCAGATGGGGGAGGGTGCGGGTTATCTCATACTGGTCCACACCACCTTGCTGGGCAGGTCTCAATCGTGTGGTATGGCAGGGTGATCCTCCCTAGGGTTGCGGTGAAGGCAGTGGTGAAGGTTTCACCAAGTGTGTTGCCTGTCGCCTCTGGGTCTCAGTTAAGCCGCTGCCCAGATGAGGTTTGCTGGGGTCCTCCTTTTCGGGGACCTGTGGCCCTAAGTCTGGATCCAGAGGGTGAGGGTTGATGAGTAAACCCTCCCGCTCACGCCAAGGCTTCAACAGGTTAAGATGGTAGATTTGCTTTTTCTTCCGCCGGTCTGGTTGACGGACATCATAATTCACTGGGCCAACCTGTCGGATAATTTCATATGGCCCCTGCCATAAGGCCAAGAGCTTGTACTCAGCAGAGGGCAACAAAATGAAGACCTGGTCACCTGGCTCAAAGGAGTGGGTCCGCACTCCCAGGTTATACGTCTGGACCTGGGTTGTCTGGGCAGTTTGGAGCCTCTCCTGGGCAAGTGTCCCAGCCTGCTGAAGATGTTCCCGTAAGTCCAAGACATACTGGAGAAGTCCTTTCACTGGTGACGGAGACTGCTCCTACTGCTCCCTCATAAGATTCAGGATGCCCCTCTGCTGTCAGCCATATAGCAGTTCAAATGGTGAAAACTGGGTGGTGACCTGGGGGACTTCCCGGATGAAGAGGAGCAAGGGTGGGATCAGTTGGTCCCACCGCCACAAAATATCCGGAGGGAACTTCCAGAGTATGTGCTTCAGTATCAAATTGAAGTGCTCAACCAACCCATCAGTCTGGGGTTGGTATATCGAGGTCCAGAGCATCCAGACCCTGAGGATGTTCCATATCTCCCAAAACGGACAGGAGGTAAAATTAGTTCCCTGGTCCATGAGGAGCTCCCGAGGTAGCCCCACTTGCTTGAACACCTTGACCAGTTCGCCTGCCACCGTCCGGACTGTAGCATTCTTTAGAGGGATGGCCTCCGGGAAGCAGGTGGCATAGTCCATCAGGACGAGGAGGTATTGATATCCTGCCACACTCTGTTCCAGGGGCCCAACCAAGTCTATGGCCACCCGTTCAAATGGTGTTCTGATCGGGGGAAAGGCACAAGAGGGACCTGTGGAACTCCTGTTGGGACTGCAAGCTGACATTCCGGGCAGGATTCACATTAGTCCTGGACTTCCTGATACATGCCTGGCCAATAGAAATGGGCCAGTATCCAGGCCAGGGTCTTATCAAGGCCTAGGTGGCCTGCAGCCAGGATGACATGGGCCAGCCTCAGCATGGTCCTCCAGTGGCTCTGGGACACTATCAGCTGGGCACAGGGGGTCCAGGCATCCCACTCCAGGCAATAGAGCCAGTTGTAACACAACTCAAACTGTGGCCACTGGGCGTCCCATTGGGTGCAGTCACTACCCTGTCTATGGCGGCCAGTTGGTTGTAGTTGCGGTTAAGGGTGAGGTCTTCCTGCTTGTCTTGGCAAAAGTTGTCCCCTGAGTCGGGTGGATCCATTCCAGCTGGAGGGGACTCTCCCTCCTGGGTCTCCATCTCTCCGGGTGGTTCCGGGGTGGGACCCACCTGGTCGACTCCTGTGGGAGCGTCCTGGGATTCTGTGGCCTCTGTTTCCAGGGTCCCCTTGACTGGGGTGCTTTGGCTGCTTGCCCGTTGGAGGACCCCAGTGAAGCCTGGCTGGTTCCAGGCTAGGATCATGGGTTACAGGAGGCAAGACGCCAGCCCTTCTGGCAGCACCCGGGTGACCTGTCCAATAGTCAAGGAGACTGACAGTGTGTGATAAAACTTCAGATCCCCATTGATACAACGAAGGCCACCCTGTCCGAGGACCCACCCATCCTCAGGGACCAGCCCCCTCAGGATGAGGGTCTGGGTGCACATTGAGTCAACCAGGGCCTCCAACTGCCGTCTCACTATGCCAACGGTGATCGTTGCTTTGGGGGTGGTTTGCTCCCGGGTGCACCCCTCCCCAGTGTAGACCATGCCATAGGTGAAATCCATTGCTGGGCATTGCTGCTGCAGATGTCCCATCTGGCCACACGAGAAACAGGGGCCCAGGCTTCCAGAGGCCTCCTGGAGTCTTCCTTTTGGATCTGCGCTCGGTGCCCCCAGACTTCTGGGGGTCCAAAAGCTGCCAGGGTCTGTGGCCAGCTGCGGCCTGGCTTCTGGATCTGGTGAGGATGGATAGTCTGCAAGGGCTGGTACGGTGCGGTCCCCTGAGGTTTCATCCACCTGGGTGCGGGCACCGTGGATGCAACTAGCCTATCTGCTGCCAAACAGTCTTCCATTAGATGCACCACCACATCCAGGGAGGTGGGGCGATGCCTCATCACCCACGTCCTCCCCTGGGCAGGCAGGATATGTAAAAATTATTCCAACACAACCTTCTCTACCACAGTGGGTGTGGTGTGCTGCTCCGGCTGGAGCCAGCCCCAGCAGATCCTTAAGCTCCTGTGCCACGGCCTAAGGACAGGCCCCAGTGGGGGATACACTTTCTCCCATAACTAGCACTGGAAGGCTTAGGGGTTAATGTCAAGGGTGTCCAGTATCGCGGCCTTCATGGCCTAATAATCCTGCACCTCGTTGTCAGCCAGGACCCGGTAGGCTGTCTGGGGATCCCCTGTCAGATGGGAAGAGAATGGCCCACTGGTCTGGGGCCCAACCTACGGCAGAGGCCACATGCTCAGATGTGGTCAGGAATGCCTCTGGATCGTCATCAGGCCCGAATTTCATGAGGCATAGCTGTGGCAAGGCTGCCTTTGGGGGTCGGCCCTTCAGTTCATCTGGGCCCACTGGTTTAGGGAGCAGGGCACCTAGTTGCTGTACATATTGACGTTGCAGCTCCTGCAGCTGGGCCCCCAGGTCCTGGATCAGCTGTTGGTGCTGCGTGGCCAGCATCTGTAGCAGTTGTGGCTGCTGCTGTTGCTGCTGCTGCAGCTGGGCTGTTTGTTGCTGCTGTTGATGGTTGGCCCACCATTTTATAAACTTGTCAAAATCCATTGTCAGATAAGTTACAGGCATCCGCCTGCCTTGTGTCAGGGGGCAGCTCCCTGCATTCTCCACCATGTGTAAGCCGGTGGCACAGTCCAGCTGTGGCGTAACAACCCTTCCTTGGGCCCAGGCTCCGAGGAAGGCCACAGCACCTTCCTTGAGGGAAATAAACAGTGCCAGGTACAAGTCTTTAGACCTGGCCTCCAATAGGGCAGGCTTCCTTCCCAGTCTGTAGCCCTTTGGTCCTCCCGTAGGGCATGGCTGATACAGGGTCTGTAGCCCCAATCTTCTAACAGGCAGGCTAGCAAGCGGTCTGGTGCCCCGGCCCTCAGGCAGGGTGGGGCAGGCAAGCAGTTTACAGTCCCTGGCCTGCAAGGAGGACAGGGCTGATGAGGCAGTCAATAGACTCCAGCCTTCCCACAGGTGGGGCTAGTAAAATAATCTGGAGTCCCCTGCCTTGCAGGCAGGCAGGGCCAGTAGAGCTCGGTATCCTCTGTCTCCACTCTCAGAGGAGTGCCAAGCACTGCCGGGGTGGTTAGGGAAGGGAGGAAGGAGATGCAGGCCCACCCGACTCCACTGCTTCCCAGCCCAGGCCCTATCAGTGGCAAAGACATTTGCCACTGAGTCAGCGGGGATCCTATCATAACACGCTGATGGGGATTTAGTCCCTGACTCAGCCACTTGCTAGTTGGCTGTCCCTGGGCTACCTCCTCCCACCCTGTCCCCGGGTACCTGCTGGTAGCAGTCTCCCTCTGGGTCGCTGGGTAGAAGGTGAGCGGCAATCCCCCAAGTCCCTCACCATTGACCAGAGGCAGGTCTGGAAACTTCTTTGCATCATCAATGGAGGGCAGCTCCTCTGGGTCACAGAGTCCATGGAGTTCCTCTGGTCCACCAGATTCAGTTGGCTCCAGGGGGTCCCCAGCTTCAGGCATCTCCTCCAGGTCAGGGCCGGCCTCAGGGGGTATTTCCCATTCAGTAGATTTGGGTCGCTCATCCCAGCTACTAGGGCCTAGTGGCCCCACCCAATCATTAGAGCTTGGTGGCCCTCTCCAGTCACTCGGGTCTGGCAGTCTGAGCAGGCTTTGGAAGTCCCGGTTGATGGGGCAGTGGCTCCAAACAGCCACTGGGCCTGGGTCAGGCCTACGCCACAGCCTCTGGGAAGACAAGTCTGCCTCCAATGGCAGCATCCCCCTTACTGAGCTGTTGGGCCGACCTTTTATAGTTCCCTTCCCTGTGTTGGTTCCGCCCCTCTGTTTCCGGGCAGTTTGGTCTGTAGAGCCCTGTTCTGCCCAACAGGGATGTCGCGACCCTTCCTCGGGCCCAGGCTCCGAGGAAGGCCACAGCAACTTCTTACACAGGACTAGACCTGGTTTTCCTTTCACTCCCTGAAAGCACAAAGCAAAATACTCTGCTCTGTTACAAGCAATCCGTGGAGCTGAACTCCTCTCTCTCATCCTTAGAAGGTTTAGCCAACCTACTCCGGGGTGGCTACTATTTTATAAGCCACTATTCAAAAGAGTCACATATATGCAAGAAAGGAATCAAGATAGACAACAGCGGAGACAACTTAATTCCTCTGGGATATTCAGAGTGCAAGATGAATTCTGAATGGCTTTATTTAGCTTTGGCCATTTTTCAATGCTGAAGGGCTGTCTTGTTCTATATCTCTTTACCAGCCTGCAGGTAAACAAACAGATTCACAGACAATTACTAAATACAATATCATAGCAAACTTCGTCTCCCATTATTATGGGCAAATACATGCTTATAGTATGGAGGTGTTTACCCTGAAGACTTGGATTTTTACCCATTTCTCTTAAGAATGATAGAATATTACAATGCAAGTAATCTTTCACTGATGCTAAAATCTTTGGCAGCTGGCAACTGAAGTGCAGTCTGAAGGATGCTGAAAAGCTCAGCTAGAACATTTCCTGCATACTATTCGTTGTTAACATCTGTGCTTCTTCCTGGTTTGGACTTTTAACCTAGCTGATCACATCTGGTTTTCCCATCACAGGGGTATAGAGTAATCTGTGCAGGGTTCCAACCCCAGCCCAAACATTTACACTGCAATTCAAGAGGCCCATAGCCCAAGCCCCGCAAGCCCGTGTCAGCTGACACCAGCCAGCCACGGATGTTTAATTACATGGTAGACATACCCTAAGGCCCCATGTACACATGAAAGTTTTACACGTTTAACTTAAATCAGTTCTTAAACCCTAAATTGATTTTAGTTAAACCAGTGCAAATCTATGGTTGAACACGCATTTCAGTTAGAATGGCTTGTTTCAGTTTAGTTTAAACCGATTGCTAACTGTCTTAAGTTAAAGTGAAATGAGCCCAGTTTAAACCAAAATAAGAATGTCCACACAGGCTTTTGCACCCGTTTAATTACATTGGTTTAAAAATCACACCTTCAGCTAAACCAATGAAACTTTCTAATGTACACAAGGACTAAGATACAGCATCGAATAAGTCAATACATTTCACCTCAACCATCATAGTAGATTCTAGAGGTCAGTACACACTGAAGGCTTGTCTACAGTTCCCCACAGTTTGGGCTATGGAAGTGTAAACGGCAGTGTGCACCAAAGTTCTGCACTGTTACTCCCTTGCGTAGATGCTGCAGGCACAAACTAAAAGGTTCCTACTCTGCATGAATGTTGTCCTGTTTGAAGAGGACTATGTTAATGCAAAATAGAAACCTTTTAGTTTGTGCTGGCAGCATTCACATGCAGGAGTTACAGTGTGGCACTTTAGTGCACACTGCTATTCACACCCCCACTGTCTGAACTGTGGGCAGAATAAACATGCTGAATTCCACTGTTGGATGTTCTCCTGAGGAATGTTGTTGGAAATAGTAAAGCAATGAGGGGCCAAACTGAGGAAAATCTGATGTGCTTACAAGCTAAAAAGTGGTTAAAATATTCTTTGTGTCAAAGCATTTATGTGCGATGTTTAAAGACTAAAGTATATTTCCATTATTGATTAGGAATTTTTGTAGGTTTTCTTTTTTAAATATAAGAAGCTTTGAAGTTCACCTTCAACATATGGAGATCGAATCTGATGAGAAATGGGCAGTCCAAGTATTTGCGTTAAATATATGCGTTCATGAAAATAGATTTATTTTAAAGGAATACGTTACTGCGACCCTGGGGTAGCCATTGCCAGTTAGTGTCAATTTTCTGTTGGTTTTATGGGTCCATTTTACTCTGCTATTTCCCCCAAATGGTTGTAACCTTAGCAACTGACAAATCACAGACATTTGTTTGTTCTGAGATGCAGAGAATAAAAAGCCAATAGAAAGCCAATGTTTAAGAAGACACCCAGAAGCTAGCGTAAACTATGGGGGTACAATTGTTCCCATTGAAATCCATCACTGTAGAAAACTTAATATTTCATTGAGAAGAAAACAAAGGAGAGAAACAAAATCCTTGGGACACGATACATTCACAGCCTGGGTGTGTTTATGTAAAGGAGTTATTGTCAAGTCAACAGCAGTATGGTGAAAAGTTCTGTCCTTCGGAGCAAATCTTGAACTGGTCCGTCTTGCCCATTTCTAGTGGTTGTCTCTCCTGGTACAAGAGAAATATTTGGCATAGACAAACTGCTGGGGATAAAATTAGAACAAATTTGGACCTTTGCCCAGCCCTCAAATTCAAACTTTTGTGAGGCTTGAAAAGAGAATGTTGGAAAGCAGCACTACATTTGTTACCAAGCCGCTGCCAACCAATCTTTTGCTACTAAGATTCTTTCAACTCAGTGAGGACTATAATCCCATTTTCATCAGATGAATATAAGCAAAGGTCTCATCTGCTACATGTAGTCATCTGCTTCCTCATCCCCCTACATTAGGTGATGTGTCTAAATACACACACATCAGTAAAGGGGTGTCACAGGAGGGAATGTCAGTTTGATCAATACAGCTTGACATCAAGGCCATTTTTTTAACTTAGTTTTCCAGCTAAATTCCTGAGTTGCAAGCAGGCAAGTGATTTCCTCAAGGTCACAGAGGGAGTTATTGGCTCAGCCAAGACTATAAGATTCAAAGATGTTTCTGTTTCACAAGCCTTAGGTTTGCCTACTTTAAGCCACATAACTTCCTCTTGAAGACTACATGGCTGACAGGCTGTGCTGAAGTCCCACAAAAGTGTGCACCACTGATATTGATGTAGTCCTTTCTGAACTGAGATTTTTGTCTTTGTTAGTTCTGTTTTCAGCTCAACATTTAACTGGAAAAAATAAACTGATGCCTCTTGCTTAAATAATTTCGGGGATGGAAGCAATGGGAGAATTTGCTTAACTCTTCTAATTGTATCTTCTAAATCCATTAGGCACCACTGCAGCCGCTCATAGCAGTAGTATACAAAGCAAGAGGAAAGAAGGATCAGGCTATTTTACCGAGTAGAATAGACTGGATTTGAAACCAATCTGTTTTCCTTCCTGTGATCTCACAGCCTCAGTGTCAGTCAATTTCCTGGAAGAAAAAGGAGTAATGGTTCCCTCATTGCATCATCAGTCCCCAGAGCTCCATTTATAATTTCTCTCTGGAACCATGACAGGTCACACAAACTGTGTGCAGAGAATCTGCCTTTTCATTTAACACGTTGAGGTCACCATCATCTAATAATACTCTAGCCAGAAAAGAAACAAAAGAAAAGAACAAAATGTAGGGAAAGAAAGAGAATAAAGCAGTGAAAATGCTAAGCTTTTGCAGCCTTATTATTTTTCTTATGGATAGCCCTGTCACAGACAAAAAGTCAAAATCAGCATTTTAATAAAGTGCCATGCCAGGGATCAGCTCCCTTTTCTGTAGCAGAAAACTGAACCAAGTGCTCTATTTGCCAGAATGAGCTGGGGTTCCAGCATAAAATTCAACTGGTTTTACTTTAATGAAGAAAAGTGTTGAAGTTATAGCACCATTGTTACATCCTGTTCTTTTCAGATCCCTCATCTCCCCATTTGAAATGATATCCCTTATAAAATCCTTTATAAAGTGCAATATATTGATCAAACGCCATGGGCTTTTATCCTCTCTCCTAAGAGACACAATCCCTAGATGAGAAGTTATTTCATCTAGTGTACATAATAATAGTAATGAAAATGATGACCATAATTATACTTCACATTTCTCTAGCACTGAATTCTTGAATATTTTTCTATTGAAGACAGAAAGAGGCAGGTAATGGAGCAAAATAAAAGAGCAAAAATTCTATAGCCAATCCAAAATTAGGCTCTAGATTAGAAAGTTTATAAAGATGTTTACCACAGGGATGGCCTAGCTAAGAATCACGTCTTCATCTTTAAAAAAAATAACAATAAAAGGCTGAGATGCTGAAAATGCTCCTCAGCCTCTGGGTGGGTAGATCCTTGTGGATAACAGAGAAGAAATGTAACCTTAAGTTTAAATATTTAATGGAAAGAGAAAAGGGAGAAGGGTCTTTCTGAAAGAGAGAGTTGCAAATGATCACAGGGCCACAAAGTGCACTTGGAAGTGGGGTGGAAGCAGGTGTCCACATTCTTTTAAGGGAAATTTTAAGAAAAAGTTAGAAAAATATAAAAAATTCCCAAGAGCAGGAAAAAAAGGGTTTATAACCCTGTCCCACCTGTGATCTCCTATTCTGTTATCATGAACAATATTAAAAGCGGATGGATTCATATCTTGTGGCCTTATGCCACCTGCCCCACACGCTTAATTATACTTGTAAATTAAATGTAAAATGATGTAGCTCTATTCTAATAATCCACCCTGAAATATGAATTAGTGGACTTTTGGTGTATTTCTTGGGTAGATGAATACTCAAGACAATAGTAACACACTAATGCAATAATTAATCTTGCTTATGAACTAATTAGTCTACTTGTACACACTGTGTTATTCCTTACTGCTATATTGGAAGAGGCATTTGAAAAAAATAAAAATTGTAATATGGACAGAGAACTGCCTATCCCATTTTCCTGGCCAAATTTCAGTCTGAATAATTGTATTCTGCCTACCTTAAATTCACCCATGTCATTTCAAATGTATTTGACATTTTTTTTTCATTTCCTGCCTTTATCTGTTGTTATGGTTGGAAAGGCAACATAATTTAGCAGTTAGAGGAGGGGACTATGAACTAGGAAACAGGGGATCTATTTCTCAATGGGTGACTTCGGTAAATCACTTAATTTCTCTGTCATCATATTACTCATCCATACAACGGAATAACGATATATGTTTGATTCATAAGGGTTATGTGGGGATTAATCAGTGATTGCAAAATTCTTCAAGAATTTTGGATGAAAGGTGCTGCAGAGGAGCAAAGTATTGCAATTATTAGTGTTGTTAAACACCTGATGCATTCAGCCTTCAAAGAGGGACTGTAGCTCTGTGGCAAGTAAAGTAATTTGAATGTGTTGTCTGTAATACAGAATAGATTGTAAAGTCATTTGTTATCTTTTGAGATGAAAGGTGCTAAACAAAGTCATTACCATTATTGAAAGACTTTTGTTAAGATGCTTTGTTGCTAGAGTAAGCAGTTATGTCAACCCAAATGGTAATTTTTTTGCTTTACTGAAAGAGATTTTGGGAGGGTGTCTGAGAGGAAATTGTCTAAAGCCATTCAGGTGGTTGGATGGATTAGATCTGAATTTTCCTCGGTAAAGTGCAATTGCTGTTTCTTAATAAGGTCATCTCTGCTAATTATGCTTGCAATCCATTCACCATTCTAGCCTGAATATAGCAGCTACCATTCTGATGTGGTTCTTTACAGAGATGGACTTTACCCAAAAACCTAGAACCAAATCCAGATACAGATCCAAGTTTTGCAAATGAACCCTTCCTTTACAATGGACCAGACAAAATCCTTGGACTCAAACAGCCCCAGTCACCAAGTGTTTATAATCCAGAGTTCATGAGTTCATCTCTAGTTCTTGAGTTCATCTCTAGTTCTGTTGCCAGTGTTTGCCTCTCAGGAGAAGAGCTTTGCTCTAGTTCCAGTGTTTTTTGTACCTTTCTCAAGGAACAGAGAGGAAATCAGGGCTAATCAGTGTCTCATTTGAATGAGAGTCACTAATCTTGTGCATCCCACAGAAGCTTCCTTTGTGCAGCAGAACTATGGAAGCAGGATCCATTTAAAAAAAAAAAAGCCAGCTTTGGCTGGAGCCTCTGCTTCCTGATGTGTCAGAATTGCTGGCAGACTTCAAACAAAATTCTTGGAGATCAAAGCTTTCCCCAAATTAATTGGCCCTTGCTTTTGCCAGAGGTGAACAGGATCATTGTCAGCGACACTGCCCTGGAAAGCAGTTGTCTGCCAATTAATTATTCACTAGCAGTAAGTACTGCAGAAGAGCTGGTTCGGAGTGGCTGCAAAGGGAGTGCTTGGAGATTGAGAGAAATTAGAAAGGAGAGAAGAAAAACAATAAAAGTCTTATATAAAGCCCATTGCGGTCACTGGAAAGACTCCTCTTGAGTTCAGTGGACTTTTGTCCAGGCCCCCCGTTAGTAAATGACAATATGTGTATGTATCGTCTCTTACTCACCTTAAGAGCTGCTCTTTCATTTTCAACACCATTTTTATGCTTATCTCGAGTTTGTGTTAATTTATTGAAAGGAAAAATTATGGACTACATATGGAAAAGAGAACAGGGAACTAGGGAGTTTTGCAATACAGACAGGACTCGATTGTAAAGGGGTTTATTAACTGAGGCTGTTGGCACAGACCCCACCCTGTAATTCGCATCAGTTCTTTATCTTCCATAATAACTAATTGCAGTCAGCAGTGGTTAGTGGTGCCTCACACAATCTCTCCAAGATTTTGCCTGCTCAGAGAAGTAGTAGAAGTGCTTGTTGACTGTATCACAGGAAGTATCATAAATTGTCTAGAAGCACATTTTCAAGCTCAACTCCTTCCTTCCCTCTCTGCACTATTGGAATAAATGCAATTCAGCCTTCCATCCACATTCTCTGTGCAACAGAGAAATGGATCCGTCAATCAATCAAAACATCAAGTCAGAAGAATAAAGTGGAATAAAGGAAACATTAACATTCTGAGAATTTGTGTCCCTACAAAAATATAGAAGAGTCTTAAAAATAAGTATCCTCAACAAAGATTGCAAGAGGAACTGAAAGGAGCAAAAGTTAACACCTTATTATATTCTAGGAATCTGCTGAGTGCCACAAGTATCAAGCATTCAGAGCACAATACTGTGGCAAAACTAAAAAAAATTACTGAAATTCGCACAATGGCATCTGCAAAGAGCTTAGCAAAGTATCTAAATAGTTCTACAAGAACCTTGCAATAGCCAGGGAAAAAACTGCCATAACACCATGCAAATTACCTGCTGAAATTCATCAATGGTTTTAATAAATAATATTCTGTATTTTTCTGGGAGAGAGAACTTGAAGGATCCTCTTAGCATAAACTCCCTTTTCCAAAAGACATAGAACCACAGAGGAACCTTAACTTCTTAGCGACTGATAAACCGCCAAGAACATAATTTGCTAATAGGATACCAATCTATGCTTTGCAAACTTTCATATAGTTAGTTTCTTGCTTCCTTTAAAATTTTCCATGCTGTAACATGACAGGGAGAAGTGATGAGAAGATCAACCAGAGACTAATATTTTGCTTCTACCCAAAACCTTTGCTTCTAAACCAAAACTTCTCCCCAAAAACCTTTGAAATGAAACATGGAACTGGGAGGCAATCTTCATGCTTGTGATTTTCATCCATTAAATTAAAAGGAGAAAAATCAGAGGAAATTCTAACAAATGGAAATTCTTCTGGATGCTTTATCTTGTTCAGACATTTTGATGTTTTTATTTAAAGAAAATTCATTTCTATGTCTCAACCCTTCAGACAGGGGAAGTACTTTTATTGCAGACGTTACCAGATCTCTTTAGCAATCGTCTCACTTAAGGAGGCTGAGTTTCTATCAGCTTGCAAAGCCAGCCTAATGCTGTGCTACACTTGCTAGAAGATTTCACCACCTCTTACAATTGCTATTTTTCATTAGCCCAGAACAACAAGATTTTCATCCATGTTTCTATTTAGAAATTAGAATAATAATAATTAAGGGTCAGATCTTCAGGTAGAATACATTGGCAGAGCTTTGTTGACTTCCATTGAGCTGCAGAAGATATATATGCTTTATCCTGCCTTGGTGCGGAGTGATGGACTAGATGACCTCTTGAGGTCCCTTCCAGCCCTACATTTCTGTTACTGTAAGATCTTGTCCTCTGTTATGATAATTATGTTTATAAAGATGACTTTTAGTAATGCTACTGAGCCAGGTGTCTTCCAGAATTTCTGCCAATTTGTAAATGTATTACAATGCATAGTATTTGAGCTTATGGCCTTACACTGTATTTTGTTTCTTGCCATTGTTGAGTCACCAAAATGTTTTTCACCTTCCTTCTGGTTTGTGTGCTCTTCCTGTCCAAATCATGCAACATTCCAGTGTTTGTGGTGCTACTATCTCTTCTGTGATGACAAAGTATGATGCTGCAAGCTCTGGATTTTCTCCCATCTGAGCCACAAGTCAGGCTGCAATGAAAGAATGAAACTTTAGAATGGGGAGAGCTATCCAATATCCCACTTAGCCATCAGAGACGTAATGATTTACAGAAATGGAAAGAAATCACTCTCTAGTTAATAGATCTGAAATGCAGCTCAGTGGATTCCTCATGTCAAATCTTCCCTTGCGCCAAAGCTGGCAATAGCAGAAAAGAAGTAATTACCCTTAAGTGCCCCATATAATCCTCCTCCCCTGCAAAGTGTAAATTATTTCATTTATATAAGAATAAAAACCAATCCCCCTGCTCTGTTCATTGCCTCCCCACTTCTGGGCCGTTAGCTGGAACTATACAGGAATTACTGCAGCCCTTGGACTGGAGTAACTCCTGCATCAAGCACAGCTGTTCTGAGAAGGGGGCAGGGAGCTCATTTATATGAATTACCAGTTCCTCTAGGAAACTGCAGTTCCTGCCTGCTGAATGGGCAGTGGCCAGCCTTCCACAGGGTCTCTCCAGAAATGCTGAAAAACTGACTTGAGCGTATGACTTATAGCTTGCACAAATCAGCAGGTGATGGAGAGCTGAATAATAAAAAAGATGGAGGCTGCTAATCACAACTGTAGACTTCTAGATATTTATTTAATGTCTTCTCAACCTGATATTCTTTTCTAACATGTATCTCTATCATAGGTATACTTTTTCTTATATTTCTTTCCGTTTATTCATGAGCTTCATAAAACGGAGCTAATTAAACATTTAAAAAAAAATTCTAATTACAAGCAGCAGGCGTGACTGGCGAAAGGAACGTAAAGTGCATGACAATTTATGGGGTTTTCGTAATATAATGACGGAAGCTGAACTAACAATGCTCTTATCCTAGTAAAAATGTGTATCACAGGAGGAAGGATTGTGCAAAAATACTTTCCCTGTCACACAAATACAATAGGTGCTGTGTGCAGTGGTAACATATAAATAATTATGAATACTAAGTGGCAGATGCCGCAGCTGTGATATTTCTTAATTTGTAGATGATAAAACACTTCTGCATTAGAAACTCTCCTGATTGTGATAGAAGCGGATCTCTTTCTACCTGCACCAATAACATACGTCATCTTGGTGTGGCAATATTTTCTAAGCAGAATTTAAGAGTGTTCATAAGCAAGATGAGTGACCATGGAGAAAACAATCCAGCAAGCAAGCTCACCTTTCCCACTATTTAAAATGGGCCTGAGCCAAAACCCAGATCTCCGGACCCTGAATTTTTGGGAATGAGGAAAGGTCAGAAATCAAAATTTGGTTTGGAGCTGAATTATGCAACTGGCCCCTATTTCTAATATGGGCTTATGGCATTTGTAGAGCACCTTTACATTTCTGTGTGCATTCCCTCTGTTCAGAAGGGTGAACCAAAGGGCTCCTTTTTTGGACCAGAATTCTGAGCAGTGTGTCATAGGAGACACTCACCATGTACCTTCTTATGGATACTTCAATTCTATCCTTTCTAGTTATGTTGTTCTTTTAATATAATATTGACAGTTTGTGTATGGGAGAATGTTAAGGTCTAACCAGTGTTCAAGTGTCTGGATCTGAATTTTGCAGGCCATAATCAGCTCTGTTTTTAAAAAAACTTTTCATGTATTGAAGCCAAAGTTCTGAAGCAGAGAATGAGTGGGAAAAGGTTGAGGAATGGCTGAAGAAAAAGTGGGGAGACACAGCTCCTGTGGTTGTAAGACAGAGATAAATCTGTGACATCAAGAAGTGAGTGGAGGGAAGGGAGGAGAGAGGAGGTAATGGAAATCAGATCACAAAGGCATGGTAAGGAGACTGTTTATGGATAAAGTCAAGAAAAGACCATATATATTTAGATAGGTAAGAGATGGATCACAAAAATCCAAGGCATAACTCATGAGGGATAAAGAGAGGCAGGGGAAGGAAAAGAGGATGAGAAGATATCAGAAACTTGGAGTCATATCATTCCTGAGTCATTGTCTAGAAACCAAAGAGCATCTGGAGTCCCATTAGATAGTAAGGAAATATTTCCGCAAGTTATCTCATTTTAACACAAACTTGAAAAGTTAGGAACTTCAGCAGCCTAACCTTCAGAAATCCAGGTGGTATCTTGAAGAGCTACGTGACACTGATTATCCCAAATCTCTATTCTTAGGACAATTCATTCATTGGCTGGAATTTCACATGTATTAGCAGCAAAATGACAAGGTATAAACCTCCTGAAGTTATCCATTAGAGATAATTGAAAAATGGATGATACAAGGAATGATAAACCCACTAGATGATACTGAATTCACATACATCTGTCTGATCAAAAGCTATAATTATACAAAATTACAAATTAAGTGTGGTTTCATTAGGTTCACATCAAGGGAGATAGGCTTTTCTAATGATACAGGTAAATTTACACTGGGGGCCCTGAATACCTGAGCCAAATGTTTTCTGTCAGCTCCAAAAGCCTGGAATGAGGTTTAAATAGTGCCCATTATCTTTTCAAGGTGTATTACAAGAGCTGAACCCCACACTGAATTTGAAAATATATTAAGCATAACTAATTACACTAAATCCTCCCCACAACATAGCCCTTGTATTCCTGTTCCCTCCAGGGCTGCTGCGTCTCATCTCTGAAGTAAATTAAAGCCATTGTTCCAGGATGAGCCACTTGTTTAGCTTCTTGAGAGCAGCCTTGTGTGAAAAAGTTCAATACTGTAGAATTGAATACGTGTTTTGTTTCTGTTTCCATAAATAATCAAATAATTTTGCATAAAGAACCCCACCTCCCAACATGCCTGCAACGCTCTCATAAATCATCCACAAAACTTCAAGTACAATTAAAGATGAATAGAAGAAAAAAAATGACGCAATTTCTATGACATAGCTGGATTCTTTATCCTTGAATGTAATGTATATAGCATCTCTTATTGAGTAGAAATTGCAAAGCACTAGCTCACTGGTCCAATCCAGAAAAGCACTGAAGTGCATGCTTAATTTTAAGCATGAGTATTCCATTGAATTCACATAGTTCACAAGTAGTCCAAAGTCAATAGGCTGATCATGCTTGAAGTTAAGCATGTGTTTAAATACTTTGGACTGGACCACAGTGCTTTACCCCCTTTAGGATTGAGTTCCATTTCATTGTCATGTCTATGGTAGCTTTAATTAGCCACCGTGGGGGAAACTGGGAATAGTCTATTTATGCAATTAACTTATCAAAACAAATTAAAATTAAACGGGTCCTAATGTTTACAGAAGATGGAGTCTTGCCTGTGGACCTCATAAAGAGCACAAGGCAGGTTGTTCTGCTGGTATCTAGCTCGAGAGGGTGGAATTTCCTTGAGCTGTTGCCTATTGGTTGCAAGCCAGCAGAGCTTGAAATTTCAATACAGTTGAACTCCTTTTGATTTTTTAAAATCCATTTTCTCATTAAAAATAAAGGAAATGCCATGCAAACATCAGGAGAACAGTAACCCATCAAAACTAGAAAATGCCAAGTTAAGGGTGGCTTCTTTTGCATATGCATTCTGAGAGTAACGGTGAACATAACTTTGTATACTTAGCCCTGAGAAGTTCACAGAGTAATCTCTGATATTATAATGACCTCCATGTCAGCTGTGGAACTCCCCACTAAAGATGATGTCTGCCCAAATGAAGCTCACCATAGGATTGGGCCTCAGTTTATTTTATCATTGACTGCCCCTACAAAGGCTACCCAAGTGAGGAAAAGAAAATGCGTGGTACCTAGCTACTGGTGAAAGTATTCAAATATGTACATTAAAGAGATGAGAACTTAAGAGGTGAAATCTCAGTCCCATTGATTGTCAGTGGGAGTTTTGCCCTTGACTTCAACAGAGGCAGGATTTCATCCAAGAAGTCTAAGTCAATTGAGATGGACAGGGCAATTTTGTCAACAAAACTAGTATAAGTTTAAAAGGATGAGAAATCTTTTAGATGCTGCACATCTCCTAGTGATAGAAAAGTGTACTAATGCTTTAGATGTTGTAATATAAAGATTGTATTATAATGGATGTGCTCAAGGGAAAGAGATACACGTGCATCATTAACTTCAGTATTAACAGAAGTAATAACATCAACATTTGAATTTTTTGATTGCTTAGCTTCTCAAATTCGATATTCTCAGAATGTACTTTTTATGGAGTTTAATAAACAAAGCTAACTTTCCCACTCTTCCATTTTCCCCTAAGTAATGCTAAAATCTTGTTTACTTTCTGTAACCCCATGCTGGGGCCTTGATGCATGTCTTTGGCTCTACTGGAGCTTAATATACAAAATAGAGAACTGCAAAGATCAAGGAATATGTGAAATTTGAAAAGGAACCAAATTAGGGAAATAAATGGTGAAATTTCAAAACAAATACCTAGTCCAATATCATCTATCTAGCATTCCTTGCTTTGTAGATTGATGGAAACTTGGGGGAGAGGGGGGGTCTATTGATTCCACTGGCTGAAAATAGCAAATATAGTCAAGATCTAAAATTTCACTCATTAGTGCCAGGAATTCAGTGTCTGATCAATGCTACTCCAGCCAAACTGGAATAATGGTATTTCATTTTTTTAGCACAAAACCTAGATTTTCTTCTTTCTAAGTGCCAAACTCTGTCTGCATGAGTGTGTTTTTCTCTCAGCTGTGAGTGGAAGAACAGCAGACAGCTTCTTATTTCTGCATACAGTATAAGAGAACTCCATCGTTTATTAACAAATCTGCTGATTGAGTCACACTGATCAACTTCATACCAACTGGAACATTCCTGAAATGTTCTTTCTGATGTATTTCTAGTGATTGAAGGATCCAGATCTGAGGTCCACTACATTCCTGAAGATTCAAGTTTGGGGTTTACCTTTTTGCAGCTACATCTTCCTGTTACCTTCCTAAATTATCTTTTATCTTTGTCCTCCCCATAAGGATTATTCCATATCTGCCCCTCGGCTGTGAAGAGGGGAAGGAAAAGTCAGTGTTGGAAGTAGACTTTTCTCTCTACAGAAGGGAATTGAAGGAGGTCCTATATGCAGGATCCAGGGTTGTTGTTCTCTCCTCATTCACAGCTGAGAGATTGGGAACATGTCCTGTGGCAGAGTAGAGAACATACTTATTTGTGGAAAATGCTCTCTGAAAGTACAGCCCATCAGGAATTTTTGGATTAAACATTTTTTGTGGAAAATGCAGATTTGTGAAAACTAAAACTTTTTTTCAGAAAAGGATGCCTCCTGACTAATTTCCTGTTTTGAAATCTTTTGGGGGAAAAAAGTTCCAAAACTGTTTAAATGTTCCATTTTGACATTTTCTAAGCATAAAAGTTCTGTTCTTCTATTTAGAAAGTTCAAGTTTTCTATTTAGAAACTTAAGTTAATGTATAGTAAAAAAAAAATTCAAAAAATAAAGTTCAAAATTAAAACATTTTTTAAATTATCAGACAGCAATGTTGTGATTAAGCTGATCTAAATTGGTTTTTTTAGATTTTCAGTTCATGAAAATTTTCAAAAGTTTGACTTTTTGTCCTGACTCAGAATGGGGAAAAATGAAATCTTGAAAAGACTCACAGAATGGAAAAAGCTCTTTCCTGCGCCACTGTACAGAAAAGAATGGCAGACCAAGAGATACTTGTAATAGCACTTGGCCTAATTACCATCATTAGAGCTGTGCAAATGTCTCTGTCAGCTCTGGTCCTTTTTCCTGCCTTGGAATTGTCAAGAAACCAATTACAGTTTTTGTGTTATTTCTTTGTTGTTCAAAGTGTGTTGACAGTCCTGAAGATTCAAGATTGGGGTTCTATCACCACAACTGGGCCTTTCATTTTTGGCAAATTGTCTAGTGGAAATGTCGCTTAAACACTGTATTTGATATTCAAAATTCTGTACTCAGTTTGTTCCATTATATCATACAGTATGATTTCTGTTTTCTGATTGGATATTTTAATCTTTATTAATAGGAGCAGTACCATAGGAACATTGAGTCTTTCAGGAAATAGGTGGGGAACCTCTAGGGACAATATCACAGAGGTAGGTAGACTGAAGGAATTACAACTGGTCATTTGAAATATTTTTCTGTCCTCTTTTGCACAAGAAAGATTATGGAGTGTTACTATGTACATGACACCCAAATTTTAAAAGCTGAGTTCCTTCCTGTCAGAGGGACAAAGATATAAACCATAATTGTTCGTTGTTGGCAGTCTTTACATTCAACTTTTTTCCCATCATCTTCCGAACAATCAGATGGATACATGCTGGGAGTTGGCGGGTTGGCAGATGAGCATCTCAGTAGGAAGGCACGTCATTATGAGTAAAGGTGGCAGAATCAGGCTAGTCCAGTGGGTCGTGCTCTGAGTAAGGGCTCGTCATTCTATTTCCAGCTCAGCATTAACCTACTGAGCTCCCTAGGGTGCAAATTGCTTCACCTCCTGTACATCCGTTTCCCCATCCATAAAAAGGGGATAATGATTACATGCGTTTCCTTTGAGATCTCTGGATGAAAAGCATTGTGTAAGAGCCAGATACTATGATATGTTTTAAAAAGCTAGGAGAGAAGTATGTACAATTTAATGTAGACAGGACTATAAAGGGAAGACTAGAACCCAGCTGCAGAGTATGTGTTGCTCTGTGCATACCATACTAATTTCCGTTAGCGTTGATGAGTGCGAGTGTGTGTCACGCAGAGTTTGGATCTAACTAGTTTCATTGGGGCTACTCATGAGGTCAGGTACTACTCAGTGTGAGCGAGGGAGACAGAACTGAGCTCAGTGATTTTCAGGGGTGTTTGTAGTTCACACACTGATTATCCTTCTTGCTCTTATTTACTGTAGGAATAAGATTTTTTACACTGCTGAAATGGAAATCCCCAATGAATGAATAAATTACCCTTTCCATGCTGAAGGCTCAGCTTAGAAGAAAGTTGAGGTCACAGTGATGATGGAAATTTTGGCATTCTCTGTTTGACTCCCAGTAGATACTTGGTCCTTCCTGCTCATAATAACGCCATCAGATCCACAAGCAATTGGGGTTTCTTGGAAGTCTTTGCCAACCCAAGTGTTGAGAAATTGAAGGGGTATGCAGACAAGTCATACTCCTTGCCCTGCTAACTTAGGAAAAGAGATTTCTCTTGCCAGTTCCCCTTGATATGCTGGAAGCAGAACAATTTAACAAATCTGATTAAGGTAGTTGGGAGGTGGTTATAAAGCACTTGAAAGTAGGGTGACCAGATGTCCTAATTTTATGGGGACAGTCCCGATTTTTGGGGCTTTATCTTATTTAGGTGCCTATTATCACCCAGCCTGTACCGATTTTTCACAGTTGCTATCTGGTCACCCTACTTGAAAGCTACACGCTACCTGTAGCATTTCTTGCCAAGGTGAGAAAAGCACTTGTGTCACTCATCCTTCACCTCTACTGAACTGCTGGATGATTAGAAGAATTAAGTCTGTCAGTCACAATTATAGACTGGTAAATCATACAAATAAAAGAAGAAATGACGCTGATCTTTATTAAAAGCTTAAGTCCAACCTGAACTGAATCTTCTTTGAGGTTTGAATGACCTGTCAAGCACTGATAAAATTCTCTATGTGATCAGGAAAAGACTTTTGGGCCAAGCAGATTTGTTTCTTGCACATTATTTACTCCTGCCCTTACAACCCTATTTCCTCAGTCCTTGATTTCAATAGGAATTTGCCTGAGTTAAGGATTTAATAAAAAATAAGGAGCAAGAGGAAGGATGTTCTTGTGGATAAAGCATTAGACTGGTATTCAGGAGATCTTGCGTTACGTCCTAGCTCTACCACAGACTTCTTATGTGATGTTGGGTAAGTCACATAATCTTTTTGTACCTCAGATCCCCATCTATAAAATAGGGATAATAACACTTTCTCCCACTTTTTTGTCTTATTTAAATAGGAAGCTGTCCAGGGGTCCTAGGGACTATTGTAATTTATTTAAGACCTCAAGTTTTGGCCCAACAAAAATGCATTTTCATTTACAACAGAGATTTGCCAAGGAAAGAGTTTATTTTTTTAATTAAGGGTTTGCAACTTTTAGAAATAAATTTTAACAGGGTCCGATTATACAGATGACTATTTTCCATATCAGCTACATAGAATTTACTGTAAGGACAATAAAGAGTACAGTGACATCCTTCTAGGCAAATGAAAAGCAGATTTTCAGGTCCTTCCTCAATTCTACTGAATAATCCAGCCATTATGAAGGTTTATACACTGGTGAGGGAAGTAGAACACTACAGATTTTGTTCATTTTGTAATTGAAGGTGTATTGTGATCAACTGCAGTTGATTGTCTCTTTCCTTTACAGTCTTGGTAGTATGGGCCAGATTCCTCAGCTGGTTTAAATGGGTCCTAACTGACAGACTTCAGTGGAGTTGTAGCACATTTTCACCGGCTGAGGATCCAGCCTGATATTTTTAAATGAAACAATTTTTGTGCATTTCTTTTTCAGTCAACCAAAACCAACTTTAAATATCTCTCCTGGATCTAATCCTTTTTCATTAAAGAGATTCTGCTTGTTCAGTTGGTGTGTATGGTTGACAAAGGCACTTTCCCTTTCGTTCTTTACTTAAACCTTTATTTAATTTCAATGTTTTATATCCTATTGTACGAAGGAGCAAGGACACCTGGGCATTTTATTCAGTTCCAAATAGCCACGTATCATGGTTGGGTTATCTTATATTATTAATTTTTTCTCTTTGTCCCCTTCTCTTGCCCTTTCTCAGTCTTGCATTAAAATAAATCAGCATTCTGTTTTGTCTGAAATATCACAAAATGCAAATAAAGAAGCAGCCAATTGATTCAGAAACAGGATTTTAATTTCATCATCAGGTATTAATGAAATAAGTATTAAATAAAGTTTTATTTTGATGAAAGAAATGTTTAAATAATAAAAAGTGAACTTAAACACTTCCTTTTCCATGTGATAACTTGCACAAACTATGGGCCTGAGCCTGACATTAGTTGCCATACAATAAAAGATCCGGTATGCGGTGTTCTCTTTCCTCTTTCCTTAGCGACCAGCCTCCTGAGTGCTTGCTATTAATTACAAAGCAGTCATTTCTAAGGCCACTAGCCATGATACCACAGAGGGAGGGCAGTTTCTTCCTCACAGGATGGAGAAGCCACTTTGTGTCAACGTCAAACTCTTCTTCAAATACGTAAATCTTCAGTGCCACCAACCGACGCAAATGGTGATTGGCTCCATCAACTGCTTTTTTAATCAACTTATTCCCTTTCAGATTTATTCTGGTGTAAAAGATTTGCTGTAAGCGGGCATGCTAGTTCAGAGGATGCCTTGCACATATTGGCCCCTCAGAGATGGAGGGAAGGCCCTGTAATCCCTGTCTGCCCTCAGTGTCTTGTTTTCCTACCAGAGCTCAACAGTCAGGTGTCCTGGATGAGAAGCTGTTGAAATATTGCACATTTTGGCCAAGCTGATTTGATAGTACTGGAGCTAGCATTTCCCATCAGTAAGAAAAGATACTGGCTCAGCTGGTGCTGACTTGGAGTCAGTCCTGAAGTTCCTAAAGCAGGAACTCTGAGTGCTCTTATTCAGGCATAATTCCAACTGAACCACCTGCAGCTTTGTTTGAGACAGGACTGAGATTTATATGCAGCACAGTATTTTGCACAGAGGTGAGAAAATCGGCAGGGACAGATGTGGTGTGTCCTTGACGTTGGAGAAAGGAGCTAAGTAGGATGCCGACCCCACTTCTGTGTAGCTCGATAGCCTCTTTTGCAAATATCCACATGGTCTCACTCAAGGGGAAAGGCCAATGGTTGGTAGGAGGACCTGTTTTAAGTTGTAAGTTGCCTCCCTCCCCAAACTGTGGCATGCTCCTGTTGCAGAGAGAAAGCTACCTATTCCCTTCTATGGAGAAACAAAGTGCAACCGGGTCAGTGAGCCAACTGCTGTCTGGCTATTGGTCTATCCGTGTTCAGAAAGGAACCTGGTCATCAATTAGGGTGCTTGCCTGGGATTTAATTTTGGGAGGCCTGGATTCAATCCCTTGCTTCACCCCAAACTTCCTATGTGCTGGGCACAGCCTTTCTGTTCCAGTTTCCCATCTGCGAAATGGGGATAATAATACTTCTCTAACTCACAGGGTTGCTGTGATGGTAAATACATAAGAGTCTGTGAGACAGTCAGATACTCAGTGGGAGACATGGATGGCTCCTAGAAGCCTGCAAGAGAGGGCAGAGTAGAAGTCCCTTCACAAAGATAGCTGAGATCTCCTAGGTTGAGGGCGTTTCTGGGTCTACCCTATGACACATCTCCACTGATGCTGCAGACAAAAAGAGAATATATAAACTCCATGGTCCCATTGGAACCCCTGAACTTTGGCATTAATTGGTTCTTGTCACCTAGCTTTGATGCTGGAAGATAACATATGGCCTAAGGATAATAGGTTTTAGCCTTTATTTCAGTTGAAGTGAGAAATGGAAAGCAACAGCTGGAAGCCTTTTTCAATGTGTTTATGGTAGCTGTATTGGTCTATTGCACAATATTGGACAGAATTACCTAAATTCACATCTGGACACATAGAAACCTTGTTCATGTATTTGATTATTATTCATTGTGGGAAAAGCAAGACTGGGAAGATTTTTTTCTAACCATGAGCCATGAAGAATCACTGAGCCAACTCTCAGAAATATTTCAAGTTATGGAAAGTGAAGGACTATAACAGCAGGAAAACCAGAGTTTTTCACTGTAAAACATGAAAAGTCAAAAATATCAATCACAATTGTTAAAAGTTGCTGCAAGAAGGCAAACTGAATATGACAAAGGAAAGGCCGTACTCAGAATATATCAAAGACAAAAAAGTGAGCAAAGTGTCTTAGGATGTGATTTCTCTAATTCTTATTCTGCTGTAGAGAGAGAAAGGAAAGAAAAGACAAAGAAATGAAAAACGGGTAACATTTAAGACATCTCAGGTTTGTGCAAGAATATTTCAGAGAAGAAGAAAATGAGATGCCACTTAACACCACAATTACAATAAAAAATTACATTGAAATTATGTAGCTGGATAATAAGTGAATTTTGAGATGGGGTGACACTTGGAGATAAAACTGATAGGGTCAGGAAATATCAGTGCCTTCAGACCAACCTGTAATAATGAAGGAAATTACCCCCAAGGGAAGAGAAGGAGAAAATAAATGGCGAGAAAAATGCAAAAACCTAAATTTCATCTTTGCCATGAAAGGCTTTCTACATTTAGAAATGTATGTCACAATCTCTCCTAAGTGATCACAGTCAAAATTCTGTTGTTATGGGTCTATTTTACTACCAGATGGAGCAAAATACTCCCTCAGTTGGATTTCTGCACGGAAGTAGTGACATCCGGTGACTTTTATTTTCAAATAATTTGATCTGTGTAGGTGGACCACCTGTTGTGTATCTTAAGGAACTAACTCTTTTTTTTCACAGCTGATGTGTCTTGTCCCAGACAAATGTTGACAAATAAATGGATGTATCATTTCCTTACTTTCAGACAACTGTCCCTTACTTTGAAATGCAATGGCATTTTCCCTCTCTTTTTAATTCCGTTCTTTCAAAATAGACTTTCTGCTAGTTATTGTTTGAACATTATTTTTGTACAGTCAGCTCTGACATGAAGCAGTCTCCTTGGCTGTTCAAAAATTGACCTCTTCACTGGGATGCCAAAAAAAGGTATCCTTAACTTTTCACCACAGCTGACCTGGATTGCCTTTGAACTTGTTATATAGGTGTAGTTGTACAGCATTCTTTTATTCAAGATAGCATAGTCCTTCTGGCATGGTAAACACAGATTCTGCCTTCATATACATAGTAGAGTGATGTGGCAAATTTCTCAAAGATAGACAATTATTTAAGGTAGTAAAACCTAAGGATTATAAAGAATTCCAGAAAGAACGCTAAGGCCTGGTCTACACTTAACATTTTGATTGATGTAGCTGTACCACTCAGGGGAGTGAAAAATTCACACCACTAAGAGATGTAACTATGCCAGCCTAAACCTGGCGTAGACACAGCTACCTAACACCTGCCATTTATAAAGGTAGATTACCTACAGCAATGGAAAAAATGGAAAGAATCTTTCCGCTGCTGCAGTAAACATCTATTCTATGACACTATAGTGTCATAACTGTGCCACACCTTTAGTGTAGACATGACCTAGGTGTTACGAAATGTGATGATAGGTCAAACACATTGTTGAATAATGGAAGGTGTGATGAAAACTGTAGGAAATAGATTGCAACTAAGCTGTATCTTTGGAGGAGAGAGATCTAGCTGTCATTTTGGGTGACCCGACAAAGGACTCACTTCAATGTGCAACAGTGAATAACATGTTAGGCCAATAACAGTGTTAAAAAGAGGAATATAACAATACCATTACAGAAAGTGACCATGTATGATCACATGTATCAATGAACAACTAGCATGTGCATAAGTCAAACACTGAATATGGAGTACAATTTTGCCACCTCATCTTCTAAAGGACATGTAGTAGCAAAAACAGAAAAGGTCTAGAGCTGAGCAACAGGAATTATTACAAAAGTGGGATGGGGACTTCAATGAAAAACAGAGAAACAAAAAGCAGAGCAAGATTTAAAGGACTTGGGTGTGACTTTTCAAAGTTAGATGTGTAATTTTCATATATGCTGAGCATCTGCTGTTCTTATTTACTTCAAAGAGGTGTACAGGTGCTGAGCATCTTAGAAAATGGTAAATACAAATATGCATTTATGAATGAGAAGAAATTATAAGAGTTATGCAAGTTAATGCACAACATAGAGAAGATTAGCTTTTTGTTCCTGTTTACCCTTTCCCATAATAAAAGGAGACATCCAAATAAAACCTCAGCCTATTTAAATCATCTCATTTTTATGTATCTCATAATTGTTCTCCAGAATTTTTGGCCTCAAGATATGATTGAGGCAAAGATAGTATAGTTAGTATAGATTTTTAAAAGGATAAGAAATGTATCTGAACAAGAATAGTCTAACTTTGTTGTGGGAAAAAGGCATTCTTTTTCAGATAAGTTTCTTATCCTTTTAAAAATCTATACAAAGCTATTTGACTCAGTCATTGCTGCAGACAGCACGAGCCTGATTCAAAACCATTGAACATAATGATGAGATTTCCATTACTTCAGTCATCTTTGGATCAGGCCCCAAAATCTGGAGGCTAATTAAATTCTGATTTAATGTTGCTTTATTCCAGTTTTATGCTGGCATAAAGATCCATAGAAATTAAATCCCAGATATTAAGGCACCTGCAGCTGAATTGCAATTTGTGCTTCAACTATATCTGGCTGGAAAATGGATATTCTGGTTTGTTGTTAAAAATTGTGTCTATTAACATTTTTGATAAATTGCAGTTTTCATAATTACACATTTAGAACACTTATTCACAGGAATATTACTCCTTGTACCAAAAGTGCTGTGTGTGGTCCCTGGAAGTTTAAAAGCAGGCTGAAATGGGAACTGATGATGAACAGAATTTAGTGTGATGGCTTATCCTTAAATTGGTGCATGTCAAAAACCTCACATCAAGTTCTATCCTGTTCTGTTCTCGTATGGTTTTTATTCGAGTTGCCAAAATTTTTCCACACACAATAATTTCCCCTCCCCAATGAATAAATAAATGGCCTTTAAAATGGCACCCCAAAAAATTGTCACCATCATCAACACATTCAATTTTGCGCAAAATTTTCTATGACAAATTGTAGTAACTATTTTAAAAATGGTTTCAGTTAAAAGTAAAATTTACTATTGCACAATCAAAATGTGCAAAGCCAGCAAAAGGGCCCATCTGAAACCCAGCAAAATAGAATCTACTTCAAGATTTTGAAATTTTTCACAAAATAATTTTCCCATTTTTCCCAACCAGCTCTAGTTCTAATACCACTGTGACTTCAGAGATGGCATGGGCTAGTGGATAGCATATCGGACTGGGACTCAGGAGACATGGGTTATATTTCTGGCTCTGCCACTGGTTTGCTAGGTGACCTTGGCAAAGTCACTTCCCTCCTTATGCCTTATTTTCCACGTCTGTAAAATGGTGATTATGATACAAAGTGCATAGGCTTTGTTCTAAAACCCCACTCCTGGAAACACTTAAGTACATGAACAAGTCTGAGTATAAATAATCCCCTTGAGCTAAACAAGTACAAAAATGTTTACAGGATTAAGACCTTCAGGAAAAAGTCACCCAGCACAGTGGGCCAGTACTTGCATAATTTAAAACTTACTTTGATGACTGAAATGGAAATTACATGGTGGTATGTAAGTGGATTTCTCTCTAAGAAAATCATTTCCTCTCAGCCAGTATTAGACCAGGACAGAGACTGTTATCTGAAGAAGAGCTCTGTGTAACTCAAAAGTTTGTCTCTCTCACCAACGCTAGTTGCTCCAATAAAAGATATCATCTCACCTACCTTGTCTCTCTAATTCTGTTTCATGACGACTTCTGAGATTTCAGCATTTGCTTTTGTTCCATCTCAGAATGGAACCAACCAAAACTGGTCAAAATCTCTGTTTTCAGATAAAAAATATCAGGTTTTCTATGTCTCTCTCTCCTCTTTCTCTCTCTCTCTGGAGTTGGTCAGTGTGTTCACCCTGGACCACAGAAGCATTTCCATGGAAAGCATTGTCAGAATCAATAAGGGTTTAAAATTTCAATCGGAAAATGTGGTGATCTCCATTAGTTGCATTTTGGTTAGTAAGTTGGTATAGGTCGGTCTTTGCTTGTGGAAGTTGCAGCTTTGGGTTTGCAGGCTAGGAGTGTAAACTTCCATCAGTTTCAGTGAGATTTTAAGGATTGCAGGACCTCCCCCTCTCTTAACACTGCAAATAGCTCTCTTAACAACTCAGTTAGACTTTTGAAATAACTAAATACTTAATGAACATTATCAGACCTTACAACAGTTCTCATGGTGTTTCTAATGCTGAGGCTTTTTCAACTTTTCATTAATTCAGAAATTAATTTAATTAATTTTCCTATAGAAAAATACTTGTCTTCAAACAAATAAATAAATAAAATAAAATTAATAAACAAAACCCTTTATATAATTTCCTGAATGTAACACTCAAATGGAACAGTATGTTCAGAGCGGCAAAATGCCAATAAACCAATATGTTAGCAAAGAAGAACTGTGGCTGGATAGCAAATTTATTTAGACTTTCTTCCCCCGTCACCCCTTTTATTTTGTAGCCATGTTGGGGACTGCTATAAAGTTGCTGAGTCTATGTTAAGCAGAAGTAGATACATAAATAATTATTATGAGACAAGAAAACAAGAACACAAAAGCCCGTACATTTTTAAGAGAACCAGTTGTTTCAGGGTTTTATACTTTCAGAGGAAAGGTAATTTGGTTGTCCAACTATAGTTTTCAAAATCACAAAGTGAGATAAGGGTATGTTTTGTGTTGTGGTCAGAAACCCAGAGCAGATGCTTAGGAGGCTCTGGGGCTTTTGTTTAACTCTCTGATCCACTCATCTGATCCACTTATCTAGGGAGAAGAATAGCTGATGAGTCAAGAAGCAGAAAGTTTAAGCATTTGCTTAACTATAAAAAGGCAATCTTAAAAACCTGGCACCAAACCTCTGAATATATTACATCTCTCACATTATATCATTCACCAATAAAACAGCAACTTTCAAAGTGAGGAGAAATAGATAGCGTAGAATTGCTTTTAGACGTAAAAGAGGCGGCTAATATTTGAAAAGCAGTGTGCTTCATTAGAGTCCAGAAAGGTCCAACAAAATGGGGTGTGGAAGAATAACTTTTTACATTTCAAGAAAATGAAAACTTCACAACATTTTTAAAAGGTTAATACAATTTTATCTGTCAATGGAAACCCAGAAACTTACAGAATCTGAAATGAAGGTGTTGGAACTAACTGAAAATTCTTGCTGTGAAATATGAACTCTTCAAAATTATCCTTTGAGGTACAGTACCTGAAGTGAATTAGTTCAGCAGCTGCTCTTTGTGGAAACGAAGAATAAAACCATTGAATGAAATGTTGATAAAGGACCAGATACCAGTGGGCGAGCATGGTCCCCTTTTAATTTCTGAGGGCTCATCCATAAGCCTGGTTGTGCACACGTATACGGAAATAAGGAGGCAGAAGCATCCACCTACTCCTTTGATGGTGAGGGCTCTAGGGAGGTGCTGGGGATCCTCAGTTTCCACTGAAGTCATTCGGATCTGAAAGTGCTTAATCTTCCAGGATCAGGTTGTCAGAACAAACAAATGAGCTTGTAAACCTCAGTTTCTTCCCGGCTTTTGGGCAGCAGCACTATTATGACATTTCTAAATTGGAAGAGCATTCTGGAGAAGAGTTAGTTGGGCAAATATTTTCAGGTTAAACTTTTTTTTGCAGGGGCTCAAAAACGCAGATTCAGGTCAACCGAAACATTTAATGAATTCATTTTCATCAAATTGTTTGAGTTGGAAAAAAGCCAGCCAAAAAACCCTGAAAAAATGGAATTGTTTCATTTTGACATTTTTTTAAATGAAGCATTTGGGGTTTTTCAGTTCAGATTGATTTTATGTTTTGAAATTGACTTCAATTTTATTTTATTTTTTAAACAAACTTAACATTGAGTTGAAATGTTTCATTCAACACCCTCCCCCCCCTTTTTTTTTTTATTTTTTTCCAATCAGTTTTGAAGAAAATTAATTTTTGGGTGCACCCAAACCAAATTTTTCCACCACAATTTTTCAGAAGTTGCAGTGAACCAAAAAAATCAGTAATTCACACAACTCCAGTAAGACTACACAACTGAGAACACCAAATACCGATGTATATACTGGAATACCTATACAAAGGGCTACTCCAAAAAACTGCCTTTTAGTCTGGATTGGCATTTTTCAAGCTAGGGAAAATACTGAATACATTTAAGCATGCCATTTACTATTTGTTTTATCGTGCTAGCAAACGGTCAAACAGGGCACTGGCCAATACTACTGTCTGATTTATTGGAGACACAGTCATACCAAAAAAGTCATATTTCTAGCCAAGCAAATTGCCTTAAATAAAATATGTTCAAAAAAAATCAACTAAGACAGAAAATAGCTTAGCTGCGGCTTCCCAGCAGTTTATATATACAGCTACTTTCCACACTCTATCAATTCCAAATGATCCTTGGATCTGTGGGCACTGGCACTCCTACGTATACATATTCCTGCTCACAGATCTGCATAGTTACATACCTGGCATATAATTAACAAGAATACATATTATTGGTATTATGACAGATTTTATGCAATCATTTCAGTTATGACCTTTTTAAAAAATTTCTTTCTTGTGTTTGTTCTTGTCTGCTCACATGTTTTAGCAATCAACTATTTTTTAGGACAAAATCAATCTTCCCTAAGAACATACTTAGCAATACATATTCCAATGTTTAGGGCTTCATTTCTAATGGTTTCTAAACATTTGCACATCCCATTAAAGCCCTTCTCAGGAGCAAATCCTTCACGTTCATCACTTCAGAAATGACTTTGCAATTGTTCATACAAATGGAAGAGTCTGATATTTTGTCAGTAATCATAGCAGTTTCACAAATGCCTCGTCTGAATTAGACGGTTGGTTTTGTTTCCTACAGTTTCTGTTTCAAAGTATGAATAAATCACTCCCTGAATGACATTATTAAAGGACAATAGCTGTCACTGTTAAGATCCCTCAACCATTAGAAGACTCTCATAGGACAACCCGAAATACTGACCTTGATAACATAATAATTGTTCATTCCTGGGTGTAAGTTAGAGTTGGTGCCATTTCAAAGGCTGTTTTAAGTTAGATTTCTGGCTTTAGGGTTGGGATGAGTTCAAAAGCTTGGACTAATAATACACACAATAATAAGCCTGAGGTCCTGTTTGTAGGCTCTAGCTAGAATTAGATGTAGGGTGGGGTCTAGATAGGGGGTTCAGCATGGGGTAATTTTGCAGGGACAAGTTAAGATTAGAGCTAAAATCTTTTACATGAACTATGGTTAGTTTCAGTGCCACTTCATAGATGTATCCTAAAGTTAACTGGGGGGCTGGTTTGTGAATCTGGGTTAGGATTGATACCAGTTCCTTGGTTTGTGCCAGGATTAGTATGGGAGTCTGGTCAGTGGTTCAGTTTGTGGGCCCAGAAAAGTTCTGAAGATTGGCTGTTTCTTCCGTTTCTAAGTGAAGGAGAGATTTGGGGCTGGTTTGTGAGTCCCGGCTGGGAGTGGCTGGTTTGGGGTCTGGTTATGAGCCTGAGCTTAGGTAGCATGTAGCATTTGGTGCCAGATTAAATGCAAGATATGAGCTTGATTCCAGTTCAACAGTCTCATTTACACTGAGATCCCTTTTCATTGTTCTGTCATTGAAAAGGGACCTCAAAACAGGTGTAAATATTAACACGAAAGTGGGGCCTTACTGTAAATGGAAATCAAGCCTTTATGTCTGGCAATAAAGTAACAGTCTAATTTCATTATTCTTTTTCACATTATTCTATTTATTTGGGCTATTTTTATTTAATTCTCTAAGCGCCATGGTAGCAGCTGGAGGCAATTTAAATCCATGCATTTTTTATTAATTCTAAATACATACATTAATGAAGGGTTCACTTAGCAATGTGCCAGACTGATGAAAATCTACTGAAAGAACACAAAAAAGCTAGAAATAAGAGTTGATGGTGGGCAGAGTTAGGTAAAAATAATATGAATAATATGAATAATATGAATTCACTTCCTAGAGAAGGGAAGGTGGAGGAAGCAGGACAGTGAGTAAAATGTCAACATTACTCCTGCAGCAGTTCATGCTCAATGAATAATTTCCAGGATGAGATCAGCAAAGCTGCATCTGGGACTCATAACAGTGGCTTTACTTTGCAAATACCACAGGTGTGCGGCATACAAACTGAACAGAGGGTCAGGGCATTCAAGGTGAGTGTCAAAGTCACACATGAGTACTAAAAGAACAGGCAGCAGTGCCAGTGGCTGAGGTATCAGTCTGCTGTCAAACCTCCTTGGTTCTTGGCACGTTACGTACAATGCACATTACGTCAAATTCTGTGCGTGCACCTGCCACTTCCGTACAGCACAAATTTAGCCCAGGGAGAATCTCAGACAATGTTCTTGCTTTTCTGTGGGGAATAAAAAAAACAATGAAAGAAATCAAACAGAGGATGCATAAAATTTAAAAAAAACAACAGATCATGAAACAAACAGTAGTTGGGGCTAGAATGAATTCAGACCCTAATCAGTATTTGCTATAACTAAGATAAAGCAACTTAGAATATAAACTTTATCAGGGTTAAAAAAGGCAGGTTTCCTAAAGTTAGAAAGAGAGGAGGAAACTGCGTCTATGATATGACCATTATATCTGGCGAATTTTTCCCATTAAACCCATAGAAAAGAGGGGGCAGTAGGTGGAAATGACCATAAGTCAACATTATTGTAGCACATAGGGACAACCGATCCCAAATAACGTGTTTTGGGCATAGATGGACAGGCCCCGTAGTCTGACAAATGTGAATGGAAAGCAAGCTAATGTAATTTAAGGGAGGGGTGAGTCATCTCGTTCCATTAAAAGTTATTTCAGTCAATCAGCTAGGCCAAAAGTAGGTAGTGTGTTTGGGGTAAGATGGCGTTTTCACACTTACAGAGTGAAATCAGAAAAAGATTCAGTATTTGCATAGTGACCCATACACATCCAGGGAATTTAGATTTACTAGGATTAAAATTAAAGCAATCCTAATCTGGGAGCAAAATTTTATGTATAATGGTGGGATGACCTCACATATTTCTTGAATGCTTGATTTAAAGGCATTAACTTCCTGTCTACATTGGGCAAGACTGTTCTTGTTCTCAAGACATGTTCACTGTCCATTTATGTAGCAGTTCAGATGATACTGCTAATGTTTGGGGTCTCATCTGTGTAGGAGATTGAGAGAGAGAGAAAGAGAGAGAGCCTAGAGCACTAGACCTGGTGTAAGATCTGAGGCCTGAGCCATAGTCAGCAACTTTAGGCCATGTCACTAAAGTGGATGCTTACAGAGTTCACTGCCCGATACAAGAACTTGGCAAGGTCACTGCTAGCATTGCTAAAACATAGGCATGCCTAAGAAACAACAGATAGTGGGTATGTATGTGAACACACTGCAAAAGATTAGCCCAGGTACATCCTGATAACACCAGATAAGGGGGTTGACAAAAGTGATGAATAGGGATGTATTGCCTGAGACATCTGGAGCAAGATACAAGTGGACATAACAAGCAGCTGTCATGAAACACATATGGTGGTACTTAGGTTGTTTATCCCAGTCTATACATGTCTGGTTACCTTGCCTTAACCCTTTGTCTAGCCTAGAGGGCAGTGCAGAGTCCTACTGCTGACTGAGCTGGTCCATTGCAATGGGCATACATGTGTTACCGTTTCTGCAATATCTATGGGGCACTAGTTTCATGCTTCATTAATAATAAACCTGTCTGAGCGCTTTCACCACTGAACTGAGACTGGGGTCTTTCCAACAGTTCCATCAAGGTTTGCTGAGCCAGCTAGCTGTGCAGAGCTGGGATAGCATATGGGGAGAACACATGCATGCAAGCCCACTGACAACAATCGGAACTGAACCAAATTCTGGAACCCTTTGAGAATTGTACATAGCGCTAAAGGCCTTATCTCCATGAGCATTTCCATTCATTCAACATGAACTGATAGATGTGCATCACGAAGATGTGCATCGCGATATCTCCGATAGACCTAGATACTAGCGAAACCTCAAACATGCAACATAGCCAAGGTCCTGCACATTGGGTTATTCAGGAAAACAAACCAGGAAGCAAGTTCTAATCCTGCAGCATACCACAGCTAGAGGCTTGGAATTTGAATGTCTTAAACTGGAATCTATGCCAGTAATATGGTGTTACTGAATCTCCCCATGGTGATACTTTTAAGACTGGGCCATTATTAGTGGGCCATCACATCACTTCTTTGTAGAGTGAGTGTATAGTCTTGGCAATAGGAGTTAATAAAATACTTATGGGTTTAGCTTCAGTATAAAGCATCCCTGGCTGGAAGTACCACCCCTTCGTACTGAATATGAATTAAGCCTATTTAGAGTGGGAGGTTATTCCCTCATGTAGACCTTTGCCTTCTGGGCCAAATGGTTATTCTCTAGAATTAAGGTTTGTTTACTGAGCTAGGCAAGTGTTGAAAAGAAAAAGCCCCTTCCTAGCATGGAGCAGGTTTACAAGTTAATTATTTAAAGTGACTCCATTTTTGTTATTCTTAGAAACTGGCACATGACCCCTTGAACAGTGGGATGGTTCCCCCTAAGTGTCTAACAGCCACCGTTTTGTCAGCTTAAATAGAGTGTCTCTCCTAAGACACTGGCAAAAGTGATGGAACGCCAGGATCTAAATGAAAGCCCAATAGAAATGGCTCCTGAGAGGGACAAGCCTACCCAAGTGTCTAGCTAAAATCACCTTCTTATACAAAGTGAGAATGGAGCACAGGAATGTGAATCATGGCAGCTGACAGGGCTGATTTTATCCCTGTCAGAACACTTTCCATAACAAATCCAAAGAAGCGGCAGTCTCTTTCTTTACTGTTTACTGAAGAATGTGTCACTTCTTTAAATGCTGACTGCCACATGACATGTAGCACAACAGGACATGGTAGAATCCAATAGAACACAAAAGAAAAGAAAAGAAGCTACAGTACCACATAGCGTTGAATCCCTCAGTGAAATATAGCATCACGCAACACAAATAATACACTCGAACACAAAAGGTACTTGTAGAGGCCCTCTTTCCTGAAAACAGTGTAAAAGATGATGCCTGGGGTGTAGAAGGATTGGTTAATTAGCTTGGGACACTGGGACAAGCCTATGATAGGCATATTGTGAAAAGGAGAAGAGGAGAGTAGAAACAGCCATTTCCCTGTCCATGACCATTTGGGCCCCGGGGAGGAGCTAATCATGATCTCAGTTTTTGCACCTCCTGAGCACGCTATAAGAAGTCATGAGGGATGTGGTCAGGCAGGCCCTCGTGTTTGAAGATAAAAGTTGAAAAAGGTATCAGAGTGCATATGAAAGGCTCAGAAACAAGAAGGCAAAGAAAAAGAATGTTTCTTTCTATGTATTTTTTTAAAAAATCTCTTGATTTTGAAACCTGTCTTGTGATTTTTGAATGCTTGGGCTTTGCTATAGAGGAGACACCAGTGTGTGACCTTTCCTCCACACTGACCAGCAAGATGGAGACATGTGCTACACCTTTTGAAAGCTCTGACTTGTGCTTCTTCAAACACAAAATCGCTGGGAGCTCCCACTAGGTTCATGCTGCTCTGTAACTACAGCTCCCTTCTCTGTGATTCTGCCTTAAAGTACAGCCCATTGTCATAGCTCCATTCACGTATGTGTATGGAGGATCTGTCCCTCAGAGTTTAGACACATCTGATCCATAGATAGCCCACTTTGTGTTGTCTAAGTGTTGAAGTAGTTTTGGTGTGTGAAGATCCCTGTAAACACCAAGCAAAACATTGAAGACAAAGCACTTTGAATGACTTCACATTTATCAATTTATGTCAGGACTTTATCTTCATTTCCTCTCATTTACTCCTGTATACGCATATTTAATGAAACCTTCAAAAAATTTAATTAATGTATTTATTTAAACTTTCTGGCAGAGTTTAGTTCTCACAAAAGTAAAGAGTTAAAATCTATTAATCATGCATGATGTTGAAATATGCCATTCTAGTCTCTCACAGAGCTCTTTCTGTATATCTCATTCCTGAAAACTCTCTTGATATTTTAGTCCCAGACTGCTCTGTCAGACTTCTGACAGCAATTTCTAGTGGGACCTTTGCAAAACTGTATGGTTCCTGTTGTGTTTTTACACATAAAAAGGCCAAACACTTACTCTGGTTTTAAATGGCTTCTAATTTAAGTGAAGAGAAAATTACAAAACAAGAAAGAACGGAAGTAAGGTCTCCCTAAGAGACAAAAGTGTGAGTGTATCCTTTTTACCATGCTACCACTGAACTGAACATAACATCAACTGCCTCCTGTCACTTACAGATTTAAAGGTGTAGTAAACACACACGCAAAAAATAAAAAGTTACGCACACTACAGATTCTATTTGCAAAGATCTGTGCAAAAATGTTATTTGTTTTGTCTTCTTGTTTTGTCTTTACCACTCCTCAGATTTACTCTAAATTTCACTTTCAAAGAAAGTGGAAAAACTCAAAGCAAAGCTAAATCTTAGTTAGAAGTACCACACCTAAAATGTTTATCACTAACTATCATCTAGGGAGATAGTTGGGGATATAACAAAGAGGTATTGATGCTGATGTTTCAGCTTTTATCCGTCATGCCTCAGGAGACTATTTTTTCTGCCTAACTTGATAGAAGATTATTTAACTGTGTCTAAAATTAAGCTGAAGCTGTTTTATGGATTTGGTTGGTTTAAACTTAATGCTATTTAGTGATTATTATTTTTTAATTACACTTAATTATGTTTTCTTTATTAAATCTGGGAGGGATGCCAAATGAAAAACTTCTCTTGGGTAAGTTCTAATGCTACCTGCACCTTTTTATATCACAACATTTTATTTTTTACGTCTCAGGAAAAGGAGAGCAGCAGTCGGGAGGAAGCTCGGATTAATTTTAAACCATCTGGGTTTCTGCGTATATATACAGAAAGCAGAACAGAGAGCACAGGTACCAGTAGTGTGAAAAAATCCAACGTGTCAAAGCTACCATTGAAAGCACAATATTCTTTATATCCATCATATTCTCCAATGAGGTTGACAGAGGTGGAGAGAGGAGAAGGTAATTTATAGGTGCTGATGGGAATTCCTCTTAGACCCTGAGGATGTGGTTGATTTCATGACTGAGAATTGTAATATTTAAATTAAGCTATATCTACCCTACATAGTTAACTCGGGTGACTGGTATCAGATCTGGGCACCCAGATTTGCATAGTTCAGTTGTGAATTTCCCCACTGCAATGCTGTTATTTTCTCCTCACTGTTTCTGCACTCAGCCATCTGTTTCCGGGGCATACCTCAAGCTGTTTGCACTGAGAAGCTCTAGGAGTCTTTCCTAGTCAATAGTATCAGTCGTGGGAGAACTTGTCTTTGCTTCCAGAGAAGCTATGGGAAGGGCATTCAGCACCACAATGAGTTAACCTGCATCCTCACTGCAAAGAGGGTGGGTTCCAGCCTGAGTTCTAGTGAAGCCTACGATCTAACCCACACCCGCAGCTAGGTCAGCTAGCCTGGGCTTAAAGCACTTCCAAACCAAGGTCAGATGTTTTTCTGTGTGGACAGTAGATGGGTTAAGGCTAAAATCCATTTAAGAGCCCAAATTAACTCTGTAGTACAAATATATCAAAAGTGTTACTCTAGCCTTTACCTGTTGTACATGTAATGGATGGTTCACCGTGATGAATGTTATTGATGTAGACAGGGTGCTAGGAGAGGAACTTTTGTCTCTTGCAGTTGCTACAGAGCCTCTACAAGTTGTTTTTAACTATTAGTTTAAATTGGGAATCTGTCTTATTTAATGAAGAAAAGAAAAGAGGGAGAAATCAATGAGAGTAAGGGCATGTAAATATGTTCTCTGAGTCAGCTGGGCTCGCTGGGAAGGGATAAGGTTCCGTGTAAGTAAAAGCCCCATGGAAATCCAGGAAGTCAATTTAATTTTGATGTTGTTCCTTGGCTGCACACATGATTTCCTCTCTGACCAGACAAACTAAGGAGAGAGAGCCAACCCACAAAAAGGGTATTGAAGGACATGCAGATCAAGCTTCCATGTGTACTAAGAAGGCAGAAACAGAATAAAAAAACAAGAGTGAGAGACAGTGCAGTTTTCATGCCTGTTGTCATACAGGCCTAAAGTGCCCAGAATCTCTTTTGGTTATGTCAAAGGGAACTGAAAAATGTTATGTGACTTTAGCATATTGAATTTATGTAAGATATGCCCACAAAAGGAATGGAAATGTGTCTAGGGCATGACCAATTTTTTGTATCTATGGCATGACCTATTTTCGCAGATATATAGGGTACTTTAACCACATAATTAAGTTTTACAATATAAACTGGTGGAACTGAGTTAGGTACCAGACCTGACCAGAGTCCCATGAAGCTTTGCATCTAAGCGAAGCATAAAAAGTTACTGGTGAGCTACATGTGCGATCAAGTGTAGCAAATAAGGAATACTCTTGTTAGACAAAATGTGATTTGTTCTTTTACTTGAAGATTAAGTTGTGAAACTGAAGGAAAACCACTAAAACAGGAATAAGTAGGTAGGTATCTTACATACGTGTAAGGTATAAAAGTAAACAGTGCTGTGATTGGTTTGGGACATTAGAAGCATGGGAGCTGTAACTACTGTAAAGCTGTTCGCCAAATTGGTAAAGTATTAACCTTTCCATATTGTGCTGTTTCATCTTATCTATTAAACTGAACCTGGTTATCTGACATCTTATCAATACAGGAATTGATTTCTCAGTATTCCCATTCTTCTTAGATAACTGAAGGATTCAGGGGACACTACGTTTTAAATGGGAAATTATCCCAATAATAATTAATCCAACTGATAGGTAGCAGTTCTAGGCAAGTGGAGCATTTGAAATATAAATGTAATTCCCAAAATTGACATACTCAATTTTTCTCTGGGTCATATATGCTAAGATAGACAGAGCTTGGAGTTTGGTCAGCCTCCGGAATGTTTAGAGCTCGAAAAATTGTATTAAATATAAGCTCTGATAATATTGTAATTTTAGGGCATAAGGAGTTCCTCTATTTTTTATAGACTGTGCAGAGAGAAAATGCTGTCACTGAGCCAAATTCAGGCAAATAATGCCTAGTAAAAGTGGTTACAACTGTCTTAAACATCTCTATGCTAGGCCAAAATCAGAAGAGCCATGTAAAAAGGTGTCAATTAAATGACGGGCACAAATTTCTCAGAAAACTGGTGTAAGTAGATCTAAGTGACAAAGTAACGTCACTTGAATGAATATGGATTAATAAAATTAGTATTATTTGCACGCCAAGAGATGGGAGTTTAGCAGATAGCAAGAGGGTGTCAGACAATGGAGAGAAGAGCCAGCTTTAACTCTATCTGCATCGTCTTTAATGCTCTTAGAGCCAAATTCACGTCTGGCTCTTGGTTTCATAGACTCATAGACTCATAGACTCATAGGTCAGAAGGGACCAATATGATCATCTAGTCTGACCTCCCGCACAAGGCAGGCCACAAAACCCTACCCATACACATTTATAACAACCCCGAACCCATGACTGAGTTATTGAAATCCTCAAAAGTGAGATTTGAAGACCTCAAGCTGCAGGGAATCCACCAGCAAGCGACTCATGCCCCATGCTGCAGGGGAAGGCGAAAAACCTCCGTGGCCCCTGCCAATCCGCCCCGGAGGAAAATTCCTTCCCGACCCCAAATATGGCGATCAGCTAAACCCTGAGCATGCGGGCAAGACTCACCAGCCAGCACCCAAAAAGGAATTCTCTGCAGTAACTCAGTTCCCATCCCATCCAGCATTCCCACAGACCATTGAGCAGACTTATCTGCCGATAATCCAAAATCAATCGCTCAAATTAAACTATCCCATCATAACATCCCCTCCATATACTTATCAAGCTTAGTCTTAAAGCCAGATAAGTCATTTGCCCCCACTACTTCCCTCGGAAGGCTATTCCAGAACTTCACTCCCCTAATGGTTAGAAACCTTCGTCTAATTTCTAGTCTAAATTTCCTAATATCCAATTTGTACCCATTCGTCCTCGTGCCTATATTAGTACTAAACTTAAACAATTCCTCTCCCTCCCTAACGTTAATCCCCCTGATATATTTATATAGAGCAAGCATATCCCCCCGGAGCCTTCTTTTGGCCAGGCTAAACAAGCCAAGCTCTTTCAGTCTCCTTTCATAAGGCAGATTTTCCATTCCTCGGATCATCCTAGTAGCCCGTCTCTGAACCTGTTCCAGTTTGAATTCATCCTTCTTAAACATGGGACACCAGAACTGCACACAATATTCCAGGTGGGGTCTCACCAGCGCCGTATATAACGGCACTAACACCTCCTTCTCCTTGCTGGAAATACCTCGCCTGATGCATCCTAAAACCGCATTTGCTTTTTTAACAGCCATATCACATTGGCGGCTCATAGTCATCCTGTTATCAACCAATACCCCAAGGTCCTTCTCCTCCTCCGTCGTTTCCAACTGATGCATCCCCAACGTATATGTAAAATTTTTATTATTAATCCCTAAGTGCATGACCTTGCACTTTTCACTATTATATTTCATCCGATTACTATTGCTCCAGTGTACAAGGTAGTCCAGATCTTCCTGAATAGCATCCCGGTCCTTCTCCGTGTTAGCAATACCCCCCAGCTTCGTATCATCCGCAAATTTTATTAACACACTCTCGCTCTTTGTGTCAAGATCAGTTATAAAAAGGTTAAATAAGGTCGGTCCAAGAACCGATCCTTGAGGGACTCCGCTAGTAACCTCCTTCCAGCCTGACAGTTCACCCTTCAGCACGACCCGCTGTAGTCTCCCTTTTAACCAGTTCCTTATCCACCTTACAACTTTCACATTCATCCCCATCTTTTCCAATTTAACTAACAGTTCCCCATGCGGAACCGTGTCAAACGCCTTACTGAAGTCGAGGTAAATTAGATCTACCGCATTGCCCTTGTCTAAGTAATCCGTCACCTTCTCAAAGAAGGAGATCAGGTTGGTTTGGCACGATCTACCTTTAGTAAATCCATGTTGCAATTTGTCCCAATTACCATTGACCTCCATGTCCTTAACTACTTTCTCCCTTAAAATTTTTTCCAAGACCTTACACACGACAGACTTCACTCCCAGAAGTTTTATTAGGAGTTGCATAACTTTACTCATTTTGCACAATCTCTGAATGCCAAATCAGGGCTGCTTCCTCTGTTTCACAGTTTACAACATTTCCTGGCAAATTTACACACGGGAAGGTTTTCAAAAGCACAAACAGCATTTTAGGTGTCCCACTCCCACTTGAAGTCAATGACCTAACTGCTATTAGCACACTTGAAAATTTAGCCTCATCCTCAATGTGAACCTTACATCTTGTTAATATGTATATTAAATATGGCTCTTTATGTTGGCCTCCACTTCTGAAAACATCAAATTCTTAGAGTTTATAGCAGATAATTAAAATTAGTTTCTAATTTTCTGCAAAGCCAGACAAACAATCCCCTGTATTCTACCAAAAGCATTTCCACTGGTAGCAAGACTAATTCCTGTGGGACTATGGCTGCGTACACACTGACAGTGGCAAATTCATCACCATCAGATCATTCCATCCGGACTGATTGAGCAGAAGTGAAGACCTGCTCAATCGATCCCGAAGTCGATTAAATTAAACCACCTCTTCAAAAGGCATACCACTGTGTTGATGGGAATGCATTTCACATTTGTGCAATGCAGTGGAGACAGCGCACTAAAGGGAAGTTACGAAGTCAACTTGTCTGTGTAGCTTGGGTAACTCCCATCAACTGCCGCTGAATTTCTGGGTAAGTGTAGGCTAGGCCTAAGACAGTTCTGTGACCTGACAGATATAGATGGAGATGTTCTCAGAAGGATGTCTGGTTGAGCATACACAGCTATCTGGTGCCAAAAGCAGGAGATGAGATGGAGAAGAATATCCAAATCCCAAAGATTATTACACATAAGAATGACAAAACACTCCAGAGAAGCTTTCTTGAACAACAATTTGTGCTAAAGGCAGAATATGTGAAGGGCTGGAAAACACAATTTGAGGCCAAGGAAAGCTTGGCCTCTGGGAAACCTTGTGTTGCAGTCTGCCTTTTAAAAGGTAATGAATGGTACAGCGGCTGCTTGATAAAACTCCACTCAGGAAATTTCAGCTGGCATGTAACTTACTTTTCAATTGGGAAAGGTACTGTCAGTTGTACAACAGCTTTCTCTGGCTGAGCAGACGACATCAGATCAACCAAAAACAAGAGAGATAGCAGTAAAAGAAATAGACTACTAAGGAAACTGGAACAAGTGAAAGGTTTCTACAAACCCAGATCACACCCTCCCTTGTGGTGAAACCCAGGGATATGAGGAGGAAACCTATCTAAGGATCCCCTTGTGGAATTTATCTCTGACGTCTTTGTGAAGGGTCCAGAGATATGTCTCCCTAAACCCAAGATGATTCCTGGGTCCCATCCAAGCCTAAAGGTTCCTAGGGAATCAGTAGGTACCCAGGAGCAACCAGGTAGAGGAGCTATGTCTTTATCGTAGGTATCACCATTGGGGACACTTAACTTTTTCAGAGTTGCTGTGCAGCCGCAGCTCCCGTTTACATCATTTTGGAGCTGGGAAGGAGCAGCAATTCTAAAATCAGGGCCAAGGTTTGATTAACACCTCTAAAATCTGGACCACAGTTTTTAAAAGTGGACCCCAAAGCCCAAGGAATTTAAGCTGTGACTTCTTTTGAAAATTTGGCCCTGGGTGACTTACCTGAGGTCATACAATGAATCAACAGCAGATATAAACCCTGGGTTATCTGTTTCTTTCTGATCCCACCCCTTAGGCTAGACTCCCTCCCTCTTTAAAAGTACACATGGTCTTCATAGTTGTGAAGGCTAATAGTAGCACTGAATCAGGCATTGAGTAGAGCAAGTATTTGGGCAAGCTTCCTCGCCACAACTTTACCAATGCACCTCAGTTCTGGCCCTCAACATCACTTTCTATTCCAGTCCTGGGTCTCACAAAGCTCTCCAGTTATTTTCAGTACTGAATCACAGAATCCTATGGTTTCACAATACTGAACTTTAAGTCAACCAATGTGCTAATTTTCTGAAACAAACAACAATTCACAAGGAAACTCCTTTCTGGATGGACCCAGTAATAATACCAATATGGAAATTCTTAATTGGAATAGTATAAAGTGACTAAAACCAGACTTAAATCTCCTTGCCCCCCACCCATCCATGGCCTGCATGGAATTATCTCTGAAACATGTGGTGTCTCCTAAAACAGCTAGTGCCACAGAGAGTTGTCTTTTCTTTTCTCCTCTACATTCATGAACATTCTTTCATTTAACAGGATCAGTCATACTCATTTTATTCATTCACTGAATGCCAGTATGAGACTGGTATTACTAATTTACCATGTGTTCTGATCAATTAATACATGACATGTAAAATACCCCACTGAATTTGGTCAAGACACTTTGTCCTGATTGTTAATTTGTACCCTCAGTGAGGTAAACTTGAGCACAAATTACTCACAGAAACTGGCAAATAATGTTTGAATACACAATAGAAAACTCATGATGTGTTCATGACAATACACACAAGCAGAGGTGAAATTCGTCATCTCTACTATTCATTACAAATTATTCACCCATTTCTAATATACATGCTTTCCCTCTCTTTCAAGGAGAGCAAGGAAAACATTCTTAAATGTATTCCATTTGATTTCTGCACTTGTCAAAAGGGTTTCATTTGAAAACTATATAAAACTATGAATAACCTTCTTGAAAATAGTCTATTCCCATACGCCATCTACCTTCTCATATCTGAGCCCAGTCCTTCCAATCCCACACCTTTTTACATTCAAACATTAGAACTATAATTCCAAATTTCCTGCGACCCTAGGAATCTCTTCCTGTGCTCTGGAAGGAAAGGCATCTGGGAGAATTCACAATGCTGCTAGAGCAGAACAAACAGAACAAAATCATCGTGTTTTTATTTTAAACAGCTGGGTTTTCCCTTCTATAAAGTTAATAGCCCCAGACTAGAGCAGCTGCAATGAAAAAACAATATTGTAACCCTTCTGCTATAACAAGAAAGGGTTTTTCTTTGCTTTTGGAATTTTAGCTCATCAGGTTAAATGCTTTTGTCCACTGTGCATCGATCCAAAAAGAAACCAGAAAATAGTAGACTTCCGAGGGTTCAATTGGGTGGGTAAATGTACTAGCTTTCCATTCTTGAAGGCTTAATGTGAATGGCCTGTATCTCTAGCTGTTCATCAGTAAAGCACTCAGACCCCAAGTAACTGTCACCCACTTTCTGAGGCGGGCTGTACTGGTAATGCAAACATTAGAACAGAACATAAAACTCAGCCTGAGCTTTGTTGACTCTAAGTTTTTCTTTATCACAACAGGTATGTAGTGATACTGGCAGCATAATGAATAAACCCTCCCTTCACTTTTTTTAAAACCAGTATAGCTTTCTTCCTTCAGTGTTGGATTGTGGCTTTTTGGGCATCTACTAAAGTTTTCTTAAATAATTCCCAGGTATTCACATTTTTCTGATTCAATTCTTCCTCCCAGCTGATTTGGCTCATAATTGCTTTCACCTTGTGACATTGGCCCCTTTAAAACTTCAAGTATATATATCACTGGTATGGGCTTTATTCTGTTTGCACATTATACATTTGATCAAGCTATGGTCACTTGTACCTAATTACCATTAATGTGTTTAGTTATGTGTTCAGTTCCTCTTTACCTGAAGTCTAATAATAAAACTTCCCCAATATTGGCAACTCTTTTGGATTTCGGAAATAGCAATCTATACTATTTAGAAATTCCAAGGATGTTTTTGTATTGGCAGCATGAGACCTCCAGCATGTGTCATTCAAAATGAAGTCTTGCAGGATCATGCAGCCTTTTTACCTACACTTTATAGATAGCTGCATAACGTGCCAGTTATCCTGTTCCTTGGTGTAATTTGGTTGTCTGCAGCAGACACCAAACAATACCCCAACTTCTTTCCCCAGACCTTCAGCTCAAGAAACACAAATGCCTGGATCTGACTTCCCTTGTACAATTGCATAAAGCTCTATGTGGCCTTATTCCCCACCTTGAGCCTGCAGAAGAGCTGCCAGCATCTAAACCAATGAACCTAGTCAGGGTATATGAAATTTGTGTGTTCATGGACTGTGCCTACAAAACGAATCACTCACATGTTCACAAAACAGCACCCATCTAAATCATTGGTAACATTTGAACCAGTATGAATACAGTAGTTTACTATATGCATGTAATAGACCATCCATAATAGCTATCCACTATCCCCAAAGGAGGGCAAGTGGATGGGCATTTACTCTGCAAGCTGGAGATAATCTATGGAATCAGTTATAGTGGATCAAAAGATTTCATCTCAAAACTTTGAACTGTATAAATTGTTTCCATTTTGCACGGTTGAAAATGGAGCTTTTGTTTGTTTTTATTTTTCAAAATTTTTCACTTTTTAAAATCTTTTCATTTTTTGATATTTCAGACTCATTGAATTTTCGAAATGTTGAACATCCATTTTTATGCCTTTTTGTCACTCAGTATAATAACATTATATTTTCACTTTTTGTTGTGCCAAACAAAAAAAATGTTCTCTGTGAAACTTCTCACCCTACTGTTTCATTTCTTCTATCTCATATTCAGGAACTGATGTCCTCCCTCGTGGAACCTATGCCCCATAGTTCACAAACTTAATTTCAGAAAGGGTTCACACAGTAGTTTAGTGAACTGAAATACAGTGAGTAGCTGCCTGGTTACACAGTAATTCCTTTCCAATGCCTATCTACAATGGGGATTTTACTCATTTTTGCATTAAGTCACACAGGAATGGTGGGTGAGCACCCCTGGCAAGAAAGGATAAATGTCATAGTTCAAGTGGAAATACAGAGAGTTTAAATATTGAGAATGTGAGACCGGTGGTGTCTGGGCTTGTAAGGAAGTAGAAGATTGGGGTCTCCAAAAACAAGACAAGACTGGTGGATGAATCTCCTTTTTCCCCCATATTCTACACCCCTAGTACACATATCCCTTTGACATTTATTCCTTTCCTTTTATTCACCAGTCTGCACTAGGTAGGCTTGCACAGCGCATAATATTTTCAGTCTGGCAAATTCATGAGCCTGAATATTCATATTTATATTTGGACGTAGACATATCAAGTGTTTTTTACTGAGATTTGCTTCAACAAACTATAAATAAATAATAAAGGAGTAAACATGATATGAATAATAAACAAACAAAAAAGATTTAAAAAAACAGTGAATAACTTAGCACGCATTGTGAATGTGTGATTCTTTGAAACAATTATGATAAATGTTTCCAGAAGGCGCAGTAAAAGCAACAAATAATATGTTTATTTTGACCCAAAAATCTGAAAGTAAAAGCAAGTATTGACCTCCTATATATTCATAGTTGACACTAATCACAAACAGACTTACCAACCCTATAATGCATGCAGGCATCTAGCGACCAAAGTCTAAAACCTCCAGTAAATAATATTCCCAGCTTCCCATATACCATCCTTACTTTTTTCCATCTGTATTTATAGAGGCCCCCTGCTCACCAATTATACTCTGTGGTTTTAACTTTCTGTCTATCAGGCTAGAATACAATAATCTCCTTTGGTTCTTAAGAAAGTCTCTGCAGTAGTACAATGTATTTGTTTAGATATACTAGGCCAAAACCCCAGCTTCAACAAGCATAAAGGCTGTTCTACATTATGATTGATTCATAGGGATTGTTGCACTAGCCAAAGATACCACACCTCCCTCTTTCACTTGTCCCTCCCACCCAATCCCAGCCCAGCCATGTCTCCATCTACCCCCAATACGGCCCCAGACAAAGAAGGGGCAGTAGGTACACCAGTTTTTAAGACACTAAATTATTCACTAAATGATTCTAATTTTCCCCTTTAGGGAAGTTCTCTGGCCATTTTCTTAGAAATACACAGCAGCTAGACCCCAGAATCTGAGACTTGAGACCACTGTATTAAAAAAAAAATCTAGCATTAACAAGGAATTAAGAACTAGGAGACAAAGGAATGATAAAAATATTTCAGACAACAGTCTGCCCTTCATCAACATATGGTGTTACAATTTACTCCTCCAAAAACCTCCATTACCAGCTTGTGCAGTCAGTAAGATTGGCTCACGCTGATCTTTCCCAGAGGAATATTTGTGAACTTATCAACTTTCATAATGCAACAGCAATATTATCCCTATTAATCTCTTCAGATTAGGGATTCTGATATTGTGTCTTCCAGATGGTGCCAAGGAAATGGAGTAGGATTAGTTAGAAATGTGGGTGCTTTCTATGAAAATGTATTTTTCCAATTTTGAAGATATCAGTAGATGATCATTAAAAGGGATATTTGCCAAAATATTGATGGTTTGTGGTGGGGGGACGTGAGATAAGGGAGGTAGAGAGACGTTTACTGTTTCTGCATGCTAAACTTAACAAGAACTGTGTAAGTAAATTTAACTCTATCTAACACTTGAAAAATAAACCTGTAAAGGTTACCCACCTTATAACTAATAGGATAGCACCATTACCCATGCTGTCATGGGCTTAGTGGAGTACAGCCCTATCCTTTAACACATGGAAACCTTCATGCAGATACCGATTCAGGCCACATGTGGAATTAAGTTTAGTGATTCTGTTCCTCATTCCTCTTTATCCAGATCATAAAACTATTCTGCTGTCTGGTATAATTAGTAAGGTGGGGGCAGTGAACAGGTGATGTTACTGATCAGCATAAAAGAGTACTGTGGCCAATGAGAAAGACTGAGTAGCATTAGCACAGGGCAGTCACAGCAATTGTTTGCACTCAATGCCCAGTGTCAGTCAGTTGCCAAAGAGATGCCCCTTGCAACAGAACTGGTGTGATATTATGATGGGCACACAGGGGATGTGCACTCTGCATAGCATTGAGCCCTGTTCCACAGAAATTCCCTGCACACAGGTATTAGGTGGGAATGGGGCTGGAGGATTTGCCAATGTACATAGATTCTTCAGTCTGCTGTGTCACGATGTGAAGGCCGCTTGAGCCAATCAGCTCAAATACTGGTAGCCTCTTTGGAGCCAATCCAGAGAAGTTCTGCAGCCTCCCACTCCAGCACATCTACCTAACAGTCAGTCCAGTTTTTGTGAGGACCATAAGGGTTTGTCATGTAGTGAGATCTTATGCCGGTGATTTCTGTCCCTCAATTTGTTAAACATCAACATCGTCTGGAAATATTTATTAAATAAAAAGACTGCAGGCGTTCATGATGGCTTTGTAGAGGACTTTGTGAAACCTGAAAAAGTCCTATTTGTTCAACCCCTCCTGTGGTCAAAAAAACATTCTTCATTTTGGAATTTGTCAATGTCGTGGTATTAATTTGAGAGGGTGGAAGTTCACCTAGCCAGAGATTTCATTACAGGATATATTTTGATTCTTTTCTTAGCACAAGGCTATAGCAGCACAGTCCCACATTCTTCAAAAAGAAAATGGTGAGATTATAGATTATGATCGCTACATTGTCCCTGGATTCCCCACATTCTAGGCTCTGCACTTCGTTTTCCCTCTGTACTTTTCATTGCTACCCAGTGGGTACAAAAGGGTTAAGACTACTCTTGGAACAGCACAGGAGACTTGAGATGTGTTTCTTACCCCTGTCTGGCTGGAATGAATGGGTCATTGAAGAACTGTTGACACTGACCCATATCAACAGAGGATCTGGAAAGACAATGAGAATCCCCTACAATTGACACCTACCAGCATGAAACCCTGGTAGGTGGAACTAGGCTAGAGAACAAAGAGAGGAAGTGTCAAATGGTGGGAATAAGGGTTGCCCTGAGAAGCGATTCAGCAGCTGTCATTTGGGTTGACAGACAAAGGAGGAAGACAGAGACGGAAATGGAATCCATAGCAGCTTGGCTGGCACATTGCACTGGCTTGGCCAGGACGCCTTAACCTTTGTCTTTATCTGCTAACTTAGGGACTTTCCAATTCTGTATGCCAGGTGACTAATAAATTGTTACCTTGTTTTGAAAAGACTGCTTGCTGTCCTTAAGAGTATTGCACCCTGAAAGGATCCAGGACAAGCCTCCGGCAAGCATGCTGCTTAGCTGGATTCAATTCAGGGAACCAAGGATTTCTGGGGTCTAAAGACCCATTCTAAGCCTCTTGGAGGCTATGGGCCTACCCCATGGAATGGTGTGTATCTTGGGCCTGGCCCACTAAAAGGGTCATTCCCATGTCAGTCCATGACAGGGCTGAGACAGAACTCTGCTCCTATCCTGTATCTGTTGTTTTATTCTTTTTGAAAGCTTTTATCATGTTTTTCACATAAATACAGTGACAGCAAATACACCTGTTCAGAACAAACAGACTTCATAGTAAATCTAACAAGCCACAGAAAAAAACATGAAAAATGAGACCCTCCCAGCACACAAACAAAAAATACATTTTTGGTGAATCTGTGAAAAATGTGGAATGTTTGTCTATAAATCTCATTATGGTGCATTGGTGTGTTATTCAGCTGGAAAGTGCCTGTTGGGTTGCAGTGTTATTCTGCTGGAAAGTGCTTTTCTATTGACTTCTGTGGTTAGAGCAAGCTCCTAGGGCTAGATTCACAAAGTGGACTTAGGGCCTATGCAGTTTTCTCTTTGCTATAGGACTAGCAAAATGTGGCCATCTTTAAAGTTGTGAAATATCAAAAAGTCTTTGGGTTAATTTTCCCCAAACAGTCATGAATATTTGTATTTTTGCATTGAAAAAAAAGATACAGAGCAAAAAATTCTTTCGAAATAACTGCATTTATTGTGCCTTGTGGCAGGGTCCCTGCCCCTCACTGGACTGGAAAGGATTAAGAGGGCCCTTGGAGATGCTGTGTTAAAAGTAGCCAATAGGAAGGGGCTGAGAGGTAGCCAATCAGGACCCAGAAGGCCTGTATAAAAGGTAGCTGCAGAGCAAGGGGGAGTGATTCTCAGAAGCTCAAAGAGGGAGGACTGTCAACCCTCTGGACAGATCAGTGACTGGCTGCTGGGATGCAACAGAGCTGAATGCCCTGTAGCAAGGGTAGAGAAGGTACTGGGGCTGTGGGGAAGTGGCCAGGGAAATCCTGTGAGGAGTTGTGAGGAGATGCAATGAAAGGCTGTGACACACAGAGGGTCTCTGGGATGGGCTTCTACTGCAGGAATTGAACCTTTTGTCTCTCCATGTAAAGGTTAATTAGTAGCACTGTTGTTAAGAAGCTAACTGGCAGCTTACTACTGTAGTTGGTGTTTGGTGATGCAGGTATGTCAATATGACTCTTTGTACTGCTCTCCATTGTACTATAAAAAGAAAAAATATCACAAGAATGTTGTGCAATTCTATTAATTAGTGGATTAAAAATATTTTTATATATATAGTAGTATTTGAAAGCTCTTTGATAGCAACATTTGGAGGCACATACATATGGATGTGGCTCTTCTTTGTGCTGAAACATAATTTTGGGGTTTCTTTAAGTCTTATTGGATTTGACAAAGCTTTGCTGAGTCAAAGTTAAAGGTGACAGAAGACCATTTTAACTACTAAATAAGTCATGTAAAAATGACAATATAAAAACAAGAACAAAATGGAAACTAGTGATTTGCATAAACTAAGCTTGTTTAGGCTGGTAGGTCTCTAAACAAGTGCATAATGAACTGACGATGGGAGTTGCAAGGGGCCAGGCTCCCTCCCTGCTCCATGACCTGCTCCCCAGCCACTGATGCTACTACAAATTTACAGGCCAGGTCTCTTCAGTGGGAGGGAGGAGAGAAGTCCCATCCAGCCTCTCTCACCCAGGGCCTGTCCTTGGAGAAAGGGGAGAAGCAGAAATTTAAGATGCTGGTAACCAGCATGGCCTGGAGGGGGTGCAGTAGCTCCTCCTGGGGGTCTGATCCCCAGGACCACTTTGGCCCAGGTTCCCACTTCCCTGAAGCCCAGGCCACTATCTCTTATGCTGTCTTCTCTATCTCTTACGCTACCAGGCTTGATCTGGAAGGAGAGATGGAGGCTTGATAGTGACATACATGTGTCGTAAGGCAAAGGGGAGGAACCCATGCGGATACAAGCACCCATCTTGGAATGCAGTGACTGCATAAAGTAGCATCACAATGAGGAGGAAATTAGGAATGTAGTGACCTTTGCTATCAGTCAGGTAACCCTGGATCACTTCCTTAGCAAAATTCTGGTTGTGCCTTGCCTCTGTAGATAAGGAGACCGCAAGTTTCATTACAATGGAATAGAAATTCTCTGTAATGGCATGAATGAATGGAATGAAATGTATGAAGAATTAGAAACAGCTGGACAAAATTTTTCAGATGAAACTTTTTTGCTGAAAAATGCAAATTTGGGATGACCAAAAGATTTTGCAAACTTATGTTGAAGTTGCTAACTTGTTTTGGTAAAATAATCAAAACGTTGCATTTAAACTTTGTTTAAAGAAATTGTTTAGAATTGTTTCAATTCTGTAAATTCTTTAAAAAAAAAAAAAAAAACCTCAAATGCAACAAAACATTTAGTTTCTGCTTGAATGAAAAGTTTTTGCAACCCAAAACAATTGTTACTACTTCAGTTCAGTAAGCCCCAAAATCATTTTTTTGCACAGTTCTGATCAGAAATGTTTTGATTGGGCAGGGAGGATGGTGATACTTGACCAGCAGCCTTTGGCCTTTTTAGAGAAACCCAAGGGATGTACTTACGGGATCCTTTTGGCTCTCAAAGGCGCTGATAGGGAGAGATCACATTTAAAGGGGAAATACTCCACTACATTCAGGCCAGAAACAGACCAACAAAGACCACAGGAAATTTATGCTCTGTAAAATTAAAGAGCCCTCTTCTCCTGAAAGTGTCACTTAACCCCCTGCTATTTTTTTTCCCTTTTTGGTTTTTGTATAATTGATTCCAAGCTTGAGCGGCTTTGCCATTAACTAAACTCCATGAGCTAGCCGGTCATTCTGGTTATGACAACTAAGTCACAATGAGTAATCTCATCCTGGCATGAAGGAAGACCTTTGGGAGGAGGCCAAAGCATGCCAGCCAGATGGCATCCTAGACCTGGCAAAGGACCTGACCCAAGGGTTAAAGTGCTCCTTCGTATGACTGACCTGCCAGTGCACGGTAGTCTGCCTGCAGCATGTGAATGAGGCAAGGATAACAGAGACAGAACACTCCCTTCACTTCCCCTTATGCATGTGTAATGATAGGCTAAAGAGGAGGCAAAACTATACAAATAACCATTGAGCCCAACAGTGCATTCATGTTTTCTTTCTCTCTAGAGAGGCTTTGGTGTCAAGCACCTTCTTAGTCATTATTTTTTCCTCCAAAAGACTTTGCAATGTAAATAAAAGACGTGGGCATTTTCCCAGAATGAATAAATAAAAGGAGGTTGTTAGAAACACTAAAGCGACTATTCCTTCTTCACAGCACCCCACTGGAAATACCTTAAGAGGAATGATCGGAAGATGATGATATTTTTAACTCAAGAACGCAGGTGATCCTTTCCCATGAGGTATTGTCAGCCCGCAACTGAAGTAGTAGCCCCCTAGGAATGATACGCTGTGACTCAGCTTTCCTGCTTTCTGGCTGGTGTGACTTTTCCAGCTGTTGCAGAGTGTCTGACAGCATTTAAATCAGTGCTCATTCCAGTAGCTACAAAAGGCCTGTATCCTGCTGTTTGAAATTCTGAAAGGCATTTCTTCAAAGCCAGGCCAAAGGTAGTAACAGCCAAGATTTATCTTGATGATTTTGATCTTGGCCCATTGGAAATGTTTTCTAGCCGTCAGATGTGCTGCTGGCCGAAGCCTTTCCAATGGGATGCGAGTCCTCGACTTTCTCAGTCATCATAGCTGAATGATTTTGCTACTCAGCTATGCAGAAGCAGCAGGCCTTCAGGCTAATTAATAAATCATCAACGCATTTGTGGTGTGAAAAATGAAATATTTATGCTTGCCAGAGTAATATTTCTGTCTTGCAGCCCCATGCTCTGTTGATGCCTGATGGAGGATGAAGTAAATACCAGCTGGTATAGAATGAGCAGAATATAATTACTTTCTACAGAGTTAACTGAATATTAAAAATAGAAATCAGAGAAACTAGCAAAAATAAAATACAATAAAAATAATGATGCTGCATGAAAGACAGGGCACAGCCATTACAGGAAGCATCACGGTACTGCAGCTCCTGAAGCTGCAAGATCCATATCGTGGACAAATGGTCCCTGCAGAGGTCCCTTACTAGAGTAGTTAGTGACCAGCTGGAATTGTTAAAAAGGCCAGAAGGGAAGCCAAGAATACTTTAATGTTCCAGGACGTCATCATTAAGGGACTAGTGAAGGACTTACAGCATCAGGTGTTGCTTTTGTAAAATGTACCCACTATTTTAGAAAAGAAAATGTTCCTTTTTTTTAAGGCAACAAGGAATTTTTTTTTGTTCTTTAAGCTCTGAAAATGCAGTCAGTCCAAGGGAGACGCAGCAGGTTTACTTCTGATTTTTGCAATCCCTTTTCCAGCATTCCAGCTATGTGCGCACCAGACCAATCTGGCAATTTATGCCTTAAGGAGGATTTAACCCTCTATGTGAAGGGGAGAATCTCTTTGCTCTAATCATACAAGAGCAATCTACATGAGGAATTGATTTGGATATGGATGGCAGGTGCAATCACTGAAGTTGAAACAGTCAACACGCAAAAAACTATCTAAGGGGATGTAAGAAGGGTATTGCTGTAGCGCAAGATTCTGATTTTTAGTGCGTAGGTGCTTAAGGTTTTTTTTGTGGGCTGGAACAGTTTTTGACCTTCGTTCACCCCTTCACCTTCTGCACAGGTGTGGTAGGGCCTGATCATGGGATTACCTTTCTGCTTTCCTGGATCAGGATCTGTGTATGTAAGAGGCTTTCCCTCTTCCTCCCCTCCGCCCCCATGCATTCCTATACTGGAGAAGACATATTTTGTCTTTCTGAGTAATTATGCAAGATAAACATACATCCCAGCATGTATAATTATATGTTCATAGTATAATTGGGTTAAATTTCTTGTTTTTAATCAGGTAAATTTCCAACCCACAGCTGGGAGCTGCTGACCGCTCAAGAACTCCATTTAAAACTGAGGTTCTGGAGAACACACACAAAAAGTTCTGTTAGGTTTTTTCTAGCTAATTTTAATTGAAGTCCACTCCCCATACGTTCACATGCACACCACTGGATTCTGTCCTGTAACGGAAGTGCCCCAAAGCCTGTGGGATATCCTGTTCCCATGAGATGTCTCACTGTCTTTCATGGATCCAAGGCTATGTACACACTGACGCCGACAAATTTGCTGCCACCAGATTGATTTTTCTGGTTCAACTGAGTGGCTGTGAAGACCTGCTCAATCGATCTGGGAGTTGATCTAATAAAACCACCTCCCCAGAAAACGTAGTGCTGCATCGACGGGAATGCATTTCCCATCGGCGCGGCGCAGTGGAGACAGAGTGCTAAAGGGAAATTACTACGTCAATGGAAGTTTTGCAAGCTACTCCGTGTAGCTTGCATAACTCCCGTTGACAGCCGCCAAATTTTGCCGGCAGTGTAGACCTGCCCTAAGATCAGATTCTCTTCCAGATCCTAACTTCTGAGTTTGACTCAGCCAAATCTGAATGTTAAATCTTTCAGAGTTTGCCCATCCGTGTTTATTTCCACACTGCTTTGTTTGTTGTAGAGTTAGTCTGGAGTTGAGTTGCTGGCATTTTTTAACACTGGAGTACTAAAATATAGAAAATACACATGCCCCTTCCTCTCAGATGTTCTGCACTGCCAAAGGCATAGCAAGTTGATTTGCATTGCTCTTATGTACTATATGGTGCTCCACCTTAAATCAAGCCAGAAATGGAAGCTGATAACAGGAAGAGGTAACCAGGTCTCTCTCTGATCCTTTCATACCAGAGTGAAGGGATGACTATTTGGTTGCTGTGGACGGATTGTTTCTGTATGTAAAAAGGTTGCTGTTTTATTATCACTATTGTTTTTATTATAGTTACTCTAGAAGCTCTTCTCAACATCCAGACCCCATTTTGGTAAGTGTTGCACAAATACAAAGCAAGACAGTGACTTCCTTAAAGGCCTTGCAATCTAAAGGAATAATATGGGCTGATTTAGTTGGGGTTGGTCCTGCTTTGAGCGGGGGGTTGGACTAGATGACCTCCTGTGGTCCCTTCCAACCCTAATTTGCTAAGATTCTATAAGACAGACAAAGAGTGGGAGAGGAAAGAGACCCAAAGAAATGAAGTGACTTGCTCAAGGTCACACTGCAGATCAGTAGCAGAGAGCAGAATGGACAGACTCCAGGATTCCCGAGTCTCAGAGCAGTGCTGTCAATTGAACTAAACTGCCTCTCATGCTGACTGTGTTTTTAATGATCAGATAGGACATGTAGACATTCTTTTCTCCTAGCATATAGATATTAAGGGGGAAAAAAAGCATTCAAGGAATTTGTAAATTAGATATAAACCTTTCAGAAGGAGGTTACTTTAAGAACTTCAAATATTATGTTTTGTGCCTATCCATTTGAGAATGCCTCTTTAAAATGGAAATGTTAAAAGGGTAGTAAATGCTTTTTTCATATTTTCAACAGGGATTAAAATTAAATGTCATATTTTAGCTCTCATGCTTATGTGTTTGCCTCAATGAGAACAGACAATTTAAATGCCAGTTATTATAGCTTGTCAATAAATTTCAGACTCTAAGCAAATCTAGCCTACATGACTGACAGCTGTAAATTACTTTAGTTTGTTTTAAAATAACCAGCAGCTTGCCTCTGCTGACAAGCATCAGTGTGTAACACTAATAGCTCAGCGAGGATTGTGTGCAGTTGTGGTGTTACGGAGTACAAATTGTGCAGACTTGACTTCTCTTTAAAAAGAGAAATATTTAAGGAAAAACACTCATCAGTGTACAAAATCATAACCACCAGTGTCGGTGGTTTAAAAAAAGTACATTCTGTTACAGGAACTGCAGAACTATTGGTGGAATTAGTATAACCACACCGTATAATGTCAATGAGAGCGGCCAGGTGCTCAGAACTTCTGCAAATCCAAGCCACTTATTTACACAGGAAAATAAGGGCTTGGGAGTCTACATTTAGACCCCTGTTTATAAAAATACTGGTGTATGTAAAGGTTAAAATTTTGTACCGTTGTATCTAGTGGGGCCCTGGAGCAGCCCCCAATCGGTGACATGGGAGCAAACAATGTATATCGTTTTTAAGAGGGAACTGGGCAAATGTATTAGTGGGATTATATGATGGAGTTGTTTGTGATGGTGGGGGGTGTGGCTCTGCTGACTTAAGGGGTCTCTTCCATTTTGTCTTATGTTCTTAAAAGCACGTGTCTCAAGACGTCAGCTGGTCACCTGCAGGAGCCAATAAGGGATTCCCTCCTCACACCCACAGTCTTTTCTGTTGATTGTCTCTTTTCTCGCAGGCATCAGAGATGTCCATGGCTGGAGACAGAGCATTGTCCCACCCTGTGCAATGTCCCGAGGTGAATCCAAGCATTATTGCTCTCGTGTGCGTAATGGCTGGCTCTTGCTCAAATGCTCAGGGTCTAACTGATTGCCAACTGTGCGGATGGGAAGGAATTTTTGCCTAGGTCAGACTGGCAGTGCCTTCCAGTGCAGCAGGGGGTGCAGATCACTTGCTGGGATTATACGTAAGGGGCCTTGGGCATTGGTCCACCTCTGCCTATGGCACATGCTAGTTTAGTCTCCTGTGGGCTATGATACTTTAGTCTAATTTTGGTTGTTGGGTTTAGTGTGCAGGGACTGGGTAGTGGTGATGGCCTATGATATGTCAGACTACATTATCTGGTGATCATCCACTGGCCTTAACCTCTATGGTTCCATGACTCCTCTCACTGATGCCAATCAATACACTTGCCTCTAAAGGCCCAACCCTGTTTCAATGGGAGTGGGCTTTGGTAAAAGTATGCAGGTATAATTTACTATAATCAGTTTTTCTGGCTCTAACCCAAAAACTCTGACCCTTTAGAATGTCAAAGATCCCTCCCACACAACATAAAAATTCGTCCACTTGATGGAATGGACTGCATAATTCATTGTAATAGACTTTCAGTGCGTTATTCTGTAGCCATCACAGCTCGTGTGCTTTCTACTGATGTCAGTTATAAGACTTTTCACAAGTTCCCAACAGACTTTCTAGATTTCATTCTAGTGTTCTGAAATGTGGAGGCATCAGTGTATTTATATGTGTAAAATAACATGCCAACTTCTTGCCCTCCATACGTGACTCTGCATGTGCCCATAATCAGCCAGATTTTCCAAAGTACTCATTTGGATGTGTTGCATGCTGAGAGCTTTTGGAAATCTTGCCACTTCATTTTGGTGATGGCTGACATGTGGTAATCCAGACTCTGATAAACATGTGACCTGGAAGACCTACTGAAAGTCAGCGACCCCCAGTTATCCAGCTTTTTGAAAACTGACAGCTAGTTTGGTAGGCAGCTTTTTCTAAAACACCCACAGCTGTAATCTTAATGAGCTAAAATCAGCCTATTAGGCTTATGATGTCCCAGACTTATTAAACTCTTCCTGAGACATTTAGCTTCAGTCTGTGGTATCTTGCTCAGGTTATCCAGAACTGTGAGCCACTGTTACTGCTCTGCCTTAGCAAGAGTGAGCTTTGCTGCTGCTAAACGGTGTGTTTGCTCCCTGGCACATCAGCTTGTCAGTCTTGCCAGCAAACTCTTCAGGACTCTGCCAGTCCAAACTTTGCCTTGAAAGTAACAAACAATGAACCTCAAGTTCTGCATCTTCCTACAGCGTCCAGTTGCTCTCACCGAATAATCACAAAATTGTTTGCTGCATCCAAAGGGACAGCAAATTAAGCCTGATAGCATTGCTTACCTTCTATGGAGATGTACTCTTCATTGGTCTCAGAAGTGTTACCTGGTTCAGTTTACATTGGAAACTCAGGAAAACACCTGAAACAACATTCCTCTGTTTGGGACAGACTGGACTTGTGCAGTGCTTGCAAAACACCTTTTTAAGAATGATTTCCAGCACACGTCTATAATTGTTTATATGCCACACATTAATGACCAATGAGTTAACAGTGTGTATATCATACTTCCCAGGAGATCTTTGATACACTCATTCCCTCACACTGTTGTCACAATCTGTATCAGGTCTGATGTGAATTATGTTATGGTTTGCCCTCTGCCAGTTGGCACTGAGGGACTCCCTGGGTCACATCCATGTGTAAGTGAGCTTACTACTAAAAAGAATGAAATATTTACAAACGTTAAATCCTTGTGTTTCCTGCCAGCAAACACTTCAGGGCCCTGTCCTAATGTTCCAGATATCTGTGGAGTTGATGAATACCTTGACTGGTTGAGAATGATCCAAGATTCACATGCCAGAAATGTCATTCCAACCTGATATGCAAACAATCCTACAGAAAAAAATGAATGTAATATAAATAGAACATGTAATTGGTTGTGGTTTAAAACTCATCAGTCAGGAACTTGTAGACACTATAAAACCAATAGGAAATAGATAAAAGGTCACCCTATTTCATGCACTGGCTTTGAGATAAAATAGCTGCTACAGTTAATTCTCACTATAAATCCTTCTACTGTAAGAAGTGCTGATGTACAGCTCAAGCTATTTTTATCACAGTCACCTTAATTATTATAACAATCCCTTCACAGTCACATAATTTACTTAATCACATATATGGAGAGAGTACAGGACTCCCCAAAACAGCTACGAGGGAAAGGGGCAGATAACTTCATAGTATCTAATGTACAAGGGGCAACTTACATTTAAAATTAAATGTCTGTAGTCATTATAGCTTCATGAACAAATTCCATAATCTTTTGACTACTGTGTATGGTAACTCCCCCCTTAGTCTCCCCTACTGGCAGCAGTCCCCTCTTGCAGTGGGGCCTGCGGTAACTCTGCCCCAGTCTGGGCAAGTCTTTGGGTCCCTTCCCCTTGGCGTGCCCCCAGGGCCCAGGGAGGTATCTTGCTGTGGCTCCTTCCTGCCAGCTGGGGCCTAGGGTTGTCTTCTTCTCTGCTCCTCTGACTGCAAAGAAGCACCACCTAGCCTGGGGAAGTTTCTCCTCCAGCTGCTACAAACCTTCTGGCATCTTCCTCCTCCTTTGCTCCCCCTGGGAAGGAAGAGTTTAAGTACACCTGGAGTAGCCCTTCATTGAGTCCAGGTGTCTCTAATTCTCCTGCTGTAACCTCTCCTCTGTCTGCAGGAAAAAGGGCCTTTAACATTCTAGGGCCCACATACCGGCCCTGGTACACCCTTTGGTAGCTATCTGGCCTGACTTTACCACACCACGTGTGTGCTAGTGAAGTGTGTGCTTGAGAAACAAATTTAACTGATATCTTCAATTGAATGGTCTCCTTTGAACTGTTCATTATATCTGGCCATATATTGCAGGGGTGCAGTGTGGGGGAGAGCTTACAGCGGGCCTTCAGGCTTTGTGCACCTGTGAATGGGACTGCAATTTCTCAGCACCCAGGTCCCAGGACCTTCCTAATGGGGATGGGCCAGGGCCTGAATCCTGCTGTGACTTGGGTCCAAGCCTGTCACTTTTCAATGTGGATGCAGCTCATGTCACAACTCTGAGTCAGAAGGTCTGCGTGCTGCACTATGGCTGAGTTAGCACAGCTGTGAGACCTGGGTCCAGGAACTGTTAGCCCAGGTGGACATTCAATGCATAGTGGACATTCAAGCGCAGGCTTGAAAGTACTGAGTCTACAAGCCGGAATCCCAACGACCTGGCTTTAAATTGCAGAGTAGACATGCTCTTAACACCACAAGTTGCGGTAACAGTCAATTAAATTTGATTTTCAGATGAATGTTAAAATGAGGGCAACATCTTTTTCTCAACAACCAGTTTGAAAGTCTGCATTTCAGAAGAACAAGAGGGGAAAATGCTTTACTCATAATAATCTGAAGACTTGTAAACTTCTGTAAAGAAGAAAACATTTGGCATGCTTGAATATTCAGCATGGATTTATAGCTAAGTGATTGTTATGAGACTGTTTCTTTTCAAAGAGGAGAACATTCTAGAGGCATGTTTTGTTATACATGGTTTCTATATACACTGCTGTTTGAAGCTGAAAATGGGCGATGGGATAGATCACTTGATTACCTGTTCTGTTCATTCCCTCTGAAGCACCTGGCGTTGGCCACAGTTGAAAGACAGGATATTGGGCTAGATGGACGATTGGTCTGACCCAGTATAGCCGTTCTGTTCTATATCATTTATTTGGCCAATAATATGTAGCTTAATTTCCTGACCTTAACTGAAGTCCATGGAAAGTAAAGGACTGCCAGACTGGACCACATGTAATTAGACACATTAATTGCTGCTTATATTTTGTAGGATATGGAACAATCATCATATAAATGGCACAGTATGTTAATATTTAAGTTAAGCATTTATAATTCAATATTGCATTGCCTGCATAAACCTAATTCTGTCCCCCTGTGTGCATGCACTAGGAGTCTGACCCAAAACCCACTCAAGCCAATTGGAGTCCTTCCATTTATTCCAGTGCAGTTTGGATTAGACCTCAGGCTAGTGTCTTTAATTATATGCTTGTGTACTATGTCTCATAATACCATGTAAGTTTTCTACTACTTCAAAGAGTGTGTGTGTGGGGAGGAGAAGAAGCCAAAGTAACTAAAAGAGATAGGAAACAGCAAGAACACAGAATGCAGGGAGTGATTTTTTTTTTTTTTTTTTTTTACATAGTACATACTGACTGTGTGGTTTCATTAAGACTTCTGCCTCCTGGTGATACGTAACCTTTTTAACAGTGTTTAGCATTTGAGTTTGCACATTGATAGGTATATGGAATATTCAGCATTTGGAATTGTGTAGGAATTGACAGTATATTTACTTGAACCATTAATTCTTTTTCCCTGAAGGTACTCACTAGAAATCCCGTAACTGCTTTTATTCTCAACAAGAAATGACTGGGGCTAAGTTTGCTAATGGTGAGCATTTAAAAGAAATGAAAAAACAATGTCTCTCCCTTTTCATCTCTAGGACTGTACATTTATTTAGTTCTGTTTTGAAGTTGATGATTCTTTCAGGTTCAAAGAATATTTAACAAGTGCAACTTTAGTGGAGTTGAGTTAAGCAAGCTGTCACCATGCAAATATTAGCAATTCTTCCTGAATTGGTTGAAAGCAAATAATAATAAAAAAAAAATCTGATGAGGCAGTGATTGACTGGTGGACAGAAAGGTCAGTCAGCTATTTGAGAGAGAGCAAGCTTTAATCTGTTCCATACCACTTTCTTCCTTTATCACCAGACCTCTCTTCTATATATCCGTGTTCTAGCAGTGCTCCAAAAGTCTTTATATTTCCATCCATCTTTTTGTTGTTTGCATTGTTAGCTACTGTCCCTGTCAGAATTCATAATAGCTCCCAAAGATTTCTCCCACTGCCTTGCTATACCCTCAGTACGTTGGAAATATTACCTGTGGATTGCAAAGACCAGATCATCAACTAGTAAATTACATCCCATTAGAAGAGTAATGTACATGGGATGGGAGCCAGAGCTAATCCTTGAATTATGCTTCTGCCAACTGTTGTCAATAGCAACAGGGCTGGATTCAAGTATTTAGGTGTTCCTCTTAAAACTAAGAAACATCCTGGCTTAAACTGCTATTCAGACCCCTGGGAAAACTCAACACCTTCTCTGGGCACCCTTAATAGGCAATGATTCCTGACTTGCATGTGCTCTATATGTGTATGAAACAAGGGAAAGCTTTATCAGGAGACACAGCATCACCTTGGGAAATCACAGCAGCAAAAAGCAAACAATATATCTATATGAATAATAAATAAAACACGCACACTTCCATGGTATCTTTCACAGTAGTCATTCACCTCAATACTCCACCCACCAGTGTGAATGTCCAATAAGCAAATGTCCTCTTAACATACCATGTCTCCCTCCAACACACCTCACTCATGGTTTGGTGTCAGATGGTAGCCTAGTCCCACAGCCCAGGAGTGCACTTGGAAAGTTCTATCTCCAGCCCACTCTTAGGCAGAGGCTCCACTACCTAAGCCAGTCATAGTGGTCTCACATTTATTGGTGCTAGGTAAGGGTGTCAACTGCAGAGATCACTCAGCTCTCTTGCTTCCCTCAGCGAAGAGAACCGTTGGTGCTGCCTCTCACCATGAAGTCACTTCTGCACCAAGGATTCAGTGGAAGGGGATCAATGATGTACAGGACCCTTGACACCAGGGGTGCACTCCTTGCCACCAAGTGACCCCTTCCCCTCTGCTTCTTTCCTTCTCAGTTCTGTCCTGCTACCTAACCAGCTGTCTTCCACTTTGGTAACTCCACAAGGTGTCACTTGGAAAATTTCTGGGTAGAGAATAAGCTCTTTCTATAGCTGTACGTTCTCGTGTTCACTAATAGATGGTAGCAGAGAGCCTCTATCCTTATGAGGCTTCGGCCTACTCCTTCCCCATGCTACAACAGATGGTAGCTCCCTAACCGCTAGAGCCTGAGGCCACAATTTTGTTGTTTTGCTTCCCTTGCTATCTTTAACCTTGTGGGCCATATCTTCAGCTGGTAGATTGGTCTAACTCCATTGACTTCAACTGAGCCACATCTATTTGCACTGGGTGAGAGTCTGGCCTGTAGTCTTTTAGAATGTTTTTGTTTAATCATCCTGTAACTATCTTGCTGATGTATGACTGTTTATATCAAGGGTTGCAAACATGATATTGTAGCATGCTTCAATTTGTGTATTTTGAGGTGGAGGGAAATGCACAGCATCTGTCTGGAATCTGCAGGGGATCACAATTCAGCCATTTCAAAAGAGGAGGCGTATCTTAGTGGCATAAAATATGGGTTGTACTTAAGGTCTAAAGATATATATGAATTCTCCCAGGCATATGATAAATGAGGTATGACACTTCAAGGAGAAAAATCTATGATTTACCCAAAAAAAACAAAACCCTCTGATTTTCTGCTGTTTGGCTTGGCTATTACACTGAGCAAGCAGAATAAAAATTAATATGCTATTAGATGACATTAAATTAATGTTGCCCACAAAGCAGCCACTTTCTGTGTATCATTCTTATGGGAATCGTACTATAATTATTTATGACATTGTTAGATTTTATTATGACCTCTTATTTTATATTATTTTGTTTGACGTATGCCTAAGTTTATATAATTTATTTTTTTTTTTCCCTGCGTAATGTTTTGAGGGAGCTTATTCATTGATATATGACCCTGTCTGGATGATTCTTTTTTATCTACTGCAGTTTGTGAGCCATTCTGACTGTGTATCCAGTGTAAATGAAAGCTTGGTCTCAAAGGACTTAACCTGATAAAATAAAAGTTCTGATTGAGTAGCCAAGAAATGATTTCTCCTGTAGATTTCTGCTTAATACAGGACAGTCATATATTGTAGAGATTGAACCAAAAAAAACAACAACCCCTAAATGGAGTTGTAAAGGGGCTGCCTGGGAAACAAGCGTTTCTTTTCTCCCTGTGCCTGAAGTTGTGTGTGCGCGCAGAGTATTCTTGGAGGTTCAAGTTCTAATTTGCAACATTGAGTTAACCTGCGAAGTTGGTCTGGTACCAAATCTTGCAAATTGCTCTTGAGTTTGGTTTGTGCAGAATGTACTAGCAGAATCTGCAGGATTTGTCCAGATGTAATTATAGATCCTGTTATGCTTCTTTTAACACAAGATAGGAAGTCTTTTAGAAAGAAATGCTCTAGTTTAGCCAGAAGTTATGGGTTTGATGCCGAAATTAGCGGCTGAAATTCTATACTTGTATTACACAAAAGGACAAAACAGAGAATCCCAACTGTCCCTTCTGGCACTAATATCTATGAATTGTGTAATGTTATATCTTGACACAGGGGCCAGTTTGCTCAAGACAGAACATTGGATGTTGGGATCCATAGTCCCTTTAGACTCCAGCTCCATTTTAAAGATGAAATGATTGTTGGGCTGCATTATAGACCTTTTATTCATATTTGGCCCATGGTTAGTATTCTGTCCAGTATAGCTCTAGATTTATGGAAAGCCATTTTTACAAATGTTCTTTGGCAGAAAGAGGAAGAACATGAATGCTTGTCTTGGTGATTCACCATGATCGTATAATTAGGGTTTTGAGGTCCCAGGGAAAACAACACTGGAAAAACAAAAAAGACTGAGGGGCAAATGCAACATGTTCCAGGAAATCATACATATTACTCTGTTATATTTAGTGTCATGAGAGTAAAGAGAGTGCACTGTATTACATTATTTTATTGAAAGGCCTAATAGGCTTTGCCTTCCAAAAGCTTCCAAATAATTTGTCAGGTTGCAATTCATCAAGAATTACACTTGATGTAAGACCAAAGGCACCTTCGTAACTCAGCCTTTCTCTTTAAACAGCATTGAGCTAGAAATAAAACTGCAAATTGGTTGTGTGGTTGATCAGGGCAAAAGGATTTTGCAATGGAAAAAGAACAGCAATAATCCTAAAACTAGCCTTGCAAAGTGGGCTCTAGACTGTGTCATCACTCAGGATGGAGTATTCTTTATTACCTGCCATTGATGGCCTTAAGTAGTGGGATTGAAAAAGATATTCAATGGGTCTCATTCACTCCCCTCATCAAAACGCAAGCTGCCTGTCTCTGATAATAGAAAGCTTGCTCAGGATGTGGTGAGGGCACTCCAGGAGATGCACTAATCAGTACGTTCTGGTGGGAACTTAAAAGCTGCCATATGTGGGTGGGAGCTCAGGAGGGAGAGTGAAGTTGTACCCCCACTTCTGGCGTAGCCGTTTGGGTGACTCAAGCTTAACAGTTTGCTTTTCTTTAACAAAAAAGCACAGCTCACTCAGACAATAATGTAGACCCTTGACAAGTCTGATTTTTTTCATTAGCCAGGGTTCCAATTTCCAGAGTCTTTGTTTTTAAAATATGACCAATTGTTGTCCTTGTTCCATCTCTGTGCCAAAAAGAGAGAGAAATAGATACGGTGACAGTCTCTGTGTTCATCACTCTATCATAATTTTGTAAAAGTATGCCTTGTGAGGTATCGTTTGCAAACTCGTAAATTACTGATCATTATTGTCCTGGTAAACTGTGTGTGGTGACATTGTATGTACATTTGTAAGGTTCTACTGTATGACTTTACTAAGACATGCTCCGAGTTCAGAAAAGCAGGCATCAACCAATTCCTCAGAGACAAAAGGTAACGTGATGTCTCAGCCAGGTATCGACAAAATCAAATGCACTCTCACCTGGGTAAGTGGCCATTCTTTGGCAGGAAGAACAGTGTGAGCTAGAAATTTACATATTGTCAATAGAACAGCTAGGGGTTCCTCTATAAGCAGACTGGCTGGCTGGCTGTCAACTGAACCCTGGCTGAAGATGATGCTCAAAGTGGAGGAGAAGATATATAAAAATGAGGAACAGAGGTCCCAAATCACCTCTTTCCCCTCATCTCTACTCATGGTATCAACTATGTTTGAAAGACAAAAGAAGTATAATTGAACTGGGGGAAAGGTCCTAGCTGAAAAATCCAGCAAGACTGCTGTAAGCATATGGTGAGGGAAACCTTTTTGCTTTAAATTCACTTAGCTTGTCAAGTTAGGTATTGGTTTGTGTTTTACCTTTTATGTCTTTGTAACCAATTCTGACTTTTATGACTCATTACTTATAATCACTTAATCTATCTTTTTGTAGTTAATAAACTTGTTTAATCTAAATCAGTATGTTTGGATTGGAGTGTTTAAGATAATAAGGTTTGTACATATCATTTCCTATTAATGAGATGACAGACTTTCTATGAGCTTGTATTGTCCAGAAAGAAAGAGCTGGGCAGTACAGGACACACACTTCGGGCTAGAAGTCTGGGTCTGAGAATTTGCTGATGTCACTCTGCAATATAGTTCAGGAGTGACTGGCCAGAGTACTCATATCGTTCAGCTGGGAGTGATTTATTTTGCATGTTGTGTGTGAACAGGCCAGGAGTGTAAAAGTCAAGCCAGGTTGGGCAGTTCAGAGGCCACAGCTGTTCAACTATCCAGATTGGACCCTACGTAATGTCACGTATATCGAATGCAAACAGTATGCAGTTTCTGTCTATCTTTGGACTAGCCAGGTGATGGATATGTCAGATTCCTGTTCTTCTGTCCCAGGGTCTGCCTCTGAATTAGATCAAATCCATTCTGTTAAGATTAGAAGTCTAGGAATATGAACCTGAAATTAATGAAAGTGGAGTTAAACTAATACAAAAATGCAGAGCTGTAAAACTCCTAACACTGCAAGTATGACTCAAGTGACTGACCACTCTGTGTGTGTTAGAAGGGCATAGAGTCAAATTCCATTGCAGGCCTCTAGTCAAGGTTGACATTACAATGTGGTCCTGGGAAGGATGCTGTTATATGAATCCTGACATTGCTGTATAAAGATAGAGGCAGAAAGAGAAGCCAGAGTTTGGGCAATGCTATTGACCAGCTACTTTGGCAAACTTGAACCAAAAAGTCTCCACTTGCTAGCACTCCACAGGTGGTGTTTCAGAGTGCTATGGTCTTCTGAACCAGCCACAAATAGTGTAAATAGGGTGCTCCTTTTTACCCTTTTTCATAATGTAAGTGTAATGGGGCTTACAAACTCCATACTGAACATAGACAGAGGGGACGTGAGTCCTTCCTGTTTAAAAGCAAGCAGCTTAATCACAAGCCCATGCAGCTGCCAGAGCTGTCAATCATGGAGGCAGGAACCCACAGCTGCAACCAATAGAAGAAACAAGGCCTGCTATAAAGGAGAGAATGCATAGAACTAAAGGGAGGCAGAAAGGCCTTGGATAGTGAAAGGATGCCAGCCCAGCATTAGACTCCCTGCAAGAAAACAGCCAGGAGACTGAGACCAGAAAGTGAAGGGCTGGCCGGCTTAATTGAAGCTGTGGGTCCAAGAATTGATCTGACTGAGAAGAAACTAAGGAGGTCAGTCAGAAGAAGTCAGAAAAAGTTGAGAAGTTGAGACTCTCCCCTCAAGAGACTATCCCAAGAGGCAGTGAAAACAAGAATAAGGGCCTAGTCAACAAGATTAATCACAAGAAATATGTATTCTACAATGCCAAATTTACATGTGGAATTCATTGCCTCAATATCGCTGAGGTCAAGAAATCAGGAGCGTTTGAAAAAAGATAAGAGATTTAAAGGAACAGGTGAACAAAAAAGAAAAATGGGAGAGGGCTATATTAAAAATGAGGATTTAGGTGCCTAACTGCCTCTTTAGGCTCATAGTTGGGTCAAGTACATCAAAATGGTGTGAACTCTAGCTGATATGTAAGTGGACTGATTTTCTTAAAACACTAAAGACTTTTTTACTTTGATTAGCTGTTGGCAGGGAATCCTTAACCCTCAACCTCTGGTCAGCTAGCAGATACTAATTTATCTGTAAGTAGTTAAGAATTCAACTTGATAGATTATCTTCCTTGCAAATTGCTAATATTTCAACTTCATCTCAATGTCTAAACTTCAAGAAAGTTATTAAATCTGTGTAATCCATCATGCAATCTGTTGTTCTACTTTTTCACGCAATGAAACATTAATGCTTTTAAGATCATTTACATGTGGCCTAGCAGTTGTTTAAGAAAACAGTAATTAAACATGTTGAGATAATTAACAGTGTGCATACGATTAACAATGTGCATAGAAAGCTTTTTAGATGCCAGGCATTAATGGAGTCAATGCCAAATACATGTAATCCTACACTTCAGTTAAGATTTTAGTTCCTAATTACATTAATTTGCAATTTAAAAATAAAATCCTCTATTCAGAGTTCACTCAATCTTTTTTTTAAAAAAAGAGAGATTAGAAACCACTGCCTTGTACAGGTATAAATGACACCACAAAGTGCTAAAGGAAATCACACTGACACCTAATAAAAATAACATTGCATTATGCCCCATTTTGTAATAGTGTAAATTGGCTGACTGCACCAGGTGCAAAATAGTAGCGATTCTGTCCTTCGATCTTTTTCATTTCAAGTATATTTACGTGAGTTATCTAAGTATTTTATGTTGTACATTACATAAGATAGGCACATAGTCCAGGTCAAAAGGACAATCAAATACACTAAAAGCTAGCACCACAGTTTGACTCATTCAATTCTTTCACTTATATAATTAGTTTTCTAGCTAATGTATCCACTGATGTCAAACAAAATGAAAACATTATGGTAGTGTGATGCATCTGAACATTCTCCGGAACAAATTTCAATAAATGACCTCTTTATTGCTTCAGAATTAAACATTTGAGGTTGCTAAATGGCTGCCTTTCTGGACCAGTGGTTAGAGTATCATCCTTGGTATTGTCTAGCCTGACGTTGGGGGCCAATAGTGGTTATTTCCTCAGCCTCACTAATGCTAGAGTATTTACTTTACAATATCCCATCTTTGCTAAGAGCAGCTTGGTTCCTGTGGTGGTAACACTGGAGGAGAGCGCCAGTGTAGATAAGGCACCGGCATCTACCCCACATTAGCAATCATGTTATACAAAGGGATTCTTTGTGTGTTCAGGCAGGCTGTATCAGATATGCATTTGTAACAGGACATAGAATTTCACCTAGTGATTTCTTTAATTCATCCCAATAACTGGCAGTTGAACTACAATCAGGATAAGAATTTTAATGGCCAATTTATTTTATACATCTTTCCAGATAAAGGGCCAGGTCTTCTTTTGATGCATGTAAATAAATACATACAGATATACATTAGCTGAGTGTAGTCCAAATTGTTAGAACCTATTTTGTCCTGAAACTGTTTTGATCTTTTTATTGTCTATAAAAGACATTGACTTAAGAAACATGGTGAAAAGGGCCAGTTGTCCCAAGTATAGCCATGCTATAACTGTGGTTTCTGAAATTCATTATGATCAATACTTAAAGGAGAGGGTTAGTTAATAGTGTATGGTAAAGTTCTGTTCTCAAACACACAGAGAGCTCTACATAGTGTCCAGGGGAAGAACCCACATGCATCGCAGGGAAGGATATGAGCCATAAATGGAGTGTATATTCCTCACAGGGAAGGCCCTGAATGGATGAACACCAAAGCAGTTAGTGGATTATTGTAACTAAAAATCTGAAAGCATTGTCCCAGTGCTTGTTAGCATGGGGAGAAACAAGGAAAATATTAAGATGGATGAATAAAACTACTGGATGCCATTCAAAGGAAGTTATTCAAAGAGGTGGGTTAACTCATATTTCGAATATTGTGCTCAATTCTTATTGTCTCTTTAAATAAGGGATGTTACAGGAAAGACAGTCGAACATAACCAGAATGATTCAGTGACTCAGGAACTTTTGTTACACAAAGACTTGAGAAACTAGGGCTTTCTTTTGATGGAAAGAGAAGAACATAACATTCTAAAGGGACTACAATGGAGAGCTGATACAAGACTATTTGAGCTTGTATCAAACAGAGAGACTCAAGGCATGAACTGAAGCAAAGAAAGGGTCAAACTTTAAAGGAATTCAGGCGGTATTAATTTGTGCACACAACTTCATCTGCAAAATACTCTTAAAGGCATCATTCAGAGCAATGTATATAAATAGTTTTAAAAAGGAGTTAGATCATTAATCACAAAGAAAAATAGTGTGGAGTTCAACTGGTGACTCGTCAGAAAAGTCAATAACTTGGATGAGCTACCTGGTGTTCCTCTATCCCTTTCCTAATATTTAATAATAAAGCTTTAAGCAGGGAAGTCAATCATGGTAACACTGAATTCCTTGCCTTCTAAGGGTCTCTTTCTGATTCTGACAGAACAAGGAGCAACAGTCTCAAGTTGCAGTGGGGGAGGTCTAGGTTGGACATTAGGAAAAAGTTTTTCAATAGGAGAGTGGTGAAGCACTGGAATGGGTTACCTAGGGAGGTGGTGGCCTCTCCATCTTTAGAGGTTTTTAAGCTGAGGCTTGACAAAACCCTCGCTGGGATGATTTAGCTGAGGATAGTCCTGCTTTGGGTAGGGTGTTGGACTAGATGACCTCCTGAGGTCTCTTCCAACTCTAATATTCTATGATTCTATACTCAATGTTACTCTAATCATAGCAAAGCACTTAAACATGTGCATATATTGAAATATGTGGGTAGTTATACCCAAATGTCTGTGTGTTGCTGGATTAGGATCTAAGGGTTTTTAGAAATCATGTAAAGTCATATAATCTTCATTAAAGAGATAATACCCATTGGCTTCACTTTCAGGAGATCAGACTAGATTATCATAATGGTTCCTTATGACCTTATAGTCTATTAAATGTTTTGTTTGTTCAGTTCATTATCTTATTCTGTGTTTTCAAAACTCATGACTCAGGGCACAAAAACTGTGTGAGATGACTTAAAATCATGTTTGTTCTTAAAATAATATATTTGGGGTTCTTTTTATTGGCCTATTGGTTTTTGGACCTTTCGAGTACACTCAAGTCAAATTTTCAAGCTTTTCTCCACACCAATGAAGGTGAAAAATTTATATTTAAAAAACTATAGATGAGTTTCTTACATATTCACATGATTCCAGAATCTGTGGCTAGTAAACAAAAACCTACTGAATATTGCAAGGCTTGTGATAAAATCATGAGAATTGGCAACACTATAAATATCCCATTTTTTATCTTAGAAAAGCAGATTCATGACTGAGGTCTACAAAAATGTATGCACCTCTTTAACTGTAAAATATGCATAGTCCCATTGGCTTCACTTGCCCAAGTGGGGCCAAAAAATTACTAGCTATAGCTAATTCTACAAGGTTATGGGACTGTGCTCATCACATAGCAGGTTAGAATCTAGCTTGAGGTTTCTGAGCAAATTCATGGTTCAAAACAATCCAAGGTTTGTTAAAAGCAGCAGAAACTAATTTTTGAAGCTAAAATTGCTTTCTTTGCAGCAATAAGAAACTGTATATCCTAACATTGTTTGAATGTAAAAGTAAAAAACTGTAAGTGCTTCTGTCATTCGTATGAAGAACTTTACCTCTTGCAGAATCCTACTGAGTTAATCTCCCTCCCCAAATTTTTATTTGTATGACAAAGCACTGCCTGATTGTATTTAGATGGTTATTTTCCCATTGAATGAATTTTCATCAGCATTTTTTGGCTTTGGGGTCTTACATATTTAAAGCTGCTTATTTTTAAAAGCCACATATATAATTTCCAGGTAGGAAAGATTCCTAAAAATGCAGAAAGACTCAACCTCTTAGCTTCTTCTGTAATTATAATAACATTGTGAAAGGCAGGAAACAGTTCCACTTTTTAGAAAAGGCCCTTGGTGTGCCATCCCCATTGTTTAATGATGTCTTGCATTGTTGGCTGAAGTTTAACCTGGTGAGTAGTTTCAAAAGTAAAAATGACAACTCTCCAGGAAGAATGAATATTAAGGGGGAGAAAAAGAAAGAGATCCATCACTGTGATGTGATAATAGAACTTTATTTTATTCCTAATGTGAGTGCTGGCAGCAATCTGAGGCATCATGTAGCAGAATATATTTTAGTGTGACTTTTGTAGCTTTTTGTGGCAATCCAAGCTCATTTCAAACTATAATTAGTTAATCACTAGCAATTTTCAGATATGAGTCAAGCTAATTTCCAGACAATCAACCCATTAGATGGTTTCATTGAACAGCACTGGATACAATGTTTATGTTTATGTCCATTAGCATTGCCACTGACGGTTATACTGAGATGTGAAGAAATGGGTCTACATCTCTGAACTGCAGAGAATCGGAGACTGCCAAATATTTTGTACCCATTTCCCCATCCTCCACTTAAGCTTATTTAATGGGGAGGGAGTGTCTCGGAATGCAGAGGAGTCATTTAAGATGCTAACTCTAGTGTGAAATAATGGATTAGCTTCTGTTCAGCTTTCAAGGTCAGAGTTTTCACTGAGCATAAAAAGCAGTGAAAATAAAAGCATTCTGTTAATCTAGGTCATTCGACGTGTTTATTGCTTTTTCAAGAAGTTTCATATTCAAGCCCCATGCAACATCACTGGCATACATCAATGTATAATATCAGACAGGAATGTGACCTGTTTTATTTAAGTTTCAATTTGTCCCCTATTTCTAATATTTCAGCACCTCACAGACATTAAGGAACTTATCCAAACAACACACCTGTGAAGTAAGGAAGGATATTATCTCATTTTACAGAGACTGTGTGACATATTCCAAGTTACAAAAGAAATCTATAGCAGGACTAATGATAGAAAAAAGTTCGCCTTAGACCAAGTCCTGTGATTTAACCACAAAATCAGCTTTCCTTTGAGAGTATTGAATTGATTTATAAAAGCAACGTGGGTTAAAGTAAGCAAAAGTTACTTAGACTGTGATCCCATTAAGTCCAAGGGAGCCTTTCCATTGAATTTTGTTCTGGGTTAGATCAGTCCCTCAGGTCTGGTTCTTGGAGTAGTAAGATGCAGGACACAGGGATATAGACAAGAACTTCACCAACAAGGCTTTGTAGCACATGAGTGACATTGAAATTTAGTTTAATAAAAATTGTTTTGAAGTCCTTCCCAGCATTCCCCTGGTCATTCAACATCCACTGATGAGGTCCTTCCTCTTGTTTGGCATTTCCCTTCCCCTCGACATCTTCAAATTACAGAAAATGTAGGGCTAGAAGGGACCTTGAGAAATTATCACATCTAGCCACCTGTGCTGAGGCAGGACCTAGTAAAACAAGACCATCCCTGACAGGAGTTTGTCCAGCCCTGGTGTTAAAAAATCTCCAGTGATGGAGATTCCCCAACCTCCGTTTATAGAAATTTATTTCAGAGCCTAACTACCCTTATTAGGCAAAGCTTCCTAATATCTAATCTAAATCTTTCTTGCTAAAGTTAAGTCCATTACTTCTTGTCCTATCTTCAATGTATATGGAGAAGACTCATAGACTGTAAGGTCAGAAGGGACTAATATGATCATCTAGTCTGACCTCCTGCACAATGTAGGCCACAGAACCTCACCTACCCGCCCTCTAATAAACCTCTAACCTATGACTGAGTTATTAAAGTCTGCAAATCATGGTTTAAAGACGTCAAGGTACAGAGAATCCACCAGCAAGTGAACAATCCCCCATGCTACAGAGGAATGCAAAAACCCCACAGAGCCTTTGCCCATCTGCCTTGGGGGAAAATTCCTTCCCGATACCAAATATGGTGATCAGTTACCATGTGGGCAAGACTCACCAGCCAGATGCCCAAAAAAGAATTCTCTGTAATAACTTAGAACCCACCCCATCTAACATCCCTTCACAGGCCATTGGTATATCTACCAGAAGTAGTCAAGGATCAGTCAATTATCAAACTAGGCTGTCCCAACATACCAACCCCTCCATAAATCTATCAAGCTCAATTTTGAAGCCATATATTTTTTTTTTTTTGCCCCTATTTCTCCCTTTGGAAGGCTGTACCAGAACTTCACTTCTTTGGTTAGAAAGCTGCATCTAATTTCAAGTCTAAACTTCCTGACAGCCAATTTATAGCCATTAGTTCTTGAATCCACACTGGCACTGAATTTAAATAATTTCTCTCCCTCTCTGTTATTTATCCCTCTGATGTATTTATAAAGAGCAATCATATCTCCCCTTAACCTTCATTTGGTTAGGCTAAATAAGCCAAGCTCTTTAGAGTCTCTTCTCATAAGGCAGGTTTTCCATTCCACAGATCATCCTAGTAGCTTTTCTCTGTACCTGTTCCAGTTTGAATTCATCTTTCTTAAACATGGGAGACCAGAACTGCACATGATATTCCAGATGAGGTCTCACCAGTGTCTTGTATAACGGTACTAATAACTCCCTATCTCTACTGGAAATACCTCGTCTGATGCATCCAAGGACCGCATTAGCTTTTTTTCACAGCCATATCACATTAGCAGCTCATAGTAATCCTGTGATCAACCAATATGCCTAGTTCCTTTTCCTCCTCTGTCACTTCCAACAGATGTATCCCCAGCTTATAGCAGAAATTCTTATTAGTCCCAAAATGCATGACCTTGTACTTTCCACTTAAAATTTCATCCTATTTCTATTACTCCAGTTTACAAGGTCATTCAGATCTTCCTGGATGAACTGATCATCATTCTCTTTATAGTATCCCTTAACTTATTTAAAGATAGTTACTAGATCCCCTCTCAGTCTTTTTCTCTAGACTATACATGTCCAGTTATTTTAAACTTTCCTTATAGGTCAGAACTTCTAAATCTTTTATCATTGTTATTAGTCTCTACATTGTGTCTTTCTTGAAGTGTGGTGTGAATTGGACACAGTACTTCAGCTGAAGCTTCACCAGTGCTGAGGGGGACATTTTCCATGTCTTACATACAACACGCCTGTCAAAACACCCCAAAATGATATTACCCTTTTTGGCAGTTGTATCACATTGTTGACTAGTTTTCAAATTGTGATCCAGTATAACCCCCAGAACTTTTCCAGCAGTGCTACTACCAAGCCAGTTATTCCCCATTTTGTAGGTGTGCATTTGGCTTTTTCCTTCATAAGTGAAGTATGTTATACTTGTCTTTGACAATAGAGTGTAAAGCATGGTTATAAAAATTGAATGAAAGTTAGTCATCAATGAAAATATTGAATAGTACTGGACACAGAATTGAACCCTTTAGGAATCCACTCATCCTCCAAGTTTGACAGAAAACCATCGACAACTACTCTTTGAGTATGATCTATCAATCAGCTGTACACCCTCCTTATGGTAATTTCATCTAGACCACACTTCCCCAGTTTGCTTAAGATAATGTAATGTGAGACAGTGTCAAAAGCGTTCCTAAAATCAAGATTTATCACATCTACTGCCTCCTTCCAATCCACGAGGCCAGTAACCTTCTCAAAGACAGAAATTAGGTTTGTTTGGCATGATTTGTTCTTGACAAATCTGTGCTGGCTATTTATAATACTATTATTCTCTAGGGGCTTACGAATTGAGAAGTTAGGCTGGCTGTTCCCTTTTAAAGAGATGTGCCATGTTTTCCCTTCTCCAGACCTCTGGAAGCTCACCTGTCTGTCAGGAGTTCTCAAAAATAATTGCTAATGGTTCCAAGATTGATTCAGCTAATTTCTTAAGTACTCTAGGATTCATTTCATCAGGCCCTGTCAACATTAATACATAAAATGTATCTAGATATTCATTAATCTAGATATTCTTTACCTCTTTTGGCTTGTTTCTTTTCCCTTGTTAATATCAATTGTATTGATTTTTTGTTCGCCATTTACTTTTTTAGTGAAGACTGAAGCAAAATAGTCATTGAACACCTGAGCTGCCTTGGTTTTACCATTTGGTTTTATCATTTACCAGTTCTCTTACCCCACTATGTAGAAGACCTACACTTTCCTTCATCTTTCTCTTGCTCCCAAAGTATTTAAAGAACCCTGATGCCTGCCATAAAAATGGATTCTCTCAAGAAACTCCAGATGGCTGCAGGAAAAACATTGATGTCGTCTTCTACTGCTGCCTTCTTCATCTCAATGCTCTTTCTGTAGAGAATATGGAAGGTCAAGTCTTCCTTGCAATGTGGCAAGGTATTCTAAATGTGCACCCACTTAAATCTTTGAGAGAGAGCTCAAACGTGGTCCAGTAGAAATTATTTCTTAATTAAGGAACACGTTCTAGGGACCAGTGCTGTTTAATATTTATTGAAGATCTTGAAAAAAGAGAAAATTGAAGAGACAAAATTTGCAGGTGACACAAAAATATTTATCATAGGTTGGTCAAGATTAACCTGCGAGGAACGTCAGGCTGACATAAAAAAAACAAACAAAAAAAATACCCTTAGATGATGATAGCTGAAACTCAGCAGCAATGAATACAAGGTAATTCAGAGTGTAAGGAATTATTTAAACTGCTAATACACATTACTGGATTCTAAATTAACTGTAATAATACACAGGTCTATTCCATGAATCGCTCTGTACAGCCTAAGAGAGACCTCTGGTCAATGTGCAGGCGTGGTCAAAAAGGCAAACAAAATGTTAATATGTCGATGAATGGAATAGGCATTAATAATCAAAATAGTGTAATGTCCGTGTTTAAATCCTATGCTATACCTCTATCTGGAGTACTGTGTTTGGTTTTGCTCAATCCTTCTCAAAAAAGAAATAGCAGAAGTAGAAATTCACAGCTGGAAATAAAATGATTGGCATGAGGACGAAGCAAGATTGAGACGAGTAGGTCTGTTTAGTATAGAGTAGTGGAGTCTGTCAAAACATGATAGTTGCACAGAATAATGAATGGTATAGATATGCTCAGTTTGTATCCTATGAGATAAAAACCAAGTGAGATTCTACTCAATTAAGGGGCAATATATTTAATGTTGATAAAAGTGAATTCCTTTTTTACACAATGAATATTTAACCTGTGGGACTCTCAGTAAGTGATATCACTGAGGCTGAAGCTTTGTATGACTCAAAAAAAGATAGGACATGTATATGGGTCATGAGAACATCCCCAGTTACATTGGAGATAATTAGAGAGAGAGAGAGAGAGAAAGAAAAGCCATCATACTTTTGATGTCAACCAACAACTGAATGACCTCTGTTAGGAAACAATTTCCCTATCGATGGTCATTCCATGACTGTCGATTTAAGATTTACTTGTGCCTTCATTTGAAGTATCTAGAAATGACTAATTGCAGAGAAAAGATACCAATTTAGATAGCTATTGGCATAATCTAGTCTAGCAATTCCTACATTCTGTCATACATTTGTCTCAAAACAGGTACAAAATAGCGCTACAAAAGGAGCCATATTTTGGCCATCTTGGCAGTGCCTGTCCAACTCCCTTACAGGTGCTCATGCAATTACTTATGGCATGAACACACACAATCTTAGCAGGGGAGAGCCCATGGGGAGAATAGCTACACTCTAAATCGCAAATGTTTTTGTAGAATAAGTCAACAGTGTGGGTTTGAGAAGTATTCAGGAGCAAAAACATGTGTTCTGTACACAGAAAAGACAGACTAAATTTCTCCTGAGATTCACAGGAGACATGAATATCCCGAGAACTATGCAATTTTGGGCGTATGGCAAACATTCAGATTCTCGTTCTCAGTTAAGCATTTCAGCCACACTTAAGCCTTTGATTTTGTTTTTGAGATAAGCAAAGACAGCTTTGACTCTGGAATTTGGTTAATTGTTTAATGTTTTTACAGGGCATTGTATTGCCTGGGAAAGGTTCAGTATCATAACTGGTACCCGCAGTCTCATGTTTTGAAAAAAGAAGAAACAATTCAATGTGTTAAATATTCCTCTAAATTAAACTGAACCCAAACTTTAGAATTTTGTACAAGGCTCATATAGATTTGTTTGTTGTTTTTGGTGCTCACTTGGTCGGGTGTCTGCCATCCAGTTTGTAGCGTCTGCAACCTTTTGGAGTTCCCTTTCATCTGGATCTTGCTTGTTGGATGAGCATTTTGCATATATATAGATAAGTAAGCTGTGGTATCCAAAGGCTACAGAGAAGAGAGGTGGTGGTTTCTCTTCTTCTGCTTCCCTAAAGCAGAGGAATGTAGGGTGACCAGATAGTAAGTGTGAAAAATCAGGATGGGGGTGGGGCATAATCTGCACCTATATAAGACAAAGCCCCAAATATTGGGACTGTCCCTATAAAATCTGGACATCTGCTTACCCTAAAGGAATATAACTTCATATGTAGATTGGGTGGATTTTTTTTGTTTTTTTTTTATTTAGACCAGTAATTCTGAGCAGAAGGCTTTACTGAAAAGTTTTATGTTGATCTGAACACCTTCATTCATGCTCAGTCCGATCTCTTCCAGCAAGTCACTGAACAGCTATGCTACTCCTGCTGCTAAGAATACTCTGTTCCTAGTGCCTGATAGCCAGAACTGGACCTATAGCTGTACTATCCCTATGCAATGTAATTTTGAGGGAACATGGAAGGTAAGGTGATTTCAGAACTGGTTAGGTTCCAGTCCATTAAGTGCCTTGTAGATTAGAACCAGGACTTTGAACTCTGTGCTGAAGCAAATGGGGAGTAAGTGAAATTTGTGAAGCGCAGGTGCAAAGCATTCCCATCAATCTGTGCGGCTAATGAGGCAAGCTGCTGCATGCTGTCCCAGCTTCAGTTTTTTGATAGCGGTCATGTCCACAGTCCACACAGTCTAAGTTACAATAGACAAATTTGGGGGTAACAAAAACAATGGGATGTGCATTCTCTTGTATCCACCTCTTTATCTTCCACTTTGTCTCCTATGGTACATTTTAATTGTGTGATCTGCACAAGTACAGTGTGCACGGTCTTATATAAAGGTACATTGAGCCGTGTGTCATCCATAGTTTATTTGCTCAATTTATTTGTGCTATACAGCTTATCAGAAGTGCATATCAGAGTGATACAAAGTACACATTTTGTCTCAACTCACAGGCTAAAATAAAGCATCTGTTCCTTTGCTGTGAATTTTCTCCTCTTTTGTGATTAGATCCATAAAAGTGCATGCATAATAATTATAGCTGCTTTGGTGGCTATTTCGTTAGCATTGTGTTGGGCAACCAGTGCTATAATAGCCGAAAAGTGGGTCCCAAACCTGCCTGTCACTGAGGGTGTTTACCATACTAATTATATCACAAGAAAACATTGATACTTGATGAGATTTCTAGCACATTTGTTTTAATGAGTAAAAAAAAACCAAACCTTAATTCAGCAAATTTATCCTTAATTTCTCCTCACATTGTTTCTGTGAGCAGATTGCAATTTCCTCAAGTGTATTCATTATTCAAAATAATTCAATTAATTTTTCTAGTATATTTTAACATAATTGACTGATTGCAAACAGTTCTCTGCAAATATTTTCTCATCTTACACTTCAATTCTTCTGTTATTTAGACTACAGGATTATTGGGGCACAGACCATCTTTTTCTTAGGTGTTGTATGGTGCTTAGCACAACAGAGGTCTATGCACTATTGCAAGACAAACAGTAATATTTGGTATTTACTATTCTGTATTGTAGCTATCCTGCTTAGCTGTGATTGGTCACACAAGTCATGTGATTTGGTCACATGTGATTGGTCAAACAAGTCACATGATTCAATGACCAGAATCACATAGGAGCATTTCCAACATGAGAACTCATAAGAGCAAGATTGAAATTGGCTTTCCATGAATATTTGTGTGGGGGGAAAAGGTCAACCGTACAAAGTTTCAGGGAAAAGTAGTTAAAGTTCAGCAGAGGTTAAGAAAAAATTTCAAAATTTGTCATTGACTTTAGTTTTTTAATCATAACTGAAACTCCAAACTGTGCTGGATGTGCTGTAGTCTTGTAAAATCAGGGTGAGTGATAGTCTATCATAAGTCTACTTTGCATTTTTATAAGAACTTCTATTTAAGGAGTTCAAAGTATTCTAGAAACTGGCCAATTTAGCCCCACAATATCCCCATGCAGTTGGGGTATATTATTATTCCCATGTTACAGATATGGAAATTGAAGCACAGAGATTCGTGCTCATAGAGGAATCCTCTGACAGATATAGAAATAGAACCCAGGTATCCAGACTCCCAGATCATTCATTTAGCACCAACCAGCAGGACTAATGCCATTTTTTCAATGAGCTATTCTCCTCACTGATGGCAAAGGTTAGTGGTTATGAGAGAGAGGAAAGCTTGATATACTGGGAAATGTATAGCTCCTTTGAAAAGACAAAGCAAGTGGATTGGAGGGATTATGAAGTCAACATTTCAGGTCTAAAATAGGGATTAAATTAGCTTTATACTAATTTGATAGATAAACAATTTTGCATTAAAAATAAATCCAGAACAATGGACAAGAGAAGGCTTATAGTAAAAGAGAAAGTGTAAGAATACTTGGCTGCAGACACAGAATGAACTGTAATCTGTCTCTGCTCCTCTCACAATTATTTTCTAGCAAGATTAAGATTTATTGAGCCCTGTTTGTTCAAGATGAGCAATGGTTTCCTCCCCAAAGCTAGTTATTGAACTGTGAGTGTTCATTCCATAGGACTAAGTATTGGATACCTATTTATCTCCTTTTTAGGACTATACTTTCATGAAAATGATTAAGGATGGCATGTGAGGTAAATATACCTGGTAAAGTTTTCAGACACATCAGTATTCTAACCTAAAAGATGGCTTGAACCATTGCAAAGTAAAAATGGCCACAAAAACTTTGCTAATCTCAGAGTTACCCAGAAGAGCTAGCCTTACAGCAAATATCCATCTATGTAGGCAATACCTATGCAGTGCCTACAAGGTTGCAAGGAATTGAGAAAGAAGTGGGTTGCCCTTGCAGCATAGTTTGCAGTTCACTAAGATGAGGCTATGTGCACACCGATGGCAGCAAATTCGCCATGGTCTCAGATGGTTTGTTTGTTTTTTCCCCCAGTTTCATTGCATGGCAGTGAAGACACACTCAATTGATCCAGACGTCAATCTAATAAAACCACCTCCTCAAAAAGCATAGTGCTGCATCAATCGGAACACATTTCCTGTCACCACAGTGCAGTGGAGATAGCACGCTAAAGGGAAGTTATGAAGTTGACAGGAGTTATGCAAGCTATTCTGTGTAGCTTGCGCATAACTCCTGTTGACTGTTGCCAAATTTTGCCAGCAGTGTAGACTTGCCTCAAGACTAAGATGAGGCATGTGGTTTTAAATAGGTATTTTAAGGGCAGGTCTACATTGCCAGCAAAATTTGGCAGCAGTCAACAGGAGTTACGCAAGATACACAAAGTAGCTTGGGTAATTCCCATCAATTTCGTAACTTCCCTTTAGCACATTGTACTGTGCTGACGGGAAATGTATTCCCATTGATGCAGCGCTATGCTTTTTGGAGAGGTGGTTTTATTAGGCTGACTTCCGTCTCAATTGAGCATGTCTTCTCTGCCACTCAATTGAACTGGAAAAATCAATCTGACAGTGGCGAATTTGCCACCATCAGTGTGTATGTAGCCTAAGAGTCTTGGAGGGGAAGTAACTTGAGGGGAAGTAACTTGGAGGGGAAGTGCATGAATCATGCACTGATTCATTGTGATGAGACGAGAACTCATGATCCTACGTGCCCTGAGGCCTTTCTTTAATCATCAGTACCAAAAAGCTTCCTTGTAATATTTTTTTTCAGAAGACACAAACTTTGCATAGGATTAATATTTATTCACGTGCCAGATGGCCACCCATGCACCTGTGTGCTACCAGGAAAATCCTGTAACAACCCTAACCTCTCCCCAGGTAGAAGCCTCAGACCTGAATGATTCCAGAGTGACTGGAAAAGGGATAACCAGAGAGTGCAATTGTCCCTTAAGTGCTCTTATTAGCACCTACATCATCTACTGCCATCTGGCATCTCTTGTAGAGGGGTGCTGTAAACAAGAATTTAAGAGGCTAGATTTTAAAGAAGAAATATGTCCTTGAAATATAGGCCCATCTGCTTGTCCATGCTACATATCTTTCTAGAATCCTACCTCCCCTCCTTATCATTTTACTTCCCTAATGAATCTGCATAACAAGATTTACAGTGGGTTTGATGTTTGTCTTGTTTTTGTAAACTATTGTTAATAGAACAACACTAAATGGTGATACTTTCAAGTTTGTTCTTTGTAGTAATGGGCAAATCTCACAAACAGAGCTGAAGTCTCAGAGTAACTGGCTTTCTCGCAGTATCTTTAGAGAGGTATGTTTTTGTCAAGAAGTAAAACCTTCTGCATGGGAAATCACTAAACAGAAAACCAATCCTGTCTGAGAATTGACAGCATCAGCCAGTCTAATCTCTCAGGCTATATCTACCTTACAATCAGAGTAGGTGACTGCAGCATGTGCAGGTAACCCAAGCTATCACCCATAGTGGGGAAGCCCAGGGACATATTTATAGCCTGTGCTGAAATCTGTGCTGCTCCAGCTTCATTGCTGCTGGTGCTATCTAGATTAAAGCTAGCTCGGGGATTTCTATGCATGATGCAGTCACATCTCCAGTTGCAGTGTCGACATATTGTCAGCCTGCAGCTAATGTTTAGTGAATATTGGGTCCAGAATACAGAATGTCGTGTTTTTCCAAAATAACTTGCCTCAGTAATGGCAGCTGCATGTCTGGTAAGGTAACATGTTGACAATAGTAGTTACAGACATTATCGTGCTTGAGAGTCCACGGTTTAGCAAGGAACCTTTTTGGAGTAGGGACTATTTTTTCCTCTTTTGTTTGTATTGCAGCTAGCACAATAGGGTCCTGGTCCATGATTACCTCAAGACAAATGATAAATAATCAGCATTTGACTTTAACATTGGCAAAGCATTCACTGCTATATGTCCTCTCGTGGTGCACTCATGATAGACATCAGCCTCTTCCCATTTCAGCATTTCTCTCAATCAATACAACTGGCTAACAATGAGTAAGGACAAAACTGTAGTCAGTGCAATTATATTATATTGGCATAAAACCTGAGAAAAGAGATGGCATACATGAAAACAACAGAAAATGCTGCCCCGTGATGAGAGTTCACTTAAATAAATAGGTCTTGGATTCTGTTTGAATTCTGTTGGCTGTAACAAAATGTTGTCTTCTATGTTATATGGTAACCTTGGACAACTGTATTCTTCCCCTTTGCAATACATACAGACACCTAATTCTTGCTTCCTGAAAGAAATAGTTCTTGGTATGTATGTCAATCACCCATGATGAGATTTATTTAGTTGAAAGTAATTCTGTTTGGCAAAATGGAATTGTATAGTAAATCTTAATTGTAACCAGATGTTTGAATACAGACTTTCATCCCTTGAATTGGCCAATATGCACTCCCTTGCATTTTGAATTTCTCATTAATCTACTCACTAAACAATTAGACACCTATCATTGATGTAACTATAATGAGGGATCCTATTAACTCAGGAAAAGCCTAAGGACTAGGTTGTGATTCTGGAGTATAATTTTCCGAAGTGCCTAAGTTCCACTTTGACAAATTACTTAGGAGCCTAAGTCTCATCGAGAGTCAATGGGGCTCATGCTCAGAAATGCATAAAACACTTTTTGAAGGGTGATTTTTTTATTTTTATTTTTTTTGAAAAGTCAGTGGTGAGTTTTGGCCATTTTGAAATGAAACATTTCAAGGTTTATTTTCCAACATATTTTATTTGGAATCAAAACATTTTTCTTTTTCTTTCATAAAGGTGATTCATTTAGAAATTTTGTTAATTAAAAAGCTAAATAAATATTACATGTTTCATTCAGCCAAAACCTTTTTTGTTTTGTTTTGTTTTTGTTTGGGGATTTTTGTTTCAGAAAGGAAAAAATGGAAAATAAATCAGTTTAAATTCAAACTAAATGATTTTTTTAGTTTTTGGTTTGAATCCCAAACCAAAAAAAAAACAAAACCAAAACCCCAAACAGTTAGTCAGTCAACTGTACTCAAGCCCTATTTTCTATAAAACCATGTTGACTGACATTAATTATCATTTTGTCCTTTAATTCTTTGTCAGTTGACTCCAGTATCAGCTTTTCCATTATTTTGCTTTGGTTTGAGGGCAGCCTAACTGGCCTATAGGTACATGAATCATCCCAGTTGCCCTTCTTAAATACTGGCACAACATTATCATTCTTCCAGTCTTCTGGAATTACTTCAAGTCAGTTAGGTGCTTTTGAAAAGGTTTTCCCTGGACTATATGCCTCCACAAAATAGGAAGGCTACATTTACACTGAAGGTGTAATTCCCAGCTTGCATGTTGAGTACAATCCAACTTGGGCTTTTTGGGTATGTCCTTACCAAGGCTAGCCTAGATGCTGCTGCCTGTGCTACCCCAGCAACACTACTATTTTTATTGTGCGCACATGTCCATGCAAACCGGGAATCACACCCCCAGCTCCCAGTGTAGATGCCCTAGCACTGATTAAGTAATCTTAATACTCCTATATCGTCTACCTGCACCTTTGACCTGGCAGCATAGGACAGAGCAAGCTATTTACCTTGCAGGAGCAAGTAGGTGAGGAGTGAAAAGAAAGGTATGGGGAATGGGCAGGGCCCTATTTGCGATTCAGAGTAAATGGATGGTTAGTAATTTAATGTTGCTAGGGGCAAGTGCTAAATCACAACGTCCTCACCCCCATAGCACGAAGGAAGTAGGGGAGGATTTTGACTCAGAAGTGGGTGGTGGACTCACTATGCTTGTCAGAGACATTCCTCTCTTGGTGCAGTTTACACATCACCCCTTGCTCAGGTCTTTGCCTCAACTCTCAGCCTTGCACTTGCAACTTTCACTTTCACTAGGGAAGAAGAGCCCGCTGAATGCTGGGAATGGAATGGTCCTTGAAAAGAAGAGAGGAGCAAACCGCCAGCTACAGTGCATTTCTTTGCCATTCTTATGAGCTGTCAGTGGAATTAGCCCTTGTTTCATCTTTCTCCAGACTGTCTCTCATGTAAACTTGTGTTTTCTAAAATAATATCTCCCACTAGGGAAACACATCAGAGCTTTGAAATTTATCCTGGAATGTTTGCTGAATGGGCTTAAAGGCATGATAAAACATTTCCCTAGCAATTTATTTCAAGAGTTTATTTAATATAGCTATCAAAGAAAGTGATATTCTAATACCAAGCAACATCTAGGAGTGCTGAATCCATCCAAAGGAATACCTTTTGCTGGGTTTTTTTAAATGTAATGGATCTTTCCATTTCCTTTTGAGTGTATTGAAGCCCCATCAGCTTTCTATCACCAATATTGTATAATTTCTTCAGTTTGTGCAGAGAAGAGATTATCACTGGACAATTATTTGATTAATAAAGCAAAAATATAGTAGACATATTTTTCATCTCCATACCAACAGGCAGGGGAGAATGAAAGTTATGAAGTTTGCTTTTCTCATGGCAGAATTCAAGGGATGAAGGAGACACATATTTTTACAATGTGTTGACCTAAGAGGCACAGAATAACAAGGTTTAAAAGGAAAAAGGGTATGTGTAAAATAAATCCAGAGTAAAGAAATATTGCCTGCATATTGCAAACACTCATATGCCATGAAAGGCTGAGAAATGCAACAAACTCTGGTTTGGGGAACTGAGAAAATGGAAGGCAGATTTTAAAGGCAGAACTTTCTGAAATATTCCATTATAGAGGAAACTGCAGTTAAAAATAAAGCAGCTTTGCTGTGTGAAATGTCTGAGACTCATCCACTATGACCTCCCCTGGCCTAAGAAACAGAAAACTGCTTTTCTTAGGGCTGATGACCCCACCACCACCTTTCCTCCTCCTGCTCTCACCCACCCCCCACACCAACCACATCAAGTACTGCCAAAACCAGATTTCAGTGATTGGGGCATCTTCAAAAGCATTTATTGCTCGAAAGATTAAAGGCTGTCTGAGGGATGATAGGTTTGCTAAGTCTTATGGAAAGAAAATAGCACATATTACATTGGGTCATATACATGCTATATCAGAAAGGCAGCTGAATTGATCCCAGTTTCTCTGAAAAGCCACTAATCTTTCTCGAAAAACCTTTCTTGCCAGAACCTGATTCTCGTCCATGAGAGAGCAGACTTGTGAAGACTATAGTTGAATTCTGAAAAGCCACAGCTCAAAGCAGAAAAGTCATGCCCTACCTTTAGGTTGCTCTGGAATCAGCAATTTTCAAAAAGGAAGCTGGGCAGCATCTGATTTTTTTTTAATGTTAAACAACCTCTCAAAGTACCTAGCTTATTTTGTGCTCTTCTCCATCAACATGCCTGTCCATTTGGATTTTTAGAAGGTAGCTGTTCGGTAAGGCTATAGTACCCAGCTGCAACTGCGCCATTTGTTGGCAAATGGTAAGAGTTATTTCTGCTGCCACCAGCACTCAACTAAAAACCATGCTGAATTTATAGAGTCAACAACTAATGCTGCTTTATTCCTGCCCTGAAACATCCTTTGCTACATTAGTCCTGGGCCTCTACACAACTCTGCTACTTCACCTAATTCTAGTCACGTAACACTTCTGCAATCGCACTCTCTTATTCAGAGACTGCCAATAATGGCAAGGCACATTGTATAAAGGATCGTATTAAAACTGCGGCAATAGTCTGTTAGTGGGACAAGTCCAGCACACTCATTTTCACAGGTACCCTACTTAGATCAGGACGTTGTACTCCAGAGGTACAAAGTAATTGTGCCAAATTTGATATGCAATCCAACATGGCGTATGTTCAAAGTTCACATGTAGCTCAAGTTGCTTGTCTGTATTATGTTTATATGCTCTTCCTAGAATTTGTTCTACATAGTTTGTGTCTATGACCAGGTACAGGATGACTTGACTCCTCAGGGTTTATTAATCATAAGTTAGTTGCTATAAAAATACTTAGTTTTAAACTACAGTCCACCTAACTCATGGGCTGTACTTTCTCCCTTTCTAAGTACTGAAGTTTCTTCTTAGACCCTATTTTTTCAATGACCTCTGTGGGTGCAGGGCCCCTACCCCTAGCTTAAGCACCACTGACTTTACTGGAGCTCTTGGGTGCTATGAGGTGCCCACATGTAGCTCATTGTAAGACGAGTTATTTCTCTGTGTTTTGGGTTGACTTGATGCTTCCTTGGTTGGCATCTCTAAACCAAAGCTACACGAATGCACTCTTCTTTAAATGCCCCTCAGTGATAATTTGGAAACAGTAACTTAAAACATGATACATGGCTGCTTTAAATGCCAATTAGTTTTTTTAAAAGAAGGGAAAAGAAAAAACAAGCATGCACAGAAAAAACTAAACTCCATTTGCAAATATAAAATAAAAGCTGCCTTTATTTTTAGGAGGGAGAGCAGCTCATGCGTCATTTTGCGATTCCTTTCTCTTTCAAATGAGTGAGAGGTAGTGAGAGGAGGAGAGGAAAAAAAATTAAAAGAAAAGATGTATCAGGCGCCTTTTCTAACCTTATTTTCTATGTTAAATCATCCAAAGACAAAAATAAAATGGAATCTATCTGAATAAACTGATAATTTGGCAGTTTTAAATAAATCTTACCTTAGAGATTACCTAAATAGATGTCAGTGAAGACTTGACAAGTGCGGTGTGGGATTTTAAAGACTTGTAAGTCTAATCATGAGTTGCAGCAACACCTCCCAAGGAAATTCAAAATGTAGTGGGAATAGAGATTGAACAGGTTGGTTTTGTGGTTAAGGAACTGCACTAGGATTCAGGAGAGCTAGATTCAATTCTTGGCTGTCATGATTCACTTTGTGACCCTGGGCTGATTATCTGCCTCCCAGTATGTGTCTGTAGAGATTCTAACTGGAAGGGGCAGCAACCTGAGTGGAGGCTTCTAGCTGTTACCGAGCAAAAGTAATGAATAATACCTTTACAGCTGCCCCAGCATGTATTGTCAACAGTTGTTTGCAGAACAACTCCCTTGAATCATTACATTTTATTTTATTAATCTGAAGAAATTTTTTTTTGCTCTTAGATACACTGGAAATATCGGATTAGTTCATAAACATTTTAAACAGAAGTTTCTGTGTAGTAAACATTAGGCTTTTCACTCTAATATTGCTCACAGACTTAGAATATTGACTTCAACATTCCATGCTGCCTTCCACACTAATAGAGATCTTTCAGTCTCTACATACTAGATTTCTGTAAGTGGTGATTACTACCCATAACAATCGGAAAAACAGATAGGAATAAGAACGTTCAATACATCTTCCTGAAGACCATTCCAAGGGGTTGCATTCTTGCCTCTTCACTGGTGTGATTTGAGTTACTCTGGGAGTCTGCTAGATGGTGCTAGAGCACAATGATGTATTGTATTAAACTCCTTCCCCAGGGTTCTCCCATGTTAATAAGGGCTGTAACATGGACTTCTTGCAATCTTCACGCTACATTGTACAAATCCTCTTTAAAGTTACAGATTAGATAAGGGGGATTCTATGTTAACTCCAATAACTAGAAGTTTAGGTTTTCAAGGTGAATTTTTTCATCACCACAGCTGCATAGGTTTGGTTCAATAGACAAACACGTCTGTCTGTCTGGACCTGCAAATCCATTATGTCATCTTTCATTTTGTTTGTATACAATATATTTAAAAGGGGGTAACTTGGGATTCGTGATTATATGATCACACATTTGTCATGAAAAACTGCTCAGACAGGGAAAATTGCAGAAGCCCTATGTTGTTCAACATGGGAAGCTTCAACCTGGAAGCATCCCACCCAATATAGTCTGCTGCATTGCCAACACACCACAGGTTTATTCCAGCTGGGGAGCTAAAAATGCATTTTTGAGGGAAGATAGCAATAGTAGTTTTGAGCCCATGATCTATCCATGCATGCGTGCATGCTTCTGCTGTGAAGTTAGGTATTTTTATAGTCCTATAGTATTTAGTAGAAAATGATAACCTTTCCATGGGTTTTTTTTAACTGTTCTATGCAAGTGAATCAAATGGTTAAAAACCACAAAGTTTTCTATGGAACACTACTAATTTGCTACAGAAGCTGACTTGTTTCATTCCTAAATCTCAGGGAAGAACTTTTTTACAGAGAATAAAGTGGTGAGTCTCTAGGATATGGTTTGATGATCAAACGGTGGAGAGAAACGCAAGTACTGCAGCAATAGCAGAACAGGCTCACCATGGGCTAATCCAAATTCCACTGAAGTCACTAGACTGACTATCTGTGACTTCAGTAGGCTTGCGCTACAGTAGGTGAGATTTGCCTATGATATTTTTACATTGTACATTCTAGGTACATGGATTAAATAGTAGTGATCTCCTTCTTTAATTAGCTTGTTTTTGTCTTAATGCTGGAAGGTGTCTCCTGGCAACCTTGTCTTAATTTGGAATTTTATTAGCCTCAAGAAGAGGTGAATGTAAGAACTGGAGGGTCACTGTTTTACAGTTACCTCTGCTTCTTTGAACTTAAATAATAAAAAATAATTCCCAAATCCACTGGTTCGCAAACTTTTTCCACACTGGGATCAACCCCATCCAGGTCAACCTCCCATTTATTCAGGACCTCCCTCCCCTTTAGCAATAAGAGTAGGGTAAGGTAGTTGCACACCTCTAACACATGTTGCAGGGATGGCACTCCACATGTTGAGAAGCCATGTTCTAAGTTAAACAAATCAATGATCGTAACATGCAATAAGTATGATAAGCAATGACATATAATACCTCCCCCATCAGCACACTTTTAAAAAAGCTACTTCCACTTTCTTCAGTGAATTTTCTTGGTCCAGTAGAACTTCATAGAGTCAGATGAAATGAAGGGGTGATTCACTTTATTTTTAGTATGCAAACAGAAATGAAGATTTTTGTATAATTTGAGCCTTTGAGCATCAGACATGTCTGTTAACAGTGAAATATTATATGCAGTGTTGTAGCCATGTCAGTGTCAGAATATTAGAGAGACAAGGTGGGTGAGATAATATCTTTAATTTGTCCAACTTCTGTTGGTGAGAGAAACAAACTTTCGAAACCTTGTCTCTCTCACCAACAGAAGTTAGTCCAATAAAAGATATTACCTCACCCACCTTCCCTTAGTGAAATATTATGTATTTCATCTGTAGGTAGAAAAGTTCAGTCTTAATTCTGAGTGCAAGAAAAGGGTATGTATTAAAAATGCTGCTATATTTTCTGCTAAATTGTGTTTTTCTTACTTAAACTTATTATGTCAAACTAAGGTGTTTTCAATGAAAGAACTTGGACTTAAGTTAGAGAAAATGGTAATATGTATCGCTCTGTCATACAAAATGCATGTGACTTCTGTAAGAACTAAAAAAGAATGACGACAGCATTGGAATTCTCTGAGGTAGACATGCAAGAAAGTGGTAATGAGAGAGGTCCATATAAGAGAGATAATGACAAATCCTGTGCAAGACTTTAATATATGACATTTTAGAAACCATACCTTTCATTTAATAATTCCAGGGTGGTCACATCAGCCTTCCCTCTCTCTTAAGGGCCTGATTCTGCCACCCTTATTCACATTAAGTAGTACCTTGCTCCAGGTCAGATTCTGACGTTAGGGACAGTCCTGAGTATGGGGTGATATGAGAGCCATGTGAATACAGGACTCTTATATACATAACAGGGTCACAATTCTTCCCATGCTGCTTCTTCCCTCCTGGGGGGGGGGTAGTAATTTAGTGCTGGTCTAAATCAGCAGTAAATTTACTACTTCATCACCCACACTGATGCAGTGGGGTGGAGCAACAACTCTGCGGATTACCCAAACCTCTGAGCTGTCTCGTCCACCTGCTCTGAGATGTAAATAGCAATGGGTAGACCCTAGGTAGACCATGCCTAGATCCTAGGACCAGCGATTTAAGGAGGAAGAGGGAGAAATTTTATTCCCTTGCATTATTCTGAATCAGAATGTGACCCTTAATGAATAATTCCCATGGGTTCGTTGAATGAATATCAACCCCAAATGATTTCATCCAATTGTATAACTATTTTTCAGTCAAGAAAACTCACCAGCCAGTAGTGACCCATGCCATGTAAAGGGCTGAGTCTTTTTCTCTTTTCTGTGATTACGCTTTTGTGGTCCACTTAGCAGTTTTCCCTCATCTTTTAAGCACTCAAGCAATTTTCTTTCATCCAAGACAAAGGGAGTAGGGAAGCTGTGAGGACAAGAAGAATTAAACAGCTGTTCCAATGGCATTAGGCACTTTTATAACAAAATAACCTCCCTAAACTCTTTATTTGTATGGTATCACTCTGCCCTGAGTGCCTATTTGAATAGTAAAGTATTTTCCTATACTTCTAAATAAAAGAGATTTCTGGGGGATTGGATGCTGGGTTGCCCACCTCTCAGGTGGCTGCTGTAACCACTAGGCTACAGAGTTGTTACTCTGGCTCAGGCTCAATTACTCTTTAATTATGTGTACACAGTAGGTACAGCTTCAACAGTAGAGATTAAGAGGGGGGCCCGCAATTGCTCAGTCGGTGGACCCCTCTCCTGAGAAGTGTAAGAGACCCCTATTTAACTCCTTTCTCCTCCACTGCCTGAGGAGGGAAATGAACCCGGATCTTCTACATCCCAGAGGAGTGCTCTAACCACTGGGCTGAAAGTTATAAGTACATGAATATACTATTTTGTGTGGAGTGAGGCAGGTGCCTAACTCATTCTCATAAGAAATTACTTAGTCTCTTGACTCTAGGAGAAGGGGTCTCAGCTGTGGATTACTAGAAGAAATAAACACCACCCTGCAGTCCAGATTTAGGTGTCTCTCTCTGTGAGAGGGGGTGGGTTTAGCATACCCCTCTCTCATCAGTATCTCCTATTGGCTAGTTTAGGCTTCTTCCTGCCTAGCAGACTGGTTTTGTGGATTACATTCTAAGGCATGTATCTCTCCCCACTCTTTGCACAGGGAGCCTAGGAGTGAAACTCAGATCTTGTGATGGGCAGTGTTGTTTCTATAAGTTTCTAGATGCCTAAAAGTCAGGCCTTACAAGGCTGAGCATCCAGATTTAGGATGAACAATGTCCAAGAACTTGTGTAAAGAAAACAAAAGCCCTTGCTGTAACCCTAAATGTCTGAATTGTGCTGTTCGGCTGTCCAACCTGTTTCTACGCAAGGTCTACATATAGGAATTAGACATACATAAAAATAGATTGGGATAATGTATGAAGCCTGAGTCTGTTATACATTTACTTCCTCTCCTAAAAGTGATACTCACTTCTCAGAAAACATGTTAACTGCTCAGTATTCCCAGATGAAAGAAACTGCCTCATTAATTATTAAAACAGCATCTGGCAATGATTTGGAGCAGGTTAACAATCTTATGTATCTTAGAATATGGGTAGGCCCCATTCTTATTATTAGCAAATATGTTGTCCCCAAGTTGGCCTGAGGTTGGCAGTTTGTATGGTCAGCCAATACCAATTCGCACTGTGATTCTGCTACTTATCACAAATTAAACACAATAGACTAATCATTAAGGACACAATCCAGCTTCTAATGAAGTCAGTGGAAGACTTTCCTTTGACTTGAGTAGTTGTTGATGTAGGCCCTAACTAGAAGGGACATCTTCAGGACAAAAGACAGGTCCTCAGTTCCTGTATGTAAGTATGCTGATGATTCAGTAGGTGTCATTTTCCCCCAAGTCACTTTTCAGCCAACATCAGATTCTATTAAGCAGTGTTCTTCTGGAGAAGCTGTCTTTGGCTGAGACCAGGTTTCCAAAGTAGCTAGTAACGAGAGCTCAAATTTTCTGCTTCATGACCAAAATCAGCCCTGTGATCATGTCTATGCCTATGTTCAGAGTTCAGACAGTCACAGTGACAAACAAAACTAAATAAATAAATTGATTAATGTAATTAAATACTATCAGTGGGTCAAGTTTGAAGTCCTTCTATTTAATCATTTCTCAGGTTAATTCCTCTTCCAGTTCATGGACCATTTGACCAGGTAAAAATTTCAGGATCAGACAGTACATTTAATGCAGATATATATTAGTTACAGTGCAAAAGTCAGAGCTTTAACAGTTTTTAAATGTATATTAAAATTCATACTCACACACCATACATAATTTTTTAAAAAGAATGGCACCGTTGTTCATTGTTCAAATAAAGGTAATTTGTAAAGCGAAAAGTCTAAATATTATCTGTACAGAATCTGTTTAAAATTTTTGTTTTTCTTCAGGTTAATTATCCAAGAATGCAAAATGTTTTTCAATCAGAATTATCTGATATAATTTCAGTTTCTCAAGAAGAAATAATCTAGATGTTGTTCTATACTAAATTTCAATGTTAAGAGCAATTAAGGGCAGTATTCCCCAGAAAACAAATCTAAACCATGTTCTCACGTATTCCCACTGGAAGACCTGAATATCTATCATGCATCTGATGTTCTCTTGATATGGAAAGATGAAAAATCAACACAAAGTCTCCAAAAGAAAAAAAAACTCCTAAGTTCACAGCCTTAAACAACATCAATATTCATTTTTATGTTGCACCAGGATTTGCAATAAGAAGCTTCAAAAACCTGACTTTTCTCACAAAGGATACTCAAAAACTGTGATGTTAACTATATCTGCAGTGGATTCTTCAGGTCAGGAATTCTTCATCCTATCTCTCAATTTACTGACCATTAGATTGGAAAAGTAATTTTAACGATCAGGCAATGCGATTTCTGATTAGAGCCTACGGTATTGCTGTTGGGCTATAAATACTGCTCAGTACACATTAAAAAAGTAGTGCTGGAACAGGATAAAGATACCATTATTTGGATTCAGTTGAAATTTGTATTCACAAGTCCTTGTATGTGCATGATATTTACCTTCAAATCTCATATGAGGTTAAAATTGAGCAGATAAACTTTTCCCACTAAGAACTTCGTGCAAATGATCTCGAGTAATAAAGAAGAAAAATGTGTACAGCAAATATGACATTTCAGCAGAATTTTTATTAAAAATAATAGATTTTTCAAAACTCTCTTTTACACATCACCAGCCATTTAATACATCCAAAAATGTGGATAAACATTTGATCCCAATCTAATTAAGTCTAAAGTTCTATGAATACTAAAATATCCATTGGCATATGATGTCAGTTCATAGAATCATAGAGGATTAGGGTTGCAAGGGACCTCAGGAGGTCATCTAGTCCAACCCCCTGCTCAAAGCAGGACCAACCCCAAATAAATCATCCCAGACAGGGTTTTATCAAGCCACACCTTAAAAACCTCAAAGGATGGAGATTTCACCACCTCCCTAGGTAACCCATTCCAGTGCTTCACCACGCTCCTAATGAAAAAGATTTTCCTAATATCCAAGCTAGACCTCCCCCACTGCAACATGAGACCATTGCTCCTAGTTCTGTCATCTACTACCATTGAGAACAGCGTAACTTTATCCTTTTGGGAACACCCTTTCAGGTAGTTAAAAGCTGCTATCAAATCCCCCCTCATTCTTCTCTTCTGGAGACTAAACAAGGCTAGTTCCCTCAGCTTCTCCTCATAAGCCATGTGCTCCATCCCCATAATCAATTTTTTGCCCTCTGCTGGACTCTTTCCAATTTGTCCACATCTTTTCTGTAGTGGGGGGCCCAAAACTGGACATAATAATCCAAATGTGGCTCACCAGTGCAAATACAGGGGAATAATCACTTCCCTCAATCTGTTGGCAATGCTCCTACTAATGCAGCTCAATATGCCTGTAGCCTTCTTGGCAATACATGCACACTGTTGACTCATATCCAACTTCTTAGAACCCCCAGGTTCTTTTCTGCTGAACTGCTGCCTAGCCAGTTGGTCCCCAGTCTGTAGCAGTGCATGGGATTCTTCCATCCTACGTGCAGGACATTGCACTTGTCCTTGTTGAATGTCATTAGATTTCTTTTGGCCCAAACCTCTAATTTGCCCTCCAGGGTATCTACCACTCCCCCCAGTACAGAGCCATCTGGAAACTTGTTCATTTGATAGTATCTCCAGAAACAAACATTTGTGTTCATTTGTATTGTGTTTTCACGTCTTAATTTTGATAATTTTTCAACTGGCAAAATTCCTGGATAACTGAATCAAGATAAAATAAGCCAGCCAATTAAAAAGATATAACCTAATAACCTATAATACACATTGGTCCGATTCTTCATAGTCGCTTTCCTGTATGAAAAAGTCGGGGTGTAACAAGGTGGAGCTTTCTTTGAGAGGAAATGGGTATTTTATAGCAGTTGTGGTGTTATGTTAATCCCTCTTGATAGACATTATGAGCCAAATTATGACCCGTTTACTTGCACTGGACAGCAGTTACTCAAATACACTGTTCTATTGCCTGAAGTGGAACTGCTTGTATAATCATTGATGGAAGTGAGTATTACAGTCACCATCTTGATTTATATAATTAGGCTAAAGCACTAATCATGTTGTTGGGGTTTTTTTTTCAGTCAGTGAGTCAGAATTCAGGTCCTGAATTATAAGTACTTTGGTCAACAGGATCTGAAATCACTGCGGATATCCTCTTCAGTCTATGCAAGGAGCAATGTTAGTAGGCTCTGAAGGAAACCAGGTCTGACTAATGTCTAGCATAGGGGAAATTATCATTTATATGAAGCATTTGTGGGAAAAAGAGGGGGCAGGGAGGAAACAAGAAGTTCCTCAGGTCTCCAAGAGGGATTCTGCGGATACCCTACCTGAGGCACAAAAAGAATTTTGTTGTAGCACAGTGAAACATGTTAGTAGTGGTCACAACAGAGACTCCATATATGTTGGTGGTTATAACTAATGTCTTCTTAATACAAAAGACTGAAAAAGCATTAGGAAATCTTGATTTGTAAACATGTCACACAGAGACATGTATTTCAATGAACTTTCCCCATATTTAAAAATATCTTGAAATGCCTTACTTTCTGGCCACATTACCAGATCGATTGCAATGCTATTAAAGCTTGGTAGCGCTGTGGATAGCTGGTAACATATTAGGGGATTTTGCCTCCTACTATAGCCATAGAAGAGATAGGACAACTCACAGGAATAGCTAGTGGGATTTCGTCAGAATTTTCATTTGGAATTCTCTGATACTCCATGATGGTCACATGTCTAGCCAAGACAAGGGATGGAAATTGGCTGGATGGCCCAGAGGACCATTCATGGAATCTGGGGCTTTCCATCTTTATGCAACAGATCCAGACCCAGCTCACTTTGATAATGACTGCCATAACATAATGGAATATTTGAAATAGTAGGCCAATGTGAAATAGGTTTATTGGCCTCAGCCCAATATTCCACTGCCCACATCATAACTGGTAATCCATTGGGCTGCTTCAGCAGTCAGGTTAATAATAATGCCTTATTATTATTAACCTTGCATTAAGCATGCCTTATAACATGCTTTTCACCCAGAGATCTCAAAGTGCTTTACAAAGGAGATCAGCATCATTATCTCTGTTTTACAGATGAGAAAACTGCAGGACTTGCACAGAGTCATCCAGCAAAACAGTGGTTGAGCTAGGAAGAGGACCAGGCCTCCTGAGTCCCAACACAGTGTTATGTGTACTAGGCTATATTGCCTGCCTACAGGGCTATAGGACAAATTTTCAAAGGTATTTAGATGCAGATAGGTGCCTAGTGGGATTTTAAAAGCACCTAGAAGCCTCTGGGAGTTACGCTCACAGACGCTTTAGAAAATCCCACTAAGTGGCTCTTTGGACCTTTGAAAGTCTGGCCCTAAATGCATATCCATAGCCCTAGAGATTCTCACCACTCATAAAAGGGGTCAGTAGAGAAGATCTCCCTACTACTGCCCATCCTATACCGGGGGATAGTCAAAGTAATAAATACAGCCTTAAGGGAAATCAATCTAAAACTTTTTATGAGCATTTTAAAAATTACACAAAAAGTCATTGAAATAAATAAGCAGAAAACACTCTACTAGTAATTGAAATCTTGCCCAAATTATCTGTATGTTGTTCACACTGCATATTTAATGGTTTATTTTCACAGTTTTAGCAATAATCTCTTGACTGAGGGACAGTAATCAAAATTCAAAAGAGCAGAACATTTGGTGTCTCAAAACATATAAAAGTTTGCTAAGATTAGAAAAAATAAAAGATAAAAACCAAGGCTGTAAGGGAAAGTCAACAACTTCCCAGTCTTGAAATATATGTTTTAAAATTCCCTCACTCCCCATAAATCAAAAACTGAATAAACAGATCCTAGAGTTGAGGAGCAGGTGGTAAAACTGCCCAAAAATCTTTTCTATATTTCAGCAGAGAACTAATTTCATGTTGAAAAGAATGGATCATTTTTACTGTTAGTTTAGCTATATGGTTCCAAGGCACCAATTTTGTGAAGCATTATCCATTTTCACTAAGGTCATTTGTTTCCTCTGCAAATTTCCTGGAGATGTGTGGATCTGATGCTCATGGGTTTTTTTCTATATATGTTTTTGGTGGTGCATAATGATGATCAGATGGGTTATCTTTCCTTTAATCTGTGGAAGATGTGACAAAGAGAGCAAAAATCTTATCCTGTATCATATTGAGCAACATTCTGATTACAGTGGCTGAAAGAGACAGAAGCACTGATGCCCTATAAATTGCCCATTTTCCACTTTCTTCCAGACCAGCTGTAGCCACTAAAACCAATTCTCTTAGGCACAAATATTCTCTTGGAAACAGAGGGATATAGATGAGAGCTTTTCTGGAAGAAAACTGATTGCTAGGAGAGGACTGAGGAATGGGTGCATGCTATTTAATATCAGGGGAATATAATCCCCCCTATTAAAATAAATACTAGTGTATAGCCATATTATACATATGATATAGACAAGAATATAGTTAGATATCACACACATTCTTAATTTTTACACAGAAAAGAGAAATGGAAACTGGGACAAGACTTTGAGAGCTATTTTGATCCTGTGATCTTTGTGTTCAATCACACGGCATGTGGAAACCTAAATAATTTTCAGTTTTCTGAGTGCACTGAACAGGAATTTATTGCCAGTTCATTCTAATGTATTGGACATGGTATGCAACTGTGTAAGGAAATGTACATAAGCAACATGAAGCCAGATGCCTCATGTATTTTAATAAAATCAAGGACAGAGTTTAAGCCATTTCATTTTTTTCTTGAGTTTGCATTGGATGGAGACTATTTCCTTAAAACTACTGAAAAAATTAGCTTTTTCAGAAGTTTAAATGGGAATGATGTATAAAGCTTTGAATAGCACATAATGTGAAATGATAAAGGCATTAAAATATAACATCTGAGAGAGATCACCACTAGGCCTATGTGAACTTAGGCTCTTGAGCAAAAAAAGCCCAATTAAGGTACAGCCAAATTGCTCTCATAATTTCATTTGTGAATCAATGATGGACTGGAATGTCAATCTCGAGAATGAGGTTTGTTTTTGTAATTAACATGGAATATTTTTGCCCAGATTCCCACCCTGTGCCTCTTCAAATACAAATATAAATATTGTTATTATTTAATCCGTAGTGCTCACAGATGTGCTGTGTACTGCACAAAGAATATCTAGAAGGCAGATATTTGCTGTACTACAAAGAGTTCACAATATCAAGGATGGACCTGACAGTCAAGTGAGGATCTACACTAGGGAGCAAAATCCTGGCCCCATTGAAGTTAATGGAGTTTTGTCATTGACTTCAGTAGGATCAGGATTTCCTCCTAAGAAAGGGGAAAAGATAAGACTGTTGAGGTTAAAGAGCTAATGATAACATGGTTACTCCTTTTGTCTGTTTTTTCTCATGCTTTTTTTCCATCTTTCTGATTTTGGTATCCTGTTTTTTTTCTTGCTGACTCCTCTCTCTCGCCTTATTCTTTCAGGTATTTTATCCCTCCCACAGTCCTCAGAAGATGACATGACAGTGGAAGTGAGGCCTGCCCAAGGCTGATCTGAGTACTGCAGAAACGGTGATCTGAACCTGCAGCCCTATACATGTCACATGTTCCCCCAGTGAGAGCAAGGATGGTAAAATGGGCAGCCTCGAAGAAGCCCTCATTTGCTTTATAGAAGCATAAATGCAGTGTACATATGAAAGGACTGAATTTGGGGTCTGGACCGGGGCACCTGCTGTTTTCTCCACTCACACTATTCTTCTTTGTTATCACACATCCTTGAACACGCCCTACTAGGATAGAGGGTGGGGTAGTCCCCCCAGATGAGGAACAACTGCCCAAAGCATATCTATCTCTTGACTAATGATCTCACATGTGTTATGCAAAGTTTTGGGGCACTGAATCCATTGGAGTGATGACAACTCCACTGGGGGAACCAAGGTGTGGGAGTGATATAATCCACTTGTACTCTGTCTTCCCAATTAGAGTAACAAGAGTAATTCTCAAACTGAAGGCACAAGAACTCATTACTTTCACTCAGATGTACAAGCTTATTGTGATTTCACCCAGAACTGTAATTCTCTTGGGTTAATAGGAATAAAAAATATTCAGGGAAATCTCCATGTGGGAATTCTTCACATTGGTTAGCGTCTGAACTGATTCCTAAATCAACTTCACCACTGAATGGCAAGCACTTTGGAAAAGCTGATGTGGGCTAGATCATTGAAACCAACCTGAAAATTAGGCATGTTCAAAGCATCAGTGATAGTAGATAGCAAAATCTTTGCTCTCCAAGGCAAACTGAGACAGAAGAGAAAATTAATGGACATCAAAGGGCGTGACTCTAAAGGCAGAATCTGGGCCCTGAGATTCCTAAATGGCACCTCACCTTGCTTGAAAATCCGTGCTCAATTATGGGTACTGTGCATTTGACAATCTGAGATTTATGAGCTAGTGAAGAATTGAGATAACTGTGGTACATGCAGTGGTAAACACAGCTCAGTGGAGGGATCCCGTTCTAGCCACAAATAAAGAAAAAAGTAAAACAAGGTGAAAAGATAATCCATTTACAGTGAAATGGTTAATTTTGCATGTGCTTGACTTGACTACATTGCAGATGCAGTAATTTGTTTGTAAATTAACAGGATTATTTTTAACTGACTGAGGTTAATAGCATTACCTGTTTAGGTTTCACTTACAGAGCATAATCATAAAAAGTAAATTCCCTGTAATTGGTTAATTAACATTAGTTAATCTAAGTTGCCGTAAAAGTATATAAATTGATAAAATTACAGACATCTGGGGTGCATGATGAACTGCATAAACTAAACCAAATCCATACTTTGAGGAAAACAGAAATGCTACATTAAGTGTGTTAGGTTAACCATTTAAATGAGCTAATTTAACAATGATAAATACAGTTTAAACCCACGTCCTGCCTGACTTTATCCCATATGGATGTGAAGTTGTGGATAACGACTGAAAGCCAGGCTAGTGCTAAAGCACAGCTGGGGAATGAGTGGTTGGACCAATAGTTCTTTACTGACTAATTTCCAATGTGCCTAATAATTTTCAGTAAAAACTTCAGTTGGGGGAATTATTCAGGTGAGATTGATTTTTTTGTCCTAGAGAATTATTAAAGGATAATGTTCCTAGCAGAAGAGCATACAATGCAGTAAATGGCTTTTGAGGGTTCCTTGAACAAAGAAGCAAAGCTGAGGCATTTGATAACTGCAAAGATTGGTCATTTCAGATCCCCATTGCTGCTGCGAATGCATGAAAAGATAAAATAATGGGCTCCCATAAACTAAAACACACAAAAATTTTGACAAAAATATGATTTCCTTCCTAACCACAAGATTGAAAGCCATAAAATGTAGCTTTTGCTGAATTGCTGCTGATGTCACACTGGGGGCAAGTCTGAAGAAGATAACTGAGCAGGGATTCATTTCAAACAGAGCTGCATGCTAAAGGGAACTGCTTATCTGGAATAGAAGTGTTGTCGCTAGATACAGACTCTCCTTTATCATCTTCTCAGGGGTTTTTTCATGAGACTTAAACCAGTCTCTCTTTCTCCCTATAAAACAAGTGATCTCCATCTTTTTCCACAAATCGCTCCTTGAATGCGAGTGAGCTAGGTATGCTAGCACTAATTTCCTTCTGACGCTGTATGGATTAGATCCTCAAAGGGGACTTCGGCTCACTGTAATACCTAACATTTAAGAGCCCTGATGCTTAATGGAATCTTCAGCCCTGAGACAGGTGCCCAAGCTCCCTGTGCAATACATGGGGACAGTTTGGTGCGTAAGAATGGAATTAACAAAAGACAGAAAAATTAACATGAAGCCACCTAAGCTAGTCAGTAGGTAAGGCTGAAGAGAGGGGCTGTAAACCCCTCAGGGAGAATTAGGTGCTCCTCATTGGGCTGGAGGGAATTTATAACTGTTACCCTTTCGTTGGGTTAGGTTTGTCGGGCAGGTCAGCCCTTCCTTACGAAACGCCAAGGAGGAAGTGGTGCCGTACATCTCCTCTTTTATACCCTGCATTCTAGTGGTTAGAACACCTTTTCCTTCCTTTCACCCCCATTTCAGGGATTTTGCCATGGAGGAAGGAGAAAACCAACCTTACATTAAAGTTCAATGATGTCACTGCTCCCTAACCAGAACAATCTTTGAAGAGAATAGGAACTCTGTGAGCAGAGTGCACACAGGCTTAGGCATCTTACTTGTAAATTCCTTGAAGCAGGGACTTTGTCTTCCTTTATCTTTGTAAAGCACCTTGGGTGCTTAGTTTTCTATACAGATAATAATACAAACATATAAGATCAATAAGACTTTAAGGTCAGCTTCATTAATGAGACGATAGTGTTTGATTTTTCTAGGCTATGGCTGCCTGAAATCCTCAATTGTCACATTGTATCATTCAAAATAAAGGTTTTATATGCTCTAATATTTTAATTGGTTCCCATTATCTACAGCAGCGAGGCACTGTTTTAATTTGCAATTTAAAATGTGTCAAGTAGATTCACAGCTTCATGTTTAAATCACAGTATTGAAGGCGAAGATCATTTAGAAAAATAATTTTGCATGTCAAAAGCATTATTTGGAGGTGGGCTACCAAATAAAAAGTTTCCTTTTTTCTTTTTGGACGCTCGTAATCCAATAAACTAAGATACGTGCAGATTTGAAATGCTAATTCTAAACACATGCAGGTTTACAAGATGTTAATCATCAATAATTTTGTAATTAAAAGAAAAAGCTAATTAAATAGTCAGTCAGTCTCCATTTAGCTACCTGTATTAAAATCATATGTCAGAATCTATGTTCCTAAGGGTACAGAAGACCTAATTCTCCAGACCCCAGGCAACAGAAAAGAGAATAAATTATTTTTATAAAGTTTTAAAATCCTTGTTTTACAACCATATGGTGTGTGATCATGAAATATATGTCAAAGAAACAGGGGCAAAACTGTTACATGTCATCCATTGCTTTTCTGAGAAGCAATATAACAGAACTTGACTGTCACACAGAAGGAATGATGATGATGCAATTTCCAAGGACCTTTGACTTTTTTTCTCCCTATGTAAAGGTTTTATAAGCTCATTTATTTTCTTCCTTCATGTAGCCATTGCATTCTCCCATCTGTTAGTGTTTTATGTCTAATGAGCAAAACTAAAATACAAAAAATGGACATTATGGAATGCTTGAGACCTTATAAACGTATAAAGTCTATTTGGATAACAGCCACGCGAACGCTTTCAGCTGATGGTTTGCTCTCTTGGGAAATCACTGGCTACATTTCCTCATTCACTCCTTCAAAGATGAAAATTCCCAAGATTAACATACTTGCAATGACTTGTTGTCTTGCTAGAAAAGGTATCTGAATACAGGAAAGAAGAGTTACAGCTAACAGATGGAAGGGGTTTCAAGTGGACATAAATGTCAATTACCCATGGTATATGCCACACACTATGACCTTTTTTCGCATGAGTAATCCCACTGTCCTTAACAGGGCTACTCACATAAATTACTCACGTAAAGAAATGTTGCAGGATCAAGCCCTTAAATTGGTAGCCGTAGCAGGTGGGCTACTGGACCAGGTTCCGCTTTCAGTTTTACCCATGTGGAACCGGACTAATTCTCTTGTCCAGATTTACATCGGAGAGGAATTTAACTTATTGTCTTTCATTTGTCAGTAAAGTATCATACATATTTACAGTAACAAGAAAGAAGAGATTAATTGCAGCTATAGATCTTATTCACCTTCAAAGGAGTGCTGATGGATATGGTATTAGAAGTGGAACTGACAGTGTCACCTAGAGGTAAGGTTGCCTGATGCTTATTATGATAAGACCCTTTTTTTTCAGTTGCTTATAACATTGCCAAACTTTTACTGTTTGGACTGAAATTTTCCATGGCAGGTGCTTATCTTAGACTGATTTTTTTTAATGTTTCAGCAAATATGGTTCAGTAGTTTCCAAGAATAAGTACAGAAAAAATGCATTTTGTTGTTTTTTATAAGCTGTTTCATTAAGAGACTCCGAGACCTCCATTCTTTTGGAGTAGGGGTCCGCAAACTTTCAGCTACCAGGGCCACATCACTCAGTCTTGCTCTTATGGTGGGCCAGAGCGGCTCCTCCTGGCCAGGGCGCTGAGCCCATGTCACATGGGAGAATGCCGAGGGGAAGGGGCAGAAATGGGAGGGGGGAGAGGCTGCTGCATGGTGTTGCTTGGGGCCGGGAGCGACTTCTGGCCAGAACACTGGGGCCATGTCATGTGGGACAGGGGTGGGGGGAAGGGATGGTCCGAGAGCGGGGAATGGACTCAGCGGGCTGGTCAAAATGCGTCGGCGGGATGGATGTGGTCTGTGGGTCACAGTTTGGGGACCCCTGTTTTGGAGCAAAGACTTGATATTCAGCCTTTGTGTCAGGAATGTGCCCTCTTGCCATTGCTGTGGAGAAAAAATGTCCAAATGTTGCCAAATTATAAGACATGAAAACCTTTCACTTGGCACGTGGTCTGTAGAGGCTTTTTAGAGTTTGGCAGATACATTCTCCAAACGTTCCATCTGCACTGAACGTGCACCGGCCCACATCTGAAGGTGCTGAGCAAGGACTTTCTCTACAATTGCTCCTCCTGGCAGCTGCAGGTTACTATGATGGTGAGCACAAGACCAATTAGATCCAGAGATGGGCAATGGGACTGCAGAGACTGGGACCAGATAAGTAAGGAGCCTGTGTGGGGAACTTTATCAGTCAGCAGCATGAGACTAAGCGCATAATAATGGATGTTGGAGTAAAGCAGAGATGTGTGCTGGCTGGGTAGCAAGATGGGGAGAGGAGAAAGGAATCATGAGTAGTGAAGAGGGTGGACTGGAGGTGATTAATGACTGAATCAAGGGAGAGGTGAAGAAAGAACAGGAAAGGGAGGGCTCAGGACAGACAATAATCCCTGGATATTTTTGATGGATGAGGTAAATACATTAGTATTTTTATTAGGTCATTGTAAACACCTGCTTGGGGGGAAAAACATCTGACATCTCTATGAAAAGGCTTGTCTTTTGAACAGTCTATGTATGCTTGTTAAAAAGAAATTGGTTTAAATTTCCCACTAACAAGTTAAAGCTCAGGTAGGTGGATTTATAGTCAATTAAAATTTAGTTTAGCATGCACTCCCTAGTACAATAAGAGATGTTTTCATGTAATTAACCAATTGCTTACTATTCCAATTGTTAAGTGGACAATGAACACCCAAATTGTTCTCCCTTCACTGTCGAGCTGAACTGGGGAGCAGTAAACTGTCTCATGGGTTTCCTTCGATTTTATTTTCCGTCTGATATAATAAATCCTCTAAGATAGAAAAGTGGGTAGTGGGTATTTTCAGATCAGCCAGCACACTTCATCCGTCACACATTATAACATTATTAGTCGGCTACTATCCTGGAGGCACTATCTGAAGAAAACAGGGCAAAGGAGCAAACAACTGTCTGGACTAGCCTGGCCAGTTCTCAGCATTACAGATTTTCACACAGGAATGATTCTTGTAATCAGAGTAACTTTTGACCAGTATTAAAACATTAAGAACTTTTAATACAAATATCATCCAGACCCAAACATCAATTTATTCACTCATCCCTGCAGTCTGCTGCATTCCAAAGAGATGGCTCTGTAGCAGGGATGGGAAAGTGATCTGTATTTACCAGTTTTCTAAAAGTTCAGAACTAGGTTTTCAAATGCTCAGCACCCACAGTCAGAGCCAGATTTTTCCAGAGAGCTCAGCTGCCATTTATAAGGGCCAGATTTTCAAGAGTTCACCACCTAGCAGCTCCTACGGAACCCCGTCAGTCCAAATTTTCCAAAGAACTCAGCATGTTGCTCTTCTGAAAATCTAGCGCATACTGTTCATTTTTTAAAGCAGACTGGAATATTTCTAAATGAAAGACACTGTAGGCCACTCCTACACAGTAGTATTCAATGACACTCTTCTGAGAGTACGGTATTAAAGTGTCCCTACATAAACATAAGGTTTCATTTGTATTATATGTACCAGAGTAGAATAGGAATAAGTGGAAATTTACTGACTGTGTGGCTTACTACATAATATCAATATAATATCTAAGAAAACTTAGCAAAACTTGTGGCATAGAAAAAGAAAATAATAATACCATTTGATTACTAAACACTTTTCAGAGGCTTTCAGTTATGGGTAGCCCCCCCCCACACTCCTTTTTATGAAAATCACTCTTACTGGAGAAGAAAGTCATAGTCATTGGGTTTTGGCATTAATATCATTTCATATTTCCAAAGGACTGCTTTCTTTGAGGAAAGGTACAGTAAATTGTTTAACAAATTCACTGTTCAATAGCTCCCTCCAGTATTGCATCCATCTTTCACTGATTAATAATGAAGCAATGATGAAAGTGTTCCTCTGCCTCTGTGCTCCCACCAATTAAACATGTTGCAGAAAAATGCAGCCTTTGGAAATTTTTTATTTGTCTTGCCATCTAGATTAACAGCAAAGAATTACCTTCTGTACTAAGAACACTGATAAAACAAGATCTGCAGTCACAGGATTCAGTTGGGTAAAGATGGATCCTAAAGCTGACATTTAAGACTCACTGACACTCAAACACCACATTAGTAATCATGAAATCAACAGTGTTTAGAATAAATGTAATTACCCCTGTATGCTCTGTTTGAAACCAAGACTGTAGCTATCTGCCTGACTATATGCCAAAAAGAAGAAATGGGAAATATGAGGGTTTTATTGAAATGCATTATACTTTATAATTTTTTTATGAAATGACAGTACTGTTTTTGGCACAGATCAGCGTGGGTTTTCCCCTATTAACCAACTGAGTTTTGGAACAGCTGCCAATCTTTTCTGCTATGGTCTTAATTAAAGATTAGATTAATTAAAGGAAGGGGTATAATATAACTGGGGAAAGTATGTGGTAAGGTATCAATATGCCATCATTTCATTGGTATTTGAAAGTTAGTGAGACCACAGTTAGCACCATGGAACGATGTGAAAAAACTTGTCTGTGCTGTGCCTGTAGGATCCAGAGCTATCACTCTGATGCTTTGTACAGGTACTAAAGTCACTTAAAAATGGTGCTCTGAAATATCACACCTGTCTCCAAAGAGGGTTAGAGATCTTCATTACAAAACATTCCATGTCACTGATGACAAAAGGCATTAGTCAGTGAAAGAATCTAAATAAGGTTTGGGAGGAAAAGCAAACTACTTTTTATTTTTAAACACAGACTAAAATAACAAAACAAGAAAATAAGGCACTGACAGAGAATGGGTCTCTACCAGTTAGAAGAAATAGTTCTGATAGCACAAAACATCAGGTTTCATTTGAACTTTGTTCAGCCCCTAACAACCAACGTACAAGCTATTCTGAAGAGACATGCTTTTGTTGTAACTATTCCACTTTGCATAAATACTTAGCTATTTATTGTTTAAGAGAGACAATGACTCTATCTATAGCCTTGTGATTGGTGAACTGAGCTGGGAGACCCAAGTTCCAAGGATCTGGAGCATCTAAATTTTGGATTGAGGCATCTAAAGTGGTAGTTAGGCACCCACGTTTCTTTGTCGACCTGCAGTATGGCATGCTAGTGCTACAATTGGAACATGAACACCTCTTTTGAGACCAAATAGAAAGGAGAAATAAAAAGACTAAATAATATAATTTTAATTTTACTCATTTGTGTTTTAAAGGTTTAGATTCACTTTTGTGATAAATCAGGCTATTGTGATGGTTGTTCTCTGGGCAATATTCTGAAGTGTCATGCTTCAGAAGTCACTACTCCTGCTGCATGCAGTAGGTATGCATTCCTAAAGGCCTGAGAATGAAAATTGGGAGAACTCCAGCTAGATATGGTTTGTTTTCACTGTCCGTTTGACTCAATTTATCGCCTTATGATGTGTTCATTTGACCCTAACTGATAATTGTGACTATGGGACATTAGTTCACCACTTCTGTATGGTTCAGTCCAATTTTCTTGGAGTGGGCAGAGTAAAGTATTGGTTTTGTTCATATGCATTATGAGGTAAGGCCAGATCCTGATGACAATGAAAAGATGGGGGAACAAAAAAACCCAAACAACCCATCAGCCCTACACCAGCAGAGGATCTGGTCTTTATGACCACAGATTATTTTTCAAATACAATATAATTTTTTTAAATGCCTACAACCTTAGTTGCACATGTGTAGCACCTTGCAGTGCTGTGAGAATTCACAGAAGTGATGTATGGGAATTCCTCAGCAAGCCACATTAACATGACAATTTACTACACTTTACTACATTGTTGTACACAATATACTATTGTGTTTAATACACACCACTGAATAGCAATGACATTTGGTAGCATATACTTGCCACCTGAGCATCTGAACCCTGAAACACCTGCATGGACTATCAGTGGGACAACTCAGAGCCTAAGCAGTTGCAGTATTACTGTCTATATTTAAAGCTAGCTTATCCTATAGCCCCAGCCCCTGAAATGAATCAAAGGACAACTGTGATGCTATAGGGCAATTTATTGTACATAGAGGTAGATGGTCCTCTTTGGCTGCAATATGATGCAAATAAAAGCTTTGCATATCCCTAAAAACAAATACAGAAAAGCACTTCTGGAACTTAACACTGGTTCTTTGGATGCTGTTCCCTGTCTTTAAGAGCTACTACAGCTCATTTTGGAGACTGTTCAGCAGAAGTGACCAAGGATAGGCAGCATATTTATGGAAGTCCAGATCTCCAGGGTGTTGTAAATGTGTAGTAGGAGACCAAGCATCATTACCATCTATTTGAGGGAAAAGGGCCAGGGAATGTCCCCTAAGAAACAGCTACAGACAGCAGGGGAAAACCTGCACAGTGGGCTAAGCAAATAATTTCCAATGAAGCATTTATTCAGCCAGTTTGGCCTGTTTTTCTGTTTAAAATTGCCCATGTGCAGATCAAGATTTTCTTGAACAGGTTGATTATTTGAGACCAAATAATGTGTGTGGATAATTGCCGGTTTGTAGCTTCCAGTGCATTTGGATCAATGGTTAGGGTCAAGTTTGAGACACATTCTTCTATTTACAAATTCAAAATTTACTGTTTGCACAAACATTTATGTCCAGGACACAAATTTACTAGAGGAGTCACCAAATGCCAATGCAAAACAAAGTCAAAGCAATTGCATTTCAGCACTTGAACCAATATCTCTGGAATTTTTTTACCATAGTCTCCCAGGAATCTACATAGCCTTCCCTAAGAGGGATGCTACTAGGGAAGAAATAAAGCAGATCCACAACTAATGAAGACACACACCACATGTGGACCAGACAGAAAGAGTGAAAAATCAGGACAGGAGCTGAGGGGTAAAAGAAGACTGTATAAAACAAAGCCCCAAATATCAGGACTAGCCCTATAAAATTGGGGCATCTGGAGACCCTAACAAGAGCTAACATACATAATGGTGAATAGCTGAGTATTCAATATCCTGGACACTGAACCAATCTGACATACAATTTCACAACACAGTGCAGAGAAAATGTACTTATGAAACTTTTTTGTGATTAGAGTCTCAAACTTAACTTTGAATGTAAAAAGCATTTTCAAAGTGAAAAGGAGGAAGAAGGAAGAGAAACAATGATAAATATCCAAGCAAACCCCCTTTCCTGCTTACCCTGGTGAAAACCAGTCCTGTGCCCTCCCTTCTCCTAACTGTAACAGCTGAATCTGACCCAGAGCCATTGTTCCAAGCCCTCCCACATTTGACAAATGAACAAGTAAATATAATAGCCAGGTGGAGAGGTTTAACAAGAACTAAGCAAAACAGCACCCGCAGTTTCCTACACAAATGATACATGTCCCACTGCCTTCTATTTTTCCTAGAAGACTCCTATGCAAGCTCTAAAAGAGTGAGATCTTGTTTAATTTATGTGATCTGACAAATCACAGCCCTTTGATATTGGCTATTACTATCATAGAGAAGCATGACACCTACCAGTTATTCTCATAATAGCACCCCTCCAATTACTAATAATACCTTTGTTTAGCATTAACTTAGGCCACATCAGGTTTATTCAGACCAGTAAATGCACCAGCTTGAAGGATTGAGCAACTGCTCTTTGAGCTACATTTTACCATGGAGCCTGTAATTTTTTCAACATAGATTACATTTAGTGCTCTACAATATATAAAAGAGAGGTCTGAGCAGTTTTTCACCCTGAGTTAAAGGCCATGCTCTTTAGGCAGTACACGTTTGCTGTATGATAACTAGGTATGACTGAAAGGCTGCATAATCTAAAGCATTAGCTGATTTTCGGATGCATGTTAAGGGATGTTCCAAAGCCTGGTGCATTATATTCAACTGGCAGCCACTTCATGCCCATCATCGTATGCGCCACTAGGATTTAGTGCTGTATAAGGCTCTGTCAGGTCAAATGAAGGTCTGATTGTAGTATGGTCTGATTGTAATGTGGGTAGGCAGAGCCATGCTGGTCTTACTGTAGTTAGTGCCGCAACAATAGTCGTTTATATGTGGCTGTATGGCCTTCAGAGTGGACTAGCAACCTATGTCCATTTACACAGGCTGGGGGAACTAGCTCACATTAAAGTCCTGCCACCACATCTTCAATACTATCAGTAACCACATTAGCTGGATTAAAGCTAGTGCGGGCATGTTAAGCTGTGCTATACTCATATCTTCTCTAGCTGTGTGGCTGTATGCTAAGTGACACAGGAGCCTAAGTCCCATTGATAGTCAACTAGAACATGCTGCCTTTGGTCACTTAGCCAATGATGTAAATGTCATATGTCATAAACAAACAAAAAAACAACTCAACACAGGGCTAAAATCCTTATGGCTTTTCTTTTATTTAAAAATACCTAATATCCTATTTGATGGACAGACAGACAAACAGCATGTATTAACTCAAAACCAAAATGTGCTAGACATATTCTTGAAGGCCATTTATGGTTTTGAGTAACTCCTTGAGTGGGTTAGTGCTGACAGCTTGAAAATTGCAACTCAGTTCAAGTTTTAATTTTGGAACCTAATGCATATTGAAATCATCAACCTCCCTTAGAAAAAGCTCATCAACTGAGCAGAGGAATAAAACAGTGCAGCTTAACAGGAGTTCTGTTTAACTTTGCTTTCTTCTGTCCTCTGAGCTAAAAGGACTAAATACGAGAAGAAAAGCCTAACCATTATGCTGGATACCATCCAGAAGTTTAGAGCGTTTGATAGAGCCCTGGGGTGCATATGAAGCTACTTAACATTTTGACTTTCCCCATCTGTTGGAAATAAGGAAAAAAGTGGTAATTTTAATTAGTGGTCACAACTGTTAGAAGTTTTTCTAGTAGATTTTAGTGTTGTTAACTGTACAAAGTTGTTGTAGATTGTAGAGATTCAGCACAAGCATGTCTCTGTGTTTAGGCATACTGGAAAATGGTACATACTGTACATCTCTCACTGAGAAAGACTCAGACGGATGCTGTCAACATTTCAGCCACATTTTAAGGATATTGACATTCTATGTATAAAAATAAGGATAGGCCCCCCTGTAACATTTAGATGTTTTTATCACTATAAAAGACAGCAATGCATTGCAAAATAGACAACAGCTTTTAAGACAGCATTTTGCTGGCAAAATTACTCTATAATGGATTATTTTAAAACTCTTCAATAAATGCTTTGAAGAAGGACTTTCCCTCTGAGGATAAAAGAAATTTATATCCTTCTTAAATACAAATCCTTGCACTTATAGTTTGCCTCTAAATGCTAATTATCATATGTCCTCTATCATGGAAATATACCCTTCCCTTGCTTGAAGATGGAATTAATGATCTAATAGGTATTCGCCTTCTATATTTCATTTTAAACAGAGATTCCTCTCCCACATTTCCTAGGTTTCTGCTGCTTAATCTTACAAAAAAACAACTGAAAGTATGCACACTTGTCAAGCTTATTCAAACTTCTTTAGCCTAGAAAGTAAACTGGAATATCTCAGCGTCTTTAGTCCTACAGATTTCAGACAGGTAAGAATTAATGCAAGGGTAGATTCATGTGTTTCTCGCTTCAGAATATGTAGATGTGCATAGAATTGAAAAGTAATAAGCTTTCACCAAACTTCTTTGAACCTCAGAAACATTTCACTTTGGATATTGGCTCCATAATCAAACTCTTCACATGACAAATTTTCATTTTTACCTACACCAGTTAACCATACCTAGGTATTTGGCACCAATGCATTAGAGCTGACCAGAGGACAAGTTATGTTTCACAGCTACTTGCACTATTTCAAAATTTGTTTGGAACATGTGGTATGTGATAGAAGTTACCAGAAAGTCAGGCTGACTGACAAGTGTTAAACTGTGTTGAGAAGACATAGGGTTTGGGGCTCCCCACAGCAGCCCGGGCTTCCTGGGTGGCTCTTACTACAGCCCAGCTCCAACTTCTGGCCTGCCCAGGGGTCGAGGCCTTGGGGGCAAGAGGAGGAGTGAGAGGCAGGGCCATAGTTCCAGCACCAGTGACCCCTCTCCCACTTCTACACAGATTCTGGCACTCCTGTGGGGGCCTCCAAATTGGCTGGGGCCACTGGGACTTAATCCACAGCTGTTTACAAGTCTGTTCTTAAGAAAGCGAAAATGCCTGCTGAATGATGTAAAAGGCTTGTGGGGCCTATTTTTACATTGGAAGGTAATATTACCTTGTGTGCTAATTATCACCCAATTAAGATGATGTCACATGATGTGAAAATATGGTTGAAGATTATTGAAAGGCATCTGTATGCAATAGCTGACATTTTGAAGGGTTTGTATGGATTCATGCCGGGAAGGAGCACAACGAATGCCATATTTACAGTATGAATCCTCCTAGAGAAGTTCAGAGAAAAGAGACAGCAACTGGGCACCGTCTTTGTGAACCTGAGAAAGGTGTAGAATCATGTACCAAGTGAATTAGTTTGGTGGCGTTTCCAACAGAGAGGTGTGCCAGAAGGAGATAACCACCTTATTCAGGATATGTACGACACAGTGACTACCATAGTCAAAACGATATGGGGCTATAGTAAAGAATTTCTAGTAAACATTGGCATTAATCAAAGGTCCAGATTGGTCCCTTTTTGTCTGCGGTTGTCACGGATGTGATAAGTGAGAATATACAGTTGGAATATGCCTTGGAATGTGAAATTCACTGATGATTTAGTGATATATGTGGAAGATTGGGAGACCTTGCAAGCCAGTTTTGAAAAATACGCACACAGTTGTCTGGACTTAGAGTGAATGTTAGTTTAAACGGAGGTTAAGGTATCACAGGCAGAGAGCTTACAAGAGTGAAAGAGAGGCTGACAGCATAATGGGAAAAGGAATTAGCCATGGAAAAGGGAGGTGGAAGGGGAATTACTTTGCATATAAATCTTGTACACATTAGGAAATTAGGCCCAGATCCTCAAAAGTATTTAGATACCTAAGTCCAATTGAAATCAATGGGAGTTATGTGACTAAATGCATTTGAGTATCTGGGCCTTTTCTCTAACTGAAGCTTAATTCCGTTTGACATTTGCCCATCACTAATTACTAAAGGGTACATTTTCCCACTCAAGGGGTGTGCACAGCAGGCCCAAAAAGCAGTGCTGGTCAAAATGCTTCAGACAAAAAGTGGACTTTTTCAACTACAAGATTCTAAGAAAAAAATGTTAATATTGAATTTTTTTAGATAAAGTTTTTGATTTAAACATTTTTAATTGAAAAAAATCACAAAAAAACGTTTTTTTAAATGTCTATTTTGAGCACTTCAAAATGAAAATAAAACCCTGAATTTAAAAAAAAAAAAAACTTGCTTTTTTTGGTCCCTCTCTAGTACTTAATGGAACCAGCCTGCTTCCACTGTATGAGATCGGAAGGATTGGGTCACAAAGAAAATGGGCAGAAGAATTCTGCAAGTTATCTGGGTGCTATGCCGCAATGTTCTAATGCGGTTCTCTCCACTGTGGTAGGGATGTAAATTTAGGGCTGTGCTAGAGCTGCGACAGGAGCATGGCCAGTGGGTCTGTGACCTTTGGGGATATACAGGCCAAATGAAAGGGGAAGAGTAGCAGCCATTGTAAAGATCTGCAACCTAGTGTCTGTATTGGCAGAGGCAGCATAACTGTGTAAAGCTGTAGAACAAGGGTAGGATGGAGAGCTAGTCCAGTCCCTGAACAGGCCTTGCACAGAAAACCCTGTTACTCAGCTTGCAGATGAGAATTTATCCCAAATTAGCATTTTCATAAAATTATTTTGATTTACTTGAGATTCTGGAAGGGCTCCACTCAGGGAAATGCATGATGAGGCAGCTGCATTGCCAAACATCTGTTAATTAACTGTCATTAAAAAAAATAATAATCAAAAATAGACTGTCAGAAGTCAATTAAAAAAGTACATGTCAGTGAAAAAAAATATAGCCAGCTCATTTGCAAAAGTATTTTTCCCTAATGTAGTATAAATTACCAGACTGTGGGCAAAACTGGACCAGATCTACACCTCTGCAGCCTCATCAAATTCACTTAGCTTGTCCAAACATAACTAAAGGCAGTGATTACTATTTAAGCCACATTTGATGGCATTTTGTTCATAAAATATCAGCTTTAACACAATTTCACTCGGACCCTGAACAGACGCTGTACAAAGCCAAAAGTGCTTTAACATACTAATTTTCTCAATTATATTTTTAATCAGAGAGGAAGGATGGATATTACAGTTAAGGCACTAGACTAGGACTCGGGAGATCCGAGTTCATTTCCTGTTCCTGCCAGACACTTTTGTATGGCTTTGCGCAAGTCACTGAGGGCAGATCCACAACAGGTGTCAGGTGCCTGACTGCCACTTTAGGAACCTGAGTCCAAAATTTAGATCCTCAAAACCCCCACTCAGCTTCTGTCTCACCCCATAAGCATCTAAATTTCTACCAGTAAAATCACCTACATTTTGGCCGGTGAGCCACCTAAATCCAGCTCAGCACCTAAGTGCCAGCGTGATTCTTAACATAGGCATTCCTAACCCCTACAGAAACTCTTTCAACACTCCCCTCCGCGTGCCCCCCCCCCCAGCCACCACCAAAAATGTCATTGGAATTGACACAATCCTGCAAAGTATCTTAATTTCTACAAAACTGCATTTGCTGATGGAAAGTTGTTCAGGCTAACTGTAAGTAAATTGGGAATGTTGGCTGGGGAGGTTTTGTATCCTGACACAGTCATCATTCCCACATATTAGTTATAGTCTAAAAAGTTGACACAGATCTTTCAAAGCCTCCCTGATCTACTCTTTCTTTGCAGGATTCTTGTCAACATTCATTTAGAACTTTCCAGTTTAACCGAAACATACGTGACATCATTTTATTTATAAAGTGTAGAATTCACACATTAGGTAAGAATAGGTTAGTGCAAGACTTTGTGCAGTAAGACAGACATGACTTCAAACTGGATCTTACAAACTCCCTGCATGCAAAATCACTGACTTCAGTTCAGGGGACTTCTGTGTGGCAATAGATAGCAGGATCATTCCTTATGCTTGAATAAAGTATCCTGTGTACAGTGTGTACTTGCTGTCATTTCTCAATTGCAAAATCTTGACTATTTGTAGTTTCAAGTCACTGGAAAGGATTATAGGATTTTTAGGCCATATTAAAAGGAGGCAACCTATTATTTTGAAGACATGAATCAGTACAAGTGACCATAATCAGATGAGATTTGTGTTTCGAGTTTCAGGACCTCCAAAGACTATAGAAATCAATATGATTCCTTCCATGCATTTCAATGGGTTAGATCAGACCCTGTATTAAATACCACAGTCCCTAGCCATACATGTATAAAAGCATCCTCACCAGCAAAACATCTATTCAGAGAGTGAGCAAGCACTGGGAATAAAACTCTTTAACTTTCAACCACAAGCCACCATATTCACCACTTGAATTGAAGGGGAATCTCCATCAAGTATCATTAATATTAGGCTCTGTGTTCTGTGTCCATCAGATACACCATGTCTGACTCCATTCAGATGAAGGCAGTAGTGTACATGTGCACACATAAGCCTGAATACATAAAGACAACACAGACACATATCCATAACAATGACCTCCCAAACCATGACTGCATACTTAAGCAAACAAAATGGCAGCTGACCCCCATTAATACCCTTTTCAGCACACATACTGCTATATTTATTTTCAGCTCCTGGAAAATGTCTGACTTTAAAATAAATGTGGCATTAGGATCCATAAAAAGAACTGTATAGGGTGATTCAGTCCAATTAAAGAGGCAGCAGATTTTAAAACATGCCCATTCACTGATGCCAGAGATGTTCTATCAGAAACTGCTCCAATTAAACTCCATTTCCCTCATGGGCCATCTTGTGTTTATTTCTCCTCCCCTCCTATCCAAGAAGCAAATGGGGGGAAAGGAGAGAATTGTTTGTGTTTTCAATCTCAACCACAGTTAAATCTGAAGGATAAAATAAAAAGCAGATGACACTCTGAAATATGGCTATGTCAAATCTGGAGTTCCAGCACAGCCAACTACAACTCACAGTTCCTAGATTTCCTCTCCCCCACTTGTTCTTGGCTTAGGCTACAGCAGTTATTTTCCCTTAAAATACAGTTTGTACGGTGTGATGAGCAATGACCAGATCGTGATAACTGGGCATTGCTCCACTGTACATGGTAAAGATTTTCATGTACTATAAAATATTGTTTACTTTTTAATGATTTAATGATATGCTAAACACTATGCAATTACTTTAGAAGCAGAATGATATATGTTGTCACTTATCTCCTATAATAGAAATTACATAACACAGTGGGTTCCAGTTAAGACAATTGGATAAAATGCAGTTTCTCATAGAACAAAACTAAAAAACAAATCTTGCATATATTTTGTCATCACTAAGTTATAAAGTACCTTTTTCGTTTGTCCTTAGATATTTTCTTGACCTGCTCCTCTCTCCAGCCTAATCGCACTTAAAATCCTTCTTCGTCTTCCTCAACAGTTCCCGAAATTCTCCTTGCACTTTCTTCACTCACCTATGTACTGGTTGCCAGCATGCTAAAGCTGTTTCCTTTCCAAAAGTTCCCCTTTATTATTAAGCTTTTAAGAAACCCTCATAATTACTTTAAACGGATGTTTGTGGAAAAAATTATCAGGACTTTTCAGTGAATCCATTAAAACTAGCTCACACTAAATTTACTACTGTTTTGTTTTTTTAAAATTGTTGCAGTATCTAATACAATTGGGCTTCAATCCCGTGAAGATTTAAGCATGTACACACATTTACACACTGCGAGTAGTCCCACTGAATAGTCTCACTGTGTATAGTTAAGCACATGCATAAGTCTTCACAGGATCAAGTCCTTATTGCATGACAATGAGTGAGTCATTTATCTGAAGAGTCAGAGGCCACTCATATTCATCACCTCTATCTCCAGCTTCTACTGGCTGGGCTCAATCTCCCACACACACTCCTGCAACTTCCACTCATCTGCCTTGTTCTGCTGCAACTGATAGTTCCTTCCACCTTTCCCTTGTATGATTCCTTCAGCTCCTCCTGCCCACTCTCTTCCTATCACCGAATGGAAAGGTGGAAAATCCAAAAGTGATCAGAAGAAATACTTTTCCCCACTAGGTGTAACTAAATTGTGGAACTTATTGACATAGTAAGTCATTGAATTCAAGAAATTTTAGCAATTTTCAAAAAAGAGATTACACATAGATAGAGATAACAAGAACACCCATAGATATCGTACGTATTGACAACAAATTTTGGAAGGGACATTAAACTTCATGAGTCAGAGCTTAACCCAATCTCTAACTATAAGAGGCCAGGATGAGAGGGCAGATTACCCGACATCTACCCATTTTCTACCTTTCGCTGAAGCATCTGGTAATGATCACTCTTGGAAACAGGCTACTGAAGTAGATGGTCCTTGGGTCGGATGCAGAAAGGCAATTCCTGTGTTCCACTGTGACCAGCCACAATTCCCTTATCTTTCAAAATACCCTGTGGAGGTTTCATTACTTCTCTGAAGGGCTCCTGATGAATCCTGTCCTATAGAATTGAATAGAAAATAAGAACTTTTCCTCTGAACCCTATACTATTCTATAAACTGTGAGAATTATATTAGTTACAGAATTCAGTTAGAAAGCTGAACATTCTCTATTAAATTTTATAGGTTTTTTAAGAGTAATTTTTTATAGACCTCTAATTCCTATTAATTGAAGGAAACACCATCCAGGATAAATGTGCTGAATCAAAGAAAGCAATTTGCAGATTAGGCTCTGACTCTGCAGCAATGTCCCCATAAACGTGACAGGAGAATAAGTCATTTTGAACATGTAATATGCATAATTTTGCCATTAAACTAATGTTCTGCGTTACTACAGATATTAGTGACTAAAATATTATTATTTACTATTTGCATTACCATGGAGCCTGGGATACCTAGTAATGCACCAGGATCCCTTTGTACTAGGCATTGTACAAAGAGAGATACTTTTAAGGAATAGAGGATTAAATCAATGACAAACTGCTAATATTGCTATGCTATAAGGTTAACACGAGGCTGTTACTGGTACAGACTATTTCCTTTTTCTTTTCAATTATTTATAAAGAGTTCATAGAGATTAAAGGTGATTTTTCACATAAATACCTGAACTGTCCAAACACCATTAAACAATCTTCAGTTAAGGAATACCTGAAGTTGGCCACACAAAATAGGTTAATCTCAACCTCTATAATTATTATAGCCTTATTCCATCTCCTGTACAAGTGCTCAGGACAAGACCTGGGAAAACCATTTTTAGTGAAAAATTTATTCTACTCAAGTGCTTTTTTCCTGTTCATGAATTATCTGCAGAGAAGTAATTGACAAATTTGTTCTTTATTCAGAGTTCTTCAAAGAATGGTATATTTGAGCATATGGATTGTTTACAAATTATTTTTAGGGCTATAGCTTCATATATTTGCTATTCATGCTCTGTTATTCATGTGTTGTTCTGCCATCTGATTGGATGAATCCCCAGCACACACAGCCTTCAAGATAGCTCCATTTCTGGTACAAAAACCTTTGGAAATATATATACAGAAGGGCAATCACAAGTAAATGCATTTATATGCAGGAAGAAGAGGAAAAACCACCCAAAAACTTGAATTGTCTGAGCTTTAAGATAGAGAAATAGGGGTGGGAGGAGCAAGAAATTCAAGAACCAGAAGCAAAGGTATCCTCCGGTTTCTAGGAAGCACTGACTTACTAACAGTTTAGGCTAACTAACACTGAGTTAGCCTAAAAAGCAGTGTCAGTAGTTTGCCCGCTGCCTGCCTCCACCCCCCAGGTAGACTCCTAAACCTGCAGCCAGAGAAAGGGAGTGAGTGTTTGTTTCAAGGCAATGCTTACATGGAGGTGGTTCACTTCCTCCCACCCTTTCCGTGTGGGGAAGTGTAGCTCCACGTATGAAGAGAGTTTCTCCATGAGAAGGACATGATCTGGTCTTCAGTCCTTTAAATACATAAGTCAAGATAAAATACTAAAAACATTTTAAAGAGCCCAACTCTATGCATTTCCAACCACCTCAAAAAAACTTCTGTTTAAAAAGCATTAAAGGTTGAAATAGTATTAACATTTGCTATATTGTTCAAATTCCTTAGGAGACACACTGTAAAAAGAATCCCTCAGTGGCAGGAGGGCCGGAAATTCACAAATAAGGTATCATAATGGTGTGCCTGGAGCAGCTGTTCCTTCTGGGCCTTCCTGGTGCCACTATGTGATTACAAGTCACCCTGGAGGGACGAAGTATCTGTCTCTGGCCTCCACTGAGGTGAGCTCTGGCCCACCGGCTAACTGTCCCTTAAGTCCTACCCTGTTTGAGGGGGAAGTTGAATGGGCCTAACCCCAAAATGTTCTAAACAAAAAGAAAACAACTCAGTACTGAGCGACCCACCCGCCTTCCTTTGGCGTGTCCTTGCCCTTTCCTTCAGGCTTGTATCCCCCAACAGTTTTTTATTCATAATGTCTTTTGCTCCTCAGGCTCTAACTACTCCTCTCCTGTGGCTGCTCCAGCTACAAGGACTGTCTCGACACAACACTGCAGACAAAGGTCCCTTGAGGCAGAGCTCCATCTTCCTGGCCAGTCTGCCCTGAATTGAGCCAGGCTCTTTCCATTTGTTTCCCCTCCAGTCTTGGCACAGGCTGCAGATATAGTTTGGGGGAGGGCTAGCTGGGCCCATAGATTATCCTTAACCTCTTCTCTGCTGGCGTGGAAACCAATCTGCCCAATCACAGATACCCAGACTCATTGCCTTGTAAAGTATTAAGGGCTCCAGCCCCAATCCTGACGCCATAGATGTACGCATCAAAGCTCCCATCAACTTCAGTGGTAGCAGCATCAGACCCTTGGTGTTCAGTTAATAATGTACTGTTTGTACAAGTTTAATGACAGAACAGTGTGTTGTTGACGGGGAGAGTATTAATATATGATTAGAACCAGAACTTTTTTTCCCATTAATTACTGTGTTGGCTTTATGGTGATGGTGGTAAGAAAATAATTCATGCACTGCTTCATAGTGAGGAATAGCATGATATTGATACATGATGTTAAATTTATTCATTACAAACAACTGTCTGTGTTTCATGGCTGTACTTTGTTACACTGATGTCTATTAATTTTTTAAGAAGATATAAGAGGGCCAAATTAAGGCAGAGTGAGTGGTAGAAAGCCATTGGGATGATGGTGAATTATTACATGGCTGGAACAGATTGACTGGATGCTTTCACTTTGGCCAGGTTGTACCTCCTTGATAGATAAATAAAAGACTCTATTCCCCAGCGTGGCTCATCTGACACCTCTGATGAGCATTAAATTCAGTGTTTAAAGTACAAACACTGGAAACAGTCTAAAATTTTCCTGTACAGATCCCATCCTCTTCTGGTTCAGGATGTTAAAGAAGATGTACTTTTTGAATAGATCTTGTTACATGAGGCAGGATAAATGTTCAAAGTAGAGATGAATTTGAACCATAGTTCTGGATACAAATAAAAAACCCTACCCCTGAACTTTGACAAATTCTGGATTCATCTATGAATCTGAACTTCACAGCTCAGGTCCATGTCTAGTGTGTATAGTGTTAAATGAAAGCACTATCACCTCAACATATGTTTTGATGAGTGGGCGAGGGTGAGTTTTCCTTCAGCAAGTTTGCAGACAAAGTTCACAACAGTAACTCTCTTGCAAAATAGGATCTGTCTCACTGAAGACATCTACATTCATCACACAGCTTGAGAAAAAGACATACAATCACCTCAGCCAAACTCTCCCTTGGTTTAATTGCATTGATTTCAGTGGGTTTACACCAGGGATTAATCTGGCTCACCCCTTGACAATCTGACTCAGGACTGATGATTCTAAGAATTCCCAGTTCTCAATCTTGAGTTTGATTAGAGGTTTTCTCCTAATTATTACTTTAGCTGGCTCTGGTAGCAGGTACAAATTATCCCACTGCTAACACGGAAGCACTGAGAAGACTGAGTGAGAAACCACAAGGTAGCTCTCCTGGTATCAGGCAAATTCTTTAATTGACACTGGAGAGGAATTACAGTGAAAGGACATAAAATATCCACGTTATGCTGAATAAATTCATTATGATTAGTTTTATTACAATGAATAGCAAATGAATTAATAATGGAGACACTTAAAATACAGCAAAGTGCTACCTAGATAGGCAGCCCTACACTGGAGGGAGTATCTAATGGAAAAGCCATGTAAAGATAAAAAGCAATGCAATTATGGGCCTCAATTGCAGCCAGTTTTAGAGAAGAATCAGATTAACTGTCATAATCCTACAAATGAAGTTTTTTAAAGAAAAAAATGATGTCAGATTTCATTTCTGAGCCTCTTTTTCATGCTAGATTCTTCTACATGCACTGTCATAAGGATCGTTAAATAGAGGTGCGACAGCAGTAAGAAATAAAACTTCCACAACGTGGGAAGGGGAAGGGGAATGTCTCTTTCTGCTCATGCAAGGTAATTCACGGAGTGAATGGTATTGGCTGTGTTCTCTCCTTGCCTTTCTGACTCATGCAATAATAAATCTGGTGTGTCAGTTTCAGGGAATGCACAGTTGACAACCCTGCCTGCAGCTCCAGCTGCTCTGCAGAGCACAGCGAAGGTCGCAGTTGGCGACTTCCTGATTTCAGGTCATCGTTGTGCGGAAAGCCTCCCTCCGGCGATATATGCATTTCACACCTAGCTGCTCCTTTTGTCAAGCTGTCATATTTAATTAAAATGCTGACAGGCTTTAAGGATCTTTAAAATGTGTAGAAAATACATAAGTTCAACACTTCACACTTTTTCTGGCAATTATTCGTTTCCTATAGTAATTTCATTTTCTTTCACTGGTTTCCCCCCCTCCCTTACTTTTCCCCCCCAAGAATGTCAGGAAAGGTTTCCCCTCATCGGTGCCCTGAATGATCTCAAAGAGAGTTGTCTTTAGCCATTGCTATCTCCCCCTTGGATGTATTTCCTCACACTTCTGCTGTTTGGTTAGGTTTTGAGGAAAAGCTCATTTGGTCTGCTGATACTGGGGCCCTTTCTGTGCATCATTACAAAGGAGCTGATCATCTGATAAACAATTCAGTGACAAAGTCCCTCTTCAGAGAAGGGTAGTTTTCAAATCTCCAAGGACGGTCACTAAGTCCTTATTGGGAATTAATAGGAAACGTGGCTCCTGCTATTCTGTTGTTCCTGCCCAGCGTCTCCAGCAAAGGTTATCAACCTCCAGGACAAATGGTACTAAATTCTGTAGCTGTGATGGTGCCTCTCTTTTTTTGTTCACAGTTTCATCCTCACAATCTATTGCTCCTGTCTTTTGCCAAAAGTTTGCACTAAGAAGTTTTCTGAGACTGCACAAATCAACGTTTGGTACAGTTCATGTGGCACAGAAACAGATATGCAGGCTGGGATCTCGGTGAGTTATGTGCTCAATTCCCATTGAATGGTAATGAGAATTGGGCACCTAATTCCCTTGCTCTCTTTTGAAAATGCATTCGTAGTCCTTAAAAGGATGCGGTTAAGTTATTTGTCATGCACTGTAGTGCCTTTTTCTTGCCCCCTGTCGTTTTTAAATGTTGTCGCCATTATTCAGGATATTGGGCTTAACTTTCCTTCCTTTCAGAGATGTCTATGAGGTATTTAACTTCCTTCTCCCTCCAATATCTATCACTTTAGTATAATTTTAATTTGTATAACAGGGATGCTAGAAGTGCTCATTGAGCTCACATTTCTGTTGTCTTACATGTTGTAATGATACATAGGAAGTTCCTGTCACAAAAGGCTTATCAAAGCAGACAAGACAGAGAAAGTGTGGGGCAGAAGAAAGGCAGTATTAATGCCATTTTCACAGACTGGAAAGTGAGGCATAGAGAGAAAATGGAGTATACTTGGATTTAGTGGAGAGAAATAGCCACAGCGAAACATTGTGGCTCCCTGATTCAGAGCCACCCCATTCTTAAAGTAGCATATGCCAAGCGAGGACTGAGCATTGTGGAAGTCCACTAAACCACATCATCATCCTCTTTGCCCCATACCACACCTCTGGAAAGCTTGGACAAGTCGTCTTCTTCTCCTTATGCTTGCTATGGGAGGGCAGTTGGTGTACCAGATATACACTAGTGGACCATTCCACTGAACACAACAAATCTCCTTTGGTATCTCTGGTGATTTTTAATGTCACTTTGTGCTACTGTCTTTATGAAAAGCAGCCTTAGTAGATGGGAGAGCCCTGTTCTGTGTGACTTGCCCAGAGTCAGACAAGAAATATGTGACAGAGCCAAACACTAAAACCGAATTTTGTCAGTGCCAGTTCACTGCCTTAACCATGAGATCATCCTTCTTCTCAAATTCATTCCAGTTAGCTCAGGAATTTACTATTCTCGTCCATCTCTAGTTTGAGAAGGCTTGTTTGGAACTACTATCATTCAGTTAGTTTGCGAGCTCAGCTACTTACCAAGTTAAATTTGTTGGGAAAAAATAAGCTTGGCATCAGGAATGGAAAGCAAAAAGACAGCTCTAGTTCAAGTTGATTAAAGGATAAAACACCATCCATGAAATGGAAATGTTTATGAAAATATCCAGTGACACTCTGTAGCAGAGTCTAGTGGAAGCTTGCTCACTGATGACATCTGCTTATGCTAATTTCCTGACTTCAGTGCAGTTTTATTGGCATAAAATTGGAATAATGCAATGGAGATTTGAGCTGAAGGTGTCCCGAGCCAGGGATCCAGCGACTGAGAAGCATAATGATATTAGTGACTTCCATGAGAGCTGCAGGCCCTCCACAGCTTTGAAAAATCAGGCCGCTGGGGTCTCAAGCTAGTCACACAGGAAGTGACAAGCCCACAATTAGTGACCACAACTGAAAATGTTGCCATTCAGAAATTGCGCTTTGCACACAATGCTTCTGGGAAACCTGTTGGTAAACAAATTTTAAATTTGCATGTGTACATGTTTACACCAGAAGTACTTGTGAACTTATTCAGTTAGTGCAGAGAATTAATTATATTATGAACCTGACCAATTAATCAATACAGCTTGATTAGCTAAAACAAAACAAAAAATAGGTATGTATAGAAGACTGTTGCAATCAATCCACACAGTAAAAAAATTATAATATAATAATTTTAAGCAATTAAAGGAAATAGTGCTCTCTAATGACAATGCCATGAAAAGACAAAGAAGCTAAATTCATCAGCTAAATGATTTGGTTTAATTACTCAGTTCTAATAGATACAAACTCTATAAATACTTATACAGTAAGGAGAGAGAGAGCACAAGTCAATAACAATCCAGCTGGCTTGAGAGAGTCGCATGATCCAAAAAACCAGAAAAATATTTAAGAAAACAGATTATATAACACGTCGGGCAAAAGATCCTATCTTAAACATTTAAAATGGAATATATATAATTTAAAATAGTACTGTAAAACCTGTTTAAAAGCCCAAAGCATTAGTACAACATCTGTGCAGAATGAAAGCCAAATATTCAGCAGTCTTCCTTAGTTGCATCTGCAAGCTGTGCAAGGAAAACAGGTAATCCATATAAATGGGAAGAGAGCAGAAAGGCATAGAATGAGCCTTCACTTGGGACCTGTAACAACATCCTTTAAAACCAGTGTAAAGACATCCATTGACTTCAACAGTTTTTGACTCAGGCTCTGAAAGAGAAACTCCTCATCTTCTGAACTCTCTTATAGGCCGTACTCCTGTCAGGTGCAGAGCTTGACGTTGGCTATTGAGGGCCTTCAACTCCTATTGGTGTCAGTGCATTCAACAAGGCACAGTTATGCTCCGTTTCTTGCAGGATTGAGCCCTTATGGAGCAGGCTAAGGGTCCATATGGTTTACCAAGTTTACCCCTTGTTTACTCCATTGATTTCAGTAGGGTTATACCAAAAATAAATTTGACTTCTGAAAGGAAATGAAGGAGCAGAGTGAGAGATCTTACTTTGTTGTTGAATCATAACTCAGGCCCTTGGGTGACATAAAGGCCCAGACCCAGCTCTCAAGAATACTCTTAAATTAATTGTCTCATGTCTGAACTTCTGCATATGTCAGAAATTAGAAAAAATACAGCGTGTGAATGCTCTGGTGATTTGTCAAGTTCCAGCATAACCAATGTCTGGGCATTAAACTGGGCAGATTTTCCAGCTGTCCCATCTGAGCAGTTTTCTGTTCCCCACTGCTCAAAGGAAATGGTACATGTGCTAGGATATTTGCAGGGTTATGCAGCAACATGCAGATCCATGCACAGATAGGCCATATATTATATGGTGGGCATTACATCAAACTACATATTTACAGGTTGATGCTGCTGATGTGCTTCTTGAAATGGGTTTTTCTGGCTGCATTCTTTAGCTATTAGAACTGTTAGTGCTGTTTCTCCATGTTAAAGCATTCTCCAGTGCTAAACGTTTAGCTGCTAAAATGCAATGTTACAGCATGCAGAACTGATGAGTTAAAAATCACTTGCAGTGCTAGTCACATCTGTTTCCTGGTTCATCCAGGAGATATCAGATAATGAAAGTGGATTCTTTCAGTCTGTCCTAATTTCTGGCTGGCATTATGGAACCTCACCACCTGAACAGATGCCAGTGTTGCTAGGAGAATCAGCTGGCAAAGTGTGATGGCCCACTCCTTCTTGGGGATTGCACAACATCACTCTTACAGCATAAAGCGTGTGGTTATTGGCCTACATTTGCTGGGCCTGGTGAAAAGAGTCATAGAAATGGAGGACCTTGCTAGGTCATCTAGTTCAGTTGCCTGCACTGAGGCAGGACTAAGTATTATCTAGTTTATCTCTGACAGATGTTTGTATAAACTGTTCTTAAAAATCTCCAATGATGGAGTTTACCTCCCTTGGTAATTTGTTGTAGTGCTTAAACACTTTTATAGATAGGAAGTTTTTTCTAATGTCTAACCTAAATCTCCCTTGCTGCAATTTAAACTCAATACTTCTTGTCTTGTCCTTGGTGATTAAGGAGAACAATTTATCACCCTCCTCTTTATAACAACCAGTTACATACTTGAAGACAGTTATGTCCCCCTTAGTCTTCTCTTCTCCAGATTAAATTAACCCAAACTTTCCTCATAGGTCACATTTTCTAGACCTTTAATCATTTTATTTTTTTGCTCTCCCTTGAATTTTTCTCCAATTTGCATACATCTTTCCCAAAGTCTGGTGCCCAGAACTAGCTTTCATATTCCAGCTGAGGCCTTATCAGTGCTGAGTACAGTGGAAGAATTACTTCTTGTGTCCTTCTCACAGCACTCCAGCTAATATTCCTAATAAGAAATCCCCAAAGCCATTTGAAAAACTATCCCCACACCTGGCAGGTCATAGTATTATTGCCTGAGTACGTCAGCTTTCTCCTTTTTTAAATTAAAAAATTTATCTTGAAATTTGTAAGTCTGAACATGATTGTACCTGGGGCTATTCTTTGGGTGAGATATCATCATACGGCCTGAAGGTTGGTCCCCTCTCAGGAGGAAAGTAGATTCACTCGCCAGTGTTCTTTTTCTTGTCTCCATGCCACTGTTTAGTTTTCCTCATAATTGTTAAACTATGTGAGATTCACAGCGCCATAAACCTAATAAATTAAGTTATTTTTACCTAGCAGAATGTCTATATATTGTCAGTTGTATGCTGCTGGACTGCGCATGTGTCTTCCTTATTTGTCTGTCTATCTTTGTTTCTGTCATTGTAGCAGCATGTGAGTCTTTCTCTCCCTCTCAACCATATTGTTGTTCCTTCATAAATCTCTCACCACACAATGAAGCGTCACTGTATTTATATAGAACCAATAATGCGGGAATACATCACTGCGTGTGGAATGGGCTCTTAACTCTTCCACTGTTTATTATTCTACTTGAAATGCACAGTGAGAACACATTGATATTGTTAAGGTTAATGACTAACTGATTCATAACGAGAGAGAGAAATGTCTTTTACAGTCAAATGAGCCTTAGTAATTATTGTAATAAAGACTGCAGATAATCCCATTAAAAAAAACCCCCACAAGTACACAGGTACACACTATCTGCAATAATCTCTTTCAAATGCCTTGGCAGGGGCATCATTTGAGTTTCTTAAGGGGAATGGGGGCCACTGGGAGGGTGATTTCTGAGTACATTCAGATGCTAAAGTAGTGGCCTTCCTCAGCGGCCAAAGTAAGGCACATTTAGCTGCCACCCCTGCCAGTCTTGCTAAAAGGAAAGTACACTCCTTGGACCCAATGCACCTTCTGTGACCTGCAATGCATTTTGTTGCTCTTTGGCCTACAGCTCAATGCAGAGGTTAAGAAAAAGGAATTATTTCTACTTAACCAAAAGATCCACTACATTGGGACTGATCCATGAAGAAGGAATGGGGAGTTAATCACTCCTTTTATCAGTACTCCAGATATTTGCTTTCATGGTGTGCTACGCTGCAACTGAACTCGTCGGTATTCTTCTCGTTTCTGTGCAAGTCATAGTGGGCCATACTGTGAAATTACAACCTGCCCTGAGAGGTGGGCACTATCCCAGAAACTGCCCAAGGGAGGGGAACTGTGATGCTCAGTTACAAGTCTCCTTGGGCTCCCCATTTGCTGGAGGGTGAAAGCACTCTGCTACTGATATAAACAACAGGAATAGACCAATAGCCGATTACTGACTGCTCAGCACTGGCTTACCTCTGCTGGCTGCTGTGTTGCGATGGTCTTGGCTGGAGCCTGGACTCTGTTTCCTGCCCCTGCCTGCCTATTCCTAGCTCATCTCTAGGAAAGGAAGAGTGGCCCCACAAAGGCTACTCTTCTCTCCCCCCACCCCCGCCCGTGTGCCCTGCCAGACACTTAGCTCATGGAGAGGAGTAAGGAGGCTCCTTTTCTATTCCTGCACACTCATGTAGGGCAATGGATAATATAGCCTGCGATTGATACTGCAGAATAGTCACATCTCATCCTTTACTAAAAAAGTGACACACAATCCACAATATCTTAGGGAGACCTGTCAAGAAAAGTGGAAGCAATGATCAGATGCATAAATTTGTTGCATGAAGGCCTTTTTCTGATCTGTTTTATTTGTAAGAGGAAAGGGAGTCAGTGAATATAGTTTGGAACACTTTCCTCTCTTGCACATCTGTTTTCATAACATGTGCAAGCAGTGATCTGGACTGGCAGCCTCATCTATCTATAAACATCCATATTGGGAGCTAGCAGAACATGATGTGAGCAAATATGCCAATGGTGAACTTTATACCATGTTAAACAGCAAGAATATATGAAGTGACTGCAGAAGGCTGTTGCCAGTTCTCATCATTGCCTAGATTAAAGCCTTCAGCTTTTTCAGCCAGCCTCTTTTACATCCATGTCCACATCTTCCCATCTCAGGGAAGGCTACAGATTTCATAACCTATGGACAGTGTTCACAGAACTTAAAAGGACACAGTCAATTTGAAACCTAGTTAAGTGGAAAAAAAAGTGTTAGAAATAGTTCCTGATGCTACACATTTCGCTGAGTGCTAATTTTTTGTATAATTTTACCATTGCATTTTCTTTTTATTTATTTACAAAGCTTCCACTGTTGTAAGAAACACCACGAAAACAGCCCGAGACCCTGACTAATTGCTTACAGAAAGGAAACTATGAACACAAAGGCCATTGTGCAATGCACTTAAGAATGTACTTACATCCTATTGATGCCAATGGGATTTGAGTATGCACCTAAACTCAATCACCTGAGGAAATGCTTTGTTGAATTACGGACCATGGGGCAGATTCTCAGAGGTATTTAGACATCTAAAGAGGCAGAGATGTACTTCAGATTTTTCAGAAGTGACTAAGAGCCTAACTGCATCTTTAAGCACTGAGCTTCCTTTAAAAATCAGGCCCAACATGTGGCCAAATGCATAAAAAAACTGAAGAAATAAAGAAAACTGTTTTTTCTCTACTCTCTGTCAATTAGTTTTTAACTTATAACGAGGGAAGGTATAACATTTTCAGACATCAGTGTGAGTTTTTGTGTGTTCCCCCCTTTACTTAAAGGCACATTCTAGTTATGCGGTCTGTGTCAAAAGGATGATATTTGGACTATTTCTCAAAGCAGGAGAGGATTTTAAACCAGAACTTCAAAAGCAATGGCAGTAGAACTGATCAGAGCTCCCACCGGTGAACAATTGACACCACACAGCTTGCTTGAGAACTTGTTAAACGGAGGTGAGAGCGGCAGAAGTAGCAAATATGACCCTTGCTTTGAATTGGAGGACTTTAGTGGCAATAAGTTGTGGAGACATTCATCTCTAGCTCCCTGGCTCAAGTTCCAACCCTAATTGGCAGTGACTAAAAACAATTACCATCTGATGGTCATGTAATGACCTCTGCTAAACGAGTTGATTATCTCAGTACAGTTCTTGTAGGTATCCACATCACAAAAACTGCCATTACAACTGGCACTATCTTAAAGTCTCAACACAGAGAATTAAGTGGTTTGGGAGAATGAATTCATGGTACATTAGTGGGACAGTGTGGGTGAGACCTGTACTCCTTCTTTGATAATACCTCAGCCACCCAAGGCAAGGTATTATGTTCTGGTAGTTCTTACCAACATTAGACTCCCTTCAGAGATGGAGAAATAACACTCTGCTTTCCTTTGCCCCTTGTCTTAATAAAATCCACTCCTCCACATGAGCAACATAATCATGAACAAGACTGCAGTTCCATTCATCTTGCCTTACCAGTTTGATATCAGTTATCCTGGGGTGACCTTCTATAATGAATTACCACCTTTTCCAAGAAATTAGCCTTTTGATAATTAACCGCATGCCTCTGCAGCATGCTGCATGCAAAAGAGTATCATTTTGCAGATAGTACATGTATCATCATCTGCATTTGAATGAAGCCAGCTGTGCTATTTCCCTCTCAAATAGCACTTTCACCCCGGTGTTTATTTTAAAAAGATGTCAGCCCTCAATTTTTCCTTCCTAGAACCCAAAGGAAAAGAGAAGAGTGAACCTAGCCTTTGATCAAACAAGAGGTCTAAACTCACCCCAAGCTTTAAGAATTGCCTTTTATCAATGGCTAGATTGTCCCTCAGCCTTTGCACTGAGGTGAAAATACCACTTATATCTCTGTGCAAGCAACCTTGTGTTAGGGCACGCATTAAGTAAGATATGCCTACCGGAATGGGGATGGGTGGGTAGCATGTTGACTCCACATTCTCTCCATCCCCACAATGTACTAGCCATCAGAGTTGAAACTGTATGAGGCCATAATTAGCTCCTACTACAGAGCAGCAGCAAATCATTACCCCCCTTAGAGTAAGGAGGAGTGGGGAGGCAATTGTGGCTCACTGGATCACAGTTTCTGCCCTGAGACGATGTTGGGGTGGGATTAACTGTGCCCATGTGACACAATCTAGCCATTGCTAAACATGAATGAACAGCTCTTAGGACCAAGTTTTACAGCTCTATATCCCTGTAACAGGACAGAATTCTTCCCTTTGTGTCAAGGATGCTCTTTCTTTATAAAGGACTGAAAACATCATAAACTTGGATTAAAAACGGAGGCATTCTTTTTGCCAAATTCTGACACACATCCTCCTACAGGAACAGACTTTGGCACCATTGTTCATGGTGAGCAGGACCGTACACCACAAGTATTCCCATTGATTTCAATGGGATTAGTAGAGGAATAAGGTGCTACTTAAAGTCAGTGTCAAAATCTAATCCTAAATAGTTGCATTGAAAACAGTGCACCATATCGTTACCTGTACAAAATCTAGTCAAAAGTAGCCCCCTGAAGCTGAAGGTACCAGTGATAGCAGAATGTAGTCCAGTGGAATTAACTGAGGGGTAAAATTCAATTCAAAGTAAAGATGGAAACCTCAGGCCTCTAGGTAGGGTTTTCTTTGTGATAGACTATTACCCTAGTATGGTTGATTCACAGTAAGCCTCATAGGCTTTGGAAGGTTTTCATCTTGCAGGAATCTTACAACCATGGGCTTCTGTAGGAAAAAATGTGCTGAAAGACAGAACAGTAAGTAGGACTGTGTGAAAAGTTCCTCACTGCCAGAGGAACTGACAAAAATATTGCAAAAATAGGAAATATTTTTTAAGTTCATCTTGATTCTCAGGCTGATTTTCATGAAAATGAAGGGCTGATTCCATAAAGGAGGAAAAGTCATGCAAATACAGTTTTCACCATAAAAACAGTAAAAATATTCACAAGCAAATCAGTATGTTTCCCCCATGAGCAATTCAGGAAAAGTCCTGATATTATCCATAGTGAAATTCACCAGGGATCAGATTGTCCCTGGCACTGGCATCCCTGTGGAAGTGTGCAGTGGGACAAGGTAGATGAGGTAATAACTTTTATTGAGCCAACTTTGTTGGTGAGAAAGACAAGCTTTTGAGACACACCGAGCTCTTTTTCAGGTCTGAGAAAGGTATTCCCAGCGTTACAGCAAAACACAAGGTGGAAGAGATTGTTCAGCATAAGTGGTGAGCACATACTGAAGTGTGCAGTGAGCAGACAGCCACACCTAAAGTCCTTGCATTCTCCTGAGTACAGACAAGCCACCCCAAAAGGGACAAGGAGGCTACTGGGCAATTCTCTCCTGTATCACCAGCCAGTGGAACTAGGTAATTGTGCAGGGGTGCACAGACTGCAACCTACTAAGTGGTGGTGCAGTGCGTGTGCCTCCATGGTGCTCCGTAATGCTTAGTGTTTCAACTGAATTCACAATGCTTCCTGAAGCTTCCCTACAGGGCATTGTGAGGTCCACAAACCTTCTCAGAGACTTACAGTGTAGCCCTCTGTTGGCAGAGAAAAGTTGTGTTCACCTGAAGAAATATCAACGTTAATTCTAAGATCAGACTCACAAATATTAATGATAGTCTCTCACTTCACGCAAAAATTAGAAAATGGGTATAAAAGGTTCAGTGATAGTTTACTAAAGTTTTAGCAGCATCTAAAAACAAAATTTTCAACATCACAAGTTCTTATTCTTACAGATAACTTCAGATACAGTATATACAGTGAACAATTTAAAAGACTCTGTATTAAATCTAGAAATGTAATCCATTTCAGCTGGTCCCAGGATTTAGTTTCTGGTATGTTTCTGGCATATAAATTTCATGGTAATTAATAGCAAAAGTCCACTGGAGGAATAGAACACCTTTAACTTGGAACTTCAATAATTGTAAAATAGCTCAAAGTAAGAAGATTTATTTTAGGTTATACATCTTAAAATTTATGTAATCCTTTTACTTTAGAATGAACCAACCCCTCCTCCCTCCACCCTCCATACACACACCTTTCCCTTCCTATTTAGAGAGAAAGAGAGGATGGTTAAGTACTTGAATCAATGAACTGGGAATTAGGAAACCTTCCTGAGTGACCATGGGGAAGGAATTTAATCTCTCTGTCTCCATTTCCCATCTGTAAAATGGGAAAACCGTCTCCTTGTCTATTTAGATTGCATGATTTGTGACAGGGATTGGCTCTTACTTTGCCTTTGTACAGCTCCTAGCAGCCTGATCTCACCTTGAACAGTATGTGCTTCTATAATACAAATAACTATAAACTGCTTACTGAAAATGTCTCTACAATAGATAACCCTCAATAAATGGGAGATTGTGCTGGCGTCCCAGTTTTGGATATGGATTGGCCATGGGTATGGTTCCCCTGCTTGTGTATACACACATGTACTAGCTGTCATCGAGCTAGCATGAGTATAAATAGCAGTGTAGCGGTGGTAGCACAGGTAATGACATACCTAACGGCTTCATTCGGGATTGTACTTGGCATAGCTCAGCCATGCCTCCCTTGCCACTGCCAATGCTTCTATGGCTGCGCTGCTATTTATGCTCAGGCAAGCCTCGATGAGAGTCATGTATGTGTACACAAGTAGGAGACTCATACCCCATCTCGTAGAGGAGATGTAGCCCAAGTGTAGGAATAAAGATATTTGTTTCCATAAATACAAAAATGAGGTAAATATACATAATTATTAACACATTTCTTAAACTTTTAAGAGATTATTGGCTAAATTCTGCTTTCCAAAGCATAAGCAAGGCTTTTATTGCCATCAGTGGAAACCCTGACAATGCACGTGTTCCTGTTTTGATTTTTGATTACTGAAGAAAAAAGTGTTATTCTCTGCCTGTCAAATTGCAGGATGTCTTGTCCCTGGCTATGAAAACTGTGTTACAGTCTGCAGTGTAAATGACTTGATGCTTAGGACACATACTTTAGAAATGCAGCAGAAATATCTGACTTCAAGAGAAAAAAATATTTGCAGATATTTCATTCTAATGGTAGAGGTATATTGCGCGTCAATGGAAAGGAAAAATCCTTTACAGTCAGATGGATACTTTACAGAGCTGGTTGGGAATTTTTCAATGATTAGTTCAAATCTTTTGCTGGAAAGGGTCAATTTTGCCATGTTTCTTGACTTGGAAATTTTTTGAAAATTTTCAAAGCTATAAAACCATTTCACTTCAACATTTTGGAAACAAAATTTCCATTCAGCTGGTTCAAAATGACTTTTTATTTTGAAATTTAAACTAACATTGCTTAAAGAAAGTTGAAAATAAGCCTTTTGAACTTATCTAAAGAAAATGTTTCAATTGACCCGAACTCCGCCCCACCTTCCCCCTGCCCTGATTTTCATTTTGTAAAAATTTTTCTTCTGATTTAGGACATGAAATTTTTTTAAATCTTGAAAATTTTCACAAGTAGGGGGCATGGAATCCATTTTATTCCATGGTCTAATGTTACCACAAATTAATCATTTTATTACTGGAGAGAAAGATGGGAGCGTTATCAGTCATCTTGTAAATGCTGCTTTTATTCAAGACTTTTTTCTCTTGACGTGTTTCAGAAAATAAATTATTTCTGTTATGGAGTATGATAACTGAATTTTGATTTTAGTAATGACTTTTATTACTTTGGTATGTGTGTATGACTAACATTTTTTATAATTGTTTTCTATATATTTCTAATGCTTTGGCAAATTTAAAAGTAAAAATTAAAATCTAATTTAAATCTGCAGTTGCAACAGGTGTCTTTTCAATACTTTCTCTATGCGATGTAGAATATTTGTGTATATACAACTGAATCTGTAAACTTTCTGTAGGCGTTGTATGCATACAAATCTTCCAGAAGCCCTAGGGAAAGGTTTATAAGGAAGTACTGGGAAATCCAGAGTGATATTTTATACAAGTAATAAGGTATTAAGAAAGCATATAGAGAAACCCTTTGTATAGCCGCTTGCAGTTATGCTATAGTACCTCATATAATTTCTCAGAAAATTCTTTGGAAAGCCTAGAGATATCTTAAGACGTCTTCCACGTGTCAAAGTATAACAAAAACATATTGCATGGCTTTGTAGTATTAATCCGTTATGTTAGTCTAATAAAATTAGGGCATGCCCCCTTATCTGCTTATGATGTTCATGTGTCCCAAGACCAAGGTAACTTTTGATTGCTTTCTGTCAATGTACCCCACAAACCAAAATAAAATGAGGTGGAATCTGATCTGGTCATAGGTCTGCAAAAGAGCAAAAAAGCAAGCTGACGTACCACTGCAAGACATTTTCTATTACACATAGTCCAACAGACAAATAAACGTATGTCTGATTCCTATGTGATTTTAAGGCTTGGAATGAAATGTATTTTGGGACTTTATATGTAAAGCAGGAACAGGATTTATATTTTGACTGATGAATTGGAATGAACAAAAGGTGGGTAGCTGGACATAATGATACAGAAAGAAAAAAAATCAATTCTTCCATTTGTTTAAAAATGAACATGTGAATTGAATGCAGATGTTGGAGACTGAAGTGCAGATGTTTAACCAAAGAACAGGTATAGCAATGTCAACATCAATACAAACTCGCACCACATTGTCCTGTTAATGTGACACCACCCTCAGTCCTGATCTGGACCAAGTACCTCTAGATGTGGCAGGATAGTTCTCTTTCTCTCTATGCTTATTTAATCTTTGGTCCCTGTGCCTATTCTATCAACTCATTCAGTTCATTGTCCACTGTAAACTAGATGAAGACTGCCAATTGAATTCATATGGTAATTTAGCCATATGTGATACTTCCCTAACAATAGCTTTTCTCCTTCCTATGTCATACCGTTTTTGTCAGTAAATGCAGTGTGCTACAGTTTTGGGGGTTTCTTTCTTTCTTTCTGGTGGCCTTTCTTACTTCTTCTCAAAGATAGCTAGTTAAAAAAGTACATCCAGGAAAATGGCAGGGTTTTGTGCTTATCCATGGTCATGGAAACACATCTGTCATAATGTTGAAAAAGACATTTAGAATGCTTCCCATGCTTTCAGTGGCAGATCTTCTTTATAGCATTTTTCTCCAGGGGAAATTAAAGCATGAAGAAGTGGTTAGAAAGACAGAGACTTCAGGGTACCCATTATCAACTATAAGGCAATAAGCAGACTTACTGACACCATGTGAAACACTTAGAAAACCAACATTAATGTAATTGCTTTAGGCAAAGTTAACAGCCAAAACACTTTCTAATCGGTCCTATCAAGCATCCTGTGCTGTCTGTGATCCTTTGCTGATTAGCTGAAAAAGCAGGCACATTTGCAGCACTTAAGTACCATCACTTGATACATATACATACCTACAGATCTTGCTTTTAATGTAATTTTTTGCAAGCCTTGGAAGTAACTAGGGTTTTTTCTTTGTTTTTGTTATTGCTTCATTTCTCTCTAATCATCTATATCTGACATGGTGCTTTTAGTATCACATACACTGTGCTGGATTATATATCATGCTTTCTTTTTAACATTTTCTATATTTTTGTACATTATTTTTTCATTCTAAGGAATTCTAGAGCACAGCTCTTAAAGGGGCACCATCAAGGCTAAGAGGCCAAAAATTAGGCTAATCTTAAATTTCACATTTCATTCACACTGGTTTATCAATGATCTAGATTTCTGTGGTCCTTTGACGTCTCCCACGAAAATCCCCAAGCTTTCTCATGCTGATCCTTATTCGTGAATATACTCTCCTTCAAATCCCACCTCTGCTGTGATGACCAAAAGAAATCAGCCAAATGATGACTAGGTAGAAGGGCAGTTAAACATAACAGACTTGCTTAGGAGTCTGTCCAATAGCTTTCCAATGAACCTGTTTGATCTTGTTGCTGTTATCATCTTTTCTCCTATTTTTTGTCTCTCACTTGTGTTTGATCTTATATTAGATCCTAATTTTGCAACTAACACACATACTTTAATTTTACACATTGTACAAAGTTAAAACACAAATGAAGAGTATACCGGCTCAGGGCCTTAGCTGGTAAACTCTCCATTGTATGAATTGTAGCTTCTTTGTATTTATACAGTGCCTAGTGTTCATTGGTGTGTTTGGGAGATGCCACAATACAAATAAAGTAAATCATAATACCTAACTCTAATAATACAGCCTACCCTACCAGAACTAAGATCAAGATACAATATGGGTATTTTCCTGATTAGGGGTGAATACAGGCATGTAACATTTTCCATGCTGTGAACGGAATTAGTGATTTAAAAAAAAGTTTCTCTTAGTTATACAAGAGTCATGAGTCTCATGATAATTTTTGTTTTCTTTAAAGTCCAAGCTCCTGGAGTCAAGTGGATATGTGATGATTTCAGCCTTCATTCATAAAGAAAAAGTAAGTTTCTATCCCTTGTGGCTGTAGAAAAAGCTTCAAAATGTGACCCCACTGCACCCTAACGGCTCAAAAAGCAGAAGGTAAATAAAAAGAGCACTAAATCTATTATTTATACATATTCTCATGATTTTAAAGCCAATCTCATGATTTTTGAACATCTGGGGTTGAAAATACTGCAAGAGTCTCAGAGTTGCATAGCTTTACTTGCTATCTCCTTGGACAACAGGACACACATTGAAAGTTATTTATTGAAAGTTTGTATTTCTGTATAACAGGCTGTTCAAATAAGGGACATATACACCTTATTTGTACCTTCAGACGCAGAGATGAGAACTGACATGCCTACAGTGATCTATAATAGGCTAATATATGTATGTGTCCCACTTTGTCTTTCCCTATATATATTCAATTCTTCCTAAATCCTTTCAGTTGCCTATTAACAGACCAAAAATATCAATATCTAAAATGTACTCTGTGGTGTTACCTTGGCTCGTAATTCAGGTTAAATTGACAGTGATGTGTTGACATTTTTAAGGCTAATGATCCAATGGCTTATGAGACAGGAGACATTTTAAGTCAAATTGTTTGTATTAATTGTTTTATAGAACAACGCGAGCCAACATTGATTTTATAGTTTTGCATTCACTGGAGGCAGTGATTTGTCCTGTGCTTCATAAATCGTCCACTGTCCATGTCTCACAGTTAATTGACAGTGAGAAAAATCTTTTCCAGAACTTCTTACCTAAATTTGAGTAAATTAAGATTAAAATTAAGCTAATGATAATGATTTTCAATAGAGCCCTGAGGCTGCTGAGTTCAGAGGTTCATAAAAATTATGGACAGGAGGGAAACACAGAATATGGCAAAAGTAAATAAAATATAACATATATGTTGAAAAAAGACAAATAAATATTTTCTATGGTATTACCTCACTCTAAATGCCACTTCCTAGTAAATTTCCTTTCTGATTGCCTCTTTTACTGTCTGGAAAAGCAATCCGTTTCAATTGTCCTCAAATAACGTTCTATACATACCTCTATTCTCCTTGACTCTTCTTTCTTAGTGTTTAGAATACAAGTCTGGACACATAAGTACTCCCTTCGGGCCTGATCCCAAAGCCCATTAAATTCAGTCGGAGTCTTTCCATTGCCTTCAATGGGCTTCGGTTCAGGCCTTTGATCAAAAGATGAATCAAATGGTTCAAAGTTTAGTACAAAATTATAAATCAGATCTCCAGACATAGCTGTTCAACACAAATATCTACAAGTTTCTTTAATCTTCTGTTTAGTCTCTTCATCCAGTTCATTGATAAGAATGATAAATAAAATTAGCATTGTACAAGAATCAGTGTTAACACCAGACATCTTTCCCCAGTCTAACTCAGTGATACTCTGATATTGGTCCTCCAGACAGTTTTTCAGTTCATATGACAGTGTTTTATCCAAGCCAATCTGAGTTTATTTTAAGAGACTTTGATGAGATACTGTATCAGACATTTTACTAACATTTCAAAGGCCTCTTTCTGACCTTACACCAATTTTAGATTGATGTAATTCCTTTGACTTTAATGGCGTTGCATAGGATTTGTGCCAGTGAAAATAGGAGATTTAGGTCCCAAGTATTTAATACCCAATGTATTTTCTTCAAATATTAATTCTGAAACTGTAGCAAAATAAATAAATAATAAAACCAAAATCAGTCAAGTTTGCCTGGAAAGATTTGTTCACAGGATGATTCATTTAATCAATGGGATAATATATTCATACATACTCACTGACAGAAAAATATATTAGCATGACTGCATTCTTCAGGATAGGAAATTCTGTCATTTTCTAATTTTTCTTTTAATGTCTGTCCAGTAGTTGTTAGATCCCAAACCATCATAGTATTATTAGTAGGGCTAGTTGAAAATTTTCTATTTAAACTCTTTTTGGTGGAAAATCATGTTTTTTACTACACAAAAATTGTCAAGAAAAGTATCTGCTTTCTATGGAAAATAGAAATTTTAGATTTCGCATAAAAACACTGAACATCCAAAATATTTCAGCTAAAAACCAAAATATTTCAATTCTGAAATTCTTTCAAAGTGCCCTGTGGGAGTTGTAGTTGGATTGTCTCATGCTCCCATTCTTCTCTATGGACCAGACCCCCCTATCTGGACCACAGCACTACATGCATCAGGGTCCTGCATCTGCCATGATATACGGCCTACTCTCACCAAGAATAGAAAGCATGGCGCATCATTGAAAATGTTGTCTGACCAGAGAAACCAGCATATAAAGTAGAATGAGAGTATGAGACACTTGAATGATAACTCTCAAGAGGCATTGCTACAGCACTTCAGAATCAAAATATTTCAGCTTTTAGCTGAGCTATTTCAGGATATTTTTTATTTTTTGATGAAATTTCCAAATTTTCCATGGAAAATTTCAATGAATTTTCCCCCCATTTTTTATCCAAATTTTCAATGGAAAAAACAACATTTTCCAGTCAGCTGAAATATTACCAGCTACACAGTAGCTGCAATAGCTGAAGGGTACACACACATCTGCAGCATTGTGGAAAAAGAAACTGCTTTTCCAGACTAACTTGAAATCTCTGAAATCTGCTGCCACCATTATTTATTGTTCTCAAACTGCAGCCAAAAACAGATACATGTAGTGTGACAAAGGATATTTTCTTCTGATGTGACTGGCTACAAATAAATATAGTTCATATGTACCATGAAAAGGCAGCCTCCTTATACTTATGCAGTGCATTTTAATAAGTTACAAAAACTAGTGACAATATAAAATACCTAATTATTTTCCCCAATAGACTTTCAGATACTTCTTATTGTATCTTTCATCTGCTAGAACTTTAAAATATTAAGGACCTAATTTTTCAAGTGACTTGTGATTTGGTGTGCTTTTTCTTTCCACATCTGACACCTTACAGGGGCCTTGTTTTCCAAAGCGCTGAGCGCCCACCTTTAAAAATCAAGCTGCTTTTAAGCTGTCTTACATTTTGGGCTCCCAAAGACTGAAGCATGTAAAAATCACAAATTGCTCCTGAGAACTCTGATTAACTAACTCATAAATTCTGGATTCCAAATACTCAAGCATTTGGATAGAGATAACTTGAAAAGGAATTTTAGATTGGTTCACTCTTATTTTATTTATTTTGTAAGGGAGAGCTATTTGCAAAATTTGAATCCATATGCAGATATTGAACGTCCCCTGCACCTTCAAAGTTCAGGCATATATGGCTCTGGGGTTTGGTCTGGTTCCATATCTATTTGGGAATTCCAAGTTTGCCTCAGCAGGATTACCTCTCTGGAAACATTGTTAGCTAGTAGGTGACAGTCCACAAATGAAACGTGTCCTATTACTAGTTGGGAAAATGAGGTGAGGGGATTGGTGAAAGGCCACCATCAGAGAAAGCTATATGGGGGGGCGGGAAAGGGAAAGTTAAACATATACAGCTGTTGGAAATTTTCAAACAATGTTTTTTCTGTCAGAAAATGTTTCACCAGAACTGAAACATTCTGTGTCAATTTCAATGAAATGTTTCAAGAGAAAAAAGGTTTAAAAGTACTTCGACATTTTTGGAATTGAACATTTCAATTTCATATAGAAAACTTTTCATTTTGAATTTTTTTAATTTTATACTGTAAAAAAATTTTTAAAGTGTTTAAAAAGGCAAAATTTCAATGAAATGTTTTTTCTAAACAAATGGTTTTTTTCTAAAAACAAACAAACAAACAAACATTGATTGACCTGAAACAAATTGTTTCTGGAAATTTCATTCTGTGAGAAGTAACAACATTCTTTGTGTTTTGTTCCAGTTCAGAACTAAACAAATTACAAAATCAAGGAATGTCCTCTGAAATGGACATTCCAGTTCCCACACAGCTCTAGTTAACACTGAATTCTATATAATAATCAGTTAAGAAATTGGCTGCCAAGGTCTAACCCAGTAATGAGATTAGCTGCAACAGTCACTCCTCATCTCAGCTAGAGGTACATTACAGCTATCAGCATTGAAATCTAGAGAACATGGAAAAGGTTTGAGCACATTTTCAAAACATCTATACCAGTGGGATTTCCCAGATGTTTAGAGAAAATATAGCTGTCAAATACAGTAGAGACAACAATTCTGGAAGTGTTCAAATCAACTGTCAATTTAGCCACATTAGGTGATCTAACATGGGCTCCAGGGGCAGGACCAACACAAACAGATGGAAACACAGAAGGCATGAAAAACAGACCTGTTCAATTTCCTTTGGTCTTTGATTTTACTGTTTTTATTTTGCAGTTTTGTATGATCTGGTACTCATGAAAGTGAGAGACGAGCTACAGAAGCGCTTACTTGAACCAGGAGTGAGGTGAGCAGGAATATGTATCTATATAGTCCCATCAAGGAATCTGAGACACAAGAAGCCTCCTATCACCTCCTAAAGATTAATTAAAAATTCTTATGTAACATTTTTCTTTAGGTAATCCAGACTTTGTACCTAAAGTATTTACACCCTATCTTTCCTACTAACCCAAATGAAGAGGGCTCCATTTACAGCTGATATGAAACTCAAACTCAAACAGTGATAAGTGAATGGTTCAGTGACCTTTGAGCATACCTGGGCTAAAGTTCATGCAAAGCCCCCTTTCTCACAGGTGCCAGAAAGGTATTTATTATTTTAATCAAGAGCCATGTGTTTTCACCTGAATTTCACTTTGAGTTTTCAGACTCATCAGAACCCCAAAAGGTTAAGTTTAAGATTAAACTAAATTGTGTGCAGGTTTCTTTCTGGTAAGAGCCAAGGCCAAACTGGTGTTTTATACAACGACCTCTCTATTTACTCAAAGGTAACAGCTTCAATCTCAAAGATAGCTTGGTTTGCCAGAGGGTAAAATTTTCAAATATGCCTGAGTGATTTAGATGCCTCAGTCCCACTGACTTTCAATGGGATTTAGGCAGCTAAGTCACTTAGGCCCTTTTGAAACTTCTGTTAATAATTTCTTCCCTACGAACCATATTGGAATACTCTCAACACTTCCCTTAGCAGAGTCAACACAAAATTAGCTAAACAATCAGATCATTTGACTGTATTACCCCATCATTTTCTTAGTAGATTTCCTACACGCCATAGATACTAAATCATTTTTCAAATGAGCTTCCCCCACCCACCCACCCACCCACAGACACACACACACACACTTAAAAATACAATATTCAAAATAGAAAAATCATGAAACAAGATGAATGTGCATCCCCTAGTGTGGCTGTCATTTCTGTGGGTTGGAAGAAGTAGCATTCTTAATGATTTTAAGAAGACATTGGGAAGAGGAGGTGGTGAAAATTAATAATCCTTCTAGCAGAGAGCAGGGCTGATTCAGGCATTGTAATGACTGTTTTTTTCTCTCTCTCTAGAAGGACATAATTAATTTGGAGTCATTTTAACCTGCAAATGATACTTGTACAGCTGGAGGACTGACAATCAGATTACCATGCTAGCAGCAGGGTGTGAAAATATGAGCGCCACAATATCCATGCAGATGTGCTGGAGAGTCTAATTGATTGTTAGGTACAATGCAAATAGCTATGAGAAATGCACAAGGCTAATGTAGGGAGCCAAGGACAAATGGTATAAATTAAGCAGACAAGTAAACTACACTACACTGCAATTAAGCTAGTTATTAATGCTATTTTATATATTTTTCAACCCATAACAGTTATACTATACACACTGCCCAATATGCAACACCACCCTACATACAGCCTTTCAACAGAAAGAGGACATGATCCACGCAACTTCTGCTACACTCCCTGTAAATATCAAAAAGAGAACAGGAGCCCTATTATTATGTGTATTTGAAGATGAAGGTATATGAATGGTCGATAGGGGTATGTGTGTGTGTGTGAGAGAGAGAGAGAGATAACTCAGAGGGACTTTAGATGATAAAAGCTTGTTTGTTTATGGATTGTGCAAACAAAATGTGCCCAAGTTTAACCACATGATGAAAATGTCAGAGCGTTTTAAATATGTGAAATGCCTATATACCGTTGTTTGTAACCAAATTACAAACTGTGCAGATCGTCTGAAAGTCTGGGGTTAAGTGGATAGAAATTGTAGCTAGTACTGCAGAGGAATGAAGAGAAAGTATTAATTCTCTGTTACAACTGGAAACTGAGAGATAAGCCATGGTGCTAAGGTCTTATTTTGTAAACAAGACTTTCAAACAACACTGGGAGAGTCTTTCTACAGTTAGGAGACTCAAGGAAATTCTAGTAGTTAAGCCCCAGAGTTAATGTCAGAGAAGTGGCCAAATTAATCGATATGAAAATCTTCCTGCTTGCAGGGAGGGCGAAGCATTTTTATAGCATTTGCCTATTTGGTACTTTAGTTGTCTAAAGCATAGTCCAAAGTCCATTGAAATCTTTCAGTAAAATCTAAGACCTGTGCTATGCAGTGGATCAGACAAGGAGATCATAATATTCTCTTCTGGCCTTAAAATCTGAGAGTCTGTAAATTACTCCATTTAGTTTTGTATCAAGCCTGACACAATTTACGCCTCTTTTCTTTTTACAAGTGAAGAAAAGAAAGAGGCAGCCTTTTTCAGTGTCTCCCAGCTCAGTGCAGCAGAATCACTATGTTTTCACTTTGTGTAGGACCCTCTGTCAAGAAGGGGTAACATTTGTCCTTGAAATGGGTGGGGAGTGAGATTCAGCTAAGGCAGTCTACTTTGTATTGTATAAATGGATGAATGCAGCATATCCACCTAACAATGTGCAATAGAGAAGAGGCTAAAAACATATGCTACTTGATATATTTTCTAAAGGGGCTCTATACTTTAGGCTATAGACTATAGTCCCTGTACTTTAGGAACTATAATCCATAAGCTATCTGAGATCACAAAAAGAGCTCTGAATAGGAGAAATTTCCTGCAATGGATTTAAGTGGTGAAGAAATAAAATAAATGGTAATCACTATCCTACCTCCAAGCTATAGCACTTACTGGTCTCTTGGTTATAAAATGTCATGTACAATACTCGGGGCTCATTACACTACATCATAAGTACTATAATCTTTGCTTTCCAAAGAGGGGAGTACTCATCGTTTGTGGGAGCAGCAGATAGTCTAGAGAGTTAGGTTTGTGATACTGTACAACAGAACTAAAAACGGGATTACGTCAACCTAGATCTACTAAAGAATGCTTACTATATGTGCAGACAATGTAATAGTAGGGTTACATCTAAGCCATGTCATACTACATGGAAGAATCCCCTACTGAACAGTTTTAGAGGTCAGAAAGAATCCAGTGCAATATGGCTTTAGTTCTACATAAAAAACGGTTTTACTGCTATTCACTTGGTTTTAAACAGGGTCAGAGAGAAGAGTGACTAAGAAGCAATGGTTAATAAATGTCCACATCTCATCCATAAGTATTTATAATCCTATCACTTTAAAAATGATATCATTTGTCACAAGTAAAACAAACATACATTCACTGTAGCAGTTTGTCTTTACAGGCTTAGATTGTTCAAATCACTTGTTTTTCCTTTCCACTTGGCTAGAGAATTCTAATTTAATCCTGCAGTTAAAGGTGCTATCTACCTACCTATCCAACTTGCTCAACATATGGAATACATGAGAGGGTGCTATGGTATAAAAGTTTTGTCAAAATATTTGGGATGAGGAAATTACTTACAGACAGTAAATTTTGTAGTTATGAAGGACATTACAAGTGCCAATAAAACCTTCATACCACTTCATTATATATTCTACATATGCCACTGATTTTAAATTAAGAAAGAAAACCGTATAAGACATTTTTAGAGCACCTTAAAAATTATATTGGGACTATTTCTTCTATCCCTCTAACTGTAAACCAGGTACCTTAATTAAAATAAGCTTAACTGTGCAAGGTGCAACAGAGAGAAAATGTAAAACACATCTAAAAATTACCTACTGCATCTTTAAATATCTCACAACTTGAAAACTTCCAGAGCTAGATGTGCTATCCTATTGGATAGTCTCCCCTTTTCAAAGAGATAAAGTTTCTATTTCCAGTCACAGCGGGTCATATAATATTTGAAACCTATCACTGATCCAGGACAGAATATTACTCATCTTGCAACTTCACCCATTGTAATTTTCTGGAAAGGAAGAGATTTTCAAAATTAGGAGTAAGAGATACATCTTTATGTCAGGCAAATCTTATAAGGAAATAGTAGCTGTTTGAAGATGCTTAGGTAGGTCTTGGGCAGATGAATTTGTGGTAAGTTTGCGGGTAAGGCAGTCAAAGATTCATGTTAAAGCCAATTTACCAGGTGGCCGTCTGTCACCATGCAGGGTTTATTTGTACTTGTGTTTATTTTTAAACAATCACAAACCACGCCATTGTAGGATGGGGGCATTTTGTCAGTAGCGGTCATGCCATCAGTTTTGTCATACATCTAACTAATTGGCATGCTGCAATCTTAATAGTTAAAAGGCTGAAAGATTTTCCTTTTGGTGGGGTGTTTCTTACAATTATAAACAAAGGGCCAGCATGGCATGGACTTCAATGCAAGTACACTCAGTTACAACTGGCTCATAGCATCTAAATGTCAAAATTCCCTGTTCTCCATTACCCTGAACCATGCAAAAGTGCATGTAAAATGTCATTCTGATTTGTTAGCATTTTACATCCACCCTGAACTATGTAAATTGCCATTAAAAGTGCAGGGCAATGATTAATTTAATCACAAATGCATACCTGGTGAAAGCAGGTGATGCACTACCGAAAGCAGTGGTGTTGCCTCTGCTAAAACCAGGTCCGAAAATGCCCCACAATCTTGAGAGTCAACATGAGTCTCTCTATTTGTTACAGGTATGATTGTGTGTTTGTTTCTTAAATATCAGTAGCCACACTTGAATTAAAGACGATTACAATTTTTTCAACAAAACATATTTTCCCAGCAGAAAGTCCTGATTCATTGAAGCTGTAACCATTTGTGGGAAAGGTCTGTTTTGAAAAATTTCTGATTTTGGAAAAAAATTCAAAAAAGGTTTGAAATTATGAAAATGTCTCAAATCCATTTGGGATATGTGATGGGGCAACTGCCCCACACCAGCAGAAAAGGGGTTAAGAGAGCCCTGGGCAGGCTATGCAGGAAGCAACCAATAGGAGAGAGACTGAGCAACAGCCAATCAGGGCTCATCAGGCCCGTATAAGAAGAGTTTCAGGGCAGAGCAGAGATGATCTGTGTCCTGAGAGACCTCTAGCACCTGAGGCAGAGCTACTGCTGTCAGGGACTGGGTTTGAAAGGAGGAGAAGCTCCTGAGGGGCTGCTGAAAGCAAGTAGTGGCTGTCCCTGAGGATGGGTGAAGAAGGCAGGGAGTCACCCAGAGAGACAGCTGCAGGAAGAGGAACTTGGGGCACAGCAGAAGACTGTGATCCACAGAGTCCATGGGCTGGGACCCAGGGTAGTAGTCAGGCCCAGGCTCCCACTCCACACTTGCCACTGGGAAGTGGCAGTTGAAGTCCCTGCAGGCTCCACTGAAGGAGTGGCAGGATGAGAAATTGCAGTTGCCTCTGAGAAAGTGGATGGACTACCCAGGAGACAAATCTCCCCCGGACGGGAAACAAGATTGTGACTCAGCCAGAGGGCCACGTCAGGAAGATGCTGAGGTTCCAGACAGCTGCAGGAAGGGCTATGGGCCAGCTGTGGCAAGAGCGTCACAATGCTCAAACTGCAGACGTAGGTGTTGGCCTGGAGCTAATCTCCAGTCTTCCAGCAGGAGGCACCAATCTGGTGATGAGTAGAGTGCCCCCTTACAGGGGGAATGATAAAATAAGCTAAATCAAAATGAAACATTATTTAAAATTATTGAAATGAAACACGTTGATTGATTCAGACTGAATTTTTCTTCAAATTATCAATTCACAAAATTTTCTGAGATTTTGGCTTTTCATCCTGATTCAAGATGGGAAATATTTTCAAATCCTTGAAAATTTTCCCAAAATGGGAAAACTGTTTCCAGCCCACCTCTAAGTGGAATGAAAGGGTTACTCACCTTCTGCAGTAACTGGTGTTCTTCAAGATGTGTGTTCCTGTGGGTGCTCCGCTTTAGATGTCGCATCCTGCGCCCTTGACTGGGGATCTTCTCAGCAGTATTCGCTCGGGTTACACGTGTGCTGTTGCTGTCTTCTAGCGCACGCATGACCTGAGCTCCTCAGTTCCTTCTCTACAGTAGAGTCCATCATTAGAACTCCAAAGTAGAGGGGAGGAGGGAGGGTAGTGGAGCACGCACAGGGACACTCATCTCAAAGACCACCAGTTACTGCACAAGGTGAGTAACCCCTTCTTCTTCTTCAAGTGATGTCCCCATGGGTGTTTCACTTTAGATGACTATAAAGTGTATTGTATTAGAGGAGGGACCTCGGTGTTAATTATTTTGCACAGTTGACAAGACAGTCAAACCTAGTGAAGCATCATTGACAGATGCTTGGTTGATCACATAATGTTTTATAAAAGTGTGATGATGTCCATGTTGCAGCTTTATATATGTCCATTATAGGGACATAGTTCAGGAATGCTACAGACGTGGTCATCACTCTTGTAAAATGAGCTCTGGTCCCTGATGGAACATATAAACCCTTTTGTTCATAATATAACTGAATGCATGTTGAAATCCACTTTGATATTCATTGACTGGAAATTGCTCTGCCCTTCGATAGCTCCGCTAGTGATATGAAAAGTTTGTCTGATTTCCTAAATGTCTTTGTTCTCTCCACGTAAAAGGCTATGGCCCTTCTGGTGTCCAGAGTGTGGAGTGCCACTTCCTGCAGATTGTTGTGCAGTTTAGGATAAAAGGTAGGTAGATGGATAGGTTGGTTGATATGGTCTGACACTATCTTTGGCAAAAATTTTGGGTGTGGTCTAAGTGTGGTTTTATCTTTGTGAAAAATTGTGTAGGAACAGTAAACCATCAATGGATTAATCTTGCCTATTCATCTGGCTGAAGTAACAGCAACTAAAAATGAAACCTTCATAGACATGTGAAGGAATGAACAGGCTGCTAGAGGCTTGAATGATGCTCTCTGTAATGGATCTGAGTACGAGACTTCATGATGGTGTGGGGTTACGAATGATTGGAAATACTCTTTGAAGACCTGCTAAAAATCTTTTCACCATCAGGTGAGAGAATATGGTCATGTCATTTACTTTGTCCTGGAAGACCATGATTGTTGATGAGTGAACTCTTAAGGAACTAATTGATAAACCTGATTTCTTCAGATGTAGTATGTATTCAAGAATTATTGGGATAAAGGAGGATGTTGCCTCAATTCGTCTTTCTTCACACCAGGATTGGAATTGTTTCCATTTCTGCAGGTAAAGTCCTTCTTGTTGACAGTTTTCTGCAATTTATTAGTATCTGCCTAACCTGTTCTGAGCACTCTAACTCTTTGGGACAGAGCCACTTATTAGCCATGCTGTGAGATGAAGTCTTTCTATTTCTGGGTGGTAAATCCAACCCAGGTCCTGGTAAAGGAGATTACATCTCGGGGGAAGCATTATCAGTTTGCGTACTGACATGCTCATGAGATTTGAGAACCACGTTTGTCTCAGCCAAGCTGTTGTTCTCACTAATACTAATGCTCTGTCAGTATTAATTTTGTGTAGGACCTTCTGTATTATTGGAATGGGTGGAAATGCATATAGTAGTCCTTTGTCCCACTCGATTAGAAAAGCATCTCCCATTGATCATGATCCTATTCCTGCTCTGCTTTGTAGTTCTGTTTTGTGGCAAACAGATCTATCAGTAGATGCCCCCATCAGTGAAAAATTTCTTTGAGGACTCGATTGTTCAATTGCCACTCATGGTTGCATGTAAACTGTCTTCTTAGATTGTCTACAATGGTGTCTTGCTTGCTGGGTAGGTATGCTGCTGATATGTCAACATTGTATTTACATCAGTTCCAAAGTTTCATTCACTTGCTGCACAGGGAGTGGGATCTGGCTCCCCCCTTCATGTTTATGTAAAATGTACATGCTACATTGTCCGTCATTGCTTTTATTGACTTGTTCTTTATCTGTGGTAGAAAGTGTCAGAAGGCACTGCGCAGTGCTCAAAGTTCTAATACGTTTATGTTCAGGTAAGTTTCTGATTCCAACCATCAGCCCTGAGCAGTGTACTCCTGCATGTGTCTCCCCATCCTAAGAGTGATGCATCTGTTGTAAGCATGACTGAGGGTAGAATCTGGAAAAATTGAATTCCTGTCATTATGTTCTTTTCCTGATTCTACCATATCAGGGTGTCACTGGTCATCCTCTCCGGCCGGGTAGCTCGGCTTTCCCTCGGGTCCCAACTCCAGGGCCTTTGTAAATGGGCCTTTGTAAATAGGCCGCAGCGCCTTTGTAAATGGGCAATAGTTACTAGGCCTGTGTGGGTTTCCGCCTGAAAGCAGTCTGGTTTCCGGCCCTCAGGCAGGGCCTGCGGGTATGCAGTCTAGAGCCCAGACCCCCAGCAGGGCAGGCGGGTCAGCGGTCGGACGCCCGGCCCTCCGGTGGAGCGAGCAGGTCAGCGGTCTAACACTCCTGACTCACTGGAAGGGATTGAGGCAAGCGGTCATCCAGCCATCCAGCTGAGCGGGAGGATTCTTCCTCCAGGGGCAGCTAGGGAGAGGGGGACGCAGGCCCACCCATCTCCGCTGCATCTCAGCCCAGGGCCCTAGCAGTGGCACATGCATTGCCACTGAGTTGGTGGGGCTCCTGCCGCAACACGCCGTCATGGCCGGGTCCCTAACTCAGCCACTGCATCTGGCTGTCCCTGGGCCACTTCCTCCCCAAGTTCCCAGGTACCTGCTTCCCCCGGGTTGTAGGGGTACTCGGCTCATGGCTGGATCACCAGTCCCTCCTCATCGGTGGGTGATAGGGCAGGGAGCTCCTCCGCAAGGGGCAGCTCCTCTAAATCACAGAATTCGCAGGGGCTCTCAGCGTCCGGTAGCTCGTCGAGGTCGGATCCAGCTTCTGGGGGGTCAGCGGCAGGCAGCTCATCTAGGTCCAGCCCTGCCTCTGGAGGGGCCTCCCATTGGGGCTGTTCAGGCTCCTCAGCCCAGTCTCGGGGATCTGGTAGCTCAGGCCAATCCCTGGGGTCCGTGGGCCGGGTCCAGCCACCCGGCCCTGGAGGGCCTATCCACTCCTTATACCGGGGAAGGTCAGGAAGCTGGTGGGTCCGCTGTACAGAGCAGTGAGTGTCCCTCACCTCTGCTGGGCTCCAGCTGGGCCTGGGGCCCAGGCAGCACATCTATCTCCCACAGTTGTGTTCCCCCTACTGAGGTCTGTGGCCCGGCCTTTATACTGCCCCTTCCTGCAGGGTCTCCGCCCTTCCACTGCTGGTTGGTCTTGCCGGGTGGCCCTATCACAGTCCAGCCTGGCAGTTGCCAGGCAGACTGGCTGGCTGGCCCTATTACAGCCCAACCACCCTGTTGCCAGGGAGACTTGCCTCCCAGGGCACCTCTCCGGCCAAGTAGCTGCTGCCTTCCCTCCTGGCAAATCCGGGGGATGCCACAGCGCCTTCTTACACAGGGAAACTTTTACTTTGTCTGGTATTGACAACCATCTGCCAAGATTGTGTTTGTTTGGTTTGTATAAGGAGGCGAGCCATCCCTGGAGGCATCATATATGCAATCATGCATTTCGCACCACGAAACTTGTAGCTGCCATGTGGACTAGGAGCTATAATGCAACATGAGCTGTAATAATATGAATATTCCTTATTAAGGATATCAGGTGCATAATAGCTCTGAATCTTGGCATTGGTAATGGTGCCCTGGCTATTGTTGAGTCCAAATCTGCTCCTATGAATTTGAGATGCTGAGTCAGGTTCAAAGTGGACTTTTTTATATTTATTTGTAGTCTGAACTTCTGAAATATTTCCATGGTTTGATCGGTAGCATGTTTGGCTAGGCTTTGAGTAGATGTCTATATGAGGCAATCATACAAATATGGGAAAATGGAGATTGTCTGCCTCCTTAAATGTGCTGCCACAAGAGCAAGGACTTAGGAAAACACCCTCACTGCCGTAGATAGGCCATATGGTATTGGTAGTGATTTCCTGAGACCATGAACCTTAGAAAGCACCTGTTTGCCAGGTGGATAGTAATATGAAAATAGACATCCTGGAGGTTGAGGGCTGAGAACCAGTCCCCTCTGCAGTGCTGGTATTATTGTTGTTAGGGTGATCATCTTGAATTTTTGCCTTCTTACAAATCTGTTCAATGCCCTAAGGTCTAATATGTGTCTCCATCACCTGCTCTTTTTCTGTACTACAAAGTAATGGGAATAGAATCCCTTCTCTATGTGTTGAGGTAATACATGTCCTATTGCCCCATCTGTAGGAGATGATCTATTTCTTGTAGAAACACTTATAAGTGAGATGAGTCCTTGAAAAGGGATAAGGAAAGGTAAAAGGTGGGGGGATGGATAGGAATGGGATGGTTTATCCAAGTTTGATTTTTTTCTAAAACCCATTTGTCCAATGTTATTGATAACCATACGGGATAAAAGTGTCTTAGGCAAAATTCAAAGTTTTCCCTTATTGAGGCTGGCACTGCATGTTGTTCAGGGCTTCTCAGATCCTTGACCAAACCCTCAAAACTGCTATGAAGACTGAGAGGTAGCAGATGATTGTTGGGGATGTCCGCAGCGCTGAGATCTTTGTTTTCCCCTTTGGGTTTCATATTGTCTATATTGTGGTTGGAATGGATATCGAAAAGGGTAAGGCTGGAACCTGTGCTGTTTCTTTTTTGTTCCAGGTGTGGAAATGCTTAATGTCCTGAGGGTTGGCCTGGAATCCTTCATAGATTTCAGGACTTCATCTGTTTTTTCAGTGAAGAACTATGTCTGGTCGAAGGGTAGATCCTCTATTTTAGTCTGCAGCTCTCTAGGAAGGCCTGGGCTATGGAGCCAGGAAGCTCCAAGCATGACAACAGTTATGGCTGTCATCCTAGTCACTCTATCGGCCACATCTTGGGCTTCTTGTAGAAATGTGTGGGCTGTGAGTTGACCTTCGTTAATGAGCTTCTTATATTGTTCTCTTTTAGATTCTGGAATGTCATCCGTGAATTGGGACAATTTGTCATAGATATTATGATCATAATTGGACAATTACACTGTGTAATTTGAAATCCTTCATTAATAAGGTGGATGACGAGTATACTTTTCCACCCAATAAATCAAGTCTTTTCCAATCTTTGTCTCGTGGAGTGGATTTGTAGTTCATCTGCTTCCCTCTTTGATTGGCCGTGTCTACAACTAATGAATTTGGGGGTGGATGGGTGAATAAGAATTCCATTTCCTTGGCTGGTATATAGTATTTTCTGTCATATCTCTTGTTGGTTGGAGGAATGATTGCTGGTGTCATCCATATTAATTAGCTGGCTCCATCAGAGCTTCATCCATTGGGAAGGTGATTTTGGAGGGGGCTGCCATGTGTAAGATCTTTAATAGCTCAAGCTGTGACTCTGCCACCTCCTCCAGTGGGATCTCTAGATCCTGACTGACTCTCTTGAAGAGGTCATTGAACTGTTTGGGATGGTCCATAACAGCCAGTGTAGGTGGGATGACTGCCCCATTAGGTGAAGAGAATGATTCATTCATAGGAGGGAAAGTCATTTGATATGAAAAAGAGGTGTGCTCTTGAGTTCTGTTCCCCTCCTGAGCCACTGAGGCTGAGGTTGATGGTCTCACAGATTTAGTTGTGCTGACATGGGAGTTGGCAAGTCTTTTGTATGGCTTGGAGTAGGAGGAGCAGGCATTCCAGTTGTGCCACTGGATGTGGTATGGCATTGGAGCAAACCACGGTGGCCCATAATAAGGGAGTGGCCTGTGTCCTCTATGCTGCAGATAATGGCTAGGCTCTGCTGAAGATCTGGTGGGGGAGGAATGCTCAGATGAGAACTGAGCTTCCTCTGTGCCGTTGTCATCAGAGCTGTAAGGATATACTGACAAAAAGGCCTTGGCATGTGCAAGGTGAATGGCAGAACCATTGGTAGTATCGGATCTTGGGGATGAAGTATGAACCGGTTCAATATGATGCTGTTTGCACCTTCTTTTGCCCATCAATGCTAAGGACGGTGCCGTGGTCTCAGTCGACTCCACTACAGTGGTCGAGCCGGAATAGGTGCTGTGTCAAAAGCTGATGGTGCGGTCGGTGCCACGTTAAGGATTGGTGCCATTATCAGTGCGATAGTGGACACCGGTGCTGTGATCAGGATACTGTCTAGGGTCGGCCCTGTGGTCAGTCTTGGTGCCAGCATAGGTGCCATAGTTTCTCTCAGCACCATAGTCTTTTTAGGTACTGTGGAGCATTACTGTGAGGTAGCTACCATTGTCAGTTGGTCAGTGTGTTTCTGTACTGTGTGTTTATGCAGTGCCATGCCAGAGGAGGACAGTTTTTTGAAGTCATTCGACTCCTGACCAGGACATTTTGAGACCTTGGAAGGCACTGGCCACATTGTACCCGAGGATCCTTTTGCCTCCTTGGTACTTGGTTTAGGGGACAGGCTCGTAGGGGAACATTTTTTCCTTGTCGCAGGACTAGAGGTAGGCGATGAAGTTCTCGTTGTTGGTGAGCATTCAGTGTTAGGCTTGTCCAGTCCCAGGTCAGATGCAAGTCTGAGGGACTTTTTCATCAAGATTAGTTTTAATCTCAGGTCCAGGTACAGCACATAGAGCGAGTGTCCGTCTGACACTGGCATCGCTTCCCTACAGGAAGTGCATCTCTTAAAACTGGGGAAAACTGGCATCTCTTATTCTTACAAACTCTGGTGCTCAGAGGAAGAAAAAACTAGGATAAAATAAATTTGACAAAGGTTTTTTTTGTTCTTTTTTAACTGGGTAGGTAACTAACTAAAAAAGAGTAAACTGTGAGTTAATTAAGCTAAATAACAAACTCTAAATTGTCTTAAAAGTAATAAAGTTTAACTGCTAACGAGTGCTCTGTCTCAGACCACGGACAGTCGAGAATGAACTGAGGGGCTCAGGTCATGTGTGTGCTAGAAGATGCACCACTGATGCTGCAAGACAGCAACTGTGCACACGCGACCCGAGCAAATACTGCTGAGAAGATCTCAGATCAAGGGACAGGATGACACCTAAAGTGGAGGGACATCCACTTTAAAAGAAGGAACCCAAGATATGCTAATGTTGATTTTTAAACTGATTTTTCCCTCTGCTATCAGAGTTCCAGCACAAACAGACAACTGGATTGTAATACAGTAAGCAGCTGCATTGTGTGGAGGGGGAAAAAAAGAAGAAAAAAGTTTGGCTTTTTTCCCAAGACGAAATCTTTCCCCAAAATTTTACATAGGCCTTCAGCTCAATGGTGGAATCAAAATTTTCCTTCTGCAATGCTGCCTTTCAAATTTCAGGGATGCTTAAATGAGCTCCTGGAACCCAAGCTCATTGACTTTCAAGGTATTGTTTATGTAGACAGTGGGGGGGAAAGAAGCACTGCCAAATTCATGCCTCTCTCCTCCTGTTTCCCTGGCTTCTGTGTCTAGAGAAACCTCCATCTTCCTGCCAGAGAACCTGATAACCAGCTGAGGAAAGGGGATTCAGTAAAACAAGAGAGGCTGAGCAATGACAGGTAATAAAAAAAGAGCATAATACATTAAAAAATTATAGCAGACTTGGCAGAATGTTCTCTCTGTCCATGCAGAGCGCATCACTTGCCTCATACCAGTCAGGCAATCCAAGCAATTAATCCTTAATAAAGCAGACAAAATTGTGTTGTTGGCTAAAGGGAACAGCAGACAACATTCCCCAGCAGATCAGACCAGCAACTGGAAATAAATGTGACATTCAAAGCAATGGACAGGGCAGGTGTTTGGGGACATGGAGAATCAGCAGCTGGCTATGCAACTCAGACACATGGTCTGAACCCTAAAGTTTGGTCAATTATAGTGTTAATGATCAGCAGATCTTGGGTGGTGATCACTTAAACCCAGTATGTGTCCAGACAGGTGTTCAGCAACACTACACAATTTAGAATGACTTTTCAGGCAGGAGACAGCTGCACAGTCACAAACGGCTTCTTGGGAAAATATCTCGAATGCACTGTAAAGACTAGTTTACACAGGTCCTTTTTTGAATCCTCTACCTTCTCCCATTCTGTATATCTTTGGTATTTCATTCTTGGCCCTTTGTGCCTTCTTCTTCCCTTCTTCCTCTTCACCCTTTTCTGTGTCTTTTATACACTGCTGCTCTCTCACTGAGCCCTTTATTGCTCTCCTCTCTGCTTTCCTAATGAAAAGCCCAGTAGGGAGCTGTTTAATGCTCACCATTGGGTTTTCAGTAGAAATTTAAACCAAAGACCTGATTGCTGCTGCAGAACAGTAAGGGGGAATCATGGCTTTAAAATCCCTTTGAAATGTAGCAGTTTTTGTTTGTCTCTCTAAAGTTGGGTCACGGTTGTGGGTCACCCTTGCAGCCCCCTTCCCAACCAGACCTCCTCCTGAGGCGGCATTAGCTCTTTCATTTAAATTCCTCTGGAAAAACTCAAGTGGGGGCGGAAGGCAGCTCCCAGCGAGGTACTTTTAACAGGAATTTAAGCCCTAGTAAACTATAAAGGAGGAGGTAGAAGACTTTAGCCACCTCTGGGCTCGAGGAAAGCAGCATGGGCTCAGAGGAATAGGAGGAGAAAAGTGCACTCGTAACTGGAAAATGAAAGGGAAAGGAGAGAAAGAAAGAGGTGAATGCACAGCACAGTATAAATAGTTCAAAAAGCTAATTCTGTAGGAGTGATGTGATAAAAGAATATTTAAAACAATCTGAATTTTATGAGCCAGATCCTGGTCTCCCAGGCCACCTGCTTTGTGCTTCTTCAGTAGCAGGTAGAAATATACCTTAATCAACCAGCGGTAGATTCCCCAGAGTAGGGCGATAGGGTAGCACAGGGGGACAGCCGCATGCAGCTGTAGTCCTGGCTGTAGAAGAGCCTTGGGGGGAGAGTTGTCTGTAGCCACATAAAATTTTATATAATATATCTATTATACTATAATGATATATTATATTATACTATAATAAATATGGTATATGATATTATATATATTATACTATATATATGTGTGTGTGTGTGTGTATATATATGTTATACATATACTATAATATATCGGAATTTCCTTTTTTCCCCATCTTCTCTAATAGTAAATATTTACAATATGTTAGCACTCAAAGGCCCCTCAGTTCATACCCTGAAGGTCTTGCTGGTTTAAGACAAGAATTATTTAGCCTGTGCTTTCATGACCAGTTGCAACAACACCCCAAACCCTAATCCAACGGCAAAGCAAAAGGCTTAAGGCAGCTGGAGTTTCAAAATAATCACATGTCAACCAAAGTCTTTGACCACATGAACCAGGGCCTCAGCAGGTGTCATTTGAAACAGATGAGTCAATAAAGCCATGATGATTTATACTAGCTGATAATCTGGCCCCAAATTTGCTTCCTAAAACCAAAGAGCCACATTCTCCCCTCACCCCAGCAACCCCATTGATGTCAGTGACTTGATACATGAGGGAAGAATTTGCCCCAAAAATATTTGGATAAAACTAAAGCTTTCTGTAACTAGAATTATGGAACTGGAGGAACTAGAAGATTGCTTTCATATTAGTCTCATGAAGATACCAGTCCTGCATTTACTCTACCTTTTCTGCAAGAAAATTACTTTTAACCCTTCTCATTTAACATAGAAATATAGAAACACAGGTCAGAAGGGACCAATATGATCATCTAGTCTGACCTCCTGCACAAGGCAGGCCACAAAACCCTACCCATACATATTTATAACAACCCCGAACCCATGACTGAGTTATTGAAATCCTCAAAACTGAGATTTGAAGACCTCAAGCTGCAGGGAATACACCAGCAAGCGACGCATGCCCCATGCTGCAGAGGAAGGCGAAAAACCTCCGGGGCCCCTGCCAATCTGCCCCGGAGGAAAATTCCTTCCCGACCCCAAATATGGCGATCAGCTAAACCCTGAGCATGTGGGCAAGACTCACCAGCCAGCACCCAAAAGAGAATTCTCTGCAGTAACTCAGTTCCCATCCCATCTAACATTCCCACAGACCATTGAGCAGACTTATCTGCCGATAATCCAAAATCAATTGCTCAGATTAAACTATCCCATCATAACATCCCCTCCATATACTTATCAAGCTTAGTCTTAAAGCCAGATAAGTCATTTGCCCCCACTACTTCCCTCAGAAGGCTGTTCCAGAACTTCACTCCCCTAATGGTTAAAAACCTTCGTCTAATTTCAAGTCTGAATTTCCTAATATCCAGTTTGTACCCATTCGTCCTCGTGCCTATATTAGTACTAAACTTAAATAATTCCTCTCCCTCCCTAACGTTAATCCCCCTGATATATTTATATAGAGCAAGCATATCCCCCCGGAGCCTTCTTTTGGCCAGGCTAAACAAGCCAAGCTCTTTGAGTCTCCTTTCATAAGGCAGATTTTCCATTCCTCGGATCATCCTAGTAGCCCGTCTCTGAACCTGTTCCAGTTTGAATTCATCCTTCTTAAACATGGGACACCAGAACTGCACACAATATTCCAGGTGGGGTCTCACCAGCGCCGTATATAACGGCACTAACACCTCCTTCTCCTTGCTGGAAATACCACGCCTGATGCATCCTAAAACCGCATTTGCTTTTTTAACAGCCATATCACATTGGCGGCTCATAGTCATCCTGCTATCAACCAATACCCCAAGGTCCTTCTCCTCCTCCGATGTTTCCAACTGATGCGTCCCCAACGTATATTTAATATTCTTATTATTAATCCCTAAGTGCATGAACTTGCACTTTTGTTTTATTTGGCTTGGCAGTTCTCCACATCTCTCACCCTCATGCCACAGTTGTCAATTCACTGCACTGTCCCTGATAAATACTGGGCCTTATACACTCCACCATGTTTTCCTCTTTCTTTGTAATGAACAAAAACCTTAAGAGAGTTAAATGCAGTGATTATATTTTAAGCATTGGCAAATCCAGTGTCATGGGACAAAATATTGATCAGCTCCCATGGGAGCTCAATAGTAGAATGGAGTGACCACAATTCCTAAGTCATGCCTATCCTGGAGTTACACACTAGATGAACACACCCAAATAAATCTGATATGGGGCTTCAGCAACAGAAGTCAGCTGGAAGTAAAACAAATAACCCATTACCCCCATCCTCCTTTTATTTGTTCCATGCTGAGTGCTCATCAGAAGTTAGATTTGCTAAGAAGGAATCAGTAGTCTCAGCCAACCAGACCTCAATTATATTTGAGAATCGTGAACTTCCATGGATGACAGATGCCAAAATACACCATTGTCAAATGGGTTGGGACCAGCACACTTGGGTTATATTTCTAGCTCTGCTGTCTGATATTGTTTAATCCAAGTCACCTCTTTCTGTCTCTATGTCCTTTGCTACTCTTCATTAGCTTTAGAATTAAGATCTTCAGTGGACTGTCTTTTACTATGTGGTTGTGCAATGCCAAGCACAGTGAAGCCTCCGTCTTGCTTGGGGCCTCTAGGCAGTACCTTGGAGCCTCTAGGCAGTTTAATAAAAATAAAACAACAATACTCTTGCACTACGCATCATGAATAGAAAGATATTAGACCCTGACAGATGATTTCCTGGGCACCCAACATGAAACACTCCTTTGGGGTCAATACCCGTCTAACCAAAGGTTCCTTCTGCCAGGTCTCTTTGTGGTGGTCACCAAATGAATCAAGAGCTCAGTCTTTGTAGAAACATTCCTTCATGGACATCCACAGCTGATAGCATAAGGGTTTAACCAAACAGCAGCTCCAAAAGGAGAGATTCCAGAGCTGAATTACTAAGCAGGAACTTCCATGGCAGCATGCCAGAGGGAGGCAAGGTGTCAGATCCATGTTCTAAAGTTCTTCACTTCCCAATCAAATAAGAAAATGCTGAGCAACATGAAAGGGAAGTGGGAAACAACAAAACCAAACCTTTGCTTTATTTGCTATTGACATTTATCTATTCGTTTTTGGGCATATTCAGATATACTTCATTGCCTGACTAGTACTTTGCTCCATGAGTAGTCCTATTGAAATTATTGAAACTTTTTGGCATGAGACATTACTCAATACGACCAAGTGCATGATCATTTTTCCTCATGCTGTCATCCAACTCAGATTGTCAACTTCTCTAGAAAGCAAGTATATTTCTGCTACTGTACTCTTAATTGTTTCATTTATTACTTTCAGTACAGAACAAGCAACCTATATATCAACCACTACATTAATATAGGTTTTTAATATTAATTGATTAATATTAATTAATTTAATATATTAACTCAATACTGATCCACAGTGCTAATCATATCAGTCATCTTATGATGATTGTACACACAATTGCAATACTGTGCTGGACTGCTTCCAGAAAGGATGTGGATAAACACAATTTGACTTCAGTGTATGTATTCAGCACCAAATGCCTGCATTTTGGAGGAATTAGTCCAAAGCTGAGACTGCTGAAGCTTATCACAGTATATAAATAGCCATGGGCAATAGCAGAAACTCAGCATTGCAATTCTCTATTTGAATGAACAAAGCCAATAAAATTCCATTTAGTTTTGCATTGAAAGACCTGATCATCATTCAACAGGGGGTGAAAAATATATTCCTATTCACAAGAAAAATAAATTGAGTCTTTAGCTTTGCCACCAACTCTATACTTACTGTATAAAGAACAGAAGGTAGTTCTGTACACAGTAGCACCTTTCATGCCTCGGATATCTCAAAGCACATTACAGAAAATACTGCAGTTGAAAATGGACAATGGCTGCATAGACAGAAAGCAGCCATTATTATACTTTCTCCTCCTTCCCCTCTCAATCTCCCACCATTCTCATGCTATCTGGAGTGAAAGTGATTGTGCCTTGTGTAAATAAAACAAAACAAATGGAATGCTTTAATTAGGCTCTTAAAAGAATTGTTCGAATCTTGTAGACTATCAGTGTTCCTTCAGCAAGTAGCTGTGACATAGCAAATTGGTTACTTACTTTTGCCATCCCTATCTCTGCAAAGTATCTCACTGTAAGCTAGCTGTGCTTTTTTCCCCCTTTTCCCATGAAAGGGCCTATTTGAAAAGAAATTAATTTCCACCACAAGTGCTATCAAAATACAGCTTTTACTCAGAAGATAGGCTGAGCAGTTCGCACACTTCTTTTGGGAAAATTATCGTTTTAGTAGTATCCGCAATGTTTCAAAGGTGACGGAGGCAGTTTTTCAGATAACTTATTTTTAAGCTAACAAGAAATAGCTTATATAAAGTAAAAAATAGTATTGATGTTTCTGTAACCTAGCCTGGCAGTTTTGTTTTCTCAGCCTCTTCAGTTTACACCTGTCTCTGCTTGAGAACCAGTAAAAGACTTTGTCAGTGTGACAACTTTACAATGCTTGCTGAAGTTTAACTCTTTATAGGATTTCCCTTTTTCTGTAATCTTCTGGCTCTAGTCTAAAGCCCACTGTCTTTAGTCATGTTCTTGGCTTTTAAAGTCCTTTCTGTCTCTTTCACAAGTCCAAACAGGTTCACTCCATGAGGTTTTTTATTTTTACAGCGTATCTGCTGTCACTTCATTCTTCTTTGCTAGTTGTTCATGTTTGTTTCTCACCTGCATTATCAGGTACCTTTATTAAATGTTTACAGTTTGCAACAATCATAAAAACAGTTTTACTCATGGTCACTAAACTAATAATGAGATGATGTCTTTAAATCACTATAGCTTGTTCGAGACAGTGACCCTCTTGCCATAACCTAACCAAGGCTGAAATTTTCAAAGGCTTCCAATTCCGATTAAAAATCAATGGGACTTTGGGTACTTAACTCCCTTACGCCTCCACTTGAAAAGCCCAAACAGAGTCTCTGTTCTTTAATTCTAGTGAAAGTTACAAGAGGTAGTTTTTCTGACTGGTATAATCTCTTTTCCATGGTCACCGAACTCTCTGTCATCCTTTTGTTGCATCTCATCTGATTACTGAGTACATCTATGCCTGTTATTTGTTAATTATACCATTGCAGTGCCTCAAAATCGCAGTGAAGGTAAGGACCCAAGGAGGCTAGACACTGTACAAACAGAACAACAAGACTGTCCTGGCCCCAAAGAGCTGTTGTATTGATTTTAAGGGCTAAAAGAGTTAAAGGTGTTTATAAACTTTTTACTGTCCGACATAAAACAGCATTACTTAGGTTTGGAGTTTCATTATATGGAGGCTTGGTTTACTCTGTTTCTTGGCAAACATCCAAAAGCATTCATTTTAAAGTTGAAAGTGTATTTATCAACCACGAGAAAGAACAAGAAATGAAAACAAACGTTTATATTGAAACTGGAATGGAGTGATTATGCAAAACAAATCATCAAAGCCTCTTAAAGTTTCTCTCCTTATGGAGGCAAAATGTCATTCTTATTTTTATGAACAACCTTTCTTTGATGGAAAGGAAAGGGTTAATTTTTCTGTCAACCGTGATGTGTAAAGTGTATTTACTTCTCCTGTTTTTAACAAACAGATACAAAGTGAGGAGAGAGGATAGAAAAAGTGGGAGAAATATGGCTTTTGTTGATATTTTTGGAATACTGGTCATTAACGAATGGATTCTTTAGCTGGCACGTCAGCCACAACTCCTTTTGCTTGGACTGTGGTTCACATTCTAGTTAGGGGATATTATCTTTTGGGGCCTTTTTTCTGGAAACAGGGCTGGATTGCAGTCATGTCATCTTGCTGTGCTGATGCAGTGTAGCTGATTTCAGGATTCAATGAAAAGTCAAGCGTGAGAAATAGGACAGGAGGAAAGAATAGGACAGAAAGTAACACAACAGGGAAGGAAACAGAACATGAACTTACCTGTTGTCTCTGCGGTGCTAGCAATTGGGTATCCCCACTAATGGGCTCATGCTGTCAAGATATGATGGGTGAATCATGGGTGAAAACAAAGTTTCTTAAACAAGAGCAAGGCCTGCTGGCCCTTTCTCTAGGGAAGAAATTCCGTCTCTGTTCTCTCCTTCTCTCTTGGGACTGGGGAAGATAAGATGATCTGGGAAATGAGAGCTGGGATGGGTTGAACTGGGACACAAAGTGAGATGGGAAAGAGATTATATGTTTTTTCAAAGTCTCCTTTTAAGAATCCCAAGAGAGTTACAATGTGCTATATAGTTCACCCCCTCATTATTTTGGCATCAATTAGACCTAATATCCAACACACCAATTTTGGTCCATTAATTTACAGTTCCACATCTTTTGTTTTTACCAAGCATGATTCTAACAGGTCTTGAACCATATCAATAGAACCTTTTGTTTAGACTAATTAAGTCTATTTCCTTTTCATACCATTTCCCGTTAACATTTGTAACATCTTATGAACTTTCACAGACTTTTAAATTTGAGTACCACAATTAGAGTACAATTGTAGGCCCAATTATAACATCATGTACTCTCTAGGGATCTAGAAGCTTTGCCAGTGACTGTTCACACTGCAATGGTGTTGCTTCCTGTAAGTGAATAGCACTTAATATGGATCTTTTCTTGTGTCAAATTTTTGTTTGTTTGCTTTGTTCTTTAAGTTAACTTTTCACTCCATTTATTCCACATTCTGCTAATCCATTCACTCGTATTGATCAAGGACTGCATGTCTTAGGTTGAAATTAATATGTTTTAGCAAAATCCAGGAATTCCTTAATTTTCAACTATGGTCCATTGTCTGTTTTTACAGACCTTGGATTTCAATAGGGATATAATACGCCTGTTCAACAGTGAGACTGTGGCATCTCCAACAGTCTGTACTACTGGCACATGGTTAAAGGAGTTTATTATGATCAAGTGATCATAGAGTAAACAAATCAATTGGGAAGTAGTTCCATGGAGCCGCAGGCTGTGCGTGTGGTATCTCAGCTTCTTTCCACTACTCATTACAGTCCCTTAGACAAATTCCTCATCTCGTTTACCTTAATCAATAACATTCTTCACCTGCAACTAGAATACAACTTCTTCAACATCTCTTATTTGAGTTCTTTCAAACATTTGGCTCACTGCAGCAACGGCTATTTTTGTTCCTTTCTCAAATTCTCACAAAATTCTGTCGTTCATCTTCATATTGGGAATATGCAGATGGGAAACGCTGACTTCTCCATCTATTGCTTTTTAGGAATTGCTGCTTGTTGAGTTAAATCCTTAGCTCTTTCTTTTGCCAGCTCATCCCATATTTTCATTGATAAGGCACATTAATGCATTTGGCTAGTTCACATGTACTGTTGCAGTTTGTTCAAGATTAGCTGGCTGTGTGACATCAAGAGGAGCGCATACTCTTGGAAGCATGTCTGTATTCACTAACATATCCTGACTGCAGCTCTAGGGTCATACTCAGATACTCAGAAGAATTGCTGTACCCTTGACATCCTTTTTTGGTGCATTGCAACCAGTAGTTTATGGTCAGTTCCAGCTCTGAAGCTATGAAAATGTTGACATTTGCAGCAGCCACTTGCAAGGCCCACCATCTTTTTTTTTTCAAATTCTGAATGCATTTGCTCTGGCACTGTTATGGGGCTATCCACATGTGTTACAGGCAGACCATGAGTCTCATAGCTCTGTACAATACAGCTTCCAACCCCCCTTTCGAAATAGCTGTCAAGCACTTGATCTCTTTCAAAGAATTGTAGCATTAGTGCCAAGGTCAGTATATGGTTCAAATCCGTGAAATCACTTTCATGCTCTAGCAGCCATACCCATTTTACATCTCTAGGAAAGGGATTTTTAGGTGAGTTGTTCAAGTTATGTAGTTAGGTATAAAATTACTGGCGGTAACCAGCATTGCTTTCAGTCTCCAGTTTCCTATGTATCTTTGGGTCTCTCCATGTTCACTAATCCTTGACTCTTATCTTGAATTTTCAGCCACTATTCCCTTTGGGGGCAGTTTATCTCCTACACAGGTAAGCTCAGCTGTTCAAAGTTGAACTTGGACTTGCACAATTTAAGGTCGTGCCCTCTTATGATTTCCAATAATCATCACAGTGATCCCTCATGCGCAAAAGTAGTTCTGCCCTAGCCATTTGTTAGCGATATAGAACTGCACGCCTGTCAGAGTTTCTAGCATCAGGGCCATTGTAAGATGAAATATTTCCAGCGTTGAACATACCCTGACATACACTTTCCAGAAGAAGTATCTGCCATCCTGGGCACTGATAGAGGGAATATTGGAGCTTTGTGTATTTGAGACAGTGGTTTTCAACCTGTGGTCCACAGACCTCGGAGTGGAAGGGGGGGGGGCGAGGTCCACAGACTATGTCTAAAATTTCCAAAAACCTCCATTCAAAATTTTGTAGGGGGCCCACAAATGAAAAAGGTTTGAAAACTACTGGTCTAGGAGAATTTGTCAAAACCCTGCCAATAATTCTGAGCTGCTGAAGAATTTGTTTGCTGCTAATTTAATTCATGTGTTCTTTGAGTACAGGTGGAAATATTTCCTTTTGATGCAACATCTGCATCCACTCTTTGTTTCCCGTCTAACATTACTCAGGAGTGATCTGAGAGAACCCAAGCTTTTGGTTTTTATGTTCTAAAAGTGGTGATTACATTGACATGTTGTGCTGCTGTTCCTCAAGTTTCTTATTCAAGGTTTATGGAACGTTCTAAGCTGCTCTTGCTCTTATAACAGGCTTTGTATCTTATTACCATATCTTGAATGTCACCAGGAGACATCTTTATTTCGTGCAATTAGCCCCTTCATGATGGTTCAGCCAAGTTTATTACCACACTTGATCAAGCACCTCATAGGTGTGCAAGGCCAGACTGATTGCTTCACTTTGTTTACTACTGTATACACATCCCTCGCCCCATTTTTTAAAGTATTGTTGTGCCTTTGTACTCTCCCATAAACTGAATTTATTCCTCACTGTGGACATTCAGTCTCATCTTTGACTTTTCTAGCTCTGTATTGTCTTTGAATCATGTTGTTTTAATGTTTATTATTACAATCACTTGTGCTTCCGTGTTTATTTTGTATTTCACATACAGACCATTTATGCATATTTTTATACATACTTTTACTTTTTTTACATATGCATTCCCTTCAGTTCATAGTACCTTTTAATACCAAGTTTATGAATGGATCATCTCCATCCCTTGAGGAAGCCTCACATGTAGGTTTAGTCCTTGCATTTTCCTGTCTACATATATCTAAAAAGTGATTGAGGCTTTTTATAGTTCCCATATTTTTATCTGATTACTGGACATTTTCTCTACACCTATTTCCTGCCAGCTACCATGTAGTTCCTTATTGTGCTTTTCTTCCTTCTTCATTTCCCATGGCTTTTTGTTTTATATAAACTTTGTCTTTACTTTTTTAACTATTATTTTTGTGGTCACATGCTTTACATAGACCTTTTTTGCTGTCACTCAATGAAACTATCAGGTCTTTAGTGAGGGAGTCTTTTCACTGGCTTTTTAACATTATGTCTGGGACAAACTCCTGTACTGCTTCCTTTTCTCCCTGGCACCTTGTCTGGGAAAGAAATATTGTATCGATTGCACTTTTTTTTCAAGAGGTATAGTGAGCATTACATCTTTTCATTACTTAATGAAAGCTTTCTTCTCCTCTGTACAAAATGCTTTATGTGTACATATCCACTGCTTCTGCACCAGGCACTGTCAAAAGCGCTGCACTTTTTTGTTCCTTTTCCCTTTTACTAGCCCCTGTGGCTTTCGTTTACAGTTTAAATTGCTGTTCAAAGCTTTACCTTATCTCCTCAGCCGTCTCCATATTTTTTAAGGCTGGTGAGGGACTTACATATGGCAGTCAAACAGGTGCCACAGCACCATTTTTTATTTTTATTTTAACTTTCTCCTTGTTGTAGTCAGCAATACACATTCACCAAATATGTGCAGGCTGCTGGCTCTTTTTCCTGGATTCCTAGGCTGTCGAGGCCTTTCACTTCTGCTACAATGCTGTAAATCACAGAGATCTGAGACAGGTTTTCAAATAGTTATTACTCATTGTTAAACAAGCTAAGATTCCAGTTCTATCACCCTTACTTGCTGAGTAATGTCTTACTCAGGCAAGAGATGATCCACAGGGGAGGACGCTAGCCTAGAACTTGAGTCCTGGGTTCTGCTATACACTTCTCGTGTGACCCTGGGCAAGGCATGCAGGGCTAAATTCACAAAGGAAACTACTTAGCATCACCATGACCGTCACCACAGCCTGGAAATCACTGGGATTCACAAAGCCTGAGTTAGGGGCCTAGACTCTCTATACAATGAATGGGAATCACAAGCCAACATGGCTAAGCAGATCCCTACGTAAACTAGTCAATAGAGATGTCAGGAAAGGGATGTGTCCAAAGCCCCACCACCTCAGGGAGTTTGGCATCTAAATCCAGGCTTCAGGAAGCTACCTCCATCTGGGCCAAGTCCAAAGGCAGCTAGAAGAGTGCTCCCCCTCTAGTTCAGCTGGGCCGTTCTCGCCTTGATACCCAAGAATGGGGACCTTTGGAACTGGCGTCTTGTCTCACTCCTCAGCACAGACTATAAAAATCATAGCCAAGGCCACCTCACTGAGGCTGGGGTCCGTGCTGAAGGATATGGTCCCTCCCGACCAGACCTACACCATCTTGGCCTGTACCATCTTTGACAACCTCTATTTGGTCCAAGACCTCTTGGGGCTTGAGTGTTGGGATGGTTTGTCATTCTCCTTCCTGGCCCAGAGTGCCTGGTCAAACTCAACTGGACCTTGACCGAACCAGTCAACTTTGGGTGAGGAATGCATCAAGGCTGTCTACTGTCAGGTCAGATGTTCACTCCAGCCATCAAGCCCTTTCTCCACCTCCTCCATGAGCCAGAGCTGAAGCTGGTCCTGTCAACATACACCGACGATTTATTCCTCATGGTCCAGGACCCAGGCTACTTGGTGTGATTGGAGGTCTGCCGGGCCGTCTACTCAGTGGCCTGAGTACTACTGAGTACTGAGGTCTACTCAGTGGCCTCAGTCAGACTAGCGATGGTGCCCCCACCAGCCTTCCGGTCCCTGTGGCCACCCCCCCTCCATTAGCAAGAATCACCTGCGCTCGGGCCCCAGGGGCGCCCCCCCCCGGATCGCCCAGGCGAGCTGATGGCCCCACTGATGCCCGGAGCAGTCTAGCGGGGCCTGCGGAGGGGAGGGAACCAGGGCCGCTTTCATCGGGCATCGGAGGGGGCATGCCCCAAGGGGAGGCTTCTCCCTCCCCTGCTGTCCCACCCCCTCTTTCCGAAGCCCCAACCCCTGTGCTCTTGCCCCCTGCCCCTGCCCCCGCTGCCCAGCCCTCCACCTCAGGAGGCTGGGAGCTCGTACTATTGTTTATTTATGCAAAAACATGTAATTAACATTACATAATTAAACCACAGTACAAACTTAAACTACATTAAAACCAACTTACTAATCTTCTATACACTACATTAAAATAAACTTTTAATAAAAACCATATACCCAAGGTGACCCAAGGGGTCCACCCACTGCTCAGGACTCCCCTGATGGGGGGGTCACACATTTAAACAAAGGGAGCCAAATGAAGATATCGAGCAAAGAGCTCCGGACAGGGCCCACTGCTCCCGGAAGGTATCTAGGGAGCCGGCGGATTCCGCCCAAAGGAACTCTGCCCGAATGCGTGAACATATGGAGGAACGAAAATAAGCCCTACAATCGCAGTGCCCACCCTCAGCCAACCTTCTCTCCCTAGTACTATAAATGGCCCCCTTGGCCAGGGCTAGGAGGAGGTTGACAAGGAGGTCCCGCGACCTCGTGGGCTTCCGAATAGGGTGTGCATAAATAAACAAGTGGGGAGAAAAATGCAACCAGAACCTCAACAAGAGGTTCTGAAGGAGCCGAAAAAGGGGCTGCAACCTGGCACACTCCAAGTAGGCGTGGGTCAGGGTTTCCCTCGCATCACAGAAAGGGCAGGTGTCCGGGCGAAGGGTAAACCGTGCCAAATATACGCCCGTGCTCACGGCTCCGTGAAGGAGCCGCCACCCAATGTCCCCGACGGGCCGCGGGGTCAAGGTGGAATAAAGGCTGGCCCACTGGGGATCCTCGCCCTCTGCAGATGTCATTAGGTTCCGCCATTTAGTGTCTGGGCGGGACGCGAGAGCGTGGAAGTGGAAGGCATGGAGTATGAGGGTATATAAATGCTTTCTGGGCGCGGTTCGAAAGAGAACCGGCTGCAACTCAGACAACCAGCTCGGGGCATAAGGAGGGAGAGGCTGAAGGGCCTCTCGGGGCCGGGGCCCAATGGTGAGCACGGGAGGGCTTGAGCTGAAGGGAGGGCGAGGGTTACCCTCCCGCAAGACCTGCTCGAGGTAGGCCTGGGCGGCGGGGGGCAAGGCCGCCCTCACCTCCCGGAGTACGCGTTGGGGGGTCCGAAGGGTGGAGAGCCCCATGCGCTGGGCCAGCGTCCGAGGATCCACCCAGTCCCCCTGGTTATAGTCTAAAAGATCTCCGATCCTAGTGACTCCCGCCCGGACCAGCCCCCGTCGCACCGAGGGGGCCTCTGCCGCCTGCACACGCAGCTGGGGGTTGTGCAGCAGGGGCTCTGCTAGGAGGTTGTCTCCCTCGGTGACTGCAAGGGGTCTGGAGGCTGAGACCAGCCTCCAGGTTCGAAGGAGGTCCTGGTAGAAATCTGGCAGCTCAGAGAGGCTTTGTGGAAGGCCTCTCGGGTGAAGGAAAAAGAGCTGTCGGTCGTACTGGTACTCACGAAGGCGGCGGAGGAAGGCACGCCCTAAGTGGCACCATGTTGGACCATTCCCACCATAAAGGAGCCTCTGCAGGGCTTGGAGGCGGAAAGTGTGGACCTGGCTGCGGATGCAACACAGGCCCTGCCCCCCTTCCTTCAGGGGGAGACTCAGGATCCCTGCGGAGACCCAGTGCAGTCCCGGCCAAAAGAACTCCAGGGCCTTCTTCTGAAGATGGGCCAAGAAGCTCTGGGTCGGGACCAAGGTGCTGAGCCGATACCAGAGCATGGACAGGACTAGCTGGTTGAGCACCAGTGCCCTCCCTCGGAGGGAGAGACACCGGAGCAATCCCGCCCACTTTCGCAGCCGCCCAGACACTCGGTCCTGCAGCTCTTGCCAATTCTCTACCGGGGAGGGGTGGGTAGCTGACAAATACACGCCCAGATAGAGCATCGGACCTGCGCTCCACCGGATGGCCTGCAGCGCAGGTGGGAGGGGGCCCGTCTGCCACCCCGCCCCCACCATGAGGCCTGAGCTCTTGGTCCAGTTGACCCGGGCGGAGGAGGCTGCCGAATAAACAGCCAGGCAAGCCTCCAACCGCACCAGGTCGCCCGGGTCCTGGATCGCGAGGAGTACGTCATCAGCGTACGCTGACAGGACCAGCTTGAGTTCCGGCTCTCGGAGTACCAGTCCCGTCAGTTTCCGGCGGAGAAGACACAGGAAGGGCTCAATGGCCAGGGCGTACAGTTGGCCAGACAGCGGGCAGCCTTGGCGGACCCCCCGCCCGAAGCTGGCCGGTTCAGTCAGAGTCCGGTTGAACTTCACCAGGCACTCCGCAGAGGTGTACAGCGCTCGGAGGAACCCCACAAACCGGGGTCCGAAGCCGAACGCTCGCAGAGTGCCCAGAAGATACCCGTGGTCTATCCTGTCAAACGCTTTCTCCTGGTCCAAGGACAGGAGGCCGAAGGACAGGCGATCCCTGCGCCCAAGCTCCAGGAGATCCCGGGCTAAATAAAGATTATCAAAGATGGTACGGCCCGGGATGGTGTAGGTCTGATCGGGATGGATCACGTCTCGCAGCACGGTCCTCAATCGCAGCGAGAGCGCTTTGGCTATGATTTTGTAATCCGTGCTAAGGAGCGAAATGGGACGCCAGTTCCGAAGGTCGCGGAGGTCCCCCTTCTTGGGTAGTAAGGTGAGCACGGCCCGCCTGCATGAGAGGGGGAGCTCTCCGTCAGTCACGGACTCGGCCCAGACGGCGGCAAGGTCTGGGCCGAGGATGTCCCAGAAAGCGCGGTAGAATTCCACGGTCAGCCCGTCCATGCCCGGGGATTTGTTGGTGGGCATGAGGCGGACAGCTCCCGAGAGTTCGGTTAGGGTAAGAGGTAACTCCAACCGGTCCCGATCGCCTATGCTGATCGCGGGGAGTCCCTCCCAAAGCACCCGGCAGGCGGTAGCGTCAGTCGGGTCTGGTGAAAAAAGACTGGCGTAGAAGGCTCTAGCCCTTCCTCGCATTTCCACCGGGTCCGTGAGGGGGGTGCCGTCTTCCACCAGGAGGCAGATGATGTGCTTTCGGGCCCCCTTCGTTTTCTCCAAGGTATAGAAGAAGCGGGATCCCCGGTCCATTTCCCGGAGGAGGTGAATGCGGGATCGAACCAAGGCTCCCCGAGCCCGGAGAGCTTCGAGGGCTCGGAGCTCTTCCCGCTTCTCTCGGTGCACTTCGCAAAGGGACGCATCCTCGGGGTTAGCAGCGAGGCGCCTCTCCAACGCTAACACCTCTCGCTCCAACCGCTCCATCCCCGCGTCTCGCCGTCGGCTAGCCCCCCAAGTATGGTCGCGGCAGAAGAGCCGGGCGCGCACTTTCCCGACATCCCACCAGCGCCGTACCATGGGGAAGGCGTGTCTTTGTTCCCGCCAGGCCAGCCAAAAGTCTCGAAAAGACACCACAAAGCCCGCGTCCTCTAGTAGGCTGTTATTAAAATGCCAATAGGCCGGCCCCGGCTTCTCTGCGGTGAAGGAGGCTGTTACGGTCACTAGATGATGATCCGAGAACGGGGCTATCTGGACGTCTGAGGAATAGGCTCGCGACAAATGGTGACGCGAAAGGTAAAGACGGTCTAGACGAGAGTGGCTCGATCGGTTTTCTCCCACCCGGACAAGGGTGAAGGTGACGGCATCATTCTGGTGCTGGTCACGCCAGACATCCACCAGGGAGTGATGGTCTATGATCTCTCGAAGGACGGCTGCAGCAGCCGGGCAACTCTCAGCCCCTGTGCGGTCCCGCTCCTCGAGGGTGGTATTAAAATCCCCGCCCAGGACCAGGCATTCACAGGGGTCCAGGGTGCTAAGGAAGGCAAGTATTCGCTGAAAAAAACGAACCCGCTCTGAGCCTGCAATCGGGGCGTAGATGTTGATAAGATTCAGTGTCAGCCCCTCCACGCGGACTCGAAGGTGCAGCAGGCGGCCAGGTATGACGTCAGTGACTCCTAGCACCTCGGGCTGCAGAGCCGGGGAGAACAGCGTGGCCACCCCGCTTGCACGGGTTGAGAGGTGGCTGAAATACACCTGGTCTCCCCACTCAAGCCGCCAGCTTGCCTCGGCGGCTGGCTCTGTGTGGGTCTCCTGCAGGAACGTTACCGAGTATCCCCTCGCCCGAAGGAAGGAGAGCACCTGGCTCCTGCGGAGGTCCGTCTTGCAACCTTTGCCCTTCCCTCCCCCACCCCGGCCCTTCCCCCCGGCCGGGGGCTTACCCCCTGGATCAGGGGGATCAGTCTCCATGGTTACAGCGAGGTCCCGGGAGTCCTCTTTCGAGGTACTCGCCGCTGATGTCTCGGGGCCAGCACCTGGGGAGAGGTCAGCACCTAGGCTGAGGTTCTCAGGCAGGAGCAAGGTCCCGAGGCGTTGGGGAGAGGCAGGAACGTCCAGGAGGACGTTCGCAGCTGCCATCTTGGGGGGGGTGGGGTGAGCTCAGCAATCGGATAGGGGGGGTCGGGGGGGCAAAGGAGGGGGCAGAGAACTACTCTACACCTCTTGGCTGTGGGGTCATCAGCCTAAATTGGAAGCTGGCTCCTTGGCTGCACCCAGGGGGCAGACCTGGAACCGGAGGGGGGGAAGAGAAAAAAAGAAAAAATGCTTTCCGAATGGGAGGGAGGATAAACGAGCGCTGCTGACGTGAGGTAATGGTGAAAGGGGGGTTGAGGTGGAAAAAAACACTTCCGGGCTGCAAAACGCAGCCGAGACAGAGGAAAAAAAATGGTGACCTTGAGGAGAGACTGAAAGGTAAACAATCTCTTTCAAGCAGCGGCCGTAGGAAGGCGGAGGGAAGGGGTTTGGAAACGGGTGGAGGAAGGGAATTGGAAGAAAATAACCGGCCTGGGGGGACAGCAGAGGGGGAGGGGTTGGCTTGGGGGTGCTCAGCAGCAGGCTGCTAGAGCCGGACGGGACAGGGAACCACCAAACTCAGGAATTAGACTGGGGGAGGGGAACCGGGCTTAAGAGAAAGAAGGAGCAGTGAGACAGGGGGGGGGCAGACCAACGGGCGGATAACCAAAAAAAGGGGGGGGAAAGCTGCGGGGAGGAGGGCGAGGAAAGGTGGGGAAGGGTAAAAGGGACCCTAAGACGGGGTACTAAAGAGGGAGGGGGCAGCGGGGGAGGGAAAAAGGGAAGGTTACTCACAGCAGTAGCGGGAAGAAGCAAAAGCAGCTGGGTGCTCGTACTATTGTTTATTTATACAAAAACATGTAATTAACATTACATAATTAAACCACAGTACAAACTTACACTACATTAAAACCAACTTACTAATCTTCTATACACTACATTAAAATACACCTTTTTAATAAAAAACCATGTACCCAAGGTGACCCAAGGGGTCCGCCCACTGCTCAGGACTCCCCTTATGGGGGGTCACACGTTTAAACAAAGGGAGCCAAATGGAGATATCGAGCAAAGAGCTCCGGACAGGGCCCACTGCTCCCGGAAGGCGTCTAGGGAACCGGCGGATTCCGCCCAGAGGAACTCCGCCCGAATGCGTGAACATATGGAGGAACGGAAATAAGCCCCACAGTCGCAGTGTCCACCCTCAGCCAACCTTCTCTCTCTAGTACTATAAATGGCCACCTTGGCCAGGGCTAGGAGGAGGTTAACAAGGAGGTCTCGTGACCTCGTGGGCTTCCGAATAGGGTGTGCATAAATGAACAAGTGGGGAGAAAAATGCAACCAGAACCTCAACAGGAGGTTCTGGAGGAGCCGGAAAAGGGACTGCAGCCTGGTGCACTCTAAATAAACATGTGCTAGGGTCTCCCTCTCGCCACAGAACGGGCAGGTATCGGGGCGAGGGGTAAACCGTGCCAGGTATACGCCCGTGCTCACGGCTCCGTGAAGAAGCCGCCACCCAATGTCCCCGATGGGTCGTGGGGTCAGGGTAGAGTAAAGACTGGCCCACTGGGGGTCTTCGCCCTCCACAGATGTCATTAGGTTCCGCCATTTGGTGTCTGGGCGGGACGCGAGGGCAGGGAAGTGAAGGGTGTGAAGTACAATTGTGTAAAGGTGCTTTCTGGGCACGGTTCGAAAGAGAACCGGCTGCATCTCAGACAACCGGCTCGGGGCATAAGGAGGGAGAGGCTGAAGGGCCTCTCGGGGCCGGGGCCCAATAGTGAGCACGGGAGGGCTTGAGCTAAAGGGAGGGCAAGGGGTACCCTCCCGCAAGACCTGCTCGAGGTAGGCCTGGGCGGCGGGGGGCAAGGCCGCCCTCACCTCCCGGAGTACGCGTTGGGGGGTCCGGAGGGTGGAGAGCCCCATGCGCTGGGCCAGCGTCCGAGGATCCACCCAGTCCCCCTGGTTATAGTCTAAAAGGTCTCCGATCCTAGTGACTCCCGCCCGGACCAGCCCCCGTCGCACCGAGGGGGCCTCTGCCGCCTGCACACGCAGCTGGGGGTTGTGCAGCAGGGGCTCTGCTAGGAGGTTGTCTCCCTCGGTGACTGCAAGGGGTCTGGAGGCTGAGACCAGCCTCCAGGTTCGAAGGAGGTCCTGGTAGAAATCTGGCAGCTCGGAGAGGCTTTGTGGAAGGCCTCTCGGGTGGAGGAAAAAGAGCTGTCGGTCGTACCGGTACCCACGAAGGCATCTTCGAGGCGGCTACTATGGCTTTGGACCCCACCACTCGTGATAACGCCCGCACGTAGGTTTCCACGTGGGGCGAAGCGGGTGTCAGGGAGCAGCGGACCCCATGCTTCCTAGTGAGGGTCGGGAAGGGGCCCCGGCCCTCAGGGACCGTGCTGGAAGCAGCGGTCCGGTCAGATGACGGGGCGGCGGGCGTTGAGCCTGCAGCCACTCGGGCATATGTCTTGGGGGCGGCACCGCCCCCAGAGCTAGTAGAAGGAATGGCAAGGGGGGGGCCGAGTGGGGTGGGGAGGGCGCTTCACCACAGAAGGCGCCGCCTTCTTGGCGGGACCTTTGCCCTTCCCTCCCCCACTCCGGCCCGTCCCCCCGGCCGGGGGCTTACCCCCTGGATCAGGGGGATCAGTCTCCATGGTCACAGCGAGGTCCCGGGTGTCCTCTTTCGAGGTACTCGCCGCTGATGTCTCGGGGCCAGCACCTGGGGAGAGGTCAGCACCTAGGCTGAGGTTCTCAGGCAGGAGCAAGGTCCCGAGGCGTTGGGGAGAGGCAGGAACGTCCAGGAGGACGTTCGCAGCTGCCATCTTGGGGTGGGGTGGGGTGAGCTCAGCGATCGGATAGGGGAGGTCGGGGGGGCAGAGGAGGGGGTAGAGAACTACTCTACACCTCTTGGCTGTGGGGTCATCAGCCTAAATTGGAAGCTGGCTCCTTGGCTGCACCCAGGGGGCAGACCTGGATCCCGGTGGGGGCGGGAAAGAAAAAAAGAAAGATGGCGACCGGAGCAGCTCTCCGGATGGGAGGGGGAAGCATGCTCTGCTGGAGCAAGGTGGAGGCAAAAAAGGAGGGGTTAAGAATAAAAAAAATCCGCTCGGCTGCAAACTGTAGCCGAGACAGAGGAAAAAAAAATTGGTGACCTTGAGGAGAGAGTGAAAAATAAACAATCTCTCAAAGCGTCAGGCTGGAGAAGGCAGATGGGGGGGGCGGTTAAAAACGGGTGGGGGAAGGGAATTGGAAGAAAAACACGGCCTGGGGGGACAGCAGAGGGGAGGGTGGGCTTCGGGGGGCTGGAAACAAGGCTAGGGAGGCTTAGCAGCAAGCTGCTAGAGCCGGACGGGACAGGGAACCACCAAACTCAGGAATTAGACTGGGGGAGGGGAACCGGGCTTAAGAGAAAGAAGGAGCAGTGAGACAGGGGGGGGGGCAGACCAACGGGCGGTTAACCAAAAAAGGGGGGGAAAGCTGCGGGGAGGAGGGCGAGGAAAGGTGGGGAAGGGTAAGAGGGACCCTAAGACGGGGTACTAAAGAGGGAGGGAGCAGCGGGGGAGGGAAAAAGGGAAGGTTACTCACAGCAGTAGCGGGAGGAAGCAAAAGCAGCTGGGTGCTCGTGCAGCGGAGGCGGGGCAAGCGTAAGGCCAGAGCCCAGCGCCCCCTCTCACCTGCAGCCGAGGGGGGCGCAAGCCCCTGCAAAGCCAGGAGGGGGGCTGCTAGAGTCCAGCGGGGTGCACCGGCCGAGGAAGCCGTGGTGGAAGATGTGGGCTGTACCATCGCCCTCCTGGAGGAGTCCCCGTCCGGAATCTGCCCAGCCCCACTGCCATCCAGAGCCCCCCCCGCCGGTGCCGAGGTAGATCTCGGGGCAGCGGGGGGAGACTTCTCCTCCTTAATGGAGGAGATTGACACCCTGAGGTTGACCCCGGCCTGCCCAGAGGACGACTTAGCCCCCTGTGAGAAGGGCTTAGAGCAGGGCAAGTTTGAGTGGCCTCTCCCCGCCCCCCCATCCTCAGCTGCCACCCCTGCTCCCACCACCACGACCCCCCCTCGACCCTTCCACCCACCACACGGGAGAAGGGGAACCCACCATCACCACACCAGCCACTGAAGAGTTGGCCGAGGCTGAATGGCTGAGCCCCAAGCCACTAGGTGCCCCAACCCTTCTTGTGGGCCAGCCCCTTCCCTGGCCCTGGCAGCATCCATGGCGCCCCCCTAATTGATCTCCCTCCTTTTTTTGTTGACTCCCCCCACACACTGCACCCCCCCATGTTCCTTTAGCCCTGCCCCGTCCCCTGTGCAGCCAGAGGAGCCGCTATCTCATCTTGGGCTGGTGAGTGCACCGCCCCTACCCAGCTTGTCCCCCCATACTCCCATGTGCTGGTGCCCTCCTCCCCTGCTTTCAGCCTAGCGGGAGGAGTGGTCACCCCCCTCCCCTTCCCTCCCTGCCTCCTCTCCACTCCCCCTCCTCCTTCCTTTCCCTCCCCCTATTCAGCTCCCCCCCCCTTGCCAAACCCATCCCAGGATGCTCCCACCCCTCCCTCTCACCTTGAGGTCCTGTCCCTGCCTATAACAGCTGTTCCTGCTGCCCCCGTTGAGCTGCCTGGTGTCTGTCTCCGGGCGCCGGCTGTGGACAACACAGGGAGAGACGCCAGGGACTCTGCTGCTGCTGGGGTGCTCCTGATTCTTGGGGGCCCTACCGGCTGGCCCTCCCCCAGTGAGTGGCCCCTCCACCCCACCACCCCTGGTGCTTCCGGAAGCAGCTGCCATGAGCACCCCTTCCCTGCTGCTATCCTCCTGGCCCCCACATTTGGGGATACCCCTGCCCTTCCCCTTCCCCAGTTGCTGCCCCTGCTGGCCTGCTTCCCCCCTTGCCTGTTGCTGCCTCCCCCCCATGGTTTGTTCCCTCATTTTTTTTGTTTGGTTGTCTGTGTGTTTGCCCCACCCCGGTCCCTGCCTTGGTTTGTGACTTGCCCCGCCTGATCCTAGCAGCTTGCTGCTGGGCCTCCCAGCCCTGCTGTGGCCCTGAACCCCCACCACTCCTTTCCCCTGCCTAGTGCCACTTCCCCCTGATCTGGCCCCTGTGTTCTGGCCCTTCTGGTATCAGTGCCCCCCCCCTTAATTGACCACCCCCATTTCTGTTGACCCCCCCCAAACATACACCACTCCCACATGTTCCTTTAACCCCACCCGCCCCCCGTGCAGCCGGAGGAGCCAGTGTCTCATCTTGGGCTGGTGAGTGCATCGCCCCTGTGCCCCTGCCCGGCTTGGCCCACCCCGTATTCCTTTGCGCTGGTGCCCTCTTCCCCTGCTTTCAGCTTAGCGGGGATGAGTGGTCGCCCCCCCCCCCCTCTTCTCCTTTCCCTCCCCCTTCCTCTCTTTCCCCCTAACCCACCCTCCTCACCAAACCAACTCCTACCCTCTTCCAAGATGGCGGGTGTGCCTGGGGCCGGGGCCCCCTCCCTAGATGGTCCTGCCCCTCCCTCTCACCCTGAGGCCCCGTCCCGCAACAACTGTTCCCACTGCCCCCGCTGAGATGCCAGGTGTTGGTCCCGGGGCACCAGCAGTGGACGAATCATGTAGGGACTCCAGGGACTCTGCAACTGCTGCATCTTCTGGTCTCATCCCGCCCTCCCCCCCCCTCCCGTTCTGGCTTGGCGGGAGCAGAAGTAAACCTTTCCCTTGGCGCAGCGTTGGTGGGATGTGGGGAAGGTGCGCGCCTGGCTCTTCTGCTGTGACTACACTCAGGGGGCCAGCCGGCGGAGGGATTTGGGGATAGGGCAGCTGGAAGAGGAGGTTTTAGTGCTAGAGCAATGTCTGGCCACCAGCCCCTAGCATCCGTCCCTTTGCAGAGCGTGCCGGGAGAAGCGGGAGGAGCTCTGGGCCCTTGAAGACCATCGGGCTCGGGGCACCTTTGTTCAATCCCGCATCCGTCTCCTTCAGGAGATGGATCACGGCTCCCTCTTCTTCTATGCCCTAGAGAAAAGGAGGGGGGGCCTGGAAGCATGTCATCTGCCTCTTAGCAGCTGACAGCACCCCCCCTCACTTATCCGGTGGAGATGCGTGGAAGGGATGCTGACCTTTTCTCCCCAGATCTGACTGACGTTGCCGCCTTCAGGGTGCTCTGGAATGAACTTTCCACGATCAGCACTGGTGACCAGGACTGGCTGGAGCTACCTCTCACTGTGGCCGAGTTCTCGGAAGCCCTCTGCCTCATTCCCACTAATAAATCCCCGGGCATGGACTGGCAGACCATGAAGTTCTACTGCATGTTTTGGGACGTCCTTGGCCCGGACCTTACTACCGTCTGGGCTGAGTCTGAGGACAGCTGTCTCCTCTGCCGGAGGCTGACGGAGTTGGTGCTCCGTGAGCCAGAGTTGAGGCTGATGCTGTCAGCGTACGCTGACGATGTGCTTCTTGTGGTCCAGGACCTGGGTGACCTGGTGCAGCTGGAGGCCTGCCTGGCCATCTACTTGACAGCCTCCTCCGCCCAGGTCAACTGGGCCAAGAGCTCTGGCTTGATGGTAGGGGCTGGGTGGCAGGCGAGTGGAGCATGGGTTCGCTGCTCTATCTGGGTATTTACTTTTCTGCCACCCATCTCTCCCCAGCAGAGAACTTACTGGAAGTGAGGGCAGCCTTGCCTCCCGCTGCTCCGGCGTACCTCGAGCAGGTCCTGCGAGAGAGTGCTCCCTGACTCCCCCCCCCCACGCCCAGCCCTCCAGTGCTTACCATTGGGCCCTGGCCCCACAAGCCCCTCAGCTTCCCCATACCAATGTCCCGAGCCAGCTGCTCGACTTGCAGCTGGTTCTCTTTCAGACCACACCAAGGGACCATCTGTACACGCTCTTGCTCTGCACCCTACACTTCCTTGCCCTCATGTCCCACCCGGACACCAAGTGGTGGGACCTGCTACCACCATGGAGGGCGAGGACCCCCAGTGGGCCTGTCCACCTTGACCCCCATGGCCTGCCGGGGACATCAGCTGGTGGCTCTTCATGGAGCCAGGAGCATGGGCGTGTACTTGGCGTGGTTCACCTCCCACTCTGATACCTGCCCCTACTGTGGTGTAAGGGAGACCCTGGCACGTGTACCTGGATTGCGCCAGGTTGCAGCCCGTCTTTCGGCTCCCCCAGAACCTCTTGTTGAGGTTCTGGCTGCACTTCTCCCTGCACCTGTTCATCCATGCACACCCCATCCGTGGTCCCACGAAGTCACGGGACCTCCTCGTCAACCTCCTCCTAGCCCCGGCCAAACTAGCCATCTACAAGACCAGGGAGAGGAGGTTGGCAGGGGGGTGCTCTGCGACTGTGGGGTCTATTTCTATTCCCTTATAAATTCATGTCTCCTGGCAGAGTTCCTCTGGGCGGCATCCGCTGGCTCCCTGGACACCTTTGGGGAGCAGTGGGCGCTGTCCAGGGTTCTCTGCTCGGTGTTCCTTTCTGGTTTCTTGCGTTTGATGTTGTGACTCCCATGACCTTTCCTGTTTTTCATTTGTTGTCCCTCATAATTTTTTGAATCTGGGTCCGGTGGCTCCTTCCCTCAGGCTGGGGGGAGAGCCTTTAGTGTTGGGTGGGCTTGCGTCCACCCACCTTCTGCGGTTTTCACATAGGAGAACTTTCCTACTGCCCTCTGCCCTTGCTATACCACAAAAGACAGACACTGGTGGGGATACCTGCAGAGGAAACAACTCAGAATGTGAGGGGTGGCAGATCTGGGCCCTTCTCAAGCCGATTCAATAATCTAGTTTCAGTGCCTTTTTGGTCTCTCTGCAAGAAGTCTCTGAGACAATGAAAAAAGAAGGATGTTATCTTAAACTTCCCACCACTTTATAACATATCATCCTGTGGTACATGGGCAGGCCATAATTGTTTCCATTGTGGAGTCTGTGCATGATTGTATGCATGTGTATGCTTACAAAGCCATTCGGAGCTTATCTGTCCAGATCCTGTTCTTTATTTCTTTCCTAATCTTTGGTCATTTGAGGTGTGATCAGGAGAATGGAGGTGGCTTGTAAGTGAAACTACTGATATATCTTATACATGCTATCACATTCCTTTGAGTTCACAGTACCTCAAGAATAAATGTATGGTTATTGCTTTGTATTGCGATAATGCCCAGAGTTCCCATACAGCCTGGGATCCATTACATTAGGCTCTGGGCAAACAAAGTCCCAATCCTAAAAAAGCATACATTCTATATAGGTAAGGCAGACAAAGGAGCCATTATCACCTCCATTTTGCAGCTAAGGAGCAGAAACGTATAGACATTATGTGACTCATCCATGTTTCCACAGTCCATCTGTGACAGATTAAGGTATTGAAACCAAATGTTCTCAGTCCCAGCCCAGTGCACCTCCTTCTTCTCATCAAATGTTGACTGCTGTAGACTTTAAAGAATAACTAAGATAAGTAGATTAAAACAGAAACTTAATGTGCTATGTCACAGCTGGGATAACATTCAGAAATCTTTATCCTCCATGTTTGGCCTATAAGTCATAAGCAAAATAGAATATTCTTCTTTAAGGGGAAAAAGATTGCTAGCCTTGAAATATAAAGGTGTCACTTTTAAAGTATTTAAAAAATATATAATTCTTCCCTATTATTCTACATTTTCAGAAGGGTGGTATAGCTTAAACTAGTTGTTTAATCCTCAGAACACCACTGTGAGGGATGAAAATATTACCTCCATTTTGCAGACTGGAAAACTGAAAGAGAAATTAAGTGGCTTGCCCACCCACACACAGTGATAGTGCTAGAATTAGAATTAGAACTCAGGATGCCTTCAGCTCCAATGCTACCTCTCTATTCGTTTTAAACCTGTATATATGGTGCTGGCCTATTTGAATTCCAGACTGGCCGACAGTGGTGAAATGACAGCTCTGGAGATTGAACTGTATTACTTATAAAGAAAACACATACAACTTCTAAGAGCTTCACATCTCATTTCGAGGCACCATCTACAGAGATGTAAGGACAATTCTCTTCCTAAACCCATTCATTATACTGGTCGTCTCAGCACTAGTTGAGACTGTGGCTATTGCTATATGGGCACAGGTGTACTAGAAAACAAATTGAGAACACTAGTTCATGTCACACAGAACATTAAAAAGCCCTCACAATAGCAAAAATGGGCTGATTCATACCAGAATCCTGGAAGTAACAGGCTCCTCGGCTGAGATCTTTAGGCACCTAAACAGCTTGCTTGATTTTCATAAGAACTGAGGACCCCTTGACTTTAGTGGGAGTTGTTAGCTCTGGAGCACTTATGAAAATCAAACAAGCTATTTAGGAATCTAAATATAGATTCAGGAGCCTAACTTCTAAGTATTTTTTAAACCTCTGCCCACGTGTTTTACCATTTCTGTCCCCACTTGTGACACCATTAAAAAAAAAGTGTCATGAGCATCAGATTGTTAATTGTTTTTACTGGGCCACAAGAAGAGTCCCTTCCTTGGCGTTTTCTTTCTTTGTCCTTCAGGGAACACTGCTTTGAAGTTCTGCATCACTTGTTGCCATTTCATTTCACCTAACAATTGCTGATCATCAATGTCAAGGGAACCTTTGAGACTGCAAGATGCTGTTGCCGAAAAACTCTTACAGTACCATCAAATCTAAAATATGAAAGCTTTACCAGTAAACACAGTCATTTGTCATCACTTTCCTTCTGACCGGGCCCACAAGTCAAACCATCAAGAACTTTGCTTTTGTTCTTCCTTTTCAAAAGAAAAGCTGTATGTGAGAGTAAAAACTCAAGTGTTAACTGGGTTAATAAGGAGCAGAAGAACAAGAATAACTCCCATCAGGGAGTAGAGTAGAAGTGCATAGGGACAAATAACAGGCCCACAGATTTTCTGGAGTGAGGAGAAGAGGCAGGGGTGCAGTGGCCTTTAACCCCCAAGTTCAAACCCTGATCTAGGATACAACAAGCATGGTGATCTCAGTCTGGTTCCCAACAGTATACATCATAAAAATACCGCACAGATTGCAATAAATCAACGTGATTGAGGATGCTCTGTTCAAGAGCAGCCCAAGACTGAGATTTACAGGTCAGAATTGAAGATTTATTGGCTAGAATAGCAGAACTGGAGTAATAAAGGACTTGCATTAGCAGAACTGGGGGAGGAAGAAGCTTGTATAGTACTTGCCTGTATAATTCATGTCCCTGGATGATGCAGTCATTCCACACGTTCTGAAGTACTATCATAAATTCAGCCGTCAAAATACAGCAATTCTCCCTTCTCCCCTCAAGAAATTATTGTGCATCAGGTGGGCCTGTCTCTTAGAGCTCATACACCCTGTGGTAGGGTAATTTCGCTAAGGACTTAGACTTTAAGTCCAGAAGGAACCATCATAATCAGCTAATATGCCCTCCTGCATATCATAGGCCACGCACTCCAGTAATTGGCCCATGATGTCTGGATGAGTTAATGAAGTCCTCTATTCTTAATTTAAAGACTTCAAGTTTCCAGCGAATCCACTATTTACTCTAGGTCAGACTAGCAAGTGACCAATGCTTCATACTACTGAGGAAAGCAAAACAAAACAAAAAAAAAACCCAGTGTTTCTGCCAATCTGAGGTTGGAGGAAATTCATTCCCAAATATGGTTATCAGTTAGACCCAGATCATGTGGGCAAAATCCACCAGACGGACATGTGGGAAAGAATGTGCTGAAGTAACTCAGACCCCTTCTCATCTAGTGGCTCTTCTCCACCACTGGAAATTTTTGCTAATAGCACTCACAGATGGGCCACATGCCAACGTAGGCAACCTCATCATACCATCCCCTCCATAAATTTACCAAGCTCAGTTTTGAACCAAGGTGTGTTTTTTGTCACCACTATACCCCTTAAGAGGCTGCTCCAGAACTTCACTTCTCTGATGATTAGAAACTTTTGTCTAATTTCAAGCCTAAACTTGCTGATGGCCTGTTTTTGTGCTCACATTGGCCATTATTTTAAATAATTCTTCTCCCTCCCTCGTGGTTATCCCTCTGATGTATATATATAGAGCCATCATATCTCCCCTCATTCTTCTGTCCGTTAGGTTAAAAATCCAATTTCCTTAAGTATCTTCCTGTAAAGTAGGTTGTCCATTCTTCTGATTACCCTAGTAGCCCTTTTCTGCACCTGATCCAATTTAACTCATCTTTCTTAAGCAAGGGAGACCAGACATGACTCCAGTATTCCAGATGAGGTCTCACTAGTGCCTGGTACAATGGTAATAAAACTTCCTTATCTCCACTGGAAATACCTCACCTGATGCATCCTAGGATTCGGTTAACCTTTTTCACAGCTGTATCACATCGGCTACTCAAAGTCATCCTGTGATTGACCAATGCACTCAGGTCTTTCGCCTCCTCTGCTGGGTTCATTCTTCAACTGTTAGGTCCCCAGTTTATGGCAAAAAATCTTGTTGTTAGTCTCTAAATGCATGAACTTGCACTATTAAATTTCATTTCATTTCTAATATCTAGTTTTCAAGGTTGTCCAAATCTTCTTGCACAACATTCTGGGTCTCCTCTCTATTGGAAATATTCTCAACTTTGTGTCCTCCACAGATATTATTAGCACACTCCCACTTTTTGTGCCAAAGTCATTAATGAAAATGTAACATACAATTGGTCCCAAGACTGATCCCTGAGTAACTCCACTAATCACCTCCCTCCAGCCTGACAGTTCACCTTTCAACATGACCCATTGTAGTCTCCCTTTAACTTGTTTTTCACCCACTTTTTGATTCTCTTATTAAGCCCCATCTTCTCCAGTTTAACTAATAATTTCCAACGTGGAAGTGTTTAAATGTTTTACTGAAATCGAGGTAGATTAGCTCTGCTGCATTTCATTTGTCTGTTCAATCAGTTATCTTCTCAAAGAGAGAACATGTTGGTCTGGCATGATCTACCTTTTCTAAAACCATGTTGTATTTTATTCCAATTAAAGTTTACTTCTATGTCCTTAACTACGCCTTCTTTCAAAAATCTGTTCTAAGACTTTACATACAATTGAAGTCAAAATAATGGGTTTTTAGTTTCTCAGATCACTTTTTTCCTGTCTTAAATATAAGGGCAGTATTTGTAATTCTCTGGTCATAGGGTATGACATTGAGTTTATGGAGTCATTAAAAACAAACAAATTTGCTTTTGGGCTTGTGATTTTATTTGCCATATTCTTTTATGGAGATTATCTGAGCCCCCCAGTTTGGACCCATTAAGCTGTTTGAGTTTGGCTTCCACCTAAGATGTGGTCATTTCTACTTCCATACAATTATTTCCTTTAGCCATCTGTCCACTGCCCCCAAGCTCCTCATTGCCTCAGCATTTTATAAGAGTAAAATATTTATGTATGTGTTAGGCCATACCTAAATTATCTTTAATCTCCACCCCATCATCAGTGCTTAATGGTCCCACATATTTTCTTGTTTTCTTTTTATTTATATGGCTAAAGAACCTTTTATTATTGGTTTTAATTTCCTTTGTAACGTCCAACTCTGCTTAGCTTCTAGCAGCTCTCACTTTTCCCCTACACTTTCCAACCTTCATTGCTGATCCATCCCTTCTTCCATTACTTGTAGGCTTTCTGCTTTCTCTTAACAACTTGTCTGAGATGCTTCCTCATCCAGTTTGGTCAGCAATCCTTCCCTATGAATTCTTCCCCTTGCTTAAGGTGAAGGCTTCAGATAGTTTCTGCAACTTATTAGAGCTCTTTTATTGTTCTTAAAAGCAATGAAGCCTGTGGCAAATTTTCAAAAATATTTTGGAAAGCAAGATACATTATCATTTCTACAGCCAGAAAAAAGTAAAAGACATTTAAGGAATTTCATCTAAATCTAGCCTGACTACAAGACATTTTATTACAAGGCTGCAGTGCTTTAGGAAGGCATACAACATATGGAAAACTATGCTATATCTGCTTTTGAATGACCTCTTAGGAGTTCATGTGCTGCAGCTGAAAGCTGCTTGTGTGTTCAGTCAGAGCTGCTTTCCAACAGTTCTGCACAGATGTACAAATTGTCAGTGTCAAATAAATGACCCATGGCTCTCAAGCACCATTCATCCGTATGCTCTGAAAGTGCTATGCAGATATTACTTACAAGAGTCAGAGAGGATGTGCCCTAGCTCGAACACCAGCTATGAAACAAAGAATGTAGGGTATACTTAGAGGCTGGTGGACTCTAATCTGGGAAGCAGTGACCCTGAAATAGATTTGGAGATCATGGTAGATAATCATCTGAATGTGAGCTTCGAGTGTGAAGTTGTGGCCGAAAGTGCTAATGCATCCTTGGATGAATAAACAGGGGAACCTTGAATGGTATTAGGGAGATTCTATTACTTCAGTATTTAGAACTGGTGTGACACTTTCTGGAATACTGTGTCCAGTTCTGGTATGCACATTCAAAAAAGATGTTCACAAGCTGTGGAGTTCAGAAAATGAAAAAAGGCTAGGAAAGCATGATTTATATCAACTGGCTGAAGAAGATCAGTCTGTTAGTTTAACAAATAAAAGATTGCAAGGTGATTTGATCACAGTTTATATGTACCTACATGGGAGCAAAAGTTTGATAATGGGCTCTTCAGTCTAACAAAGATATAACATGATCCAATGTCTGGAAATCAAAGCTAGTCAAGTTCAGACTGGAAATAAGGCACACTCTTTTAACAGTGAGAGTATTTATTCATTGGAACAATTTACCAAGCATTGTGGTGGATTTTCCATCTTTATGATTTTTAAATCAAGAGATATGCTCTAGGTTAAACAGGAATTAATTTGGGGAAGTTCTATGGCCTGTTATCTAGGAGGCCAGACTAGATAAACAGTGGTCCATTCTGGTTTTAAAAATCTATGAAACTTTGCTGCTGAATTGAGGTCTCGTGCTGAAGTTTGTAAGTTGGTCCTGTTTCTACAGCAGACGGTTGGACTTCAACACTGACTCAGAACACGCCACCTTTGGGGCACATGCAGATTCAGAGCTCATTCCAGGTCCAAAGGGCATGGAGATGGGGCTATATAGTGCTGGAATGACTCAGCAGAAACAAACCAGAGGTGCAGTCAGGAAAGACATTTTCCTCAACGGGTATCATTCATCACCAGAAATCACAATAGATTAGCATAAGCAAAAAGGCTATCAAACTCTTCAGCCTACGATTCAAGTCAGAACTATGACCTCATATGTGGAGTCCTGCCTTTGCACAGGCATTCAACTTTCTCTAGTCTCCCAAGTAGTTATTTCTTAGTCTTTCCCCTGTGTAAGTGGAGATGATCAATAATCCAAGTTTTAAAAAGTTTTGTCCACTTCTAATATTGGCTATTGTGTCTGCTTTTTTGAGCATTGGTTGAGGAAGCTCCACATTAGCTTTAGAAGACAATGGCATACTCTGAACGGCATAACAAAATACCCATCCCTTGTAAATAGTGATTGCTGGAAATAATCAACATTTTATATCAATGGGTAATGAGACTGTGTGCGTGTGGTGGGAGCAGAATAGAACTGATGGGTATTGAATGAGATAGAACAAACAGCAATAATTATTCTAATGTATTCCATTTGTTGTCGTAGTGCCTAGGAGCCCAATCACAGACCAGGATCCCTTTGTGCTAGGTGCTGTTCAAATGTGGAACAAAAAGACTCTCTTTCTATCACAAAAGAATTTACAATCTATATAAATTAATTTTACCACAGAAGTTGTCAGAGAGTTCATAAGTTCCTGCTAAAATGTAACTGGACTACTTAGATACAAGAGATGAAGGTGCCTGTGATAAAACAAAGGATCATGGTATTCTTACCAAATCAACCGACCCCCCCCCCCACTCACATACAGAGACTTCCTGGGCCTTGACACATATACTCCTTGCTAGGTCAAAGATGTACAGCCATATCTGCAACAGAGGGATGAGACAAAGATTGCTCATATGTAAAGTTTTGACCTTGCTTAACTTATGGTAGGTATTTTAAAATTACAGCGTACGTGCACACTGAATGCGTCTGGTCTTGCTTAACTAATATTCCTTAAGCTCAGTGACATGTTTCCCAGTGATTGGACTAGCTGTGGTTATATTCTGCTTAACATTTATTCTGATTTTCACTTTCTCCCCATTGCCAAATAAACCTTGCTGTTATGCAAGATACAGCAACTGAAATTTGTGGTGTGGGTGGCTTTGTTGGGAACAAGAAGTGTGTGCCCTGGAGAGAAAGGAATGGCTTTCTAAACTTAAGGTACACAGTCAGGTTTGGGCATTCACTCAGCAAGGAGAACTTTTGTTTTGGCTCCCTGAATGGTGACAAAAAAGGTCTGCTGGTGCATGGGGCACAGGGAAGACCAAAAGGTTTGATGACAAAGCTGCAAAGTCCAGAATGAACACACCTTTTATGCAATTGAAACTATTTCAAATATCATAACATGCCATTGTTATCAGCAGACTGTTAAAAGAAAGATTATAACACCACAGGAATTGGGGAGTAGCTTCTGGGTCTCCTTGGTTTTGTTTAGGGGCCTTTGGTTTCTGCTGTAAGACTGACCCAAAGGAGTGATTAAGATGTATGACTTTGCTACATCTGTTACCTTGGCAAAATAGAATAACATCCTCTCCCACTTCCAGTGGGGGTAACTGATTGGCATTCTTGCCATAATAATTGCTAGTCTAGTCTCTTGGTACATAACTCTTTTGTAACTATTTCAGGATTAACTCTCTTGGCTCAAGAAGCTTGTTAGATGTTGACATTAAAGATTCTGCCCTTCCATGAGTCTCTGAACTGGTGGTCCTAATTAAGCATTGTGAGGAATGTTGCAATAGTCTAGCTTGCTAAGAATGGATCTCTTCAGTCCACTAGGGTTTACGTAAAAATCAAGGGGTTTTTGCTATTTATATTTCTTTGCACTGAGAGCAACACAGTTTCACTGAATATCTCTGCACAGCTGCTTTCATATTGCTTGCAAAAATATGGCCATTTCTTCCAATAAGTTGGCTTTGACCTGGTCATTAGCTATATCACAAATAATTCAGCCCCAGGTAGCCCATTTGTTAATCATGCAGATTCACGTTACTTAGCTTTATTATATGGATTTACAACACAGTCAGTGCACTGCCACAGCAGCTAGTTTCTTTTCTGAATATATTCTTGAGGTTTATTGAAAACATTTTGTTTCGCAATTTTCAGCCCTACTTCATACTCTCAGTGCAATATATATTTTACATCATAAATGCCTCTGGGCCTCCTACATATAATAGAGTGGAGGATTTCACCCTCTTCAATTGTTATGCAATACAATTTGGTTTTAACTCAAATGCTGTCATCACCTCCTCCAGTTCTCTGCCAGGCTGAAGGGATTCACATGGCTTCATGTGTTCCTTTTTTGCCAGAGATTGTGTTTTCTTTTTGCATTAACATGCACTAAGGATGTGACAGAGTGCTAGTAGGAGAATGAACTTTATACTCTGGTATCAGTCACATGATTCAGGTTTACAAAGGGTTATACCCCAATGTCATAGTACAGGGGTCAGTACTAGCACAGGGTAAGAAACTTTTCCCACCACATGTAAGTTTTCATATCCAAACCCAGCAAGAAGCCTTAAAAAAAGAAAATCTAGAAAACTTTCACAAACTGAACATCAACAATTTTTTGAGGGCAGACCAATTGAAAACATTGACAACTTTGAAATGTTTTGTTTCAATTTTGACTTTTTAAAAATGTTTTTACATTGTAAATTAACTTAAATTACCAAACAAAAGATCATATTGAAGCAGAAGAATTAGAATTTTTTTTAAAAAAATTAGGAAATTTGTTGAAACTGACCCTTCCCTGAAAATTGTTTTGGGTTACACAAATCAGCATTTTCTGGCCAAAAAATATTGTCAAAAAATCCCCATCCTCATCAGTACCCACTGGCTCCAATGACAAGAGTCACTTGCATCCTAACAGGAATTTAATGCAATGATGCACTCTCACATAATTCCTTACAGTCACCATTTACTCAAAGGACCAATTCTTGGTGAAGTTCTCACGTACTTTCCAGACAGCCAAGAGGAACCCTGCAAGAAAGAGATGGGATAAATTCCCTCACTGTGGAAATATTTCAAGAAACTCACTGGCCACTGGCGAATCCTTGATTTTTTTAAGAGGCTGTGGGGCGGTAGAGTTGACACAGAATTTAAGAACATGTGAAACCAAAGGGATGATTTTGATTATTCACTGATTCAGTAAAATATGGGGGAATGTCCCCTTCCCATATGGTGTAGCTAAAGTACAACCCATTATAGAACAAAAGCTAATATGAAATGCAAGGCTACACATGACTGTTGACACTTTGAAACCACACTTTCAGGGGTAGATCCTCACCTAGAGTAAATAGTCATAGCTCCCTTGATTTCAATTGAGTTATAACAGTTTATAGCAAACATTCACTTTCAAATGGTATTGATTAATGCCAAGTGCCCCCCAGATCTGCAAAGTGGCAGTGGGGGAAGAGGGACTATGTGGACAAAAAAGGAGTACCCTATATTATGAAAGCAATATAACCCACAAGGCTTAACAAACATAAGACAAAGTTAATTTTTTTCTACAGTAATTGCATGCTGAGCTGTCAAAGAAAAGTATAACTCAGAGGCAGTAATGTGACCCTCCGTACTCCTCTTCATTGACACACACAGCACACTTCCCAAATGTCAAAACCATTATAGTACAAGAGGTAGGTATAAGGAAACCAGTTTGGCCAAGTCCCCAGTTTGCATCTCTAATGACACTGCTTGCTTTTGAAGTTGATCTTAACAGTCCTGTTTACAATAATTTAAAACAAATTGTTTTCAAAAGAGCTCTGAAAAGAAAGAGGCCAAGGAAAGAAAGAAAAATAAAGCTCCCAAGTTAAACTCCTTACAGTTGTTTCCATCAGTCAAATATTGATTTCTTTATTATATACGTAGAAATGTGTCAGTACTGTCAGTGCAGGATTGATTCCATTGCCTCTGGGAATGTTACGTTACCAGTATAATTACTACCATCAGTACATTTTCACAATCCTTTCTGACATTTCTGCTCCAGTTGCAAATTAATGCAATTTTGACTACTTCCTTCCATGCACCAGCTACCAATGAGCAAAAAGATCTCTTAATCTTTCCTGCCAGGAAAAAAAAAGGGGGGTTATTACTGTAACAATAGAGGGGAGTTAACTGGAAACAATAAAATAATAGCCATGTCTCTTTATAATGCAGTTATTGAAGCTCTTTTTCCAGATGTATTCAGTGTGCATGCCAACTGTAACTTTAAAATCCTCTAGTAATAAAACAGATAAATTTTGAAATCAAGGATTATGTTGTATTACTGTATTTTGTAAGTAAATGATAAGCCAGCAGAGTCTTGCAACAGCTACTGTTTAGATTGATATCCACAACCAACTTTGGAATTGTGGTGGTGCTGAGTAACCACAACTCCAGTGACACTCAGTACCTCCCTGGATCAGGACACACACTAGCAGCTGAAATGTATTCAGTCAAGCATCTCTTTTTCTACTAGAGAATAACTGAAGCTTGCTGTAAAATGACAGATTAGGCTAACATGCCCCATGGGTTATAACACCCACTGCTCTCTTCAGGACCAACTGATTTGTACATTTCACCAAGGTTTTCAAATTTTACTCTCTCAGACGTTTTATCTGTAAGTAAAATCTTCTCTTCTGCATCCTTCCACATAGAGAATAATGGGTCTGGAATGAGCAGCGGTTCAGGTTACTGACTTATCTCAAAAGAATTTCAAATCCTCCCTTCTGTTATAAGTGAAAAGGAGTTTGGAGTTCTGTTCTCAACTTCTCCATTTGTATACACAGAGATGGGGGAATTGGTTAGAACAATCTAAACCTTCCGCCAACCCAAGAATGAAACCATACCTGACATATTTTCTTCAGGTTTAGCAAAGTTTATTTGAGGATATTTATCCAGCTGCCTCGGGAGGAGATCATGACATAGGGCTAGATCCAAAGTCAGGGAAGCCAATGGACCAGGCCTATAATGAACTCAAGAGTGCTTATGTGCAGACCTCTCAGTCATGAGTGATGATCCTTGAGGATCCCAGGTCCTTCAACCTCAAGAGTCCAATGTTGCTTTGGAGCAGGGACTTGAACCTGGGTCTCCCACAGCTTAGGTGAGCGAACTAACTGCCAGGCTATTGGTTTTCTGGGAAAGCGGAAGGGCTGGTCTCTTTTTCACAAAAGAAGAGAATAAAAAAAACCAATGTCCAAAATTCAGAATTGTTCACAAGATGGAATTCTTGCTCCCATCTTATCTATGACTTGCCACCTCCTCAGTATATTTTTTTCAATGCACTGGTCATTGCATTCAGACTGTTCTCTCTACTCCAATTCACACATTCACCAATTCACACCTCAGAAATTCATCTAATAAAATGGTAAACATCTTTTGGGGCTGGTGCAGGCTGGAACCTAATGAGCCCCCTCTAGGGTCCTGCTAAGTGTGTGCTCTCTCTCTTTCTATGTGCTCCACACACACAGGTGTACAAAGCCCATTATTTATAACCTCTATAACTGGTATAAAACAGCTTTGATTTAACTTCTAACTTAATATTTGATTCATGTTTCACAGGTGGGTTCAGATCGGTTATTTATATGTGGCAGCTGACTCAAGGTGCTCACAGGGGGTGCCTATTTAAAAAAAAAAACCAGTTCCTTCATTCTTTACTTACCACAGATAACAGCAAATTATTTAATCATGTGTTCAGTAAATAGGTTTTTTCCCCACTGAAGGTTAATTTAATTTTTTAGTACATCTGCATAAACATAGCTCCCAAGAAGATTTAAATAAAAGGTTGCAGAGACCTCTGGTCTCTAGAGCTACTTTGGCTGAAACTATTCCATTACAAGGTTAGGGACCAATTCACTTTTGCTAAACTCCTGCCCTGTCAAACATACATTTACAATAGATAAATATGTGCTGCATAAACAGTTCAGAGGGATTACTGAGATTACCTGCCGTTTTCTCTGCTGCTGCCAACATAACAAACAATCGGCCTTGTAATGAAGGAGCCTGTTGGACACATGCAGTACTTATAAATTAACTAAACTTGCGGAAGAAGAACATTCACTGGGAAATGCACAGACACGAACACACACACACCCCACCCAGTAAAAACAACAAGAGTTCTGTAGCACTTTAAAGACTAAATTTGTTTTCGCTGTATACAGACTAACATGGCAACCCCTCTGGAACTCCACCCAGTGAATTTGTACTTCCCCACACCCTTGTCAGAGGGTTCAGGTTAGAAATAGGTAGACTACTTGAAATTACAGATTCAAATCCAACCAAGGTCAACTCAATGTTTCCTCTTCCTAACACAGATAAATTGAGTTCCTGGTATGTTTGTGGTGGGGGAAGGTGTCTTTCAAGTGAGACCTCAAAAAACAGAGGTGCTATCCTCTATAGGAATCTCATGAGCCAATCTCTTAGAAACTGTTGTGAAAGGCTTAATTTCAAAATTTGTGCTTTTGGTTATGGAAAGTCCTGGAGTAATTCCAAAAACATGGGAGTTGGGTGACTGGATAGAAAGTGTATGAGATCAGGACACTTTTTATTGATAGGGTGGTGTGGGGGTAAAGTTGCATATATAAAATAAACCTGTTAATATTGGGACATCACAGGAGTCTTGCCTGGTGGTATGGGTAATATTGGGTATAAAGATCTCTGTACTTTTCAGAGCATTCTTGAGCTAAGAAGTGCTGTGTTCATTCTGGAGGACTGCAAATAAGATTCTGATTATGTCCCCAATCCAGCAAAACACTTTCATATGCTTAAAATTAAGTATATGAGCACACCTACTGATCTCATTGGGATTATTCATGGATTTAAAGTTAAGCAGATGCTTAAGTGCTTTGCTGGTTCAGGGGCTGCAAACTTAATGTTAACCAATAAAGTATTATTCATAGACTCGAAGTTCAGAAGGGACCAATATGATCAGCTAGTCTGATCTCTTGCACTACGCAGGCCATAGAACCTCACTCATCCACTCCTGTAATAGACCCCTGACTTATGACTGAGTTATTAAAGTCCTCAAATCATGGTTTAAAGACTTTAAGGTACAGAGAATCCACCAGATAGTGAGCTGTGCCCCATGTTACAGAGGAAGATGAAAAATCCCCAGAGCCTTTGCCAATCTGCCCTAGGGGAAAATTCCTTCCTGACCTGAAATATGGTGATCAGTTAAACCCTGAGCATGTGGGCAAGACTCCCCAGCCAAACACTCAAGAAAGAATTCTCTGTAATAACTCAGAACCTATCCCATCTAACATCCCTTCACAGGCCATTGGCATGACTAACGGTGGTAGATAAAGATCATCAGTTTCCAAATTAGGCTGTCCCATCATACCATCCCCTCCATAAATTTATCAAGATCAGTTCTGAAGTCAGGTATGTTTTTTGCCCCCCACTGCACCCCTTGGAAGGCTATTCCAGAACTTCGCTACTCTGATGGTTAGAAACCTGTGTGTAATTTCAAGTCTAAACTTGGTACATGCCAACTACCTTTGTCTTCTTTTAATAAGGGGAGAAAAACATGCTTCTGTTCCAAGCTCAATGTTAGACAATTTAAGGGACTGTATTAAGCTAAGGCCTGGTCTATATTGCGGCACCAGGTCGACAGGGTTTACACATTCTACAATACGTAGCTGGCGTATCTCCCATTGGCTTACTTACACTCCTTTACCATGGTGTCTTCACTTTGCTGTACCGACAGGAAATGCCCTCCAGTTGATGTTACTCTTTTCCAGGGGGTAGAGTTACTGCTTCGAATGAAGAGCACTTCCGGGATCAATTAAGTGGGTCCTCACTGGCCCCTCAGTTGATCCTGCTGCCTCGAGCTGTGGAGCCCAATGCAGCGGATTCAGACTAGACATAGCCCAAGCCAAGAAGGGCTGTTAGCAGGCAGGGATAGGGAAGGTGGGTAGGGGGAAGTCCTTCAGGTGCAGTTGTACTCAGCCACTCCGTGGTCATTCTCACCACCGCAGCTCCTTTAGGCGACCAGATTTCAGGCGTTTACAAAGAGGACAAAACACCATTGTTTGTAAACCAACAGGGGCTCTGGGACAAGCCCCAGAAACAAGGGACTCTCTTATCAAGAAGGCCGAGTTGAACAGACTTTGTATAACAGTGTTAGCGTGGGAGCAGACAGAAACCTGGATTTAGCATAACAGTCTAGACCAGGAGTTTTTATGCTTTTTTGTACTGTAGGTTTAGCTGGTAACTCCAAATACTGGAAGGCAGTGTTTTACCTTTGTAGTGCAGGTCTTTTTTTTTGGTCTCAATTTATTTTTTGGAGTAAGGATTATTTGACTAATCCCTCCCTGGTTCTTCAATGAGATATCCCAGCTGCTCGTAGTGATTGAGCATGCTAACATTTCAAATCAGTGGCAACACTCCGACAGATGTCAGTGGAGCAGAATCAATCTGATGATCAGGGCAGAAGTGTGGCTCCAGTTCCCACTTGTCAAAGCGCTGCCCTCCCCTTCACTGTTGTTCGTCATGTGTGGCAACCCACATGAAAAAGCACATATTGCAGGAGGGAAGAGTTTAGAGAAAGCATCAGGAAGCTAGCTGGCGTGCATGTGGCTGGAATATTAACCGCAGTTGCAGCACTTCTATAAATGGTTCTCTTAAGAGCAACTTTAATTTTAGAAACGTGGAGTCATCGTGTTATAACCCAGCATGTGGTACATGAAAATGTGTCACACTAGTTCTCTGCCTATCTCCTGCCCTCCACCTCAGATGTGGCAGACTTTCACTGGGGCGGTGTGATTAACTGGAACATTCCATGAGATGAAAGGTTCACTGTAAATATAAAATATGATCATACCTTTTCATCTTCTCATGTGCTCTGATGCCAGCAGATAATGGCACTACTATACTAACAAGGTTGCTCTGCAAACACAGCTTTTCCATCAGCTGACCTTCCTGAGTTAAGAAGAACATTTTACTAGGCGTGCTGAACATGCCACGTGTATCTGCAAAAACAAGTTCAGAATTTATTTGTAAAAGAATTTAAAAAAAAAAAGCACCTTAGTCATTTGTATATCTACCTTTTCTATTTAACAAACAATGCTTTATTTATTTATATTCAACAGCAGGGAGCTGTGTGATAGAGCATTAATATAATATTTTTTAAATGAAGTTCCTGTTCTACTTCAGCTACTCTGTTAATATTTGGTAATCTATCTTGATATGTTCTGTCTCTCAAGGGCTGTTACTTACTTGATGCTTTTGCTTAAAAGGCAAACAGAGGGACTAGGAAGCACCTTCCTCTAATTCTAAATCCTCTCTTTCTTAATTATACATGAGATTGAAGCTGCAGTTTCAGTGTTTTGAAGTCAGTATTCGACATGAATAATTACAAGCAATGGATGGTATTTATTGTTGGCATTTAGCTGTGTGTAATAATTATGCCAGACACAGACTAGAAAGGTCTCAGCTCTACCTTACCTGCAAATAAGGAAAAATGCATACCTTTAAATGATGATTTAAACACAACTATTGCCTGGGAAAATTTGGGCACACAACGTCTACTTAATTTTTATTTTTTAGTCATTTATTAAAAGACATGCTGACAAGCTTCGTAAAACCAAAATGTGATTTACCAGGGACATTTTCTTACAAAGCCCCACAAAGTCCTGTACTGCAATTCTCTCTGAGGTTTGATTTTGAGCATGATTTTACTGGATGTTGGTTATTTGTTAGTGTTTCAAAACAAGTCCATTCTTTTTATCCCTATTTTTTTTTTAAGAATAAGAAAATTCATAAATAAACCAGCGTGCACACTTTTGGATTCATGAAAGGTTCTCAGATTTAAGGCTACATCTTCAGATGCTGTTCAATACAAAAGCGTTTGAATTTATGGGATTTTTGTGAGCTGCTCCTAACGAATGCCTTTAAGCATATGATATTTGGTCAGTGTGATTGGGCACCTGAGTCACATGGCATGGTTTCTGTTCTTTAGCTGCTCTGGTTTATAAAGATTTACTGAAGAAATCAGTGGGTTTTGAGAGGCAAGAAATAGGGAGTTCTCTAGGTTGGAGGGGGATAGCAGGAGATAAGATGTAGGAACTTTTTAGGACATTTTAAATCTTAATTTCTTTTTTGCACAAGAAAGAGCATCCTTTAAGTGGTATGTGTATCCTAGATTTTAAGATAGCTGGGTTCTTTCCTTCTGCCCAGAAGAAGGAGGAAAAGAGAAAAACAGATAAGATGTATTGATTGTCTAACTGACTTCAATTCAGTGTCTCCCTCACATTCATAGCACATATTTGTTGCTGTCGTCACTGTCACTTTAACTGATGCTGCTTATTTTGACCCCTCATTTCTACCTGACAGTGGCTGGGAGGCAGATGACCCTCCTGTTACCATCAGTTCTTTAATGTTGAACTATGCCTGGCCCAGTGTCATGGATAGTGCCCTTGATTCTAGTTGTTCATCCCTCTAACCTGTCTGTAGAGTAGCCAGGTAACATCTTGCCCTGCATTCTGGGGATGGGATGCATTCAGAGTGTGGGTCCAGCATCCTGCTGCTCAAGCATTTTCCTCTCTCTTCTCTCCTCCCCTTCTCATGCTGATGTTTTTTGTGTTTGTGAAAGAATTTGCCTTTAAAAACCTCTTCTACTTCCTTCCTGCCTCCCAACATTCTCACTCCCAAATGCACAAAGCCTACATGTATAAAGATGAGTGAGCAACCACTTGTGGCACAGCTACTAAACTGTGTAAATATAATAATTCACGTGTAAGTACCAGTGACTGCACGGAGAACTGCTTCCCAAACCTTCATTTGAATGAAACCCAGGCATGGCTCTGAAAAGGGGACTAGAAAAGGTATAGACATGACCAGATAATCAGCTTTGTACAGCAGGATACCTCTATTAAATTAACTGGAGCAATGCCAATTTACACCAGAGAACATAGTACTGTAGTGAACATGCATTCAGATACGTTTTCCCTACAAGCAATCCTCTTTTATCATCTATTCTTCTACTGCCCTTCAAACACACCAACTATATGGGCATGTCTAGATATTCTTCAAAAGAGCTAGGCTTTGATGCATGTGAAATGAATCTGGTCATCCCAGTCAACAAGGGGCTACATAACTTTAAAACAAAAAACCACAACTGGCACCCTGGGCAGTGGAGAGACCAAGAACTGGACATGAAGCCTCTCCTTTCTCTGCTAAACGATGATTATTTAGGAGTTATTCACTGAGTGTACCAAAGTGGACTGGTTACAATATAGACAAAAGAGACACTGTCCCTCTGGGACAGTGCCAAGGTGCATTGAGAAGCTGGTGTAAGTCAGTGTAGCTCTACTGAAGTATCTGATTTTACGCCAGACTGAGCCAGTCTCCCCAGCTAAGAACATGGCCTCGTGTTGAATTGGTTTCTCTGCTTCTGCCTCTTCTGTATCTCTGCTGTGGATGAGCAGAAGACTTCAATCTCCAGGTCTCTGACCCTGGCACTATACATGAACACTCCCTCAAAAAAAAAAAAATCTCACAGTTAAACCCATAAAACTAGATTTTGACATTTAAAACCTAACAGTCCCCAATGCTTATACATGTCCCATCCCCAGGCATGGCTCTGTGAAACCTCAGTATATCCCCATACCCAGGGACTCCTCAGCTCTCTGGTTGCAGCAGTCTTACAATCCCCGTGCATAATGAGATAGAAGAGTAGGAGTCATATCAGTGACCAGGGACCTGGCTCATCCCAATGTTCGTATCAAACAAGTGCAGAATATTAGTGAAGACTCGTCTGCAGCAGCAACAGCTTAATAGGGCTAATCATTTCCAGCTCCTTTCTATTTGAATTTTAATCAAAAGCAGCTTTTGTGGGCTTGGGAGATGTCACTTCAGCTTGTAAACCAAGCCAAAAATTCAAAATGTTCTTTTCTTCCATCAGTAATAACACACCCAGCTTTTTATCAGAACCTACTGATTGCTCAATAGACTAGTTACAGAAACCGTGGTTTTACCCTCCGTGAGTGTGCCATTGGATCACAGCAGAATTACGTTGCATAGCATCTTTCATCCAGTCTATGTTCTAAGACATAGAACTAGAGTTGCAGTTCTTTCCAGAGAGAGAGAGAAATTAAGACGCACAACAAAAAAAATGTTTAGAATGATGACATTTCAAATTAGAGAATCAAAAGTATTAAACAATTTGAGAAGCCTGTCCTAGGTGCAGAAAATATACTTGGGAATTCTCATCTCCTGTAGCTCTGGGCTGAGCCTCTGGGTGCTTTACCAAAATGTTATAAATCAGATGACTACAAAAGCCTTCTGACCTATTCCCAACGTGCTTGGAGTCAGGCACGGGGACAAACAATTAAAACCCCCCTTCTGTGGCCAGTTAGGGAGGATTTTGTCTGGAGTCAACAAGCAGTCCATTGGACCACTGACAAGCCAGAGCAGCACAGCCCCCGTTAAGTCAATTGGGGAAGGAGTGACAGATTGTAGAGAAAGAGTTTTAAGTTTGGATGCAGGAGGGGGGACAGTGGCCTCAGAGAGTCCCTGCTAACTTCTCAGAAAGGGCGTATGTACATCTCAGAGACTCTGGTTACAGAGCTCAGCATCCAGAGAGAGAGAGAGAGAGAGAGAGAGAGAGAGAGAGAGAGAGAGAGAGATAATCGATCTCTAATCTGGCATCAGCAATCAAGAGTCAGCAGAGACTCCAGCCCAGTGGAGTCAGCAAGCATGGCTGGAGTAGGGAGTGATCTTTACCCCACCCAAGGGTGAAGAAAAATAAGGTGACTTCCCCCAGTACTACAACATTTTATCTCAGGATACGCATCTGCTTCAGGAGGATGGAATTGGAGAAGTTTTTTTACCATTAGGAGATGGGGAGTTGGCTTATTAAATATAACCCCTTCATTCTCCAGATCCCATTTTCCTGTCCCCAATAAAGTCCCCCACTTATGTTGTTTTTAATGTGACATTCCTTTCCTGGTCTTCGTTTTTTATTTACTTTATTGTCCCCTGTGCACCAGGCTGTACACTCCTTTCCAGCTCCTCGTATAATCATTGATTTCTCAAGAGACACCACTATGGCATGTCTGGCAGAGTGAAGAGTCACTGGGTGGAGGCACCTAGCTCCAAGAAAAAGCCAGGACCCAACCTGCTAAAAGGGAGGGCAGAAGCTTCTTAAAATAATGGTGATACTAAGCACCTGGAAGAGAAAAAGGAGGAGGCTTAAAAATCACACATCAGGAGCAAGGGGATTACATTACCAAAGAGAATTCTGTTACATGAATTGTGGTGAGACTGTATGATGATCAGAAGGAAGGCCAGATCTAGATGAGCAGAGGGAAACAACTATGGTCTCTAAGGGGGCAAGTTTGAGGATTTTAGGACAATTTTCATCTAGGATCTGAACAGATATCTAGTGAAGGTGTTTGGAGATAGAGAAAACACTGTCAGGCTTCTTAATGTGTACAAAAAGATAGTAGGAACGCTGGAGAGCTGGACTTGAGGGAAGCAATGCAAAAGGCATTGTAATTGTCAGGGCAAGAAAATATGATGGCATCGATGAGGAGTTTAGCAGAGATGAATATGAGGCTAACCTATCCACTAGGACCACGTACCACCACAATTTTTACTACATTAGCCACATATAATCTAAAAGTATGTCCACACTTGAGCTACAAGGTTTAGTTTCCAGCTTAGGTAGGCATACTCAAACTAGCTCTCATTGAGCTAGCGCACTAAAAACAGAAGTGTAGCCACAGAGGCAAGAGTGGTAGGGGAGCTTTTTCCCATCTGAGACCTTAGGTACTTACTTGCTGCTTAGCTGCTGTACCTGGATTTAATGCTACTAATTCCTTCTTCTGTCACCTTCCAATGAAAGGTAGGGGAACTCCTAAATTGTCTGTGGATGCTGCAAGTGATGGAGTCATTCATATTCTCTCCCTTCCACCCCTCCTTCCCAAGAAACCTAACATGAAACCCTAGAAATCCTACACATAGTTACTAACTAGGGTTTCCATAGGCTATTGGCAAGTGTAAGGTAGCAGAGAAGGCATGAGCTGTAAGTCAAGTGTTAAGGTTTTAGGAAAGAGGATTTATGGCATGTGTATATTGGGGTCACAGCATTTTTAGAAGTGAAAATACCATAATTAGCATCATATTATTGCCTTTGTGATAAAACGTTGCTGTTGTCAAATTTATTGGGAATCCACTCCTCCTATTTATAATCTGACATTTAACAGTGTATTCTTTACTAGCTGCTTATATCTAATGCTAAAATTTAGGTTTTGTGTTTGCTTTTTTTAAAAAAAAAAAGAGTCCCCGCAAGCTTGCCCTTAAGAATACCCAACTTCTCTTACCCCAAAACAAGATTTTCTATGGGGAACTGCTACTCAACTGTATAAAGTGAGTCTCCCATTCTCTGTGAAAACTAGCCCAGTGGCTGGGAGCCAAGGTCATTGTTAAAAAGAGACAGATTCCTGCCTTTAGTCTACGCTGGGCTGCCTTTAAAAGTGTGGATTTCAGTTTCCATTTGTGATGATGGCCACTCACCACAGTTGTGCCTCCTGCTGACCATCAAAGGGATTAGCTCCGCCAGACATTTTCTCCAGGTGGTGCCTCTCCTGTTATCATAGTCCTGCAGACCTGTCTCAGACCAGGAACCACAGTATCCACATCATGACTTGGCCTCTGTTCATATTTTCCCCTTCCAGAGTTCAGTCCATTATCCTGGACACTTCCCCACTGGATAAGAGAGGGGAGGGGGAATGGGACCTGAGCCCATCCACTACTCACGGTCCTGATCTCTTCAACTCCACTCTGCTGCATCTCTTCACCTCCATGTTATTTCAGTTTCTTGGGCTTGCCCATGGTCTCAGCACCTTCTTTGCCCTTAACTCACAGCCTTCAGCGAGCAAGTCCCAGAAATTGACCAGAAACATCCCTCTTACTGCCCCGGTTTCTGCTAGCAACTGCTGTGGCCAAGGTGTTGTTGCCCTTACTGCAGCCTGCTAAGAACACAGTCCTCACTCCCTGAACTCCCCACAGCAACTGACCCCTGCTCTGCCCTATAGGTCCTTTTGTAGTAGCCCTCTGTGCCCTGATTGGCTGCTCCATGCAGCCTCTCCCCAATTGGCTCCTTCCTGCGCAGCCTCTCTAGGTCACTTGGAGAATTCACCTCCACTGCTCCTTTCTGGGTGTGGCAGACCTACAACAGCTCCATTAACCTCTACTCCTGTGTGTGGGGTGAACACCCCATCATACCATCTCACATAGTAAATGTCAGTTGAGGGAGACAAAGCCCCTCCTCCCACTAAATGAGATACAATTATATAAGTGCTTTTTTTTTCCCCTGCAAGAGGTGACATACATCTAATTCCACTTTCCTCTATGCAAGATATGATTTTAAATGAGGTGTATCAATTGATTCTTGCTGAGCAGAGATGCAAGTGGAACTATGTCCTGGAGCTCATATTTATATAACACCTTTACAGGGTCAGCTAATTCAGCTGCTCGTTAACATAATACTGCCTGGGCTTAATTTCCCTGTTTCTTTCTTAACTAGCATCTAATCTTATTTTGGAAATCTTTATTAATTTATGTAAAGAATAGGATTACCTCAAGGAGAATACACACAGTATATTTTAAATATAGAAAGTGTGTCTGTGTACACACAGACACAACATATAGTGCTTTTGGGCCCTAATCTAACTCCTGTTGACTTTAGTGGAAAGACTCACATTGTATTCTATCAGAGTGGGCCCTTGATGTTCAGTCCAGTCACATATCCTAAGAACCTTAGGGGAACAGTGATCATTTTGAAACAGAAGGAACAAAAGCCATTGTAGTTTAACATTACTTAAAAGACAAAAAGAAAATCTTGGGGAGATAGAGCAGCAGAGAGAAAAAAAAGCTTGTTATGGCTTTGAGTAAGGGACAGTTGTTTTTTTGTGTGGCTCTTCTGTGAGGCTAGCTTAAATGATTTAAAGGGCTTCCTGAGTGCCTCAGTACAGGCAAACCCACAATGGACTGGTCACTTCCCATTTCTATTTGCCCTTGAGATCATAATTGACAAAGCAGCTCCAGTATGCATCTTCTGTAATTGGCAGTCTCGGAGCTGAAGATTAAGCTTGAAAGAATACTGAAGACTGATAATCAATTGGCAAAAGAAAAAAGAACCTACCTGTAGTACTCCTAAATTACTACATAGAGCCAAAGGTTAAAAGTGGCAACCCTTGTTCCTTGCAGTCATAAAATAACTGGGGCACTGAGAATAAATATGTCACTACCAACAATTAGGATAAGGCACTTACAACGAGAAGCAACTCATACACTTCCCCTACATTAGTTAAGTACGCATTTCCTTTTTTAAACCTGTGAAATATTCAGCTCATCAGACCGTCAGTACAGCAATTATGAGAGCACAATTGACATCTAGCCTGGCAGCTCAAAAAAACTCAGAGCTTGCTCAAAGATGGAAACCATTTATAACCTCTGACTTCTCCCCATTAGACAAATCAGTTCGTTTTCTATCAAGCTATTGTTTTAATTGAATTTTACCATCTTAGAACGAGGAATGCTCAGCTAGCTCACGCCTCACCTCCACTTCCAGCTCCTGTGGAATAGCACATATCTGGGGGGTAAGTAGGCATGACCAGAGCTTCCTTGTGCCCAACTACTGCCCACTTACTGATATTGCTCTTCAGGGACATGAGCTGCCCAACATAAATTGAGGCAGCAGTAACTGACACGAGGCTGGGATGACTTAAAGCAATATTTGCACACTTGGCTCAGAAACAGCCCCAAGTATCAGCTACAAAGTTGAAGGGGGTTTGCCCAGTGTGGGAGAGTGAACTCGCTGCTAGCACACACCCCTCTTTGTGGCTGGGTGTGGTGTAGCGGGCCCCCTTCATCTAGTACACCCTGCTGACAACCACTCTAGTCCCAAAGCGATCTGCTGCTTCTTATGGCTCACTCCTCTAGGCAGGTCATGCTTTAGTCCCTCCCCTGCCGAGACAACAGAAAGTCCAACAAAAATAAATACCTGATTCCCTCTATCCGGTCTGCTGTCCTCATTTCTGGGCCCAGTGTTTCATACACCTTTTTCTCTGGGCTTCCAGTAGTCCACCTCTCCTTCTCAGGGTCTTCATACTGGGGCTAGAAGGGGAACCCTGGCCCTTCTATTACAGTGGGCTCCAGACCAGGGACTCTAGGCCAAGCAATAAGGGTTCTTTCTGCCAGACTCCTTGATGCGACCTCTCTGGATGAATTCTTGTGAAGTCTGTCAGCAGACCTCTCCCACAGCCTCTCGAAGTTCACCCTTTTCAGGGCCAGGAGTCAGAGGGCTCTTTCCTACAATCCCCAGAGAAAGTCCCAAATTAAGGGTACGAATGTAAATCTACTTCTGCCGGCCTCCTACTTCACCTTTCACCCCTCCTTGTTCTTCAATTGAATGTCTCCTAAGAAGTTGAGATCATGCTGCATTATAAGGGCTCACCAACGTAGCTTTCTCCATGTTTCCCTACTACTAAGAGCATGACTACAGACTTCCTCCCTCTATTCCCCTTTCCCTACAGACTTCCTTTCTTTATAGTCACCCAAGATCCTTTCCCCAACTGGCCTCAACTTTAACTGGAGCCGGCTGCACATCCAGGTGGCACCAGGAGTGTTAATTGGCCAGTCAGGCCACATTAACCCTTTCAGAGCCAGGATGGGGCATATACCCCATCTCACCCATATCAGAAAAGGTTCAATGTTGATTTCCCCAACGTTGCTCTGTTCTTTTAGAGCACTGACAATAAAGGTGACTTTCTACTTTCAAAATATTTTGAAGAATGGAGAGTTTTGACTTTAGAGGTAACATGAGGAGAGCATGTAGATTATATATAAATGTCATCCATCAGCTGTCTTTTCAGTTCTTTTCCTTTTAAATAATTAATCCTCAGATTTTCATTATACATCAATATCACCAAGCACAGGCGTATTTAAGAAGCATGGGATTGGCTCAAAGTTTTAGGTATAAAAGATTGCAAAGTTCAGCTTGGTTTTACAGGGACTCTAGCAGGTAGTTTAGGCCCAAACAGTTTGGGACCAAGTGCCTGGGGGGGATTACAAAACCGAATATAAACAAAAATAGCACCATGACTTTTTAACTATGGTACTCTCCTGCCTCTGCTCTTTTGCCCCCCAATTTCTGGGAGCAATTATGGCTCAGGTTCATGCCAGAATCTATTCCTGTGTACTCTTCTGGATGTCACTAGCAGTAGCAGGTCAGATGTTTGACCCCAAGTTCCAATTCATTTCACTGAGAATTGGGCATCCACATGTCTTAGGCAGCTTTGAAAATCTTTGCAGGGAAGGTCACAATGGAGCAAAGTTCTGGCAGCATAGTATCCTACCTTAAACTTGGGATTAGGTAACCTGCAAGCCTGAGAACTGTGCAGCACTCAGTAAGAAGGGGTGTTCGGTCAAAGTGGCTAGAGAGTGAACCAATAAAGTGCCTCTCCTCAACATTTCACACTATGCAGCCCCTGGAGGAGTTGAAGTAGCCCCCTTGCTGGAAACTCCCAATGAGGAGTGGAGAACCACTCACCATCCACCAGGATGCATTCTCTGTCTGGCACAAGGAGCTACTTTCTGCGCATGTTCTCATATTTTAATTTCTCGTCTTGGTTTTGTTTTATGACTATGGTGAAGAAATCTATGTGTGCGCACTTACAAGGAGATATAACAACTGTGAATTGAAAGCCTTGTCAGACTGCAGCTGACATCCAAGTCTTTTTAATGAATTTATAAGATATATGTATTATTTATTTATGTTAAGGTAGCAGCTTAAAAAAAATCACAAGGAGATAAGAAGTGCAAAACCAAAGGACCTCATATCTTACATCTCAATGCTGCGCAGCTTATATGTTCTATGGTTTGCATTTTGCAACAGAAAGAGTAACACTAAAGATACGTATTTCACCAGAAAGTCGAAAAGAAAAAAAAACACTGCACATTTGCAACACAGTCAAACTGACATTACTGTTGGTAAAATTAAGTGAGCAGGGCCTTGATCTCTCAAAGTTTCCGTCTTTGTCCCCCTATGTAAAAATCAATATTAGATTATAATGAGCAGGCTAGTAGGTAAGTGTACATCTGCCCTCCATTGGGTGGAATCAGAACTGTTCAACTTTCTGCCATAGTGCAAATAGAATCATAGAATATTAGAGTTGGAAGGGACCTCAGGAGATCTTCTAATGCAACCCCCTGCTCAAAGCAGGACTAACCTCAGCTAAATAATCCCAGTGAGGGTTTTGTCAAGCCACGGTTTAAAAACCTCTAAAGGTAGAGATGCCACCACCTCCCTAGGTAACCCATTCCAGTGCTTCACCACCCTCCTAGTGACATTTTGTTTCCTAATGTCCAACCTAGACCTCCACTGCAACTTGAGACTGTTGCTCCTTGTTCTGTCATCTGCCACCACTGAGAACAGCCTAGCTCCATCCTCCCTGGAGCCCCCTTTCAGGTAGTTAAAGGCTGCTATCAGATGTCCCCTCATTCTTCTCTTCTGCAGACTAAACAGGCCTAGTTCCTTCAGCCTCTCCTCATAAGTCTTGTGCTCCAACCCCCTAATCATTTTTGTTGCCCTCCGCTGGACTCTCTCCAGCTTTTCCACATCGTTTGTGTAGTGGGAGGCCCAAAACTGGACACAATACTGAAAAATTGGACACAATTAACTAGTGGGAACTGTGCTGCAGGAGCAGAATGACACGGGCCTTTGTAAGTAGCACAGAAAGAACAACGAACTTCTAGGTGGCCCTAGGTTTTCTACAATATGCTCCTCTAATACAAGAACTGTGTCATCATTTCTTTGTGATTTTAAGCCATGGCTTATGGTCCATACCATGTATCGATGTAGCTGTCTCCCAAGACTTCCCTCATAGTTAGGGTTGCTTGTGTGGCAATCCTGTCTCTATTTCCTCTTCATCGAGACCCCTTTAAGATTTCACTTAGTCTCCAATAACTTTCTATGCTCAGTTCTTTAATTCACTCTTCACTAGTTCTCTTGAGGCTGGCAAAAGAGCTTGTCATTTAAAAAAAAAAACCCTCAAAGTCCAAATCAGAGTTTTTCAGCTCATCTTCTCTTCTTTAAATCCCATTTACAGCCTTTACCTAGCTAGAGCTCTGCAGTCACAGCAACTCTCTCCCTCCCCCCCAGCATCCTTCTGCCTTGTTCAGTGGAAGCGCCTGATTCCCCGCAGGTGGGGCTCATCTTGTAATTAGCTTCAGGCTCTCCAGCCCACAGGCAAGACATCCTGTTACAGTGGAAATCCAAGAAAGCACATGGTAGCTTCTCCTCTGCAGCTCAGCAAATTCTGAAGATAAGCCTTACATAGATCCGCACTCTCTTCCAAAGCCACAGTAACTAACATAAGTCTGGTTTGGAAAAAGGTTATTAGATTTGAAAAATCAGAATCTGGGGCACATTTCTGCCTACATTCTTTCAGGGTCATGAAATGCTCATATAAAAACACACACAAAAAGTGGCGTCCTCTGACTCAAAACCACAAATATTTCATGAAATGGAGGTTCTGTCCAGAAGCTTAGTCTTCCTAGTGACTGTACTCTGAAACACGGACTAAGTGTTGTTCACATTCACTTTGACCAAAAGATCACTTTGATAGATGCCACACTCATCTGGCTTTTCTCATCATTCCAAACAGTGCTTAGCACACTGATTACTTGTGCTAATGGACTGTGTCTTCTTGGTGAAAATAGAGCAGATTCTACTTCATATATCAACATCTTCTGAAAAAGAAAAATATTAGTTGTGAATGAAAAACAAACAAACAAACCACACTTTGATCAGTGAAATGAAAAACCTGGACAGTTCAGGTGTACCTAAAGAGTCCCCAGGACATCATAAGAGAAACAAAGACATATGGTCACTTTAAATATAGCTGAAAAATCAGGATACTCTTCTCTGTTCAAATTAATGGAGTCAAAGACTACAATTCAGAAAGAATTTCAGTAATCTGAACTACCCTAGACAAAGGCTTTAATTTTTAAGGCATGCCACAGTGTCCAAGAGCTGAATAAAGAGTTGCTCATACAAACTCTGTCTTGGGTATCACTTCTGTCTGTGAATGAGGCAAGGCTTATCTCTGACACAATGTTCTGTCCAGAATGATGACCTTGGAAAGTAATTTTGTTGATCAATATTGGTTGGGACTGAGATTAAGCAACAGTAAGTGCTTGTGGGCAGACTGCAGAGGAAGTGAATTTCAAACTAGTAAGAGACACTTACTGTTGTGGCTTTGTCTTTTATTGTACAGTTTTGACTGTTACATCCCTGCAATCAATTTTGATGCTTGTTTTCAACCACTTTTATCAGAACAGTCATTTATTGCAGCTACAAACCACCATAAGGTTCGGCAAATTAACCCATTGGATGAGGAAACAAAATGTAAAAAAACAATAGGGATCCCACTATCACAGTGTCTGGTACAGCTTACAGCTGAGCATGCCAATCTCAGAACTGGCTATCAGAAAACAGGGCAGACAACCTGTTGGAATATTCTAGAATTAGATTTCATCAAGCCAGTATCAAATGTGCACTCCTGGACTACTGTATTAGTTTGATCATGGAGCCACGGACTGTCCTCTTAAACTTTCAAGCTCCACTTTATCACCTGGACAAACTGGACTTTACGATGAAAGGTTATTAAACCCAAATTCAGCATTCATTAGATTACTCCTGACCCTAAGGGACCAGTCACTTAGCCCAGCTCAGTGGATACTCTTGATCTCACCAAAGACAACACTGTAGGCAATTTCACTAATAAATTAACTAAAGATTTATTAGCTAAGAAAAACAAATGAGAATTATTGGAAAGTTAAAGTACATAAAATACATTACAGATGAGTCTAAGTTTGTAATCCAAATAATAGCCAAGATGTAATGTCTGCTAGTTTTCCATAACTATAACGTGTCAGGATTACCCAAGTTAGCTTTGGGGGCCTCTGTCCAATCGCTCAGGATTCCCCCTGTCAGAATCCATCTGTTCAGAGATAGTGGATCATTCCCAGGGTTCATTCTTATAGCTGAAAACAGTCTGGCAAGTGTTTTCACTGTAGCTTGGGTTCTTGCTTTGTTGACTAATCACAGACAAGTTTGTAGATTTTCCATTGTTGAATGCAAAGACCTATGCCTTGAAGTTAACATGTTTCTTCATTTACAGTTCTGAGGCTTCCATCCCATTTAATGAGCAAAGTAGAGATAGTGCATTTAGTTACAGCCATCCAGACAATCTTTCATTAGTTTACAGGAACAAAGAGGTAGTCAAAAACAATCCTTCATTAGTTTTCATGCAGTTTTACTTGTTAAATAAATTCTCATCCTAATGATAACACACCTTTTGATCTAAGTATAATGTAAATCAACAAGTTTCAGATGAGCGAAACATTGCACATTAGCATTGCACTAGTTTTCAGGCATTTAGGGCTATTGTACTTATCAGACATATGCCATGCACATGTAATGTGATAACATCCCCCTTTGTTCTATGCTACGAGTGAATTGGCTTGAACATATTATGACCTTTCAACGTTTCTTTGATTTCAATTTGCATGCAGGTGAATTAGCCTGCTGCTTTGGTTTGAGTTGGCAGCCTGCTGGGCAGTATTACAAACACAACAAGTATATAGCACCCATCAGTGGTGTGTATGAGCACCCAGTTCAAGACAAACATTGATATGTACTCTAAGATACCAGATGAACCAATAATAAAATTTCAGTTTGCACAGGGAGGTTTAGATGATTGTTTTCAGAAAAAATAGCAGAAGTACAAAGAAATGTAATATTTTTGAGTTACAACTGTTTAGTACTCATACACATCCAGTGAGCCACTACATTCATTCATTCCCTCACTCTCTTTCTCTCTCTCTTTTACACACACACTTTATTCCCACTTAACACAGAGGGTTGTATGTATGGAGACCTGGATAGGCTGCATCTCAAAGCTCATCTGCTCATTAACTAATGAAAGAGGTTACTGTTAAGTGTTAGGAAACTCCATCTGTCAAGCACCACCTCCAAACTGCTTGCAAAAGACCAAGGGATGGATTCTATATCGCTGATGTTCAGCATTTTCAGCTGAGGGCCAGAAATATTATTTCAGAATGTCAAGGGACCTAATCAGGAAGGCAGTTTAATACTGATTTTTCTTCCTCCAGCTCCCACTTCATTTTCCTCTCTCTTAAATTCTAAAGAAAATGAATTGGGAGCCTAACTCAAACCCTCCCAACATCAGATTTTAGGTTCAAAGCTGATTAGCTGCTTTATCAGATTACAAGCAAGGCTCAGAGAGGGAAAAGATGGCTTCTTTTATCAAGTCTTGCTGTTAGCTACTCCACCCTCAGATATACACCCATCTCTGGCTTCTTCACCAGCCTATTCCTGTGAGACCACCCTCCTTGGACCCAATCCCTGATGAGGAAATCTGTTTCCCCTTGTAGGGACCCTCAACTTCATATCCCTCCAACCAGCCCCCGGAAACTTAGCCTCTTTCTCCCACTGTACAATGGGCCCAGATATACTCTCTAACCCTGAATCCTTTACCTCCATGGATATGCCTCAGTCCTTAAACAATCTCTCCCTTCTGCCTCTGTTCCACCCGTTCCCCAATCAATTAAATTTTGTCCCTTCCCTATCAATTTATAATTCAAACTTCCTGGCCACCTTTTCAGGAGATTATCTCTAGTTTTGCAATTACAGAATAGTCCTTTTGAACATATGCAGAAAAAGCTTTTACTAAAACCAGAAAGAAGTGAGGCAAATCCTTTGAGCCCAGTCATTAATTGACCAGCATGTTGGGGCCAAAACTCTGTGTAAGGCACACACTCCTATTTAGCTATGACCTCACCCTCACATCTAAATAAAGTCAGTAGTGGTTAAGCAGCCACCGGGATGCAGTCAGAATGCTGTTTCAGTCCAGTCCCCCAGGATTGGTCCAGCCTGCAGTCCCTGGATCGGTCCTTCACAGTCAGTGCCCCTACTTTCCATCCAGTCAACTCTTGCAATCAGCTGCTCTGCTACCAGTTTTGTCCAGTTCTGCTAAATTGGCTTCCTTTCTATTGCTGCCAGTTCAGTACTGTAGTGAGCCTTACACAGGGATCCGTATCTCTAGGTGGACAGAGTCCTTGGTCTGTCAGACAGAGCCTTTCAAAGCCTCTCATTTAGCATGGATTTGTCTATCTACCAGCGTCCACTATCTGTCAGCTCAGGGTGACCTACTACAGGGTATATATCTTGTATACTACATATATGTCTTTCAAAACCAGTTACATTAGCAAACTATTGTCTATTAACAGAACATAAACAAACTCCAAATAATGCATCACAACCTACTATATAAAACTGTGAGTAAGCAAATTCATGTTGATGCCTCTCAGCAGCTACTTTTTCACTTATTTTCCAATAGGGGGAGCAGAGAGTTACAGCTCTCTAAGCTTTCTAACTCGGGAACATTTTTTACTGAACATGAACAAAAGGAGATTTTTGTTTATTTAGCTACATTTTATATGTTAAAAGTTTCTTATTTTTCTTGATGATATTTTATGGTGTATAAATAAGCTGTCTGTTGATTTCCATTGGAGGTGGGTGCATTTTCTTGAGTTTTCCAGTTTTTGATGGTATCAGAAGCCTGGACACAGCTCTCCAGCCTATAGGACCATGGCCTTCACCACCGTGTTGGGGAGCTCTACGTTTGCCTGAACTGCTATGAAGATCAGAAACCAGCTAAGTACGAGGACAATGTTGCTATAACTATGAGGTCATCTCTGTAACATACACAGCAGTCCTCTTTGCCTTATAACTGCACAATAATAAATTGCTTAATCTTTCCCATTCATGCTTTTAGCATTTCTTCCTCTCACACCTAATGTTGTTTTCAAGAGATGAGAAATATGGTCAGGCAGCCTGCCAGGAGAGATAAGTTAATGACATTTCTGCAATATCAGTTAAAGAAAAATATATGCCCCCTTTATAAAAGATGGCTAGCATGGTGACCCGCTAGGCTAGGTTAGGCTAACTGTGTGGCGAGGCAGAGGCAAACCAAGACAAAAGGGATCATTTTAAATTTTTCAAACTTTGTAAGGGAAAACCCCACAATTGAACCAAGAGCATAAAAAGTAAAGACCATTACCAAATACTTACTACTACTGATAATACTACACTATAGGTGACCATCTCGTTAACTTTTGTGAGCTTGTAGATGCTACTCTTCCTTGCTCTGTCCAGATAATACCAAATGCATCATGATTAACAAAAACCAGCGATTACTCAACACTCCACTGTGTCACTTCAGAGAAGACTCAGTTTTTCCTCTCCTTGGCTATAAGTCCTGCTCCACTTTTGCTGTCCTGTTCTCTGCTTCTCTTTGGCTTGAGGTGCTCCTTAAGATTCAGTGTGCCTGTGCTTCCTTTCACAGAGCTCACCACCAGAGTTGTTTCTCCACCTAGTGGGCCCTCACTTGTCCCTATAGGCACCGCTGAACTGTATTCCTTCAGTAGATGTTCAGTCATTCTCTCTGTTCATATACTTTAGAGCCTTTGTGGGTGGGCTTCTCATTTACTTTTTCCCGGATCTATTTTTATCTCACAGCTTTCTGATCAATTCCCTTTTTCACCAATTATATTTTCTTGCAGGCATTTTTGTTATATTTTCTGGATACTCTCGCTCTCTCTCTGTAAGTCTGTAGATTTTATTTCTTTCTCTCTCTCTTCTCTAACGGTGTCTGCTCATACCCCCAGGTATGGATTTTTTCTGCTTCTCCTGACCTGAAACCTTTCCTGTTTTCCTTCTGTTCACTTCCCCATCCCCTACATTTATTCTTCTGTTCTTCTTTTATCTTATCACCTCTCCTCCTGCCCAGGTTCCAGTTTATCCACTCAGCATCTCAATTTTCCCCCTTCTGACAGTTTTGTTTCCAACTTCCGCTTTGGTGGATTCTGAGTCCCCTCCCCTGCTTGAGCTACCCTCTCATTGGCTCTCTTGCTGCCCAGGACAGCATCATATGTTGCTGCATCACAGCTGCAGAAGGCGCTAATGCCAGGGTCAGGGTTACTACACTAGCTCTGCATGAGCATCAATAAAGTGGACTGAGGATGGCTGGCTGGCTGGCTGGCTGGCTGAAGGAAGAGTAGGAGGGAGAGTGGATGGATATAGAGAAATCCCATTTGGACTATGCATGGAGTGGGAAAACAAACATATATACTCCCATACCCAGCCAAATCCTGAATGGATGTAAATCAGCATAGCTGGCTCATTTTTCATAGGACCTCTGCTCACATAAATTTACAGATCACCTACAGTGAACTGCTTTGCATGCCTGTCCCCCATTCATTTTTATAGAGAACAATTAGTTCTGTTTTATATTTTATGAAACTGCAATAGTGTCCTTCCCGTATTTGTGCAAACTTCCTATATCCTTGAGCTCCATCACATGTTTCAAAAGATTGTCTATGCAAAAGAATGACACCGAGACACACTGGAGCTAGTTTGAGCCCATCAAGGTCATTACCATAGATTTTTTAAGAAGCATTTCTTTTCTTTTTAAGTATCATATTTATAGTCTGAGTTATCTTCAGATTTCACATTCAATAAATGTAAAGCATGTTCTGATAAGCCAGGCTATGTGAGTAGTTTAACCCCCAGCACATGTTTATAACATTTCACTTCCATTGAGAATAGGGCTAATGTAACAGAATAATATTTTTAGAGTGTTTAAAATGTGTAGCTAAGACATTCTGGCAGAAAGGGAACATTGATGAAGGGTTGGCTGCATGTTTTAGATACTTAAAGGTAGTATCACTATGCTAAGATCTCTCTGCTACTATATTTGTAACTAATTAAATAAGATAAGCAGTAAATGGGGGGAAAAACAGGAAAATGTAGGTTAATATTGAACAGACAAAAATCAAAATAGCAACAGCACACTTTTGATCAAGGTACCAAGCAATTTATTTAATTAAGTGGAGACTGCTGAGAGAGAGAAACCTTTCTAAAGAGGTCATCTGAGCACAGAGTTTCACAGAGTAATTTCTACACAGCCTTTCACACCTCTTGGTCACTGATTCTAATCCAGCTGTAGACCTGGACCTAGCAATCTGATCCATGTGGTCAGGCCACTGCACCCGAGCAGTGATTTCACTGAGGCATCTTGTAGGAACAAGGGCACACCTGCATGGATCAGACTGAGGGATCAGGACCTAAGCACTAACCTAAAGATATTATGATCTAACAGCTCTTTAGTCACAAAGGAGAAGCTGTCCTCCCCTCCACTGGTAGCGGAAAATCGTCCGCTTTACCTGCAAAAAATCCAACATGCCAAGCATCATTGCAGATGCAAAGGACTGAATTGGCAGGGGCTGAACTGTGGAGATTGAGTGTCTGTGTCAGAGCTGAATTGCAGTGTGGCTAAGCAGCTTCTCCTATGGCTATACAGGGGGCTTTAGCTTTCGTTGTGCCACCTGGGCATTAAAAATAGGGCAGCAGTTATGAATGCCCTCCGGCTGCCGTAAACTTCTCATTAGTCTTAAAGCAAACTGGGTGATGTGAATCCAACTGCAAAGAGAGAAGAGGGATAATTCCACAATGGAGTAATCTCTGAAGTTCTCAATGCTGGCTGACGGAGATTCCTTCCATAAGAGTGGTTTTGAGAAATACCCTGTCAGCATCTCACTCTAATTTATATTGAGGGGGTTCTAGCTTCAGTACTTCTGCTGGTCATAAATGAATGATTAATGTGTGGAAAGAGAGGCTACCAACCTTGAATCCCAACAGGAAACTTATTGGGACCAGAGAGGAATCCAAAGCACTGGTGTTATGTGTTTCTGGGGGAGTTCCACTTAATATAGAACAGTTGCATTCTACATAGCTTCAGTTTCTGGGTGGTCATAAGTAAAACTAGGTGAAATTTTTAGTGCAAACCATTTTTTCCCCAAAAAAATGCAGATTTGGGCTGATAGAAAGACTATCATAGTTTTGGTAGAATTTAAAAAATTACAAATGTTGACGGTTCATTTCTAAAACAAAACATTTAAACTTCAATTCTGAAAGATGTCAGAATTTCATTCAGTGTTATTTAAAATATATTATAAAAGGTTTTAAAAACTCAGAAATAAAACAAAATATTTTGTTTGACCCCAGAATTACTATTTTTAAAACTATTTTGGTTTACCTGAATATTTGATTTATTTATATATATATATATATATATATATATATTTTAGATCAACCTGAAACAATTATTTTTCTTTTTTTGGCTTGGCTAAGAATAAAAAAAAACCCCAGTTATTCACACAGCTCTAGTCTGAAGGCAAAGTCCCACATAGGATTCAGTAAAATCAACTGATCTTGAGGTGACAGAAGCATCGTTAATGGATTTTTATTCCCTACAGGTGCACAGAATTACCTATTCTTTAAATCAAAGCAACTGCAATCCATATTTCTCTGAGACATCTGGCTAAGTATTCAGATATCATATTGATGAGAGTAGGAATGACCACAATAACAAATCTATCTGGATCCACTTGTTTTCTCTTCCTTAAATTGTAAATTCTTTGGGGCATGAATTGTCTTTGTGATATATGTTTATATAGTGCCTAGCACAATGGGTGTTCTAGTCCATGGCTGGGGTTTCTAGGTGCTATGGTAATACAAATAAATAATAAATAATAAGCTTAAGAGATCGTTTTCTGGAGTTGAGGTCAGTTTTACTAGAGCCCTTTTATTTATACTCAACTACACTGAGTTCAAACTCTTGGTAATGGCACATGAAGGTTTTCTAACCGGCAGTGAACTGTTAATATGACAGTTCCAAACCACGTTGTGTATGAGCTGACCTAATTCTGACCTGGCAAAAAACAGTTAAAGGAAAACAAATCTATGCTTGCAACAACTTGCAATGGGCTATCATTAACTTGACTGACGTGCTGAATATTTTTGTTTCATTAAAAAAAAAAACACCACCACAAAACAAGCATTGTGAAATGTCATTACTCATTCCAAAATCAAGGGGAAAAAAGCTGAGTGACAGGGTGTGATTATTTTCTTCCAGAACACCAAAGTGGTATTTAGAGAAAAGGACTTCAGAGAGAATCAGCTCCTTAGCTCAAAACCTAGTTGCACAGCGCTGGCTAGATTGCTCTTCGGAGATGGTGTGAAATTGCTTCCTGCTCACAGTCTCTAGATAGTAACTCAAATCAGTGGGTGGGGCTTCTAGTGCCTGGAAAAGGATAAAAATAAAAATATGGGTTTGATTCCTCCTCTAATTTGCTCGGATATCAGTGAAGGCTCAATGATGTAAAACTAGCAAGAGAAGAGAAGAAGACACATTATTAGTTTTAAAAACAAATTTTATTCTTCCCAACCCTCAGCATACCTTTCATCACCTTAGGTGTCACCTCTAAATTTAGCCTAATGAACAGTGACAATAATTGACAGCATGGAGCAAATTCAGTCCTATGCTAAAAAGATGTAACTCCTGCTGAAGTCAGTGTGAACTGCAGCCATTTACTCCAGGACCTGACTCTGTTCTCACTCACACCCGTGTAAATCCACTGAGGTCAATCACGCAATTAGCTTCTCAGTGTAATTGCAGACCAGTGCACCTTGGGCATAACTTATGCTTTACTTCCGATTGCTTCTACCCCACCCCATGGGTCTTAGCATACAAATAGCTGGATCTCAGTGCATTCTGAGCACACACCCTCCCTCTAGTTCCTTAGCGGTAGCTCACACTCAACATACCCCATATAACAGGGGCTGTGAAAGAGGTTGAAAAAACCTCTAGCTGGCTGAGGAGCCCCCTTACACAGAGGATTCTGGCCCCCTTAAAAGCCACTTTGCACCACGAGAGTGGCATGAAAGGGCTTTAGAAGAATGGAGAATCTGACCCAATAGAGTTATATCATTATAAAGCTGTCATAAGAGACAGGAGGATCAAGCTCTCCTATTTTTGCAGGTAAACAAGAAGAAAGATTAAAACATGGCTTCTTCTTAGAGTTAGGCAAAATTTTTCAAAAGAATTTTTTTTCAGTCAAAAATGCAGAGTTGGGTCAACCAACACCTTTCTTGCATTCATATCAAATTCACCAAATTGTTTCATTTGCAGAAAAAAAAAGTATTCTGAAGAAACCGAAATTTTTTGTTTTGATGTTCAGAATGAGACATTTGGATTTTTCAATTCAAGATGACTTTTTGTTCCAAAATTTCCTTCCATTAAATTTTTTTAAAAGAGCTCTAGCAAAATGAAACATTTCATTCAACCGCAAATGTCAGGTTTTTTAATTTTTCAGTTCACTGAAAATTGTGAAAAAGTAACTGGCTTTGGGTCATGCCAAACCATTTATTTTCTTCAGTTTTTTGGAATTGCCAACAAACCAAATATATATATATCGGGCATTTGCACATTACTACTTCATATATATCATCAATAGCATGATTTTTTTCCCTACATTTTTCTATATTTTTAAGGAGAATATAAACCCTTCTATGCATGAGAAAGTAATCCATCTCTAATGCACAATCGGACAGTTGACCTACTATATGGGAGGATATATTCTAAACAGTTTGGGTCATTGCCCAGGGAGGGAAGAGAACTCTATACCTCTGTACACGCTATATATCTGTATAAGATAGAACATTTTAGTTTAATTCCACTGGGACATATCAGAACTCTTTCAAATACATTTATATTTTAATAGTGGATTAGTGATATATCAATTAACATGTACCAATAATCCAATTAAAATATTCTCTGAATAAACATTTTGGCTGTATTCCAAATCTGCAGACTATTTAAACAATCTAATGGAAACATTAGGTGCTGGGATGCATATTTTGTTTTCTAATTAAGGTAATATTTGGCTGACACGGAACCAATTTACATGTAGAAGCCAAACAATTTAAAAGGTCACGTAACTGAAACTTGTGCATTTTATATATGCAAATTGGACTACCCAGTATATAACAAATTAACATGTGCAAACAAGACTGAACTTTACTGCACATGCACTCACTAACACATGGAGATGTGCAACTAATCTGTGCCTTTATTTGCATTTCATAATTACCTACCATAAGTTCTAAAAAGCACAACAAAATTCATATTCAAATTAGAAAATAAGGTTACAAGGAATGCTTTGAACATTCTGGCTTCCATTCTCTTCTCGCGGAAGAGAATGGGAGTTTTGCTATTTACATTAATGGGACCAAGATTCCATCATTTTATTTTCTTTGGACCATGTGGGCCTGAGAAAAAGAATAAGCTGCATTTTTCTGAGCATGAGGTGTATATGGTGATTTGAGAAAAGAACTGGGAGCCAAGGATTCTTGAATATTATTTCCACCTCTCAACTGATGTTGACTCTTCTAGAAAAACAGAACAACTTCTGTCTCAGTCTTTTTATCTACAAAATGAGGGCATAATCAGTTCCTTCAGACTGCTCTAATTTCCGTAGAACTAGACAGGCCCAGAATGGTAGAGTAAAATGTGTTCCATCTTGAAATTAGGGCAGTGGACAGGAACTGATCGTGGCTCTGTATGATCTTTGTCAAGTCACTTAATCTCTTCTGGTCTCAGTTCCCAATCTATAAAATGGGAATAACTACTAGAGCTGGTCCAAAATATTTCCAACAAACTGATTTTTTTCTGAAAAAGATAGGTATCATAGAAAATCCTTATTAAAATAATTGTCAATGAAAATATCTATTTTCACTGAAAGAGCATAAATCTTAGAACCAATTTTATTTTCTTATTTATTGGTTTTTGGTGACTGAAAGTAAAAAATGTTCAGTTTTAAATGGAAAACTTTTCAGTTTTTATCTGTTGAAAATTGAAACTTTTTTGTTTTTCTTTGCTAAAACAAAACCAACCAAAAAAAAGTTGTTTTCAGTAATTTAACAAAACCATACAAGAAGTAGAGAGTAGGTCAAATTATAAAGGATGATTATAAAAAATAACACAAGTATGTAGGGACAAAACTGGAAAGTCCCGTAAACAACTTAGGGATATCAAGGGAAACAAGAATGCATTTTACAAATACATGAGCAGCAACAGAAAGACCAGGGAAAGGGTACGCCCATTACTACTAAATGAGGAAGGAAAGATAACAACAGAAAATGCAGCAATGGCCAAATGTTAAGTGCCTTTTTTGTTTCAGATTTCACCAAAAAAAGTAGCTGTGATCTGATGACTAACATAGAGACATCAATATAAATGGATTAGGATCAAAGGTTAAAATAGGAAAAGAACAAATTAAGAATTACATACACAAGTCAGATGGCTTCAAGTCATCAGATCCAGATGAAAAATATCCTAGAATACTGAAGAGATCGTTCAGCCATTAGTGATTGTCTTTCAGAATTCATGGAGGATGAAAGAGATACCTGAAACCTGGAAAAGGGCAAATATAGTACCTACCTAAAAAAGAACCTACCAGGAAATTATAGACCAATCAATCAGCTTAATTTGGGTACCCAATAAATTAATGGAGCAAATAATCAAAATCAATTTCTAAGCACCTTAGAGGTAATAAGTAACAGTCAACATGGGTTTTCAAGAACAAATCACATCAAACCACTTAATAACCTTCTTTGACTGGGCAACAAGCCTTGTGGATGGGAGAAAGCAGTATATGTCATACCTCAACAGTAGTAAGGCTTTTGATATTGTCTCATATGACCTTCTCATGAACAAACCAGAGAAATATAGCCAAGATGAATTTACTATAAAATGGGTGCAAGCTGGCTGGAAAAACCACACTCAGAGAGTAGTTATGAATGGTTCACAATTGAGCTGGAAGGGCATATCTAGTGGCTCCCACAGGGATTGTCCTGGGTCTCTGTTCTATTCAATATCTTCATAAATGAGCTAGATAATGGCATAGAGGGTACACTTATAAAGTTTGCTGATGATACCAAGCTGAAAAGGGTTGTAAACTTTCTGGAGGACAAGATTAAAATTCAAAATGATCTTGTCAAACTGGAGAAATAGTCTGAATTAACTACTATGAAATTCAATAATGACAAATGCAAAGTATTGCACTTAGGAAGAAATAATGAAGTGCACAAATACAAAATGGGAAATAACTGCTTAGGAAGGAGTACTGCAGAAAAGGATCTTCAGGTTATAATGGCTTACAAACAAAATATGAGTCAATAATGACATTCTGTTTCAAAACCAGTGAACATCATTCTGGGATGCATTAGCAGGAGTGTTGTAAGCAAGACACAAAAGTAATTCTTCCACTTTACTCAGCACTGATAAGGACTCAGTTGGAAAATTGTGTCCAGTTCTCAGCACAATACCTAGGACACACGTGGACAAATTGGAGGAAGTTCAGAGGAGAGCAACAAAAATAATTAAATATCTACAAGGACAGATTGAAAAAAATTGGGGTTGTTTAATCTGGAGAAGAGAAGACTGAGATGGACATGATAGCAGTCTTCAAGTGCATAAAAGATTGTTATAAAGACTAGGGTGATAAATTGTTCTCCTTAGCCACTGAGTAAATTGCACCAAGGGAGATTTAGGATAGACATTAAGAAAACTTCCTAACTGTAAGGGTAGTTAAGCACTGGAACAAATTATCTAGGGTGGTTGTGGAATTACTTTCATTGGAGGTTTTAAGACTAGGATAAACAAACATCTATCAGGAATGGTCTAGATACATGGTCCTGCCTCAAGGCAGGGGACTGAACTAGATGACCTTTACAGGTTACTTCCAGTCCCACATTTCTGTGATTTTATTATTCTTTTCTTCAATCCTTTTTCTGTCTTGTCTATTTTGATGAAAAACTCTTACAAAGGTCAGGGTTTAGAGTGCCAGTGGCTATTTAGCTGGTAAGTTGTTTAGGACAGGCCCTTTCTCTTATGATATGCATGTACAATGCCTAGCACAATGGAGTGCCATTCTTTGTTGGGGCCTTTATGCTGTATTGTAAATGCAAATTAATAGTAATAATAAGAAGAAAGTCTCCTCTCAGCCACAAATGAGTATTTATCTGGCCTTTGATAGTCAGTGATAGAACAGCATTGCCAAGTGAGAGGGAATGCTCAATAGTTGATGAAAAGGTGATGAAGTACAATATAAATGAAAAGGCAAACATAATGGAACCATTGCTTAATTCCTGAGATATTTGATCATTTATTTAGAAGAAAATATTATATTTTTATTCAGTACTGGTCACATGTATCTTTCACAGGCAAGCCTCATGCTAAAATTCTATCCTATCCTACTGAAGTGGATTCCAACAAAGCATCTGATACACAGGAAGAAATACAAAAGACCCAAAAGTACACAGTAACAGAAGGATAAAAAGGCTAATTTGAAAAACAGAGCTTTGCTCATTTCTTGCTCATAGCGGAGACTATTAGAATGCATAGCTGTTAATATTAGTATAAAAACCAAGGATAAAACTTTAGCTTTGTAGTAGCAAAATATAATTATCCATGAGCACGGGATTTCAGGTTAACAGAGGCTTTTACTATTTACTGTCAAGCTATATTTATTTATTTATTTCCTCCTGGAATTGTGTATGCACACAGTATCCAGCCAGCACCCAGTAGTTCTTTGGTCCTGAGTTTCCCTGTGATAAATAAATGTATCCAACTGAAGAGATATCATTCAAGTATTACCAATATTAAACATGCAATACTGAACCCTTCCTTTAAGAAGAAAGCAAAGCTTCCATATAGGCAGGTCCCAAAAAGGGGAACTGGAAGTAATAAGATTGGAATTATTGAAGCTACTGGATCCAGATACCTACCTAAGACTGAGTCTCAGGAAATGATAAAGAGACAACCCTCCACTAGATGAGAGACAGTGACTTCTTACTGAGGGAAGATGTTCTAGTTTTTGAATGATCAGAGAGCCTCCTAGCTCCAGAGAACTACTGTGAACTGAGGTACTGCCACAGTTAACATATAAGATACCACTACTAATCTGTGGCCTTTATAATGTCAGTTTGCCAGCTCATAGTACTGCAGCTTCCAACAGCTATGACTACTTGAGAAGAAGAGTAAATGTTTCCCTTCCCAACTCTTTCCTCTGAATAAACAATACCCTGTAGAAATGCAGCTAAAATTGTTGCTGGTTTCTGGACCTGGGGAAGCTGTTTGCAACTGCTGTCTCTAAATTCCTGTGAACAAAAAGGGTCAGCTCTCCAGTTGGTGTAAATTACTATAGCTCCATTGACTTAAACAGAGACATGACAGATGTGATGCTTTGGCGACATGGATTTTTCAGATACTAGTGTAACAACTTTATAAATGTTATATATATCTTTATGGACTTGATAGTAATTGAATTCCTGGCTCAATGGGTGAGCTATAGGATGCTCTCTGTGAGAGAGGGGGGAAGAGAGGGAACAGAATTAATGCAAATCCCTAATGCAGCTAACAAAGCTGTGGAAGTTTCATCCCCTAGGGAAATGGCATGTATTGGTTTGACCAAGTTCAAGAAATCTAAGAACACAGAAGATTTGAGATAATATAAAGTAACTACTCTGACCTAGGTATAGGAGTCATTCACATGCAATCTAAGAACTGAGATGACCAAGAGAGAGAGGGCCCTGGTTAACAGAAGGTGCCAGAGCTGGAAGTAAGGGATACAGGCAAACTGAAAGTGAACTCTCTGGCCTCAAGCATGCTGAGTTATGGCGACCTATTCTGGCCCTATTTGTGAAGAATGGTTCTCACACTTCACATCCCACTTCCAAACAATTTTACTAAAAAGCAACAGGTTGGTATGGTCAGTTACTCCTCCTCCTGTTGTAACCTTATTTAAAGAAACCATGCTCATCCAAAATACAGTACAGTCTTCCCTATTCATTGGGTTCCTGGGGAAAGACCTGGGCTTGTTTTTTAAGAGGTTTGCTTTTCCAGTGTTCATGAACAAAGCTGGCCAAAAAATTTTGTACTTTGAAATTTCTGATGAAAAACAGGGGCACATTTTGTTCTGAAAATGTTCACCAGAAAAAATCCCATTTTTTACCAAATATAGAGCTGGACAAAAAACTTCTACTGTTGATATTTTTCAGCAAAAAAAGAGAAATTTGGGGGGGGGAAATCCATATTTTTTCACCATCTCTATTCATTAGATTTATTTCTAACAAATTCCTGTGCTTTTCTATTACTGCACCAGAATAGCTGATAGGTGCAATATTAATAAATATACATTTAAAAATAAAGAGGTAAATATTTCTCTTTCCCTTATCCCATTGCAAGGCATGATGTTGTCCTGTGTTTAGACTTAGTTTAATAAGACAGTAGATGCAGTATGAAATATTGAACTAAATTAACTAAAGGAGATAAGAAACATACAAACAGCATTAGTATGAAAAGAATATAAGCGATATTTGGATACAGTTTAATTAACAGTCGCTTCAGAAAAAGTCCTCAAAATGTGTTCTCGCTCTTCTGGATCTTTGGGGGCAAAAAGACTCACTGTTGAATTACAGTGGTGTAAGCTTTATGAATGGGCTGATCTCTTCATGGCACTTAAAGTCAGCATAAATCTCATTCTTTGAGCCACAAAAGAAAAATGCAGAAACGAAGTATACCAGAATCTCCAATACCTGAAGTATTGCGATGCTAGAATGAGTCTGAGTCAGTGGCATGTTAAATTCACTGTGTGATCACCACAACCTTGCCTACTTATTAAGCGAATCTTTGAGATTCGGATCTATGAAAAGTTAAGACACTTCTTTATGTGATTATGGTGTACCACCAGTGTCTGGTGGTCCATATTAGGGGCAATCTTTTATACTTTACTTTTTAAGCTGTTCAGAAAGCAGGTACTTTTAGAGCTTTTTAAATTGAAAACCTGAAACCCCCAAAATGGGGGGGAAAAATGTTCAGTGTTCAGCAATCAAAAACTAAAAGAAAAATTCAGACAAAAATTGATGACGACTGAAACAAATTCTGTTGAAAAATGAAAAATCAGGGCTAGAAGTTTTTAGTTTTCTGATGGAACATTGACAAATTCTGATCAAAGCAGACAAGTGTTGCTATGGCAAATCTTTCTGTTGCTAAGTAGATCCGTTGTATCTTATCTATGAGAAAATATCAAGGGGTCATGTTAAAAATAAAGGATTGGGTGGATTAACTGGTTGGTGTTAGATGGATTCAGCAGACAGACAGATGTAAAATTCTAGACATAGTTACAATATCTTTGTCATGTGACTGTGCTCAAGTGCGCAACCTGCTTATAATAATGGATGTAGTCTGGTATATCTGTGAATGTGGCAATTGTACTTCTCACTCAGAGAGCACAAACACAGGACTTTGGTGAATGGCAGTAGTACATTAAGTTAAGAGGCAATTCAACCACAGTAGGATAAAAATAATTTTCTTCTTAATTAGAAAAAGGACACATGGAAGACCAGAATACTAATAACTCCTATTATCCAGATATCTTTGGGGGGAGAGAGGGGGCATCTGAAACCATAGGTGTAATCAAAGTTTCATAAATATAAGGGTTTTTTTATTTCTCTATTATTATTTATTTGTATTTCCAAAGTGTCTAGGAGCCCTAGTTATGGTCCAGGACTCTATTGTGCTAGGCAATGCACAAACACAGAACAAAGACTGAATTTTGGCTCAGAGCCTGGGCTCCAGTCCAAAGAGGAAAGTCTACATTGCTACTTTTAGCCCCATAGTGTGAGGAGCTTTGCACGCCCTAATCAATCGACCCAGGCTGTGACTCTCACTGTTTCGGAGGGGGAAGGGGGGTTTGCAATGTAGACATGCCTTAACTCCTTAGGCTTCTTTGAAAAGATCACAGCCTTAATATTTATGGTAAAGACTTCCGACCCTTCTGTGCTAGGTGACATGATAGGGGAGGAGTGGGTATTTCAAGGATGGGAAAGAAAGGATGCTTCTTTACAGTGTTTGAAAAAACATCTAGATATGTTCAACTTGTGCTACTATTAAACCTCTTATAGTGATTAATAAACCTATCATAACTAAAGCTGGGTCAGTAATTTACAACTAATTATGCATTCAATAAATTTCACTCTGCTGTTGAGTGTCAAAGTGGCAACTGTATTTATTTTTTCAAGAATTTTTGTTACATAATTTCTATGAATAATGTTTAGTATATAGCTCATTTAGTGAATGTCCATTGCAAATATATGATGGTCAAAATTTGTGTCATTAGCCACCAAAATTATATAGTAGGCTTTTGTTTCCTAACTGGATGAACATAATTTAGGATTGGATTGGGGGAGGAGGAGAGGGGAGGAAATGCTGACGGAAAGCCAATGGAAAAATATAAGTCATATATTCTCTGATACATGCTTACCTGACAGATTGAACGGTCCACTTTTTTCCCCTTTGTTCTAGTGTAAATACCCCTGTATAAACTCACTCTCAGGAGCCCATACTAAGAATTAACAGCCAACAAATATGGTGCTTGGATTTCCTGAGAACACAAACAGGTAGAGTTTCTGACAAAACTACTTGGGAGCTCCTACGTTACATGACTATACTCATCACCTTACTATTATGCCTACAAAATAGGTTATAGAAGAACCATAAACCTTTGACCACAAAAAAAGTGCCAAATAGGTTTCAAACAGTTTTTCCTCAACCTTAACTAAAATATAAAGGTCCAGACTCTCAGCCGAGTTACTGTCCCTTTGTGCCATTCAGATGGTATAAAAGGGGCATAATCTGTGGCTGCAAAGAGTCATCCACAATGGCCCACACAGCAAGAACTGCCCAGCTGGTGCCTCTGTGATTTTGTCATATCCTGTGTCTTCATCACCCCCTTCTGGCACAGGTAATGTGAAAGAGGAGGAGTTGGTATATCAAGGATGGGGAAGGGAAATGTAGAAGGGAGCTTCTTTACACCTATCTTCCGCTGGAGATGTGTCCATTAAAGCCCCTGTATCACTAGCATAATTTACAACAGTCCAGCTGTTGCTGTAATTCTCACCAGGGATGACACACACTGGCCCTGACTCCCTGCGGTTTCTCATCTGCTGCACGACATGAAGTTCTGATGCAGGGGAAAATCTGGCCTTGTTTCCTAAGGAAGTTAGACAAGTAATGATGGAAAACTCTAACCTCTTTGCCTGTCAGATCCATCTCTATTCTTCCCAACTGATTTCTTCCAAATGGTAATCTGGTTTTCCACAGTGCCAAAGGTCAGTATAGATTTTTTATTTCTTCATTTTCAGTTTCATTCTCTACCAGTTCACTCAGTATTTGGAAGTGGATTTTGGTTTTGGTTTTTAAAAACAACCATCTCTTTCCATTTTCTTTTCTTTACACACTCAGCCTTTTATTCCAAGCATCTTGCTTCAAGAATATTCATTGCAGCTACCTCACTAAAGGACACATCAATAAATCTGTATATTTCCAATCTACTGAGCTCACCAGGCAGTGAGGAGGGGAAATAGATCCTGAGCTAGAATGACAGATTGGGTAGAAATCTATTCCTTAAATTGCTGTATATTTCCAATCTACTGAGCTCACCAGGCAGAGGAGGGGAAATAGATCCTGAGCTAGAATGACAGATTGGGTAGAAATCTATTCCTCAAGTTGCTAATGCTTCAGGAATCAAGATAGATGTTAATTTAAAAACCTTATTCTGGAATGCATACCTCTGATACTGGCTTGTACAACACAACCTGCTACTGCTGTTTCTGGGTGCTACGTTGATTTCAGCTTGATCCCAAAGAGTTTTCTCTCACCCCTTCCACCTCCCCCCTTTCCAAAAAAAGGGCTGACATTGATAACTTTGTTGAGGCAATAAACTAAAGTTGTTTCATCCTTGCCTCAGTGGAGCCATCAGCTTCCCTCCTTCCTCCACATTCAACCTGCTACTAGTGTATTGGAACAGCAAAGAATGGAGCTTCTTTGAACCATCTGTTGGATTCACAACAAACTTTCCCTTCAAGAGAGAGTTCTGTCTGAAACTGACCATCATCACCAGTGTTCTGCTGACACTGGACTATGTCACTTGGATGCAGAGATGACCCATGCCTGCTGATAGCAGGGGGGCAGCGTGAGGCCAGCTGGCTCTGGCAGGGTTACTGAGCACACACAGCTTGTGTGAACATGCTCAATACAAGCCAAGAACCAAATTGGGAGGGGGGGAGACATGTGACCCTGCATGCGTCCCCCCCAAACCACCCTGGCATTGTCTTTCCTTGGATGTATAAAGACAGAAAACCAGACTAACCCACCCTCCACGTCCTGAATGCAGCTCACTGTTTTTGTGCTTCTCTTCCTATCTATTATTCTTTCCTTAGCCTGGCTTGTATGCCTTACTCACACGGAGCATTCCATTCCAAACTGCCCATGGCAAATCATTCACAAGACAGAAGAGTGGACTTCTCTCTAGCATTTTCTTTGTCACGTACCCTTCACTCACTATCCTCACCTATCATTTGCTGGCTTGTATGTACTATGAGTTCATGTCCTTACGAGATGAATTCCATTCACAAAAAGACCAGAAAATCCAAATAGGCAGCAAAGCTCTCTCTCTTTGAAATGTTGCTTTTGTTTAAGGCCATAGATTGTAGTAGAACACTCAGCATGGAATGTGCTAGACCTCTTGCAGTATGCCATCAAATATTTTGTCTTCTGATAAGATGGCAGTTTTTCATGTGTTTTCTCAGAATAATCAGTTATTACTTGAATAAACGTTCAGAGTAGACAAGGGTGATCAGTGGCTGTATTGAGAGTTCAGATTCCCAGACTGACAGATCTCTGAATTTCACACCTTCTATAGTCAGGATGGAATTTGTTTGCTGCATAAAAAAGATGAGCCTTTTATTCTAAAACAGACATGGGACTTGTTTCACAATAGACCTCTACACAAAGCACTGGTTTTTTTCTGTCAGAGGATGGAAACAAACTACATCTGAGATAAAATATGGTTTATTAAGCCCACTGAATTGATGAAGCTTCCGCTCCTTTTGTGCCAGATGTTACAAATATGCAGACAGTTATTGATCCAAATGGTTTGAAGAAACTCCATTTGAAAGCATATGTATCATTTTGATGCTTGACATAACAATGTCAGGAATGCAAATGTGAGAGAGGAAACTATGCCCTCATTTTATGACAGCAGATTTCCCAGTCAAATAGTTGGAAATATATTGCACAACTAATCATAGATCAGAGGAGACATGTGATTATCATCATAATGCCCCTAAAGACACAAAATGGGACTTGAAATCTAGCAGTGTGGATTTTATTTTTTAACTTTTTAAACCTTTTTTTAACATTTCTGTCTTTGTTACAAATATGAAACTGCCAGTTGCTCTTCTTAAAATCAAAGTACAGTAGCTTGAACTGGAAATCCTGCCCCAAAAAACAAACAAAAAGTCTTTCGACTCCTTCCCATACAGCTAATGAAATCAAAGCCTCCCCCCTCAAAGGCCCACAAAGACCTATAGCATTCAATATAGTCCACAAAAAAATTATAAAATCATGTGATGGCTAATTGGCCTGAAAGGAATTAGTGGTCTCAGCCATGTTCAGAATAGACTTAGGGCTTACATAGCCTTCTTGAAATCTTATCCTCTTTTGGCTTTTATGAGTCTGTCATCTCCTAGTTCTTTTACCAATTTATTTGCTCCTTCAGTGTCTTTAGTATTTGGTGGGTCCTCTTTACTTCCTCTTCAGCTCCATCTTTGGCCCACTTTTCTCCCTGAACATCTTATCTCTGGGTACATTCTAAGTCTCCTCTCTGATCCAGAACTAGTCGTCTTCATTCCAAACAGAAATCTCATCTTGGCTTTCCAATGGCTTATGGATGTCCAGCCACCAACTCAACAACAGTCCAAGACTGAGCTCTTGAACTTCCTGCCAAAGCTTCTGCTACCCACCCCTTTTCTCATCAGTACGGACATCCCCACCATAAGGCTTTCATTCAGGCCCTTATTCTGGGTGTCATGTTTGACTCAGCACTTTCCCTACAACCACACATCTAGCCTATGCCTAAATTTACTAACACTTCCTAATTAACAGTTCAAGAGTCAGCTTTTCCTGGCTGTTCACATCTCCAGTATTCTTTGCCCAGACCACCATCATCTTGCGTTCTGTATGCTCCTGCTGTGTGTGGCCTTCATGCCATCAACCTTTCACCCTTCAATACATTCCAAATGCTGCAGCTTAAACTATTTTCTGTTATTCCAGTTCCATTACTCTTTCTGTGTCCCCCTCCATTGGCTTCTTCGTTTCTACCATATTAAATGCAATCTTCTTCTCTTCACCTCTAGGGATCTTCCTGGCTGAATATCACTCTACCCCTAACCCTCCACGGAGATGTTCTGTTAACTCGGTTTGACATTGATTGTCATGGTTGATTCACCAGTATTCCTGGCCTTCTACCAGTAAGCTTTTCTAACTCATCTGTCAGGGCAACCTGTCTGAATGGGGCAAAAGCTCTTAAACAAAATCTGTCTAGCTTCTACCACATCTATTTTCAAAGCCTTCCTTAAAACTCACATCTGTTACGATACCATCACTAGTGCTCTTTGTGCTATGATATGCTTGCCTTACTGTTAACCCTACCTTCCACTTTCAAGGTGGTGGAAATTAAAATAAAAAATTAAAAGTGACTGAAAAATCACTTCTGAGAAATATGGGCATCTGCCAAGATTTTCACAGAGCATAATAAAGTGATATCACTGTCCATTTTCCCTGCCCAACTTGGCAGGAACAGACCTTACTGAGTCCAGAATTTTTTCAGACTATTTGTGCAAAGACGTCTACAACGGCCTCATTGTAGTACACACCTGTAGAATTTACCTGTCTCTGTGACAGTGCAGCATCATGAGTCTCCAAACCCACCTGGCTCTCATGAATGTAGGGGATCTCTACAATTTTTTTGCATACTGCAATACTCTACACATTCTAAGTTTTCATTAGTGGGAAATGTGGTTTTGGTCTTTTTTCTTTTCTAGGATCACAGCCACCAAATGTGTTTCATCCACATGAATTCACCTTGCTGAAAGCTGGGCTAAATTCTGTCTTGGATAGCTCTCTATGTATTGTGGTACCTGAATGCTTTCCAGAATTATTTGCCTCAGGTATTAAGGAAAAAACCATTATAAACATTGGGTCTGATTTCCATTGACTGCATCCTGTATAGTCATTTATAATTGTTTAAAACTATAACATTCTTCTGTGGTGACAGTTTACATATCCCTACAAAAGACTGACTATTCAATACAGAAAGGCTTAATTGTTGTCAGGTGCAAAGCATGTTCATGAACGCTCAGCTGCTTTGGGCTGGGCTTGTCTGTCTGGCTGACTCAAGACTACCCAGCATCATATCTTTATGGTCTGTTAAAGAACATCACCTGTTCTCATAGCGGCCAGTACAAACACAGTGAAGTCCATGACAGAGCAAGGTGGCGTCAGATTCGTCACATCACCATTAAGCCATTTTGATGCACGGCTCATTAACAGTGTGTGTGAAAAACATGAACAGTGCAAAGCAAGGATACAACATTCTGCAATGGTCGTGGACAAGCCTGTAAGCATGTTTACTGTTCTTGCATTAGTCCGCCCTCACATACATGTCACCCTATAGTGTTTGCTGAATCTTTGTACATCAGCATAAGACTCACAGTTCAGCAAAACACTTAAGCAGGTGGTCAACCACATTGCTATCCACAACACATTTAACCATGTTTGTGTTTTCCTGAGGTGACGGATAATGACTACAGCAGGTCAAGGAGGTGGATAAACAGGTCCACCATGTCAGGAGGGCGGTAGTCACTATACCTTAAAAAAAAAAAATTCACCATTTTGTTGTGCTGGAATATCTCACTGCTGATGCCACATGAAAAATGCCTGAAAAATATGCTCTTTAGGGAAGCATGTGTGTATGAGATATATCTTCTCCCTGTCTTCCCCTATTCTGTATTATTATTAATCAAATATAGTATGCATGAAAATGTGATCTTTGCTCTTCAGCAGTGTATTAATGTGACTGAGTCAATGCCAAAGATGTTCATGCTTATCTGCTGCATGCCTCACCTGAAATTGCAGTCTTCAGTGGTGTTCTTATAACTAGTTGTGGTGGATATAATTATATCATCACCAAGAGAGGCGATTAGGGCTCCATCTGGGAGACAAAGAGCAACAAAACTGAATCCCTGAGGACAAAGCACTTGCTTTGGGCAACTAATCTAAGTGCTAAAAAGATAGAATGGATAAACAGAACCGCCTCGGAAGAGGTGGCTTTCTGGCATATGCTCTGGCTTTTTAAGGCCAGATTCTGCCCAACCCCTAAGCGGATGTGGAAGGAAAGGGGAGGACATAAAGAGCTTCATCCCCTACTTGTACCTCATGCAGGTGCCAGGGAGCAGCTCACAGAGGAGCTGTTTCCTCCTAAATTCACCATGGGTGCTAGGGGCCTCAAAGAGGGCATGGGATGTTGGGTTCGGGCCAGTAACTCTGCCCCACCATCATGAAAGCACTGAGAGAGCAAGCATGCAGTTCTCATCCATGGGGAAGTAGCTGCCTTGCCTTCCCGTGCTGCCTAGTAGCCCACAGGAAGTGTTCCTGACCGATCCATTACCCCAGCTGCACATGGTCGCTCCTGACACCCTCTAAAAGCAGCTGACCTCATAGAGGACACAGTCTAGCCCCTCATAAACAAGATACCAGGTGAAAAATATCCTGGTAAATAATTAAAGCTACTCTGGAACTGTAATTCCTTAATTTATCTCTTTTGACTAAAGATGGCAGTGTGTGTTGGAGGGAGAAGGCGGCGGGCTCATCCGAACAAACCCAAACCAAGGCAGATGAGGTTTTGTCTTAAGAAAAGCTGGGCTGTATTTGTGTCACGATTTGAAACTTCCTACCCTGAAGCAATTCAGTTTATTGCTACTGCAGGGTCGTTCACAATATATTAGCACTCTGCTACCTTGCCAGGTATTTAAATAGTTAACGCTGTGCCAGGATATACAGATACGTTCTGTCTTTCGCCCTGCACGTTCCCGCCCATCTCCCTGCAACTACATCAAGTGTTGCGGAGAGATCATTTCTTCATTCCATTATATAAAGTCCTGTACAGAGACAGAACTGTGTCCGTGCACAACAGTGGAGGTTTTACAACTGTGATGAAAAATTGAACAGCTGCTGTTGTGAGAGAAGTCTTCCATGGAGATTTACAAGAAGCGAGGCAAAGGCAACTGTCTGGTTGGGATGCCCCATCAAGCATCAAACTCAGTTCCTTTCAGCATTAATTCATTCATACACTGAAACAAGGTATTTCAAATGCATCAACTAATTACAAGAGAAAAATCAGCAGCTTGGTAGTCTGTTGCTATGCTGAGAATAAACTGAGCTGTTTAGCAGGCAGGCATTCAGCAAGGAGGAAATAAAAATATTAATAATGGGACAACATCTTTCAGGTTGCTTAATTCATTAATTAGATTGTGAACACTTTGGGGCAAGGACTGTGTTTATGGGCTAGGTTTGTCCAGTGCCTAGCAGAACGGGCCATGACTGGGGCTCTGACTTGCTACCACACTACAGGTGAATGATTTATCCCTAGCACAGTTACATCAGGGATGCATGTAGTGGTAAAGCTCAACTTGGTAGAGTTTTTACAGAAAAGATTGGGGCCATATCCTCAGCAGGAGTAAGTGGCTGTGGCTCCATTTAAATTGATTGATACCAGCTGAGGATCTGGTGAATGGTTTAGAGAGTTATCAAGTAAACAGTCCCAACTCTTAAATAATATAACAACGTTTATCCAGTACAACAAATGCTGCTTTTATTTTATTTTTCTAAAAAGAAAAAAGAAAAAAAAAATAAATGAGGCCACTGCTTGTATATGCTTCTGATACAGTATTATAATAATCGTTCTGCTGGATGTATCAACTCGATGCATTGTAACCCCCCTCCACCCGCCCCCAGCACCTCCTCATTATTACCTAATGTTTGGCTTGTCTTCATAGCATTTTCTTTTACAGCTCCCCTCGCCTTTTCCCACTGTTGCAAAAGGATATGGGATCTTTGGGAAATTTCCAGTAGGGTTCCCAAATGTGCTGCATATATCTAGCTCTTCCTTTAGCCATTCACAACATAAATTCAGGTCAGTGAAAGGAATAAAATATGGGCTGAACATTGCAGTTACTAGACTGCTCCAGGAACGTAGTCTCCTTTAAAAGCAATGTTCCATTTGGCATTATGTCACCAACTTCTGACCTGTGTCAAAGTCAATGCAAACCTAATTTTGAACAGGCTTTGAGAAGAAATTTGTGCTTAAACTATTTCATCCATCAGCTATAATGCAAATCCATGTTAATTGGCCAACAAAGTTGCTATCTGAGGTTCATTTTTAGCATTAACATATAACATTTTCTTTTCAGAGTCAGCTCAGAATACAGATTTCTAGGAAGCAGTGTTTTCAAGCTCAACATTAAGGGCTTGTCTATATGAACACTGAGCTCATGGCAAGCTGGGATGGGGGCAATCCCTACTTCACACTAGCCTGCCATGCACTATGCATCTGTGTGGACCCTGCCACTGCTCACTGAAGTTCCATAGTGCACTTTGATCTCACCCTCTTTGATCTTCTCCTAGTTTAAATCAGATGGGTCCAATGTAGTCAATGGAGCTATGCTGATTTACACCAGCTGAGGATCAGGCCCTGAGTATTTAATTCTACCAGCAGACTAAGCGAAAGTGGGTTGTTCTTGCTCTGCTTAGGCTTCACAAAGAGTGCAGTAATGCCAGGTTATAAAAGCAAGGCAGAATGTTGGGAATTTCACTTTGCAAGACAAATATTGCACACAAGTAATTTATAACTCAGCATTAAAAAGGTCCTATCAAGTTTTAACTCTGAAATTAAAAAGCACAATTAATACTGTTTCATTGTGACAGGGAACCATGACACTATTCAGAAATAACAGCAATGCATTCTCCAGCGTTAGTGGACAGCCAGCAAATCTAAGAAACTGAGTCACAGATTTTTGTGAAAATAAAGAATTGGTTCGAAACTAATGGGTGAACAAAATGAGAAAGACTACAAGTGCTGTGTCACAGATGTCACATTAGCAGAAATTCATCAATAAAAAGAGCACAATCAAAGAAGGTAGAGGCACTCAATTTCAATTTCACTTATAACCAGCTTTGCAATGTAAACATCTTGGAGGACCTGGAACACTTGGGACCATAGACTATCCCCATTTTTAAGCAGAACTATTACACTCTGGTACACTGGTTGGGGTGTTCTGTTTAAAACTCAAGGGCACAACATGGCCTTCATAGTTTACACAAAGTTATGCAACTTGCTCCTTATCATGCCGACAAAATATTTAAAATTAAGGGCTAGATCCACTACTGGTATAGATAGGCATATCTCCATTACTTCACTGATTTATACCAGCTGAGGATCTGGCCTGAAAACTTCACTTATACTTTAGTTCAGCTGTGAATAGCTGTCTGTGTGTGCATATAAATCCATGAGTGAATGGTGTATGCATACAAAGTGAACATATATAAAATGCTTGGAACAATTAAAATTAAAACAGAAATGTAAAACAGAAGCCCGAAGCATGGAAGTAATACAGTCTGCATTTACTTAAAATTGAAATGTACTGGGGGGAAATATTTTTTATTCTCCAAAGAGAATCTGTTGATTTATTTAAATAATGTGAAACTGCAACACAATACATGAGAGATTTCAAAGGCTTCTGTCATGGTTGATAGATTCAGGAAGTAACTCTTAAGCAATTAAACTTCTCAAAAGAGTGGAAGCCTCTTTGTGAAGTGCTAATTTCACAATCCAGCCGTTGACGTAGCAAAGCACTTAAGCACATGCTTGATGTTAAGCAGTACACTAGTCCCATTAAAGTCAATGGCAATGTTAGGCATGTGCTTCACTTTAAACATGTGCTTAAACCCGTCCTTAACCAGCATAACAATTAAGCATGCCATTAAAGCATCCAGCTTCAATGACACCTAACGTGTTAATTTAACCACATATTTAAGTACTTGCTAAATCAGGGACATCATGGCCTTCCTCCTGAAAGGCGCGCTATACTCCATCCTGCCAAGCAGTTCAGCACATATTTAACTTTAAGACTTGAATAATCTTATTGCACTTAGTGGGACTACACACGCGCATAAAGTCAACCACACACTTAAGTGCTTTGTAGCACCTTACAGGGTCAAGCCCCCCAAAAGTAAGCACATCATAAAAAAAAAAATTAAATGATGCCCAAAATGTACTTTGTCCATTCATTTCACAAATGTAGTATAATTTAAATTACTTACAATGCTGCTTTAAAATATACTAGTGAAACTATGTTTTGTGAACGTAATGACTTCTCAGTAAAATGAGACTTCACACTGCGCTTTACTGCAAAGAAGTGAATATTGCCTTCTTTGTGTGTCTAAGGGATGCAAATTAGAAAGATTCTTCTGTTCTTGTTTGGTAATAGCATTGGCTCAGGCCCAATGCAACCAGGAATGCATTATGGTTGCCCTATGATACTGCACTGCCAGCTCAACATGGCCCTAAAGTCTCTTATAGCTAGCTAAGGGAAGATCATGGTGGGGGATCCCCTCGTGCCTTAAAGCAAAGTATCTCCTTCATCACCCCCTACTCCTCGGAGGCCTGGCCAGAGGAGAACAGTCATGGGATACCCCTACAGCCAGCTGATACCCAGCTGCTGTGGATCACTGGCAGGCATTGCAAGTGGGCACAGCCCGCAGGGCTGGGAGACCATCGCTGTACACACATAGCCCAGGATCGGGAAGACCTAAGGTGGCTTCTTCTGAAAGCAGAAGAAGTTCCTCAGAAGCAGCTGAAGAGCTGGGCTTTAATGTACATTAAGGAAAGGAGGATGGGGAGGTGATAGTGAACAGATGTTTCAATGCTCTTCTCTTGTAAAATCATATATATATATATATATATATATATATATATACATATATATACACACACACACACATACATACACACACACATATATATACGCACAGCATCCCAGTATGACCAATATGAAAATAAAAAGTGTACACATGGCAGATGAACAATAATTTTGGTAAAAATATTAAATTCAGCTGCAAATGTTCGTAACTTGTTACAAACACTCAGAAAAATAAAGATTTTTGGGGTAGTGGTGGGAAGCCTAAATGGGCCAAGTCTATCTCTGGTGTAAATCCAGTGATGAACATTATTATTGTTCATTTTTAATTAGTTTGATGCAGGAAGTGCAATTTGTGCTAGACTGCAGAATTTTATTGTCTACATCAGGAACCAGCTTGACTGGAGATGCTGGAATTAATCACCACTGGAATACTTCTATCAGCAAATTGTCAACATTCCTCGGTTAAAAAGTAGTGTTGTAAGTACACTTTTTCCCTTGGGTAGTTTTTCTATCACCATTTGATTCAGTTTTACTCCACTGCTTAATCATTTAATGCAGGGCTTTCCTAAAGAAAACAATTCTTTCATAGTTATCACCCCATAGCTACTTGGGTAAGTATGCAAGCCAGTATACGAGACAATAAATTTAACTTTTTATTTCTCCAAAAGCGTAACCCACATTGTCTGCTTCCTTTTGGAGATATGTATGCATTTTTACTTTTGCTCAGTCACTTTTTATTTTGTTCTTAATGTCGGCAGTCTTTTTGCTGCACCCACTGATACTGCATTTTCCAAATTATGGTATTCTAATAAAGTGAACAAATCCAGCTATAAATGGAAATAGCAACTTCGGCTATTGTGACACATTTGAGAGGTTACTACATTATTCAAATTCTGAAAGCTAATTTTTGCCCAGGAGCATCAGAAAGGAAGAAAAAACCCAGTTACATGAGCATCTGAGCCACTGTTTGGGAAGGAAACCATGGTTTTGAAATTTTCATGCTAAACTGAACTGGTAATGTTCTCAGATAAGACATTAAGCTAGCTATATGTGTTGCTCTATCTTTTTCCTTTGATTGAGTTTCACAGGAAAAAAATGAGGCATTTTATAGTCGATTCCACAAAGATTATGGACATGACCATAAGATGCTTCTTTAAAAAATATATATATATCAATGGATAAAAACAGAAGCTGTGCTTATAGTCATGAGTTTAGCCTTATCATTCGGAGATATGACTTCAAGAGAGAATGTTGCCGCCATTATACAATAGTCCTTGAAACATAAAAGAAAGAAATCATACCATAGGGCTATAGTCATTGTAACACAATCATTGCCTCACTATCAAATAAAGCTCTGCTTTGTTTTATTCCTTTAAGTCATTGGTTTCATTCCACTTTAATTTGTGCACACAAGACACAAGAAACAGCTGATCACAGGTTTTGCTTGATAGCTTTACCCATAACCTTATTTATCAAATATTATATATATATATATAAAATATATACATAATCATATATATGTATATATATATATGTGTGTATATATATATATATATATATATATAACAAGCACATATGGTTAAACTAAAAAAGCCACACAGCACAGTATGCACATAAAACACAATTCGGTAAACCTGTGCTTCAGTTTAGAAACTGTGTGGAAATTTAATCCCTGTTAGAAGGAAAGAGTTCAGTAGTTTTGTTTATTATTTCCTTGTATATAGCTATAATTCAGGTTTAAAACATTTAATACTGCTTTGCTAATACCTGCTGTTAAATTCTCCAAGTGAACTGCCACCGTGACTGTGAAATAGGGTTCTGAGAAGAGAGCACTGAGGAAAGTAAACTTTTACAGCAAGCAATGGATAACTTCACTGCTTTAAAAACAAAAACAGAACAAATAAATTCATGATTTTTTTTTAACTGCCCTCAGTCCCAGTAACAGGTCTTCTTTGGCACTTGAGAACGATCACAAGTAGTTTGCCTTTTTATTCATATAGAACAAAATTTACAAAGTCATTCATACATTTTTTTGTTTTTGTTGGGTTTTTTTTTGTTTGTTTGTTTTGTTTTTTACTGACTTCGAAAATTGGGAATATTCAAAATACACTTTTACCCCACTTCATTCTTTCATTATTTACAGATATGTACAAGAAAAATGTAAAAGTTTTTGTTTTTGTTTCAGATTGTATTAAAAAGCTCTGCTGGTTATTTGTGTGTTTGTTTTCATTATATGGATGTTCCATGGGAAGGCTCCATGGCTTCTGGAATCACTCCCCCTGGCACGGACTGAAATGACATTGGGATAGGTGTTTTCATTGGGCTCTGACGAAACAGTCCTCCATTTGGTGATCTGTGTTTACACTGTATAGAGGGCATGGTGGCTGAGCTGCTAAGGGGCAATGGCAGGTTGCTACCCGAGGCAGTTGTGAGTGTCCTGCTGGCACCATGAGATGTCTGTTCTGGTAAAAAGGTGGTGACGGAAAGTTGTGTGTTCTGATAGTCACGCACTGGCTCCAGGGTCTGACTTGGCTGCATGCCACCAATCTCCAAGGCTGAGATTTCAATGGACGCTGGAGAGATTTGCTTGTGGGCTATGTCTTCATCGATTAAACTGTTCATACGTCTGTGGACCTGCTCCAGATTTACTTCTTTATCCTATTGAGGTAAAAACAATGGGATCAGTCCAAACAGAAATCTGTCTCCCCACACTATGTGGTGGGAGCTATTGTTTATTCAATTTGATTTGTCTATGCAAAAGCTCTAGGTACATATAACAACTCAGTCGTCTGAAAAACACATACCAAAAAGTACTCAAATCAGTGGCAATCCACAACTGAACCCCTCAAACCACTCACTGAGGCAAAACCTGAGCTCTGGTTCCACCAGAACATTTGGAAATGTCACACCAGCAACTCCCTCAAGCTACCATCTTGTCTGCCAGAACCTCTGTTTTCATTCTGGAGTAAAGAGGACGTTTCTAGCTATTATGGTTGTGAAGAAGCCTCCGAAATATAAACTGAGTGTAATGGATGCAGAGATGTCTGATAGTCTGCAGAGAGCCTGGAATAATAGCACTGGGTGGTATGAACTGCCTTATTCATCTCGGTGAGATGAACTCAGATGCTCATTGATGATCATCTAAATATCAACCTTGTTAACTATTTCATTCCTCATGTAAGAAAAGAGAGGAGGATCACAGAGCTGTACAACATACTGAGTGATGGCTCATTTTGGTGCCAGAGGTGGGAAGCATTTGGGGGATACAATTGCATACTTTTTCACCAGTCAGGATGGAGCCCAGCCCAAGAAGCCTAGCAGAGCCTTTGGGCACCATCAACGGTAAACCACGCTCAGGAGGTTCATATGATCTACTTAGATCAGCATCTCATTCATTTTGTTGACTCATATGGAGGTTATTTTGTGGGAGAAGCTTGGAAGAGTATGCTCATCTTTTTTATTTCTCCCAGTTTTAGTCCTGAGCAAGATAGCTAAGATCACAATATGACCTGAAGGTCAACAAAAATGGCCTGTGTCAGAACAAAAGAAGGACTTGGTTCCAGAGCTGAGGCCTTCCTCTGAGATTGCCTTGCCTCCAGCCTCCTGGAGGGACTGTCAGCTCAAGCATTGCAGCTGGCTGAAGCTACCAAGATAAAAACACAAGACGGGTGAAGGTCTTTAAAATACAAACCAGCTAGGGACTAAAATGGGCTGCTTAGTACATCAGTACTGTATTTCCCACATGTAGAATGGAAAGGAACATAAATTGCATGGTGAATGCAAGCACAGGGGTGGTGTATGTCTGAGATTTAATAGAAGACACTACATATGCACTGAGATTATATTATATAAATTCCCCAGATTTCATAAAGCAGACCTACAGTATGCCATAATTTCAAAGAACAGAATTTGATTGCTTGATCTCATTGAAACAGGGGCCCAGAAACAAAGCATCTGTTAGCCCACAAGCCCTGGATACTAGACGATTCCTTTTGTAGTCTAGAATCCTAAAGTGGTATTGAGCTGCCACAGTGAGAATGTCCAAGGAAAAATGCATGTGATGCTTCTGCATCCAGAGGATTCCCTGGATGGTGAAATGTTGGCTGGGTGCTTGGTAGAATAGCCTTACAGCTGCTGTGTTTTATGCCAGAGAATAACCCAGTCCTTTGTGGCCCTGAGAATGGGGGAATACAAAACTGGCTCAAGGCCACCTTTTCTCTATGGTTCTGTGCCAAGCAAAGTTCATCTGAACTAGAGAATCTGGTCCAATTAAATAATAGTTCTTATGTCATCACCTGCCATCTGTCTTTATCTCCATCTTTTAATTAGAAATGAGCCCAAATCAAAATCCTGGATTCTAAACCCTTCAAAAACTAACTTTGTGACTTGGGTCAATCTGTACTTTTCATTACCAAGTAATAATTAACTTGGTAGACTCCCAAAGGCCTGAAGATAAGAACACATTGCTGTCCTCAAAGCTGCAGGCCAAGCTCAGGCTAAACTCTCATTGAATCTATTGGGAGTTTTGTGTTTAAAGACTAAAGGCATGGACTGAGTGTACCTGATCCAAAGCCCTTTACACTCAATGGAAGGTCTCCTATTGACTGCCATTATTATTATTATTATTTTAATTAGAACCAGAGTTTTTTCTAGCATGCTAAACTCTCACAGGTGTCCCTAGAAAAGTGACAGTGAAGCCTGCCACATCACACAAGCATCACTGAAGGATTTAGGGAAAAGAAATCTTATCTGCTAAATCATTTATATGTCATCCCAAATTAGAAAAATCAATAGAAAAATAGAAAAGAAACACCAATGGCAAAAACAGAATTTACCCTACTTACATTTAAGAAGATATCTACTGCATTTCCAGTAGAGTACAGACCCTTTTAATTATTTCCACACTTGAATTATCATTCTCTTCATTCATGAAGGTAGATGGCATATTAGGTCTAAGCTATTATGTGTTCTGTCATGCACACACTGTAGCTGGATAGCCAAAGGATTTGCAATACAAAGTCTTAGACGAAGCACTGTAATGCACCACTGGTTTGTCAATTTAGGAAACCCTTGAAAAAAATGGACTTGGGGCATGGGGAAGAAATAGTCATTGGATTGTCTGTTTGAATTGTAGCAGCCACTGGGAAGCAACTGCTGTATTTAAGATGGCTAAATTGTTTTCATTAGAAACTTATACATCCTACCTGGAGCTACCAGTGTAAGCTTCATCTAATGCAACATATGATGAGCCACCTGCCTGGCTATGCTAAATACAGAGGGCTTATTACACCAATTCTTCATGAGCTTCCCTGGATTCATATTCACTTGAGGGTATACTTGAAAGGGGCTGCTGATTTGGGTCTAAAGAGCTGAGGGCTTGGTTATTTTGTAGCCCACCATTCTTCCTTCAATCAGCTGCAGAACTGGAGCTAACAGTCCCCAGATTAGCATGGAGAGAGTGCTGGAAAATTTTTCCCTGAATACTTGTTCAGATTCAAAGATGAATTTTAATTTGTCCTTGTCCATGACCCATTCCTGTTCTCTTGATCTCTGCTAATGAGCCTAATGTTAAGCAAAAATATACACCTACATTACCACATTAATTATTGGTATTTTTATTGCAATATTCATAATTATTTTGTGCTGCTTTGTAACCCTAAAATCAGGAAATAATGTGACTAGCCTAACTAGTCAGTAGGGTGAAAATAGTAAAGTTCTAATACTTGCAGCAAACAGTTTATAAGCTAGTTGAAGAGCAAAAACAAAATTGTGACTAATCTAGAATTATGGATACATTCAAAACTTCTGTGATCTTCTCACAAACAGAAGAAGAGGTGAAATTCAGCACATAAATTATTCTTTGTGATATATTTAGTTTAGCTCTTCTGAGACATAAAGATCAAGAGGCTACAGACAGGGCATTCTCAGTAGAAGAGACTCAATTCATACATTTTAAGGCCAGGGGCTATTGTGATAATGTTGTCTGGAAATCCCGTCCCAAACTGGCCTAACAGAGGCTGAGATTGTTACCTGCACAACACAGTGTATAACACATCTCCTTTTGAAGGCTCTGTTCTGAAAGAGTGAACAGATGAATTTTGAAATTCATCTGTTTTTAATTTTGCAGATGTTCACAGGGATTTAACGGAGGGAGGAGCAGGCACCATGTCAGTTTTGTACAAGTTCCAGAAACTTCTGCAATTTGGATCATTGCATAAGTATAAACAAACACTCTTCTTTTCCACAGTTTCAGTCATTCAAAACTCTGAAAAATTCTGTTTGGTGTGAAATCCTGGCCCTGTTGAAGTCAATGGAAGTTTTGCCATTGGCTTCAGTGGGCCAGGATTCCACCCTCTGTCTCCACTCTACAGTAAAAATGTTCTCTGTGGAAAGTTTAATGAAAACTAGTTCTGCCTCTGAGAAATGAGGGAGAGAAAAAGAAATAATTTTCCTATTTTTTTTAAAAAATTCTGCTCATCTTCTTTTTCCCCTCCAGAGAAATAACTGAAAAACAGCTGAACAATGAAGCTTCAAAATTGGCATGTGAAAAGTTATCAGTGAGGAATGGGTGATTTGCCAAACATTTTTTTAAAAAATGGTTTTAGATAAAATTATTTAAAGCCATGAGCCTGAGCTGGCACAGTAGAACATTTCTTTAAGTTATCACTAAGCTACACATCGAAGGATGGACAGACAGACTGAGCACATATGTGCAGCTGGATCCTGATTCTTCAAATAATCCCTACGCAGTGATGCACTGAGACACATGCTTATGTCCCATCAAAATCAATATTATGCACATACCTACGTGCTTTACTGAATCGGGATGGACTTAAGTATGCACGTAAGTGCTTTGCTAATTTGGGGTTATAGAGAAGTGTGCAAACTTTACTGGAGCTTTTAAACTCCTCAGGATTCCAGCCAGCTCCTGTAGAACTCTTGGGTCCTCCAGCATAGCAGTCCAATGCCTACACACATCCTAAGCTTCCAAGCACAGTGGCCCCACTCCTGTGGAGTCCAAACCACAGCCCTGCTAAAAGCCACAGGAACACAGTGCTGCTGCTTTTATGGAGAAACCAAGATCCCATCTCCAATAAGGTTTAAAGGGAATTACAGGCTCCACTAATGAAGCCAACAGAACTTGTAAACTATAAGCTTAATCAGGACTAATTTCTCTCTTTTTTCTTTAAGGATTACCTAGGAAATTAAATAGAGAAAAATGAGTTAATGAAATGGTAAGTTATCATTCAAAGGGTGAAAGCCAGGGCAGGCAAAAGTTAAGATTCCAGCCACTTTGTTAACCTGGCCATGTTGCACTTGCTGCTATTCTTCCTGTCTGTAATTCTTGTTAAACATGAGACTTTGCATTTTACACTATATCTTCCTATGTTCACCATAAACTGTACAGGCCCTATGGCGGGTTCACGGTGCTGTTGGATCCTTAACTTTTGCATCTCCTGATGCATTGTGATGTTAATGTAGTGTAGTAAAAGTCAAAAAGGGGCTTTGAGACAAGGCCCGCCATTTAACTCTCTATTTGTATAGTGCCTCACAAAATGGTGACACAACCTGATTGGCTTCTAGGCACTATCACAGTACAGAAAACAATTAATAACTGCTGATCAATAATTTCATTGAGCTAATTTGCTGCGGCTGTGCAGGAGACACGGTGTAATGGACAGGGGTAAACAACTCAGTGCAAAACTCAACTCCTCCTAACTGAGGCTTGCTGTAATGATGCTATTAAGTGGGACTTTTAATAAATCAGGGGCAGAATAAAGACAGAGGCAGAAGAGTCAGCATCTGTGCCGGGAAGAGCAGAAAACAGAGAAACAATTTGGCTGGAAATTCTGAACACAGAGCTGCGTTTCACACTGGGACTTGAAGTACGGTTATTAGTCTGGAAGCTTTGCTTCTGTTCTTTCCACATATTTCTGACTATCTCCATTCAGTTCACTCCCAAAGATGAATAAATCAACTCCCGACAAATGACTGTTGGGAGGCTGGGACAGTGAAATTATTGCAGATTTTTGCATTTAATATGTATATTGTATAGATGTAAGTTATATCTATAATGATGTCTATTTCTAGCAATGTAGTATTCCATAGCTATATATGTACTGTTTATGTATAGCTGTATCCATACACACACACACACTACCAGAATAAATGTGTGCGCTCAAACTCTTTTTTACTAGGTGCCATTAATGTCAGAGCAATGTCAACCATATACTGTCATTTTCTTTTACTCTCTCAATAGGTTCTCTTTCATTATTATTATCATCACTATTATTATTACATTCCAGGCAGGCTATCTGAAGAGAATGATCAGTGAAATGGAGCAAAACACATATATGCAGGGAGGATGAATATAAATAAGTGCCTATCCTCCTCCAGATTGAGAAAAACAACTAAACAACCATTTATGCTGGGTAAGCAAATTATCTCGTTCATAAATACCAATTTGAATTTCATTCTTTCCCCAAATAAATTGAGCTGTATAAGGGAAAGGGAAATACAGACTTCTGAAATTTTATAAGTACTGGATCATGAAAAAGTCCTATAACTATAGGTGCTTTCACTGATGAAGTACACAGCTGTGTACTCCCTACAGAGAATTGAAAGCTGCTCACAGGAAATTACTTGAAACAACTAACCCTCTATGAGAGCAACTACAATTAACTGAGACTCTCTACCCTGGATAACTAAGGTATCATTTTTCATTTTTGAGCAAGATTGTGATCATTAACTGGATATGATCACCATGTAACATGCAAGTTTTAAGGAGTAATCAAGACTCTTCATGCTGGTGTGTACAGATAAATAGTTTTTTGTTTTCAGTTTTTATTTTACGTAAGTATTTGCAGAGAGTTTTGACAAACATGAGAATTACCTTGAAAACTTGTTTCTAATTGACATTAGCAGTCTTTAGGAATGCCTCATTGATTGTCAGAGAAGAGTTGTTTGGTGAAGGATTTCTAGAAAGTTATCTGAGACCTCCTGAACACAACTAATAAAATATCTAAATTCTTAGAAACATGGCTGAAGCTGAAAATTCCTGGAGGGAGGGCTCTTAGGTGAGATCTTTTTCTTTAAGGAAACTAACACCTCTTCCTTATTCTACCCATTCTCCTCAGACCTTATCACTGAGTTCAGTGGAATCCGCTTGACCAGGGAAAGGTTGGTGAAGCTGTTTAGATGAGTCAAAAGCAGATGAAGTCAAGAATGAGGAAGGCTTAGCTGGTGGAATGCATGACAAATGCTGTGATAAAGCATGCTGACATCAAATGTATGCTAACAGAATCACACTGGACTGAAGGGTGGAGAGGAAGACTGAGGTTATCTGGTCCCTGAATATCAAACAAAAACATTTAGAAAAATAACATCCACTATGATGGATGTGTTGACATCTCTACATCACATGTGGACATCTGTACCTCAAGTATTGAAGTGATAATAATATAGTTCCTAATATGCCTCATGAGATCTTTTTAAGATAAAACTTTCCTAGGCTTAGACTACATTAAAAAGTTAGATTGTCTCAGCTATGTCACTCCTCGGTGTGAAAAATCCAGACCCGAGCGACCTAACCCCTGGTGTAGACAGCGCTACGTTGATGGAAGAATTCTTCCATTGACCCGGGCTATTGCCTCTCCAGGAGGTGGATTACCTATGCCAATGGGAAAACCCTTCCAGTTGGAGTAGAAAGGGTCCATGCTTAAATTCTACAGAACTGCAGCTGTGCTACTGGTGCTTTTCAAGTGCATCCAAGCCCTTAATCATCATTCATGGACCAATTTTTTTCCTCTTTCGATCTCTTATCTCGGAATGTGATAGAAGGAGGACACTTGAGGTGTGACCAAAAAGAATAAAATAAAAATATGCAACTTACATCATGTAAAAGAAATATAAGAAAAAAGAAGAAGCAAGGATGACTTTGTGTTCATGGCAATGAACTGAATTCAGGGCATTTCAGTTAAATCCCCACTTCTGTCACATACTTCCTGTGTGAGTTTGACCAAATCGCATACCAGTCTCTTTAGTCCTCAGCTGTAAAGTGGGGAGAATAATATCCCCTAGCTCACAAGGTCATGCTGAAAATAAAAGCACTAATGGCTGAGAGACACTCAGAGTGATGGTGCCCACATAATTATCCAGATAGGTGGAAAATGAACTCTGAAAAACTTTTAAGGCCTGATGAACAGCCTGATTAAAAAACACAAAAATCTAAGAGGCAAATATACATGCTCTAGTACGCATAGGTTACGCTACTGGCTCAGCACCAATTAGCTCATTTTTTAAAACAACATCCCTAACCAACTACAAAATGCCAGGAATTCGTTTTTATCAGACATGAACTTTTCAAGCACGTCATTTTCTGAGACCTGAATGGAGGACATCCCACGTGTATAAAGTATAACAAACAAGAGAGTCATTTTGAAATCCTGAAATCACTACATTCACTATTACTTTTAGCTTCATGTAATGCATTTGTGAAGCCATAATTCTATTTCATGCCATCAGGCTCTGAGAGAGGTAAAAAAGTAGCTATAAATTGGCCTGCTCAAGGAAAAAAACATGAATGATATATGTAATTCAGTGTATTTTAGGAGGAAAAAACCCTGATGTGTTATGTTATATTAGGCTCATACAAATAATATTTTTAATATAAATTAATTTCCACTCGCATTATTCTAGGGTTTCATTAGTCAGAAATATTGATATGCAGATGGATGTGTAAACTGACACCATGACATATTTTTGCTGTTATTAATTTACCACAAGCAAGTGACCTCGTCAAATAGCACTTAATGTTACATAAAATTTGCTGACTGTGTGATTATATTCTGCTGCATGCTGATTGGAACACTATTGTATATTATTAAATATGACTAGAGATGCACCTCAAGTCTGCCTTTATAAATAGACTAAGTTCTGCAGTCAAACTTCTTGTGAGGATCTGCTACGGGTCCTGAATCTGGGCCCTCCGACGACTGCTGCATCCAGACCAGCACCCAATAGCTCTACCAGTGACTGGAGCATTGGAAGCCCGAAGGCCTTACACTGAACTACACTGATTGGAGGCGCTCCAGAGTCCCTGATTAGGCCAGGTAGACTATTTAAGTCACAAAGAGACACAGGAAGTTCTCTGTGCCACAAGATGGATCCTGGCTTGAGGTTGCTACTGACCCTGCTGTCTGCTATCTCACTCGTGGTCTCATCTCAGATTCCTAGCATTCACCATGCCCTGTTCCTGGTGCCCTTAGCTTTGTTCCAGTCCCTGTTGCCCTGGTTTCTGAGTCTGACACTAAGGTACGGCTCCTCGGCTTCCCAGTTAGTACTGAACCACAGCTCCTGTTCCTGTCTGACTCTGGTTCCGACTTTTGGGACACCTGGCTCCTGATTCAGACCTGCACATTGGCCTCTGGTTCCTGAACACAGTGACAGACAGCACCAAGCCAGATCGCCCATGTCCCGGTTACTGGTACCAGTCTTCCACAGACCCTGACACTTCTGTTCATATAAGTGGAAACAATACTCTGTATTTTAAAGTAGTAGTTAACTAAACAAGAAGACCTCATTAAGACTGATATTGTTTGAGGTCCACTGGACTCTTATCAAATAGAAAGGAAAAAGAAATTAAATAAGTGTATATTATAAAATTATTTTCAACAAATGTGTCAACATCTCCAAAGAACACAAAAACTTCAGCTGAAACTATTTGTTAGAGACAATCTTATTCATTAGGAATTGGTTTGCTTAATTAAATAGCAGAAACCATACATCTTACTTTACATAAAAGAGAAACACTTATTACACTCCACTCCTAATTGAAAGAAAACAGGAAAAAGTAATGAGCAGAAGGATGCTGGCAAGACGTAGTCAGTGCAATAGTCATCTTTCAACTCCATTTCCAGAGTTGACTCTCACACTCCTGCATCAAATTAATACAAATAATTTCTAAAGCGAAATAAAGTGTAAAAAAAGAAAGTCAAATTACCAATAACATGGAACTGACATAACATCTACACGACAAAAGCAAATAATTTCATGACCTTCTTTTGTGTAAGACACATCCCTCTCTTCCCCTTCCCATCTTGTCTGCTGCCATCTAGCCCTGTGTCATGTCTGAGGGCCTGGGCCAGAAGATTATTCTTACAGTGTTTGTAGGATCAGTCCCATACATTAAGTACTAAGACAGATCTTCAGCTGGTAAAAATCAATGTAACTCCATTAAGCCAATGAAGTTCTGCCAGTTGAAACTGTTCAAGACTTTGTTCCATTTTTTATATTTTCTCTATATCACTTTACATCCATGCTGTATGGTGGTGGGTTAATACTTATGCAGAACATACAATACATGTGGGAAGTCTATCACAAATTAGGTGGTTGCTGGTGGACATGCTAATGCCCTATTCCATTTGCAGAGATCCAACACCACACCCACCACAATTCCTTATCTAACTGCAGTAATTGTAATGTATTTGATGGTCTTTGTTGCTAATGGATGAGTCAAACCCAAGAAGATGGAAGGAAGGAAGCCTCACAGTACTAATTTGTTACTGCTATAGAGGGCCATTAAACCTCATGCTGGAGTATCCAGGCTTTTGAGTCCTCACCAAACCTAATTCACAATTATTAGAGTGCTGGCCTTTTCTAAAAAAAAAAGGAAAAGGAAAAAAAAAGATTGGGCACATGATACATATGTATGTGCACAGTTTTCAATAAGTTAAAATAAAAAGCATAAACGGAGGCTGCATGAAAGCATTTTCCAGCACAACTGACAGGAAAATGCAGTATCAAATGAGTCGTGTTTTATGAACATGCCAATGTGTTTGGAAATGGACTGTTGGGGGTAGAGGGAGTTGAATGCTGAGAAAATAGCTACTATGTGCCCATTATGTCTACAGTAGCTATAGACATTTGCAACAATAGGAAGGGAGGTTCAAGGGGGCTTTCAGGGGGTGACGATGAGAAAGTTAGCAAGGGTTAAACTGTGCAGGCACGTTCAACAATAAATCAAATATTTGTATGTGGTTTTTTATTGAATAAAATCTCACCATAGTTCTGAGGCCCAGCCTCACCTCATTGGCCATCTCCAGATAGGAAAGGGAAGGAAAAACAGGGAGAAAAAAAATGGTTCAAAATAGTGAGGCTAATAGTATACTTAATATTTTACTCTTTTTAAGAAACATTTTCTGTCATATATCTGCTTTTGGTGTTTGTTTTAGCCACTGTACATCATACTCTAGCGCAAGTGGTGCCATTGCATCCATGGCCAATTGCTAAGATAAAGCATATTTTTCATGAGGCAATACATAGACCATCTACAACTGCAGGGTGATTATATAAGCTGATAGGCTCTCAGTAACCCCTCCAACATTTTGATATTTAAAAAAATTTATATTTACCAATAGCTTTATCCAAAACACATTGAAATCAATTGGAGTCTTTCCATTGTCTTCAATGGGCCTTGTGCCATGCCTTAAACCATTGAATGTTGACATACAAAGGGCATTCTGTTAGGGCTGTAACTGTACGCCCTGACTTACATCAGTGAAGAGGCCAGCATAGCAAGCTGTGTTCTGTTATTTGCCTTTCCCTCCCCATCCTGTCCAGGGCCTGCTGCTGAAACACCCCATTATGCCAGGAATTGTTGGAGGCAGTTGGCATAGGATGCTGAGGAGTCTCTTCCACCAGCTTTATGCCCATGGACAGATTCTCTGCACAGGACGAATTCTTCACGAGCCATTTCCAGCTGCTTGAAAGCCACTTTGAGCTTATGTGGCACAAACTGATCTCACTGAACTGGTGAATCTAGCCTAACGTCTATAATGGTCTCCAATAAAAGCTAGATTTTAAAAAATGTTCAGTACCTACCATCTGGGTTAGATGTTGAAAACAACTCTGTTCCCATTTAGGCACCAACAGAAATAGCAGATTTTTAAAAAAGCTCAGCACACTGCAAGTTGCAATGGCAGCTGCTGGGGGTTGTGTACTTCTCAAAATCAGGCCCTTATATTGGAGCCTAAATGGGGGCTAAGCTCTTTTGAAAATCTGGCCTCACTTGCACCTTTGAAAATTAGGCCCTATATGTCAACTTTTACCAACAATTACTACATGTTAGTATCTGAGATTTTTCAGTATTTTTTTCTGTTTAGGATAGGAAAAAATAAATTATCTCAAATGCTGGAAAGTGATTTGCAATCTCTATAATTTTTTATAGTTTTATATAATTTTGAATTTAATTATATAAATGCATAGTATAATTATTCTTACTGGTGGTGATGCTATGTGAAATGAAATGGTCACTATAATAATAGAACTAGGAAAGTCTGGGGGAGGGAGGTATAGCTCTAAATATGTTGTTTTCAAAAACAACCTTTTAGGCCTGATTACCTTCTAAGTGGCTCCTAGGAATCTGCTGTCAATAGCTTTTAAAATACCCAAAGTATTTAAGTAAAAAAACGTGTTTCCAATTGCACACTATAACATTTTTTTTGCCACAAAGCAATTATGGCCTGCTGCAGCAAAGCACTTCAGCACATTCATAATTTTCAGTACATGATTAATCTAGGCTGACTTCGAAGTACCTAAGGCTTGAGCCTCCAAAGTTAAAGTTAATGGGAGATTTTCCATTGATTTGAAAGGGAGCAGGATCAAGGCTCTACTCTTGCACTTAAAGTTAAGTACATGCTTATGTGATTTGTTGGCTCAAGGCCTAAGGATTTACAAAGCACCATAGGCTGAAAAACAAATCTGTGGGAAACACTGTTACAATGGTTTTTTTATTCTGATTCAAATATACGCTTTAATTATCTTGGAACATTCACTGCCAAAACAATCAACTTGGGAATACCACTCTGAACTGAGATAAAACATACCAAAAAAGGCCCCGGATACACAGTGTCAGGAACCTAACTCACTACAGCCGTGTATAGGCCCCAAGTTCAGCAAGATACTTAAGCACCAGCAAACCCTTAATAACATGATTGACTACAACGAGAACACTCTGTAATAAAACTTAGGCATCTACTCAAGTTCCTTGCTGAGCTGGGGCCTTCAATGGTGGTGTTTCTAACGGCGTGCCCCTCACTCCAAAGGGCTTGTTTTCTGCTCATTTTTGTACATGGATTTTTTTTTCTACGAAACATGCTGCTAAATCACATTCTAGACTAGACTACCCCTATAGGAATCTTATAACAGGATTTTCTAATATGATTCTCAGACATGAAACCGCTGCCCCCAAATGGATAGAAAAAACTTTAGTGGCACTGAGCTAGCAACAGATATATTTAAATATCATGGTAGCTAGCACAGTTCTGATCCCAGAGTCGGCACACAAAGGAATGACATGTCAACCTCAATTCACTTATGGCCCAATCCAAACACCATTGTGGTCAGTGGTGAGTTTCCCATTGACTTCAATTGGCTTTTGTTCAGCCCATTTGTTGTGACAAAGTATTGCAGAATATCTGGTTCTCCTCAGAGAAGAGGTGAATTTTCCTACCATTTATATTGCAGTTGTGCGAATAACCAGTAGCAAGTGAATTAAGGCCATTTAACTCATAATTTCTCAACTTTTATCAGTATCTCTACAAGGGAGAATACAGCAGATATTTTTTCTCTTTTTCCCCTCCTTCTCTGTACCTCCTTTCTCAAGCTTTGTGTTTGGTAATATACCAGCATGAAACCTTGAGCCTAGAGTCACTTATGGTTGCTTCTGAAACCTCACTGCTGGTTTAAAGCTGCTATTAAATGAAGTTTGCCAGTTCTTATGTTCAGTCAGTTTTGAACCCAAGTTTTCTAGGTGGCATTACAATACACTATATGCCAATGTTTGTATTTAAATCCCCTCCCCCCTTCCCTCCACCAACAAAAAATAACTTTATTTATTCTTAGAAAAGTAGAGTACAATACAACGGTACAAACAGATGATCATTTATATGTAACTGAGCAAACAATGTACAAAGATTTCAGACATGTCAAAATACATAAAAATAATTTAAAAAAACAACATAAAATATAAAGAACATACAATGAAGGGAAAATAAAATGTCAGTTCAATGATCCTGTGTTTTCTTCCACCATCACAAGTAACTGTCCCAAGGGGGAATCAAATAGTCATGAAAAAGTAAACATAGCGGCAGATAGAAGACAAACAAGAGAAGAGGAAAAGAAAGATAAGAAAAAGAAAGAAGAAAGGAAGATAAAAATTGGTGTCAGTATAAGGACCTTTAATAACAAAAAGAAGGTGACTGACACTATGCAGAAAATATGTCAGGGCTTACATTGCTATTTAATAATATCTTGTTGGAGATCTGAGGTGAGGTAAATCTGATTATGACTGGAAGTCTTAGAAGTAATCATCTTTGACCCATTATGATCATATTAATAATCTCATATTTCTATTTTTGAGATACAGTGGGTTTCAGGTTTTCAATGCCAAAGAGAAAGTCTAAAGAGCTAAAGCGTATAAGCGCAGATTTTTTTGAGGTAGGTTAAAACTGGTGTGTTATCATCCAGCACAGATATATGACACACTATAAGGAATCTTAAGGCAGAAGATATAAGGCTGCACATCCCAGAGAGACAGGTTGTTGTTTTTTGTTATCCCCTCTCCACAGGCCAAAGTATGTATGACAATATTTCAGGGCAGTTTCATCACCTTATTCAGTCCTGCAGAGTTAGAAAGTTTTGCAGAGTGACGACTTGTGGGGATTCAATAACTGTTAAAGATGTTATATTGTTGAAACAGAGTGAAAGCAGTAATGATGACATGATGCTGTTACAGATATATGAGTCAGTTAATGCAGTTCTGCTCCCGCTGTGGACAAAGCATTAGAAGTTGGCCATCTTGACTTGAAGAATAGAGGAGGAGAACACTGAGCACAGGAGGAAGAAAAGCAAAAAAATAAAAATAAAAAAAGACTGCTCAGTAGAAAGATTTTACACAGGCTGATTAAAATGATGAGAAACTATAAACTAAGCAGTCTTAATTCACATTGTGATAGTTAGTTAAAGAACTGCAAACACATGGCATGAAAGATCAGGCTCTAGTCTTAGGGTCCTAAAAAGAGAGAGATGCTGCAACTTCTAACTGCAATTGAGTAAACTGGAAATGATATCACTTCCTAAAATGGCAGGAAATTAAGGCTCCATGTACACCAGGATTAGAACTGTGCTTGGTGCCAGCAGCGTTCTAGTCTCTTCAGATAAAATACATTTATGTTTTATAATCCACTTCATTCTAGATAAAAAACAGATTGAAAGAGGAATTTGATGAGCAAGTTGTAATGGTGACAAGATGTGGCTTAACAGCCAATGTGTCAATCTTATCTTCTAAAAGTGAAGCAATACATTTCAGTTCTTGGCAAAGGAATCATTCTGTAAATAGTTGAGTCGGGTCTATGGCTAGCCTGAAGTTGCTATTCTCCTTAATTTGAAGATGACATCATTTGTTTTCTGTGATTAGATCGCACACGCAGAGAATTTTATGGGATTTCCATGCTTGATTTTTTTATTCTTCTCAGTTTCAAAGCTTTAGTTATTCTAGAGTGCAACATTTGGTAAGGAAAAAGGGGGCGGAGGGCTACAATGGCTTGATAGCTTTGAAGATAGCACGAGGAATGTTCTACAGGGGGAAATAGTTGAGTGCAAAAAGACACAGCTGATAAAGTATCAATGGAGGCTGCTAAACCCATTACGGTTAGCAGCCATGCTGGATTATAATGACAGTGAGCATTTAGAAGCCATCTTTCAGACTGTTCAAATCCATTGAAACATAGCCAAGACTCCATGTGGTGGGAAAGCCCTCACACAAACTGACTGATCCAAATTAGGCTGGAGTTTATTGAGCTTGTGAAAGACATGAATAGGAATTGTACTGAAGAGTTACTAGACTTAGGAGGCACTCTTCTTTTACAGAATTTCTATGTTACGACGAGAAAGATTCTCAGTTTTCAATATATTTAAGTGACTGTTTGACAGACACACTTTTGGAACATCCTCCCCAAAGGTGATCAAGAAAAATCCAACTTTCACCATTTTCAGCTCACATTGCAAGTCACATGTCTCTGCTAAAGCCTTTCAAAAAGCCAAAGAAGAGAAAAATCCAGCAGCATGCTCAAAGCTGGAAACTGTTAATTAAACTATCCAGTTGGATGGTATATTGATTGCTCCAGTGGGAGAAATTCCACTGTTTTCTGTAATCTATGCATAGTATTTATACATTATAGTGAATGGCAGTGTAGAAATACTAATAACAACATACAAATATCTGCATCAAGTGTCTCAAACTTCAGTCAAGTCCACTGACATCTCCATTATCCTTTCTGTTTTCCACATCTGCAACCTTGATGCCATATCAGACTCCTATTTCTCTTCTCCTCCCCCATAACCCATCCCTTCATAACTCGGAAACATTTTTCTATTTAACATGATCAGAATCTTCTCTTTTTACACTATCCCAAGTACTTTCACTTCCCTCCTTGGTGGACATTTCTCACTGTGACTACAATAACTCATCTTCAGCAATCCCACTTCTCACTTCAGCTCCTACCAGTGCATACAAAATGTTGCTGTTACCTAATCCATCTGGGAATTCATACGATGCTTCTTATAATTGTATCTGAGTACCTGCTAAAGTCACCTTTCTCTCTGGTTCCTCTGACCTTTTTATGCCATCTCCTTGAACCACTTTACTGGCTTCCTGTATTTTTCCTACATCAAATTTAAGCATCTTGTCCTCTTCTTCAGGGCTTTACATAATCACTATTTTCATTTCCTCTCACCCCATGTCTCCTCCTTATACTTCTTCCAAGACCTCTTATTACTGCTTCCTTCATCTCCTTCTCCCATTTTCAACTTCATGCCTTCATCAATTCTACCCCTACGTCCAGAAAAGTCTCAAACATTTTGTCCATGCAGCACCCGTCTCCCCCAAAATTAAAATCTACTTCCTCCAGGACACCACCCTCCTTATTCTCTTTCCCACAGTATCTCCACCACCTCACTTTCTCGACCTGTTCTACTGTGTCTTGTCTTTGTATAGTTTGTCTTGTTTTCCCCTACCTGGAAGTGCTTTTTGCTCAGACTAGAAACCACTCACTCCCACACACATTTGCTTATTCCCACACTCGAGTGGAGTAAAGCTGTACCATACAGCCATCTATTTTTTTAGTTTGATGCAGTATTTTACAAATTGTTGTGTGGGGATGTTAAGACCCTGAGCATTCCAAGAGAGAAATTTAAGGGCAGCCATAGTTTATAACAGTAAAAGCCTAAAGCATTGTATTTCTGGTTGAGAAAAGTGGGATAGGGGAACGCTGAATGCAGTAAGAATTCCAGTTAAAGACAGAAAAAGAAAAAAAAAAAGTTGAAGCAGGAGCAAAGGAAGCAGAACATTAAAGATCAGAGATGCAGACCTTCCCTAAGGGATGGGAAAATGGAAATAAAATAGAGCTTAGGATACCTTGAATTAAATCAGTGACTGACCTTATCTAACACTTATTTTACATTTTCTGTATTTAGCTCTGATTTTTTGATATATGCTCATTTAAGTCTACAAAGATTTATGCATTGGACTCCCTGAGCATTGAGAGGAGAACGCACCCCAGAGTATGTCATACCCAAACACAGCTAATGGTTGTGTGCAGACACAATATTAGTGGATTTTGAACAGTGACCATCTTTGTCCATGATCCTTCAAGGTATTCCCCAAAGGTGAAGAGAGCTGCCTATGTGGAGCTACTTACAGAGTAGGAGCCTTAAGTAGCAATGTTATTGTGGAGTAGGCCTCCACAGTTCTGGTGGGGATGAGGTCTAGAGTGTAGTAAGGGAAAGGCTGGGGGCTTGCATCCAAGATACAAATGTTTCTTTATAGGCAAAGCTATTTGTCCTCACTGTGCATGCACTTAGAATGCTATGCTGTGCTAAGAAAAATGGATACAAAATTTCCATTACCAAAATGATCCTTTTCAGCAATATATATTGTGGAGTTGTGTGCAAGTGACTTCACAAGTTTGTCCCACAAGCATGATATGGATATTTTATAAATAATTAATTATTTAATTAAAATGGGTTCAGAGGGAACACAGAGAATGGAATATTATTGACAAATATTTGATAACATTACAGACTGCAACATATATTTTCAGATTTCACATACCACAACTGTTTATATGTGGTTGGCATGTCAAGTATTGTAATACTCCCGACAACCCTAGAAATTAAGGTTGGAATTGATGGGCTTTCTGCCTTTGTATTCTTTTCCACTCATGGTGCTGCCTATTAGTTGCTTGTAACAAATATCTGTTCAAGATGTAAGAATCTACAAGTGTCTTAATGTTTAAAAAATTTCCAGAGGTTAGCTTGTTAAACTTTTTAATTGATGTAAATAGATACAGGCTTCAAGCAAAATAGCTCTGCTTATGGACTGCTTAGTCTACCATCATGTTACTATTTATTACTTTGTACTGTTGCAAGAAAACTTTTGCAAACAAGTCAATTCCAATGGAGTTTTCCAGGTAAAATATTTCATATGAAAGGCATTTGCTCAGAAGACAAACAAAAAAGGTTACAAAAAAATAAAAGGAAAGACAGTTATTAAACAGTATTGGTGGCTGGATGGTTTACTGTATTAATTAAGACAATTAACTTTTAATCACTAAGTCACGTGTTCAAATTTGGCCTAGGTTGGTTGTGACCAAAAATTGTTGCCTTCTGATGGCAGCTGTGCAGAACGAGCTGGTGGTCACAACCCACTAGAGAAGGGTCCAAATTACAAAAAACATCTGTTGGTGCCAATTTGTATCCCTGCTGCCAGTCTTAGCAGAGAGGCCAAGGGCATGGTGTCTCATCTACTCTCTTACCCCTAAAGCTGGTCTCTCCAGGTCAGGGTTGAGGCACATTGGTGGGACAACGTAGGGAAGTTTGGACTGCTGCTGCCCATGCTGTAACTGCTCTATAAATAAATAGAGGACTTTAGTCTCCAGGGCTGTCAATTTGGCACCGTCCATGAAAGTCACATTTAAAAAAAAAAAAATCAAACTTCATGTAATAATTTAGTATCTCCAATCAAAATAAAGTGAATGCATTTGTACGAGAGCACCTAAAATCCCACAGCTTCCATTTGCTCTCTGTATTTTGTGTTTTCTACTCTTAATTGTGATAAGAATAAAAGTTATGGACCTCTTTTGGAGTTTCTTGATGACAACGATTGCTGTTCCACCACAACTCCAGGGCTGCCACCAAGCACGCAAGAAGAAGGCCTACTGCTAAAATGCAGAAGACGCCTGCAAAACTGTGAAGCTTCAGTGCCTTCCCGTCTGTCTGTGCATTGGTGTGGCTATTCAGGTCACAACGGCCCATCCGTGGCCACCATTTCTGTTTGAGTACATCCAAGTCTCCAGTGTCTTGTAATTCTAAGATCCTGCAGAAATTTTAAAACATAGGCATTATTTCAGTTGATTTCTGTGTATTGTTTATCCATTTATCAACAACTCTGTAGCTCTGGAATCCTTATATTACAATTGACCTGCAGGAATTATCTTTCTACAGGAATTCAGTGTTATTCAGTGGGATTTTGTTTCTAGGGCAGAGCCTCTCTAGCAGGACTGGTGAACTCTACAGTTGCAGGGCTTTCTCATTTTCTGTCTATAATCAATCAGTGAGATATATTTCCTCCATATCAAATACTCACTGTACATTTTCCTCAAGCGCTGAAGTGGTTGGAAGAGTGTCACTTTCACAAGCATAACTTTCTGTAAGTAACAAGATTGATAAATGCCTCCTAGTCAAATGTAATTTCATCCAAAAAACATCCAGCTGGGAAGGGGTGAAATGACCTACTCTATTATGCCAAACTGCATCCAGCATATTCCAGTACAGAGCATCCGGAAAACTTCACTGATCATCTTTAGAAACAAGTGTGACTTGAAAAACTGCTCTTAACAAGCAAAGCTTTAGCTAGGGCTCCACCTAAAATTATGACCTTAATTTGATTTCTAATGGACTATAGTGGATTTTCCGTGGGTTATTATTCAGGAAAAAATCGCTCATAAAAGACTCAACCTTCCGCGTGTTACCCCCCTCTCCCCCCCCATGTATACTCCATCATAATAATTTCAAATTGTATTGGAAACAAGCATGCAACCATTTGCACAGTACTTAATACAAAACAATTTAAGCAGCAACAGAGTTGCTTATTTCTGCTTTGAGCTAAAGCAAATGCAGCTCATTCAAAAAAGATTTTACTATAATGCTGTTACTTTACGCTTGAACTAGTGTGTTAACAATTACGAATTCGTCATTGTTTCCCATTTGTGAAGTGTCCCCTCTCTCCATGAATGATTCATTTTGGGTCTGGTTTGACAACTGCCTTCACTATTTAATAACAAGCTTTCCTTTTGAGGCAGCTTTGTCTCTGGTTATCATGAAAATCCAGGCTGACTGCAGCTGGTGTTTTACTGCTTCTTACAAAAGACTTCCTTACAAATAATCCACACAGACAGAAAGTCTGCCTTGGCTTCCTGCAGGTAGCTGTGTGCTCAGCCACTTTCTACTAAGGCCGCATGTATCTACACCACGGTGCGCATGTTTGTATTAACACGAGGGTGAGGCACATATTTATACTTTTAAAAGATACTGATAAACTGTTAGCCACAGGGATCACCGAATTGTGACAGACACAGTAGAGTCACCATCTTCTTAAACCCCCACAATCACTCAGCAACTATTATTTACCCATTATATTATGACACATAATAGACAGCATTGCCTCTCTCACTTGGATCAATGCACACCAGTCAAAAGGCTAAATTTTAGCTTTGTCTCAAGCCCCAAGTAAGGGGCAGTGGATTGTTTCACTGCCCCAAAAGCAGCCTGGGAAGTAGACAATGACTCAGAGTTACAATCTCCTACCCAGTTAACCCACTGCTCTGGGGAACATACCGGGCACAGTATGTGCTGCCTGGAGTGTTGGAAGCACAGCCAACGCTCCACTCATTTCCAACTTTTTCGCCTTCCTCTGCAGCATGGGGCATGGGTCGCTTGCTGGTGGATTCCCTGTAGCTTGAGGTCTTCAAATCTCATTTTTGAGGATTTCAACAACTCAGTCATGGGTTCGGGGTTGTTATAAATATGTATGGGTAGGGTTTTGTGGCCTGCCTTGTGCGGGAGGTCAGACTAGATGATCATATTGGTCCCTTCTGACCTATGAGTCTATGAGTCTAACTCCCTCCTACCTACTTCCTGACCACATGAACAGGAGAGGAAGGAGCAGCTCTGTTGAGGTTGCTCCTCACCCCTCTGTCCTATGCTACTATAAAAGGAAGAGAATTCAAACAAGTGATTTCAAAAGATAGGGATTCATTTAATAAACAGATATTGCCAAAGTTAATCAGCAGTGAACACAGGATTCTTTCTTTGTTGTAGGGAGAATCCTATGAAACAAGTCTGGTTTTGTATTACCTTTGGGAGAAGAGGTCCCTGTAGGGGCTGCCATGCTGGAGTGCTATCCCATATCCTTTACTACTGATGCTGTTTCCAATGACGGTCACAGAACACTCATCATCTGTCAGCGCTGCATATTCCACCACTGTTACATCCCACAAAAAAGCGTAGTTGCCTTTCTTCGCCTGTAAATGTACCACAAATAAAACTCAATTATATAGCTGTTCTAGGATTTAAACTGGTCTCATAGTCATGCTGACGTTGCTTGCCCAGTATTGGCTTGCCTAGTACTGGCATTTCATTAGTTTGTAACAACTTTTTAGACCCCTCACATCTTCGGACATTTCTGAAGCCCCCCACAACAGTTCCTCCTCTACTTCATACCCCCTGAGAGGACTCCCATTGTTTCAATGAGCCAGGGTGACACAGTAGCCTGAGTCAAAGACTTCATGTGTGCAACGTAGCCAACTTCAGGCCTCACAATGGTCTTTTACATAATTATAATGATTAATAATGAATTAAAGACATCACCTTAAATGATATTACTTGATATGGTTTTCCTAGGGGGCACTGCTTAATGAGCACATATTCATTCTTTCACTTCCACACATTTACAGACCTGCTCAGACATATTTGCAAACACTGCATGGGACGTTGTAGTAGTCACAGCCACCAAAACGGCAGCTCACCAAAAGAAAACGCCATTTGAAAAGAGTTGCCCTAGTCCTGCCACAAAAGGCAGGACAGAATTTTTAGGGAATAATTTCCTCCCTTAACATGGAAGAGAAGAGTCACCAGATTGCCCCACTAGCTTCATTTGTGACCAATATTGATTTATTTTAGTACACACCTCCACAGCTGTCCTCAAATGTCAGCGTTAATTGGATTCAAACCAGTGCCTGAGTGCAGTGCGCACGATGAATGTAAATCACTTTACTTAACATAAGATGTAAGAAATGTCTCTGGATGGGGATTTTAATAACAAAAAAAAGAAGTCATCACTTTGCTTGGTTAAAGTAATAATTGATTTTCTAATGTATTTAAGTAATATGTTTTTTTAGTCTCTAGTGAACATACAAAGCACAGTGGAACAGATGGGCTGGAGAATCTAATGCAAATAAATGAGTAATCATAGATACAGGCTTCCAAGACTTAATTTTTTTTAAGTTTGGGTGATTTGTGTTTTCTCATCAGGTTTAGAGCGCTGGCAAGGCAGAAAGCTGATGTTCTACACAGGTTTGTTTACAAGACTAGATCCTCAAGCACCCTCAACTAATGGCCTCATTTCTAACCATCAGCGGTTTCCTGTGGATGTTTTCCATCTCCATGTAAGCTCAGCCTAGAAGACAAGACTCTCTCAGTTCTTTTATATCAGCTGTGGCTTGCTGGAGTCTGGGTTAGGAAATTAAACTCATTTTATTTTAGCATGCTTGGAAATAAATGATCACAGCACACTGAACTCCTGGATGGCTGTTCAAACAGGACAATAAACCAAATGTGAGTGAGTGGCCCTCCAGTGAAAGGAACCGAAGCAATCAGAAAGGGAAAAAACAATTCTTGCTATGCTCACCATAAATCAAGTCCCACTAGTCCCCCTCTTCTTGGTCAAAGTAAATAAAAGTCCTGAAAAACCTCTGGCTTCTCAGTTAAACAAAGGCATATTATCTGATTCTTCCTTTGTTTCAGGAAAGAGGGGAAGGAATCCTGAAGTCCCTTTCTTCAGGGTTTAAATAAACCCCACAAATAGTTTTTAGAAGGATTTCCTTGGCAGGCATCTGGCTTCCTTCAGCATGACTTGTGTGATTTTCCAGCCATTCCCTACAACCAGCCAGAACTTCTTTTTTTGCCTCCTCTTATATTTTCCAGGCTAGTTTTCTGGGATGCTGGTGGACTCCCACTACTTCTCATTTGCCCATATAACCCTGCCTCCTAGCTCATTAACCCAGGCCAAAAAGCTAGCCCCAAACAAATATATCCCATCACACCGAACAACTACAATAAGGCAGCAAAACAACAAATACATATTTTCACTAGGCTAAAATAATTAATTCAAGTAGCATTCTTTGAAAGGCTAAAATGACTGTTGTTGTATTAGTACAAAGCTTTTGTATAGTCCAAAATGCAGCATAGACTATTCAGATAGGAAGGACACGAACGCTATATGAGTCTGTTGCCACTATCATGAAATCAGCCAGAGAATAACAACTTCTTATAAAAAAAAACCTCCAGTTCCTAAAACGGCTTCCTGTGATATGACATTACACCAAAGCAAAACCTCAGAATACTAGTATGGCCAACATCTCATGCAATTTTGCCTACATTCCAATTAGGTAGCGAGAGCATTTGATGTGAATGGGGAAGGAATCAAGGACAAACATTTATCCCATGATATCTAAGGAAACCATCATAATCTACTAACGAAAAGACAAACAACAAACACAATAATGCAAGATAGGCCTTGCCCAAAGCAGCCATGACATAAAATCAACTGGCAACACATATAAATGGAACACGAAAATGTCTTTCTGCAAACATGTACAGCCATTGATGTGTGTACTGAATGATCCTCTTCCCCCAGCCAATTGGAGTTAGTGACAAACCTGTCCATATCAATCTCTGCTCTACCTGTGAATGTGCTTCTGTCTGTCTTGACTGTTCAACATTCATGTTAACAGGAGTGTCCATTGCAGGACCTTTCTTCCATAACTATGACAGTTCTGACAGGACTGCCCAGCCTCTGGGCAACATGCATCTTTTATAATCACTTCCACTGGTGTATAGGATGCCTATTTATGTATTTCTAAGCCCAAGCTCCATAATATATAATGCACCTGTTTTGCCACATATAAAAATGCAGTTCTACCGCATATATGTGTAATTACACATGGGGCCAGAAGGTATCATTTGGAATCCCCGATAAAGAATTTAGTCAATGGGTGTAGTGCAATAAGGCAAAAACAGGCTTAGTGCAAATAGGGAGATGGACCTCATAAGAGACATTAGTTTTCTTCTGGTTTTCACATCTGTATATGTTTGTTGTTTCAGAGCTGTTCTGCGGACAGCTTTCTTGAGCTTCCAGTCTTCAGAAGGGGAACTGAGCCAATATCTACAGCATACCTCTTATTTGTCCCAGGGCCGCAAGGGGAAACATTAACTTCCTCAGGCATTCCATTTCCATTACAAGGCAACGCCTGGAGAAGAATCATGCTGCTATGGCCTCTACTACGCAAGCTGCCCTGGGGAACCCTGTCGAATTTATCTATTTTGCCCAGAAAAGCTTCTCACTCTGAGTTACAGTTGGTGAGAAGCCTTTTGACAAGGTCAGTCTCTCTCTCTGTGTGTCATTTATGATATTGCTATCCTGAGTTGTGCTGTGAGACTATGAAACAGTAAATAAAGTCCACAGGGCCTTTGTGTATCAATTATGTATTTTTTGTGACACAACCAATTCTGCCCAGTGCCATCAAAATTGTACAGCATTATTTTTCTGATAGCCTCAGGATTTTAGCCTAAACAGACGTCTGAGTTTTAAACCTTTAATTATGCACACTTCTCAACCTCCAGAAATTCTGGAGGAAGTAAGATTGCTTTCTTTCTCTGATTGCCAAAAAGAGAGGCCTCCAAGATCTCTTTTTCTTTTCTGCATATTCTTCTACTTTCATATTTGCTTCTTTAAAGAAGGTGATTCCTTCCTCTTAGTATTTATATTACATAAAAAGCTTCCTGTGATCAAATATTTGGCTGCAGTCTAAATTGAGCACACTTCAAATCCATGTTAACATCCAATGTGACAGGTAGGCAGTATCATTTGTGCAATTTAAAGAAGGTCTATCGCACTGGGAAAACTTAAATATATATGCAATATAGTTACCTATATATGCATACTTGTCATTAGCAGTGTGTGAAACGCGGTAGAGAAAATAGGAATGGACAGAAACCTTCACCCCAAACTCTAACTGAACACTTTGAAAAAGTCCTGTTAACTTTTGTTTTCATTACATTTTGAACTTCTCAACATTACCTGATTCAAGTGAATATAAGAAATGGAGGGGTCAAGGTGCCCCAATTAAGGTATCTGGGACCCAAAATGAAATCTGGAGGTGCCAGGATCAGCTGTCAGTAGAAAGATGTGTGTGTGTATGAACTGTGGAAGGAAGGGGGCAGACACCAGGCAAGAAAGGGGCTAGGGTTGTTTGGAGGAGCAGGAAATTACGAGTGGAGTAGGAAATACCCTAAAATGTAAGTATTGAGCATTGTGATTTGAATTTGACCCAGTCACATATATTATGACCCTGATTAGAGTCCAGAATGCATGTAGATTGTACATCAAAACTAGCAGGCGATAAAATAATAGCTTGGTTAAGCTATGGTGGTGGTGGTGTTTATTTTTCCAGGCCATAAAACAGTCTTTCAAATGGAGATCCAGCTCAGCAGATGCTAAGAAAATGGGACAATTGCCCTGGCTGACAGATAGGGTGCAGACTAACAGGGTTAAGAGGAAATTGGAAGGGAAAAAAAGCCAAAGTTATATAAAACAAATTTCTTCTTTACATTCATCAAAAGTGAGAAGCCCATGGGAGAGTCAGTGCATTTAAGACTCCCAAGGTATAAAAAAGAAAACCAAAGGGGAGAAGGAGAGTGCAGACAAGGACAAAGTGATTGCTTTACATTATTCCTCACTACAGAAGAAGACTGGAAAAATACCTGTCACAGGGCCTGGGTTTATTGGTAGTGAGATGAGGCTCTTTGAAAGAAGAGATTGAAACAAGAAATGATGAAACAACTTGAAAACAATTGAATTTCAAATAAATCACCAGGTGTGGCTGGAATTCATCAGGAACTTCTGATGAAACAGACACATGAAGTATCTTGAATTACAAACAAAATACTACATTCATCATTACAAAGACATATCACTTCTTAATGTAGCTAATGTACTGGCAGATAGAAAGGTCACCAACATTTTAGTCCTCTTTATATTGTACCAAGGAAATGTAAAGGAGTTTGCTTTATTCTGGTACCAAGGAAAAAAATCTGAAAATCCATACTGATGGAACTATAAAACACCAAGGCTGGTGTCAGAGAATGGCAAAAAAACCATGTCTTTCATAAGCAAACAACAAACCTCTTTAAGCTGTTGTAACTGTTTGAAAGAGTTAACAAAATAATGGATAAGGAGCCAATGAATATTTAGGCTTTCAAAAGGCATTTGCAAGAGACTATTAAGGCAACTTTGTAATATCTGGGGGATCAGAGGTAAAGCCCTACGATGGATTATAAAATCTTTCAGAGACAGGAAGCAAAGAATAGGAATAAATTATTACTGTTAGACCCTTTATATGCTAAATATCAAAGTGCCCCAGAGATCAGTGTGAGGACAGGTATTGCTTTACCTGAAGGTACGATTTGTGAAGTGTCAACATTATTGATGACAGGGAACGTAGGCTGGTCAAGAGAACGGGAGGGCTGTGAGGAATTCCAGAGGACCTAAGAAAATGTGTTCGGTAACTGGACGGCACAATGGTATATACGAACAAAGGTGATGTATATTGGAAAAAATAATTTAAACTATTCCTATGCACTGAACTTTTAAGTGAAGTGTTGTAATATTTCAAGAAAAACACTGATGTTTTTAAAAGCCTGGCTCAATACTGAGTGATGATTTAAAAAATGAACATGATATTAGTAGGCAGTAAAAAGGGGAGCAAGAACTATATAGAAAAATATTATATTGCTATACAAATTAATTATACATTCTTGACTCAGACACTATATTTGGTTTAGGTCACCTCATCTCTAATGAAACATAGAAGAAATAGACAAGGTTCAAAGATTAGCAATGAGAATTATTAGAATCAGGAAAAGGGAGGGTTCCAACAAGAGAGAAATTTATAAAGATTATTGCTATTTAGTTTGGAAAAGAGCAAGAAGGCTTATTATGTGGATGGTATAGAGGGAACTCATTAGGTCTTCCTATTTATCCTGCCCCTAGAATGAACAGATGCTCAAAATTAAAAAAGGCACAACATAAAATGTCTAAAAATAAATATTTTGTATACAACATATAATTAACCTGTGGAACTCATTGCCACAGGATATCATGCAGGCAAATAGCTAACTAAGCTTCACAAACAGATTAAGAATGTATATTATAAAGAATAGCATTTTCAGTTACATTGCCTAGGATAAAATTACAGGAGCTACCACACCTCATGCTTCTTAGTGTACACTGATCAAACAATCACTGGAGTCAGAAGGAAATTTCCCCCATAGAACAATATAGCTGAATTAGTTTTATTATGGGGAATTTGTACCAGTATTGCCATTTTCAATGACATAATATTGTATTATATGGATCATTGATTTATTCTGGCAGAGTAATTCCTCCTTTGTTACCATGAGAGACTTTGCAACCTGTAAGACCTAATTTACAGTCCAAATCAACTTTTCTCAAACATCTCTGGAGTTAAACAAAACCTCACTTGACTTTCTGAGTGCAAATTTGAAATACGTTTGTGTCATTGAGTGTTTTGCAGTGCATCGATATCTTTTGTGTGGTTGTCAACAACGTTTTTAAAAGCTGTGCCTTGAGACAATGCTAGATGGTCACTATGGATGTACAGACCATATCTTATATGAAAAGATGTATTTTCTATGGCAACAGAAATGCATGAAAGCTTTTAGAGCCCTCCCCCACTTTATCTTTTTGTTTTGAGCTGCTTAAAGAGTTCAATTTGCAGAAGCAGATAGGAACTTCTCAGCCAGATTAAGAGAGGCGAATGGAATAGAGCAAAATCGACGTCTTGCACTTATCAGTTAAAAAAAACAACCCAGACTCTCTCCCATTGCTTCTCACTGCAGTTGGCATTGCTTCTGTTAGACCTGCACTGAGAACTAACATTCATTTTATAATCCAATATAACTGGGAAACAGAGAGCTCACAGAAATTTGGATTTCAGGGGGAAGTCGTATTTTTTTCATTGTGCTGACAAAGTCTTTGATCTGAAAGATGCACTAGAATATTTGTATTCTGTGCTAGGGAAAGATTTAGATTTTACAATTCAAGAAATTAGAGTTTTAAGGCTGCATTTACATGTCACTTTTGTGTTCTAGGAAATTAATACTGATTTAAAGTCCAGTTTCATATTCTAACACAAAAATAGTATAATTTCTAGATGTGATATTTGAAACACACTTGTCTGTTTGTTCAAGGAGGTCAATGAGCTGTGAAGAGAGACATTTAAACTATAAACACCTTATTATATTTGACAATTTTATTAAATATTAACTCTGAATTAGTAAATGTTTAATCAAATGGCAGCAGAGGTCAGCTCTGGGACTGCAGAGAAACTGGATTATAGTCAATGTTATTTGATGGAGCCGATCAAGTTTTATATATATCACACCAGAACATTAAAATCAGACTTAATTTGACACAGTTATTATCGTATAAATTTGAGCCACTTGCCAGCTCTACACTGAATCCCAAAGTTACTCTAATTGGTATTCTTAACAGCTTGCCAATCTAAAGCTAAAACCTGAGGCTTAGTAATCTAGCTATAATAAATGGAAGCCTGTAATAGGTTTATAAAATACGGGTATTTACAGTCTTACTGTTGTTGAATATCTTATGACATAATGCCAGTGATATAAGAAAAATACATTTAAATACATCCTGCATTTTTCTAAAGTCAATGGTTTTAATTTTTTTAAATGTCAGTGCATGTGGCAGAATGCGTATCTGTGTTTTGTGTACTTAGTTTTACTATTTTTTCACACTGAGAATGCCTCAGGAAATAGATGTCTCATTTTCATATGGATCTTAAGCAGTTAGAAAATCATACACCAGCACACTTTGTTACACCCATATAATGAGGGACATTACATATAAAAGAGGGAGAAGTAGTGGCTGGGTCAAGGATAGGGGACTTGGCAAAGTCAACCTAATTTTTAACAGTGGTTAAAGGCTGAGGCAAAACCCAATTAAACTCTGAGGAAGACAAAAAATAGATGAAGTTTGAAGCAATAGGACTCAACCCAGAGAAACCATTACTAGTACAATAATATTCCTATGAGAGACAGAAAGAGAGTACAAGACTGATCCAAAGGCCATAGTAGTCAGTGAGAGTCTTCCCATTGACTTCAGTGGGCTTTGGTTCAGGCCTGGACAAGTTATTCTTCACCCTCATGTTATCTTAGGCACACGTCGGACACTCACTCAGTCTTTCAGGCAGAGCAAGGATCAATAGCTTCCAACTGCATCCTGCTCAATATCATTTGTAGCAGAGCTGAGAGAATCATTTTCAAAGAATATGTTATCTGACAGACGTAGCCTCACTTTATTCTCCTAGGAGCTCTCTGCGATCTCAACACCATTTCCTAAAACTGATTCATCATCTGAAAGGATCTGATTTTTTTTCAACTCTCTGGACTAAATAGTCCTGAACAGCTCTCAATGGGCATGCAATAGTCACTATCTGAGCTGGGTTGGTTAGCTGCAAGGAGTTGAACAAGTCACATGATATTCTTTTTCTTCTGTTATTGGACAGTGTGCAAGTACTTCCAACAAAAGCATTAGTGTTTGTGAGTCTAGAATTTGGTTTGTACAAATTCTTGTACATGCAAACTTGAGATCTACTTTTATACCAAAAAATAGATTGTACTTATATTTGTAGAAAGTAAAAAAAAATGTTGCAAGCAAAGTTAAGACTCCAATATATGTGTATATATTTATGTGCAATATACACATAAATTCTACTCCTATAAGCACTTTAAACGGTTACCCAAACGGTTTCATATGTTAAAAAGTGAAAGTGGTGTCTCGTTCGCTATTTGACAGTAGCAATTTCAGAGTGACAGCTTTAATAATAAAGGATCATCAACATATCTGGAGGTAGAGTATAGAGATAATTTGGGAACAGTGTGTTGGCTGAACCAGTGGAAAGAGAAACCTCTGCAAGATGGATGCAGCTGTTCTAACACAACTGCAATTGCTGGAGTTCTGAGAGTGGAATTACACTTATGATATTTTAACTAGGCTGCTTCTTTTGCCATCAAAATCTGTTCAAGAGTGTAAATACTTGTTAATAAATTAGATTAGGAATAAAGCATTTCTGGTTGAGCATCCACACTTATTTTTCCCCTAATGAAGGAATATCCCTTGCCTGGAGTCCATTCTTTCCCATCAACTCAACTTCTGACATTTTTTAAATCTGCAGATTTTAACTGTTCTCTTTGAGCTTCTAGAAAAACAAACATAAAGCATTGGAAAAGTAAAATAATATAGAAAAGTCTGCTTTTTAGTCGCACCTTTTCAAAAGCATAAAGAACTTATAACACAGCTGTGCACCCAGAGATTCTGGTTTTCAGTTTACACCAAAAGCAACTGATCAATGATTCCAGTTTACAATATTTTATTTAAAAAAAATAAAAGGAGACTGATAAAGAAAGAGACTATGCTACTCCACTAAAGAAAGTTTTGACTTCCTGTGAATCCTGTCTGCTGTAATGGACTTCTAATTCGCACGTCATTCACTTTCTGGCCATGCAGAGCTGCAGCATAGGAATCACCACAAGAAGTGTGTGTCTGTATGCTTGTATGTATGTAAATTCCAAGCAACTGAATGGCTGAAAGCTGAGAATCTGATTCCTGTGTCAGTGTCCTGCGTCAAAGTCCATCACTGCCACGTACTAATGAGACAACAGATTTCAATTATGAAGTCACAATTAAAATAAACTCTTACAGAGTGATTGGTTCTAGGACCCTGAACAAAGAGGGAAGGCTCTTTTGCTGAGCCACCCTACATCAGCTGCTTGAATCCTGCATGAGAGTTAATTTCACTTAAAATAAGTGTGTGTGAGAGAGTGAGAGAAAATAGGTGAGAGAACATGGTAGTGAGCAGATTAAAGTGGCATTGAATAACTGCATGGATGGGTTAATATGAGAGTGAGTAGGTGAATTTTTGAATAACTGGAGAAGCACTACGTAAACAAAGATGACCAAAAACCTTATTCAGACTTCTTCCCTAGTGAGTGGGCATAATTTTGCTGAAGTGACTAGGACTCAATTTAATCCACGGCCTCAGCAATAATCATGGGGTAAAGGACAAGTTGCAGCACCCGAGGGAAAATATAAGACCACCAAAGGTAACTTTTTCAGAAGTGACTCATGTATCTAGGAACCTAAGTCTCATTAAAAGTCAAAGGGACAAAGGTCATAACCATGAGCCTAATGTACGTATGAAAATGTTGCCCTCAGGTCTTAAAAAGAGCAATGGGAAAGGTACAAAAGAGTTAGAAGTTGTAGTGAGCTGGAACAATAGTCTTTCTGAATCAGAGATCTGAGTTTCATATGAGAACCAGTTGAAATGATTTTGTCGGGAAAAAGTGTAGTCTTTAGTAGAAGCATAATGCAACTGAAGCAGTTCTGTCCCCAAACCAATTTGCAACTTTTACTTAAAAGAAACTTAGGACTGGAATAGTTTAAATTTATTCCTGCCTTTACCACATGACAATTACTTCCATTCATTAACTTCATGCACAGACACAATGCAAAATTTAAAGTAAAATTCCGTTATTAATCCATTCTTCTTACCTTCCGGATGCCCTCAGAAGGGTTCGATACACAGTTATCTGCCCCATTATTCTTACTGATTGTCCTCCACAGTTCAGCAAATGTGTTATCCTGCTCCAAAGGGTTTGTCCCTTTTGCTTTGAAGTATTCATATACCGCCGAATCCCTGACAGTACCGTAAGACATATCCATTTGTTTGGACAGATCTTGAAATGTTCTGAAATTCAAGAGATGTTGAAATATTAGTGTTATCTGGTATAATAGAGAGATCTTATTAGTTAAATGATCTCTTTCTATGGCTGTCTTTAGAGAGAAACAAAACACCCACCATCAGTCAGTCTCATTTGCATGTCTCCTTTTTATCATAAAAGAAACCCAAATTGTAATTCAGCTGCACTGAAATCCTATGTGGTTTAATTTTACCTGACTTCTTTTAGTGAAGAGGCTTATTTGGAAAAGATAACAGTCATTCTGATGCCCATCCGCATATTGAAATCATGTTGCTATGCTTGTACAAGAGCACAGAGCAAGAAAGATTTATTGAAGCACGAATAAAACAAAGTTTAAAGATACAGGGCCAAAATCAGCTCTCATTTAAAGCTGCATAAATATGGAGTACCTGCACTGAAATTAGTGGAGTTCCTCTGGATTTACACCAGTGCAAAATTGGGCCGTAAATCAGTACCCTAACTTTACATGTATATAGAGCATTACATTCCAAGTCTCTTCCCTGCACCACTCTCCCCACCAACCCCCCCCCAAAATTGGCAATTTTCACATACACACACACTGGGCCTAATTATTATTTACTCAAAAGTTTCTTTATATCACTCTGGCAGTGTAAAGGGGCCTTAAAGGGTATGTCTACACCGCAGGTGGGAGTGTCAGATATAGGCTGTCTCCACTTGAGCAAGCTTGCTAAAAATAGCGATATGAACATTGTTGCACGGGTTAGCTCCCCAAGTACTAGTCTGCCCAACCCCTGGGTCTGAGCTTAGGTGGCTAGCCCATGCCACAGCCTGTGCTGCCACACCCATGTTCTAATTTTTAGCACACCAGCTCAAACAGTGCTAGCATTCATCTCTCTACCCTGGCTGGGAGGCACGCTCCCAGATGCAATATAGATATGCCTTCTTAACCCACACTGGGTATGTTCATACCCAAACTGAGTTCAGAGTGTAAGTGTCAATCATTGTCCAGTCACGCAGAATATAATTGACACCCCTTTTAAGGCCCTCTGCACTGCCAGAGTGGTGTAAAGCAACATTCACATCATGAGAATTAGGCCCACTCTATGTGAAACAGCCACACTGCCCACTCAATGTACATTAGAGCAGGGACCAGTCTACCTGTGATTTATAAGCACTTATCAAAGGGTTCAGGGTATAATCCAGACCAGTAAAGGGTTGGGTCACCACTTGCCTGGCAGCCCACAGTGCCTTATAGTGGTTTCCTGCTGGAGGTCTCAGACTGAGATGCTCACAGCCCACCTACGAGCATAACGGTCACACCCTGAGTGTCTTTGTGCTAGACAGCCCTGGATCAACAACCCTGACTCCAGCAGCCTGTCTACAGTCTCACTCTGGCTTCCACCAGCCTTGGCTATAACCAGTAAAGCGATCCCAACACGATCCTAGTGCAGCATTTTCCCACAACCACGTGACCAGCAATGTTCAGCCCTTTCCTGGATAACCCAGAGAAAAAAGGTTTGTTTGTTCCTTTAAAGAAACCAAAGCTCCTCACAGGTTATTAACTTAACTGGGATAGATACACTCTTCCCTTCAAACAGAGCATTGAGTGGCTTTATATTCCAAAAATAAAACAAATTTCTCAACAATATGACAGAGCTTGAGTGATGCCAAGTAAAAGAAACAGAAGTGGAGATGCTTTCAAGTAAATAAACACACATTTAAAAGTCTAATTCTTAATTTATCAAGGTACAGGCTTTGCTCAAGACGGTTTCTTTCACCAATTTACCTTCTTCCCAGCCATGCCTGACTTTCTCTGTGTCAGAATCAGAGAATAACCTTAGTGTCCATAGTAAAGGCTATAGGCAGAGTGATGGGATCCATCATGCCCACATCTGGTTATCTGTTAGCCCCTGATCAGGCACACCCTTATGTTCTTCCTCCTGGGTCCAATGGGTGTGATTTGCCTCTCCTCTTCGGTCTCAGGTACCTGCATTTTTCCTGGTCAGTAAGAACTCTACTGTCTCTTTCACACCTGGCCTTCAGCTCTGTCCATCTCTCCCTCACTAGCAGCCTTGTCCACTGAAACCTCCACAGCTCTGGACCTCTCACTATGGCTGATGCGTCTACTGGATCATCTGGTCTCCTACATGCCCTAGGTGGAAAAGGGACTCCTCTTCTTGCCCCATGGGCTGGAACAGGTGCCTCGCTCTGCCTTGTGACATAGATCATAGAATAATAGAATATTAGAGTTGGAAGGGACCTCAGGAGGTCATCTAGTCCAAACCCCTGCTCAAAGCAGGACTATCCTCAGCTAAATCATCCCGGCAAGGGTTTTGTCAAGCCGCAGCTTAAAAACCTCTAAAGATGGAGATGCCACCACCTCTCTAGGTAACCCATTCCAATGCTTCACCACCCTCCTAGTGAAAAACTTTGTCTTAATGTCCAACCTAGACCTCCCCCACTGCAACTTGAGACTGTTGCTCCTTGTTCTGTCATCTGCCACCACTGAAAACAGCCTTGCTTCATCCTCCCTTGAACCCCCTTTCAGGTAGTTAAAGGCTGCTATCAAATCTCCCCTCATTCTTCTCTTCTGCAGACTAAACAGGCCTAGTTCTTTCAGCCTCTCCTCATAAGTCTTGTGCTCCAGCCCCCTCATGATTTTTGTTGCCCTCCGCTGGACTCTCTCCAACTTGTCCACATCCTTTTTGTAGTGGGGGGCTCAAAACTGGACACAATACTCCAAATGCCGCCTCACCAATGCCGAATAGAGGGGAATAATCACTTCCCGCGATCTGCTGGCACTGCTCTTACTAATGCAGCCCAATATGCCATTAGCCTTCTTGGCAACCAGGGCACATTGCTGACTCATATCCAGCTTCTTATCCACTGTAACGCCCATATCCTTTTCTGCAGAACTGCTGCCTGACTCGTCAGTCCCCAGTCTGTAGCTGCGCATGAGATTCTTCCGTCCTAAGTGCAGGACTCTGCACTTGTCCTTGTTGAACCTCATCAGATTTCTTTTGGCCCAATCCTCCAATTTGTTTAGGTCCTTCTGTATGCTATCCCTCCCTTCTAGGGTATCTACCACTCCCCCTAGCTTAGTGTCATCTGCAAACTTGCTGAAGGTGCAATCTACTCCCTCTTCCAGATCATTAATGAAGATGTTGAACAAAACCGGCCACAGGACCGACCCCTAGGGCACTCCACTTGTGACCAGCTGCCAGCTAGGCATGGAGCCATTGATCACTACTCATTGAGCCCTTTGCTCTAGCCAGTTCTCTATACATTTTATAGTCCATTCATCAAACCCATACTTTTTTAACTTGCTGATAAGAATACTGTGGGAGACCGTATCAAAAGCTTTGCTAAAGTCAAGGTATATCACGTCCACCACTTTCTTCTCATCCACAGAACCAGTCACCTCTTCATAGAAAGCAATCAGGTTGGTCAGGCATGACTTGCCCTTGGTGAATCCATGTTGACTGCTCCTGATCATGTTCCTCTCTTTTAAGTGCCTTAAAATGGATTCCTTGAGGACCTGCGCCATGATTTTTCCAGGGATTGAGGTGAGGCTGACTGGCCTATAGTTCCCTGGATACTCTTTCTTCCCTTTCTTGAAGATGGGCACTATATTTGCCTTTTTCCAGTCATCAGGGACCTCCCCTGTTGCCACGAGCTTTCAAAGATAATAGCCAATAGCTCTGAAATCACATCAGCTAACTCCCTCAGCACCCTCGGGTGCATTGTATCTGGCCCCATGGACTTGTGTACATCCAATCTTTCTAAATAGTCCAGGACCTGTTTCTTCAGCACTGCAGGATGTTCACCTCCTCCCCATTCTGTGCTGCCCAGTGCAGTAGTCTGGGAGCTGACCTTGTCTGTGAAGACAGAGGCAAAAAAGGCTTTGAGTACCTCAGCTTTCTCCACATCCTCTGTCACTAGGTTGCCTCCCCCATTCTGTAAGGGGCCCACACTTTCCTTAATATTCCTCTTGTTGCTAACATACCTGTAGAAACCCTTCTTGCTCCCCTTCACGTCCCTTGCTAGCTGCAACTCCAATTGCTCTTTGGCCTTCCTGATTTCATTCCTGCATGTTCGAGCAGTATTTTTATAATCCTCCCTTGTCATATGACCAAGCTTCCACTTCTTGTAAGCTTCTTTTTTGTGTTTAATCTCACCAATGACTTCTTTGTTAAGCCATGCTGGTCGCCTACCACACTTGCTATTCTTTCTGCACATCAGGATGTTTTGTTCCTGTGCCCTCAATAAGGCGTCTTTAAAATACAGCCAGCCCTCTTGGATTCATTTCCCCCTCATATTAGCCTCCCAGGGGATCCTGCCCATCAGCTCCCTCAGGGAGTCAAAGTCTGCTTTTTTGAAGTCCATGGTCCATATCCTGCTGTTCTCCTTTCTTCCTTTTGTCAGGATCCTGAACTCAACCATCTCATGGTCACTGCTGCCTTGGTTGTCACCCACTTCTACTTCCCCTACCAAATCTTTCCTCTTTGAGAGCAGCAGGTCAAGAGCAGCACAGCCCCTAGTTGGTTGCTCCAGCACTTGCACCAGTTATCCGCAACACAGTCCAAAAACTTCCTGAATTGTTTGTGCTCTGCTGTATTGCTCTTCCAGCAGATATCAGGGTGATTGAAGTCCCCCACGAGAATCAGGTCCTGTGAACTAGAAATTTTCCCTAGTTGACTGAAGAAAGCCTACTCACCCTCCTGGTCTGGCGGTCTATAACAGACACCCACCACAACATCACCCTTATTGCTCTTGCTTCTAAGCTTAACCCAGAGACTCTCAACTGGCGTATCTCCAGTTTCACACTGGAGCTCAGAGCAATCATAGTGCTCACTTATATACAGTGCAACTCCTCCACCCTTTTGCCCCTGCTTGTCCTTCCTGAATAGCTTATACCCATCCATGACAGTGTTTCAGTCATGTGAGTTATTCCACCAAGTCTCAGTTATTCCAGTCATGTCATAGTTCCTTGACTGTGCCAGGACTTCCAATTCCTCCTGCTGGTTTCCCAGGCTTCTTGCGTTTGTGTATAGGCACTTGAGATAACTAGCCGATCGCCCTACTTTCTCAGTAGGAATCAGGAGGCCTCCCCTGTTGCACCCTCCTCCTTCTGCTCCTTATGGTATCCCACTTCCCCACTTATCTTCGGGCTTAGGTCTCCATCCCCACTGAACCTAGTTTAAAGCCCTCCTCACTAGGTTAGCCAGACATAGGAGTACATCATGACCACTGGCTCTGATTAGCTGCTGACAGACCTCATTATGCACCCAGATTTTCTAACTGCTGCTTGGTGAGCTCAGCAGCTGCTTCTCTGCTCCTCTGGCCTTTTCAGTTTCTCGCTCATCTTTACTTTCCTTTGTTCTATTTCCAAAGCAAACAGAAAACAATTGAACTGTAACCTTTCTTTGACTGTTCCCACCCTTTCACTTGAGAATAACAAGCATATTTCACCGGTGCTTAAATCAGAAACTTTTGTTAATTTAACAAGCTGTGTATAAATCCTGTTTCAACTACACCAATTTCATGAGGCACAGGGGTGCAACCCAGACCAGCGAGGGATTGTATCACCACCTGCCCTGCAACCCTGGTGCTTTAAAAATCTTTGCTGCTGGAGTTCCTAGCCTGGGATGATCACAGTCAGCCTACAAGCACACGGGTCTCACCCCAAGTATCTGTGTGCTACACAGCTCTGGTTCAGCAGCTCTGACCCCAGCTGCCCATCTACAGCCTCACTCTGGCTGCCATCAACCTCTGTTGCAACCAGCAAGGTGACTCCAACACACTCCCTGTCCCAAATTTCCCCAGAAGTGCCCTGAATTGTCCAGCTTCACTTGGACAGAGAAATAATAGGATTCATTGCTCCTTTAAAGAGAACAAAGCACATCACAGTTTATTAACTTAACTGAGTAAGTACAACCTTCCCTTCAAACACAGCGTTAATTGGTTTATAGTAAAAAAATAAAACAAATTTATTAACACCTAGGACATAGGCTGAGTGATACCAAGTAAAATAAACAGAAGTAGATATGGTTACAAACAAATACAAGTGAAAACACACATCTGAAAGTCTAAACCTTAACCTAGAAAAGTACAGGTTTGTTCAAAATGGTTTCTCTCATCAGTCATTCTTCTTCCCAGCCATGGCTTGCTTTCCCTCAGTCGGGGTCTCCCAGCCAGTACAAGATGCTGGCTTTCCTTTTCTTCTTAAGTGAAAGATCTTTGTCTAAGCAGCGTTCTCATCTACATTCAACTTCCAGAGACTTCAACTCCTCCTTGTTTGAAGCATCCATCTTTCTCAGCTTGCAAGAGCTTTAAACGTTTGTGTCTGTCTAGTGATGGATGCCAAAAATGGCTTCAGTTTTGCTTATATCTTCCAAAGTTCATTGACCTTGTTTCAAGAGGCACAATGACCTTATGCTGTTCTTCCCTTCCTGTGGGCTTCCCATTCATCTGAAAATGGGGCTTCCATTATTTTTGGTCACACCTTGCTTAACTTCTTTGGAGACAGGTAGATAGTTGCCTTCCCTCCTGTCAGTGGGAAAAGCCTGTTTCACCCTTTGTTTGATCACAGACTGGAAAGCATAATATCAGTGAGTATTCATAATTCCTCATACAGTGTTAATACACACATTTCACAATGCTATTAATTACCAGTCTGGTATATGTTTTCAGAATAGACCTCACACAATACACTTTTACAATATAGTAATATTGTATACAATTGAGTCAAGTGCCTATCTCTTGAGATTCATCGCCCTGTCTTTATAGACCAATAAACCTTTGTAATGCATTATTTGAAAAGTAAAATCCAGACTAAGCGTCTCTCTTCTGCTGGGTTTGGATACTATGCTGACCCCTCTTCCACTTATTAGCTATGTTTACCTATTATGAAATGGACCTTCACTGTCTCTGTATGAGCACCAGGCTAGTGAGAGAAGCAAATACACTTTCCATTGTCTAGGGAAGATCTGTTTACCAATTCCCTACAATATCCCACGTTAAAATACTTTTACTCAACATCCTAGCATATATTCAGAACTCTTACTATATGCATCACAAGAATATTAATGATCACTGAGTTACTGGTTTCCAATGGCATATTACATGACACGTGTCAATTAGAGATTATAACCTTAGTGAATTGGGGTAACTGCATTGGTCAGGCCAGCTGAAACTCATAACCTGATACCAATGAGTCCCTGGCCCTCCAGCATTCCAAAGCTCTTAGGGTCACACGTCCCCACTAACAAAACCGCAGGAGGGTTAGCCTCTGGCTGACCCAGCAGCAGCAGATCAGATCCCGCTTTCTTGGACGAAGCATCTGCCACCATATTTTCATTTCCCTTTATATAGACGGAGAAAACTTGTGCATCACCTTTGTCTGTTTAGAGTCTCCAGATCATAATATCAGAGAGAATCCATAACTCTACCTACACAGTTGTTAAAAGCATTTCACACAGTGCCCATAATGACCTGTGTGGTGTTATATTTCAAATTTTGTGTTACGTGACACATTTTGCAGTAAATATGAAGGCCCCAATGTGTGAGGTATAGTGAATACGTCAGCCTCACAACAGTCGGAATTGTTAATACAAACTAGTGAACCACAGATGAGCCTCTCTTTCACAGCCCTATTTATACTTTTTATGGAAATTTATAACACCACATAACAAGGCACACATCTGTTGCTCTGGGTGCCCTTGAAATAATTAAAAACAACAGTAACATGAAAACAGAAAACAAACCTCCGGCAAAAGCATCCCCTCAACACAACACAACAACAAGTGGGACTTTTCCCATCAACTATCCTTACCAACCCCCCCTCAACCAATCACTCCCACCGCCTCCAATTCTTTAAACCATAAGGACAAAAAGATGGGCCTTGAAGTGTGTGCCTTAAAGATCAATAATTCCATGCTATTTCAGACTAACGGTTGAAGCTTGATCCATTACTGAGGTCCCCTGAAAGGAAATGCTCTACTGCCACTTTCCTTTCTGTTATATTGAGGGGGATCCACTATTCATACTGAGCATGCTTTATAGTTCAAATAGTACTTAAATCAAAACAATACTAACAATGATAAATTCATACACACCCCAATGCTATATTGTAGAGCCAAACATGTAGGAAGTATGTTGTGCAAGGACGCTACCTGAAGAGCTGTCTCCTTCAGCATCCACATATAGCACAGGTGTACAATCGTGCTCATTTTAACAGGTTATAGATTAAAGAAAGCATACAATAATAAATTCACTGAAGAGATCTTTCTAATTATTGTTCATTAATTATATCTAATTGCAGCAAGATGTTCTTTTGCTTCAAGAGACCTAAGAGTTGTTACTCTGTCCTAATTTTCTTTTAATCGAAGTGGGGGGAGATGATCTTTTCCCCACTTTTTATTTTTCTCATAGCAATATAAAAATAAAGAAATCGTTGATGAATGGGGAGCATCAGAATTAATTACACAGTTGAGCCTAATATGGAACCACTCTAAAACACTGCAGTGCCAGCCACTACAAAATTAATATAGAACTGTCACAAAGTGCCAATCCACTGCTTTCATCCAGCATATTTGAAATGGTAATTTCCTCCTCTCTATTAGTATTTATTCAGTGTATTTCTAGTGGTCAGACAAGCAGGACACATCTTCATAGGACATGAGAGCATCTCCACTAGTTGAATTTTAGATACCAATTTGTTTTTTTAATATTATTCACTCATCACTTCAGATCTGCAACTCCTTTTATGAAGAGCACCTTCATATTAGCAGCCCCACTCTATGGGCCAGATGACTTCAACAGAGCTATGCTGTTTCCAACAGTTTACGATGTGAACCAGCAGTTCTGTCTAGGTTCTTATAGCTCTATCAGCAGCAGTGTTTAAACACTTATCACTTCCACTTTCAGGTTTGGTTTCTACAAATACCTCTACTCCACCCCAGACACACTCTTACCCACACTCCAGTCCACCTGGATTTCTCTCAAACAGAAACGTACTCTCTCCCTTCCCCCCGGCACATGGCATCTACCCCTACAAAGTCTTAAAGCTCTTAAGCTCCTTCAAGCATTTTAAGTGGCTTAAGATCCTAAATTGCTTTAAGGATTTATATCAATTTAAGCTGTTAAGCAGCTTTAAATATGACTTTGCGAATAGCATGTGTGGACCTGGGATGAGCTTGGTGCTACACAAGAACCCCAAACCTGGTGTTATTTCAGTTGCTCTGTATTCAGGCAAGACATAACAACACCCTAACAATGGCTGATGATTAAGTAGGCTAATGTACACAAAAAGAGTAAGAATGTTAGTTTGGTCTTCTAGCATAATCATAACTCTGAAGTGTATAGTCTGGTTTGCTTAAATTTCCTCTGTAATTTCAGTTGGATAAATTATTCTTCAAATACTAAACTATTATACAGTACTGCTGGTCCAGTTAGGGATTTCATCAGCTCCACTATAAGGACTGGGTTCCCTTATAGTGATGGATGAGATGAAAATTATATTACATTCAGGTATATTTTATATGTAACTTTCTAGCAAGGTAGAAGGGTACTTAATACATCTGGGAGTATCTAGTGGCAGTCTTAAAACAGAAGGGTGCGTAATAATGTTGGTCTTTTGTACAGGTCACACTGCGTATACATAGTATATTACATTGTGAGGACAGCAGCTTTGACAAGGTTAGTTAATGTTGCCTAACACTTTCCATTACAGACCCTTCCTTTCAGAAGCTTATAACTTTGACTCACTTCTACTTTTCAGGAAGAAATATCATTTAAATGTTTGAGCACACAAGAGTTTGGCGAACCTTGAGAACAGGGTTAATGAAAAATTGTGTTTTACTAATGTTACAATATTTATCTGACCACATTTGAATAACTCTTCTACCACCGTTGTTTGGAACATCATCTTAAATTAGGTAAAAAATATGCCTTTTATTTTCCCCATGAAAATCTGGCCAAGCTCTAATCCAGTAAAAATCAACACTTGTATGTGCACAGGACATTTTTTTCAGCATTTGTCCTTCAATTTTCTGAACATTCCAGTGTACTAATTTCAATAGGACTAATGGGGTGCTTAAAGTTAAGCTTATGTTTAAGTGCTTAATTGAATGCATTAGTATTCATGGCATTAGTGGGGGAGATTCATGTTATGGATAAGGTCATCTTTCTCTTGGATGGTATGAGTGAGATAACTACCATCCATGCTGCAGACAATATAGTATTTGTGAAGGAACTGCTCTTTCAAAATATAGAACACCAGTGTTCCAGAAATAGAATCCAACATCAATGAGAACAGGAGAATCAGTTTCTCGACTATGGTGGTGAGTGGGAAGTAAAGGAGATTAGGACAGATTTAAAGTATTCTACATGGGAATGAAAACCCAGGGTTAGTAGAACTCAAGGTAGCAGACCCTGGGTTTGTTTACTAGGGCTTGAGCATCCACTCTCATTTATAAACCCAGGTTAGGAATTGTTGAACCCTGGGTCCTCACCTGGGAGGTCACCCATATCCCAGACTTCCTAGCAGCCTCCCAAAATGCAGCCACTCTAGCCCTTTGTTCATGGTGCAATGTTAGAACACTTACCTATACACCAAACTTCACTGTCCAGAGGACAAAGAAAATCAGCCTGTGGAATTGTGGAATGTTTTTGGCTGACTTCCAGAGCATGATTCCAGTGGGGCCGCATCAACTCTGCAAAGCAATAGGGCTTGAATCTGGGTCACAGCTTGACTCAGGCTTGGACTTCCATCCCCACAGGGTCCTGGGACTGAGCCCTGAATCAGCATGATTCATGTGTAAATGGACAAGGAGGTAGGTTTGAGCCTGAGTTCAATCCTTGGGATTACATTGCAGTATAAATATACTCTGTTTCCTTTCTTCTTCCTACAAGTTTTCTAAAGAAGTCTTAGGTCAAACAAAAGTTGTGTGAATATACCTAGCCGTGATAATAGGGGAATTGGCTATAAGGACTAGGCCTAAAAATTATGCAAGGCCTAGCAAAATATAAGAATTGACCAAATTGCATAGGGAACTCAAATAGAGCAATAACTGAGGAAAAACGGTTGAGCAAGAATAGAACAGAAATATGCTCAACAACAGAGATATGCTCACTCAAAGGTCAACTGTCGGGGGCGAGCAACCACAGAACACCGGATGCACTTAGGCAGACTCCTGCAGGATAGCTCAACCACGTAAAATTGTTCGACCACAGAGTGTTCGGAAAAGTAAATAAATACTCAGAGCAGACAGGGGTTCAGTGGGCTGCAGCCCGGCTCACGAGGTGGGTGCCTACTTTTGAGTCTATCGAGAGGACACCAACCCTAAGAAGCTTGCGAGCTCCAGATCCCAGCGACCATCTGTCAAGGATGAGGCTTTTGAATCAAGGATCCAGACCAGAGGCTGAGGCAAAGTCTGGCCATGAGTATAGTATCCAGATAGTTCAGGAGTCTGTGGACTCAAGGAATCGGGGGGATTTAATTGAGCTCTGCGGATCACTAACCCCTAAGGCAATTGCTAGCGTGCTTATAGGGGATAAAGATTAATAGGAAATTAAAGGAAACAGTTAGTTTTGTTTAGGTTTAAGGATCAAGCATAAGTTGTGTATAAGTTAAAGGACTTGTCCCAGCAACCATCTTTTGAGGATAAGGATAATCAATAGAGAAGCCCCCACAAATATTACTGACCAGTGTAAGTGTTAATTGTCTAATTGTTTGATTGTAAGAAGTGTTGTTAATTGTCTTGTTTGTTTGTATTATCATCAATAAAGCTATTCATTGACTCAACCTGGGTGTTCTTTCCCATCCTTGTAAAAGAATCTGCTTGTCTTGCTACCCGTCTAATTCAGCCTTTTCCCCTACTAAATTTTAATAGCAGCAAGCTAGCCTTTCCTAGTGTTTTCTGGTAGTGCTGCATGATTGAAGTTTTTTTTTTATGTAGTCTGTAAATGTCATTATAATTAAACCATTTTTTTAAAACTAGGAAATGGATGGCTGCTTTAAAATCAAGAGGTTAGTAGTGGACCATAAGATGTGCCTTTGAGGCACCTATTTAGCAGGAATGGAGAGTAAGCGTTGGGAAGCAGCCCATGGTAACAAATAGTCTCTGATGTCAGTGCATTGGTGCAAAATATACAAAGTGAAATCAAGGCCCCATTGAAGCTAACAATAAAGACACAATATTTATCCAGATCTAAACAAAACACATAAGGAGGTCTGTACCAAAACGTTTGTAGCATAATAGGGATCCCAATGCAATTGAACCAATGCATTTTATGCAATTTTACCAATGCAATTTTATTTAAAATGTTTCACAAATCACATCATCCTCCCCAGCCCATAGCATCATTAAAATGTAGTAATATGGGTTTGGAACATTTCCCACTACTCCTACAACTCCATACATGGAATATTCCATCACAGAATGGATCTCCTCCCCTTCTTCATTCAAAAGGGGTGGAGGTGGCAGTCACTTCCACAGCAGTGTTCTCCACCTCCTGGAGAAGTGATTCTGTGGGTCCACAATCCATCTGGGAGGAGGAGCAGAGGAACTGAGCATGCTGTGAGGGAGAAGTAGACAGATCACAGGTAGGGCTACAGGACACCTATCTTTCCCCTCTTGGCCCCCAAAGATTCCCTGGAGGAGACGTTACAGACTGGGTTGCGCTATCTTTTCTTTATCTTTCCACTTGGTGGATTGTGAGAAAATCCATGGCCAGGGCAAGTCCCTGTTAGCATAGTTTCATTGGAAGCACACTGCCAGGGAGCCAATAGAATTCTGAAGGACTCAGCCAACATAGACAATCCTGGCTTTCTACCAACCCCTGAGGATCTCCCAAGCTCGTGAGCAGGTTCTGTGGCACAACCTGCAAGGAGGATGGGAGGGTGAGATAATAACTCTACCCGTTTTCCAAATAGCATAATTCGATAAAAACTACCTCCAAAATGATCCTTCTGCTGCAGACCTCCTCTCCTACAGGTTTTCCTGCAATAGGGGATGATCTAGGCCATGGTATTTACCAAACAAATCTGTATTGTTATATAAAGTGACGCTTGTAGCCTAAAGCGATGGTGAACATTTCCTTTGTAGCAGAAGCAAGGGACCACAGATGGTTAAGACTTGGTAGATGCAAAAACATGCTGAAAGAAAGCTGTTCTCACCTATGCTTTGTATGATGAATTAAGAGCAGCACAGTGCAGTTTTCCCTGTACTTTCGGATAGGCTTTTATTTTAAACTTTAATCCCTCTTTGCTCAAATAGCAGCCAATACCACTTCCACTCCTAGTGAAAATCATGTTCTTCTAATCAAATTTCAGAATCTGGTAAAATCTCAGGCTTGTTTCATTCTTTAAAGCCAGCTGCTGTCACCGGTCTTAGATTTTATTTCCTTTTGTAAATAGCCATTAGTTCAACCCAGCTTCCTTAGCTTTCCACATTATCTCTCACCATTGCAATGAGAAAGGCCTCGGGCACATAATACTTGAAAATATTTGCAACCAAAATGTACAGAAAAGCAGGATGACCCCATTAACCCTACCATCAAAGTTACTTGATCTCATAATCCATTAAGGGCCTGCCTGTAAGTGTGATTAAAGTTAAAGCCAGTGAAGCAGCAAGAGCCAATGTTCTTCATTTACAATTATAAGAGCAGAATTTTCAATCTGTAGATAAACGAATCCATTATGTAGATTAGACAAGGATGTTGTAACCAATTGTTTTAAGTAGATGTCTTTTTTGTTGATCAAAACAAAAATGTGTCTCGATCATTTCAAGTTGGTATGTTTTAGAATTGTATTACTGGCTAAAACTTATTTAATATATACTCTCACCTGCTAGTTAGGACATAATTTTGTGATATAATGTACTTTAGGATGGTGTGCAATTGTTTGACATTAATTTAACAGAAAGATACAGTTGTGTTGTAATTAACAGAATAAAAAAAAGAAAAGAAGTCCTGGAGTACATCATGACCAGGAACAAATATGTGTGTCCTAGAATGAACATTTCTCAAGTTTCTACACTAGCAGTTATAATTGTGTTACGTCAGGTCTACATAAAAAAGAGTTTTGCCACTATAGTAATGTAGTGAAGGATGTGACTTTTTTGGATGGCATTTTTATACTGGCACATCCTCCTAGTATTCATTCACCTTATATTAAACCAGAAAAGATGTGGTTTTGCCCATGTAACCTATTTCTCTCAGGGAACTTGTATAAGCTCTACTGGCAAAAGCACTCAATTGGGGGTTTAAGCTGCTGCAACACTAGGAGTGTTTGCCAGCATAGCTATATCAGCAAACATTTTCCTGCACAGACCTACCCCTAAATAACTTGAGTTAATTGGTGATCAACAACACAAACAAAATGTGTATAGCCTAGACAGGGCCTCAGATTCAGGGATGAACAGCAAAAACTCGAGTTACAGCTTCATGTAACATCGCTATGGCAAGTCCTCCAAAAGTCAGGGTGCCATCTTCCAAAAAGAGAGAGAAATGAGAACCTAATATTTCCCATGTGAAAAACAACCATTTTTGGTTTGGTTTGTTTCTTTAACATTGAGATGGCCTTTGCACAAAATAAAGTTAGCATAAAAGTAAAAAGATTTCTTCTTTGCTTTTTTTCTTTGTAGTTGACTTTCTAAAAGGCTTGGCGAAAGCTGCACATCTGGATGCTAGTGTGTAAATTCCATTATTGTAAACAGGTTATACAGCTCTCAGTGCAATGTCGTATCAAAAATAATAAGAATTCATGTCACAGCAATCAATATAGCATTTTATCTTGACTGCAGCCTCAGGGGATAACCAGAGACAATAATGGAAACACTGACCGATCCTCAATTTAGGGGTGCACTGTTATTAGCATTCACTACTGCAAATGCTCTGTACTGTAGAACTGAGGTTTTTTATAGTACAATACTTTTATGGAGAGTTTTACTACAGCAGTTACTGAATTCACAAAATTGTTTGAAAATGCTGACATGCATACATTTTTCATTCCTGTGTACATCAGCATATACAATGCCGAAAAATACTATTAATTAAAGTTAAAGTTGAGCAATCAAACAGTTAAAAGTCGGGGATTAAAAAAAATATATGCTCACTAACCACTCTTAATTCTATAACCTTTTGAATGTGCTTTAAAATATGATCTTTGTTCACATCACTAAATATTAGTTATCAAATAATACAAGTTAGAGTTCAGATAATTTTAAGTGGAACTAACAATGTTAACTTATACTATACAATATCTGCATACTTTGAGATTTTCTAGAGATAGTAAAATACATTGACTATTTATCCAGTTTAAGCCAGGACATTGCTAAGCTATGCTTTTACCCCAAAGTGCCCAATAAGGGAAGCTTTTAGCTCAGGGCACCACACTAAGCTTTTAGTTCAATGGTGCAGCTAAGCTTTTAGCTGAAGGGCGCCTCTAAGATGAAGTGCTACTGAGTGCATGCAATGTTCTAAGCCAGTCTTTTTAAATGGAAGCTCAGAAAAAGAACAGAAAATGTATACTACATATGTTCCAAATTCCCAATTTAAAATACGCCTCACTTTTAATCTGCTTAATAGCTTTTCTTCCAACTTGGCTCAAATGCTGGAGCTCTCCGAGATCCATGAAATTAGATACATTTGAGGTTTCTAACTACAGCTATTTTTGAATTATCTGAATGCTAAATTTTTATCTGAATATATGGGGGGAAAATACATATTTTCACAAGAAAAAGGAAACTGGAAGAATTGTAAGTAAAACTACCAAACAGATAGCTGAATTGAATTTGACATCTGAAAACAAGCCCCCCAAAACAACTATGGGTTGAAACCAAGCATGAAAAATTTCATCACAAAAGAAATTGAGAAAGTCATCAGCAGCAAACAGAGGAGGGTTAGAAGGAAATTCTGAATCCAACTTCAACTATATAAGAGCCTTCATGTTGACGAAATTCATCATTCATTAAGTTCATGAGGATGAAATTGTTACATTCAAATGGACTTCTCAGCTTCTACAGACACAGAATGAGGGTTTTGGGGGGTAGAGTTCCTGAAGATTCACTGGCCTAATCAGACAGCAAAATGTCAGAGTCTAGGTTCTGATATTACTGTGCTCCCCGGGTCCAGGAAGAGGTGACTTCCCTATCCTCTCCTGCCCTGCTGGAGCATGTCCTAATGCCTCTGCCTCCACTGGTGGAGTGTCTCCCTTCATTCCTTGTCTTGTTTACTGCTGAGTGCTCTCCTCTTCAAGACTCCTTCCTCAGCTTCCTGTGGTCTCTCCTTAGAGGAGAGCATGAGGCGCTGTGGGACAAGAAGCAGCTTGACTGGACCTTGAGCAATATGTGTTGTCACTGTTCCCTGACAGCTGGCTAAGGCCCATGCAAAGCAGATGAGGCTAGAGAGTCAACATAGCTGAAAGATGGGTCCCTTATCAAATGGCACCATTTGGCAGCTGCGCAGCTCCAAATGAATAAGCTTCATTGGCTCTATGGGCCAAGCGTTCAGCCTGTTCCTTCTGAACAATACTATTTTTCCGCTCCTCTTCAGCCTGTAACACGTCCCTCTGCTCTTCCTCACCCTGACAGATACCCTCCATGCCTGCCCCTCAACAATTTCAATGTCAACCGATTCATTAAGTCGACACGTAACAGCTTCTCATCTTTAGCTGTATCAGCAGCAGATCTGTCAGGATCTAACCCCTATATTCCTAATAGCCTGGTCCCTCTGGGAGGTTTTGAGTTCAATCTAAGTTTTAATGCCACAGCTCCTTGGCATTTAGTCAGAATCACCTGGTCAGAAGCAGGAAGTTGAGGAGGAAATGGTGCTGCTTTTGCCATTAGCCCTCTTGTTCCCAAGCGCTTGGGAATGTTGCTCTATGAGAGCAATGCTTTCTGGTGTTTTGCACAAGGTATCACCTCTCCTCCTGCTGCTGCAGCGATTCAGGCTGATCCTTGCCATTTGTATTGGAAGCTACTATGAACTAGACGTGTATGTGGATGGGGAACTCACACATGGCCTAGCAGGGAACTCTGGCCTACAAAATACGAACAACAATAACACCTTCTATTTAGAGCTGGAAATACTAGCACAGAAGACAAACACACAGGGGGCCAAACAGAGATGTAATGTAAGCAAAAGCAATGTCTGCTAAAGTTAATGGAGCTGCATACGCTTACACCAAGTCTGAAATGTCTGAGTAGCCGAAGAAGAAAAATGACATGGGCCTCGACGCTGCTTATGAGCGTATCATCAGCAAAGCAAGAGCAGGCTCTGACTGAGGTTTAAACTAGCAGAGACCTTTGTCCTGTTAAATAAAACGATATGGCATGGAAATGTTTTTAACCAAAACCTGTAATCATGGCAACGAGACACTCCATATGGTTAAAAGAAAACAAAGCAACCCAAAGCAGACAGTGACACGAAAACATCTACTTATCATACCTATCATGCCGATGAAGATGATGATAACGATGACTCAGTGTGCAAGCATTTATTTAAAACCTGAAATATCTTCAGGCTTGGCTCTTCTATACAGGAATTAGAACTTGGCTAAGCACAGCCTCACTCGTTAAGATGCCAACCATAACTGGTGCTATGGATGCTCCTGATTACATTATTATTATTATTATTATTATTATTAAACATTTATATTGTGACGGTACCTAAAGGCCACAATCATGTTGGTCCCCAGTATGGTAGGTGGTGTGCAGACATCTAATGAACGACAGTTCCTGCCCAAAGATATTACAATCTAAAAGAGAATTTACAATGTACATGGGGTAAACTCTGCCAGACAGGCACCCATGAGACCTTCTACAGTAACCCCAATTCACATCCCAACCAATGGCCTAATCCTGCATTTTCTGTGTGTGACTGGACTACTGCATCCACACATCAGTGGTGCTTGGCACAGGGGCAGAAGTCAGCTCACAAGTAACAAATCAAAAGATCAGGACCCAAACCATTAAAATTCAACATTTAAAGAGCCTCACCTCTCCAGATAGGAAGGCAAATGTTTTGTTCAGTTACGACCAAAGCCTCACATGCTGGAAAAAAGTTCAAATGAAACGCTCCTTGTTCAAATATTGTGTGAGAATCCTGGCACGTTTCTTTTGGGTTAGAGCTACCAACATTTCATGTAGCTCTGTATAACCAGTTGGTGCAAATGTCTGGCAGAAGCCTTGACAGAGAAAGCCCAAAAGAAGAACAGTAAGTACAGAAAAGTTGCATGCAAGTAGCATTGTGTCACTGTAGCAGCAGATTCTGTGTTACAGCTATCCAAATGGCACAAGGAAAACTAGCATCACCTCAAATACAACTGAATAATCATCTCTCAACAACTGATCTTGTATAAATGTGATTTCTCCCCACAGCACTCTGAAGAAAGTTTTGGGAAAATGTTTCATTGGCCTTGAACAACAAAAGTGGAATTGGTTGAAGATTTCCTAGCAGAACAGTATTCTATCAGCAAATGCTAACTTAGTGGAACTGGGATTCCCCAGGGAGTCAGGTATCCATGCGCTGGCCAGCTCCACAGGCTCCTGGACTGCCTAGTTCTTCAACAGCTCAGCTGGTGGGCTACTGGGGAGCCTCGGAGCCCAGAGAGCATATTTCATCTGGGAAACACCAAAACATTCCTTCCCACTGGCAGAATGCTGCAGTGTTTCCAAAATAAAATACTGTGGAATTTCAGTTCTTTGAAAAATTTTGAGTTGTTGGCTTTTCATCATGATGAAACTCACCATTTTTCACGAAACTGAAATTCTCTTTCCTGACCGGCTCTGAACCAAAGGTTTTTCAGCACACATATGGGCAATGAATTGCTAAAAGAGTGATCTAAATACTTTGTTTGTGAACCTCTGTTTGTAAACAAGGAAGGAAGGGTCATGATGCATTTCCACACCCAGACTCAAACATACAGGCGTGGATATATAAACCACACATGTGGAAGTGATATCCATAAGCAAACTAGGGAAAAAGTAAGTGGTACCACCATTGTTCTTCAAAGAGCATGGTGTATGCTCCAATGAGTTCTCTGATGGCTGCTGAGTCCAATGCGTGAGTGACAGTCCCGTTCACAGCTAAAGCACACCCACACATTAGCAGTGATCTGAATTGGAGCAGCAGGTTCTTTCCTTCTCTGATGCCAACCTTCACAAAGCTTGACGCAGTCTGCCTGGCTTCAGCTACAAGCTGATTTCACCAAACAGAGCAGCATTCTGCACTTCTTTCTCAATCATCCAAAGAGATTCCAAAAGATACTAAATCATCTTTGCAAGCATCGCAAAATCTGCACTTTAGTCTGCCTCTCTTTCTAGGCCCTTCACAAGCTTCAGAGCACAGCACACTCTTCAAGATCCTGCAATTCAGCATTTTCTTGACCTGTCCAAACCATCTCAGTCTTCTCTTACTAATCAACATCCCCATGACTGACATACCAGCATAGTTTAACTCTTCCACATATGTCACCCTCTCTGGCCATCTTATTCAAAGAATTTGACAGAAGCATCTGATATGAAAGCTATTTAGTCTTTTGGAACATTCGGAATAAGTTGTCCAGGTTTCTGAGCCATATAAAAGAGTGGATAAAACATGTCTCATACAGATAAAGAACAAGACAGCTCCACTGAAAGATACAGATGACAATATCATAACTGATAAAGGGAAGCAACTGGAAAAGTGGACTGAGCACTATGGAATGATATACTCAAGTGAGTCTGTGGTAGATAAATGTCTGGGTTTAAAGTTATGACTTCGCTGGATGCCAAACCTGTGCTAGAGAAACTTGAACAATACATCAAAAAGATTCCTAACAACAAAGCTTCAGGCTCTGACCGTTTACCAGCTGAAATCTATGAATGTGCAAAACAAAGACTTGCTGCAAAGATTGCACAAAGTATTGTCACCCTATTGGAAGGAAAAAATGTTCTGCAAGATTTTAAGGATGCTTGTTTCATCAAACTCTATAAAAACAAAGGAGAAAGTATCTCTCTTCTTAATAGCGTGGGAATAATCTTAACACATATTCTTTTACCTAGACTTCAAATATTAACTGAGAAATCTATCCTGAGAACTTCCACTCAGAAAGGTCCACCATAGACTAGGGAATATAGCCTAGACCAAACTACTATAAGGTGCACACTGGTTGGAAACCCAAATTCAAAGAGTAGTGTTCATTTCCTTAACAAATGTGCGCAGTTTACAAGAAAAAGAAAACACAACTTCCAGCCCTCAAAACTCAAGCTCAGATCTGAGTCAAACTGGGGGCTTCTTATGCATCATCACCAGGAATAAAGGTTCTTATGCAGACCAAATCATGCCCTTGATTACACCAGTCCATCCCAATCATCTTCAAATTATTCACTCTAAACACTTGATCAATGGCATCCTTCTCTCTTTCAGCATTTGCCACAGGTATATCCGATTGGCCTTCTAAATGGAATTTACGGCTCCATCTTGCTAGGGGCGGAGTATGCCGGCTCTGACCCAGCATAACGCTTAAACATGCACTTAACTTTCAGCATCTAAACCATCTCATGAAAGTCAGAGCATTAGCGTTAAGCATGTATTTAAGAGTTCTGCGGGGATGAGGGACAGAGTGCTCTCAGAGCCTTTCAAGCCCTTCGTGAGCAATTCTGCTGGAACTGCATATGGAGGACTGAAAAGCAGCTCACACTCTCTTCGCTGTTCTGGCTCTTCCGGGTAAACGGGTGTTAAAAAACAAATCAGGGTAACAGAATTATTGGCACTAAAGTAATCTCAGCTGACTCTGACTACACAGAGACTAGTTCATTTGCAAAAGCGGCATTTCTACATGCTTATTTTTCAAAGGAGAGCCACACTTTAACCACAAAGTCATCTTTCTGCTCCTCTTTCACCACAATGATGATTGCTTACTATTGTTACTGGTACTTGTTATTTATATTATAGTGACACTTACAAGCCCCAAGTGAGATTAGGGCTCCCCCTGTGGTAAGTATTTTTAAAAGCTTTTTTTGATGCTGTATCCCTCACATAAATATAGCAGACGGCAGTGGCAGATCAAGGCCAACATTTTCAAAAACAGGAGCCCAAAGTTAGACGCCTAGATCATGATTTAGGCTTTTCAATGACTGGCCAGGTTTTCAGTACTAGGCAGTTTAAAATCTTTGTCCCTGGGCACATCCTGATGCCCATGGATCCAATTCCAAGACCAGGAAGGGGTCCAGGAGCAATTAATGGCTACATCCAAAGGGCAGCCATTGTCAATCCCCAAAATCTGATAGCATTGATCCCTCATCTGAACCAGGGCCAAGATCCACCTTTCATTTATCATTGGGAAGGAAATTAAGTACAGAAAATTTAGGATCTACGTTCAATGTAAAGCTGGCTGCAATTTTTCTGAAAAACAAACAGCTTTTTAAAGTCCACGCTGGGTTATGTTAAAAAAACAAAAAAACCCACTCTGCCAGTGGTTTTCAATCTTTTTTCGTTTGAGGACCCCTACAAATTTTCAAATGGAGATGCAGACCCCTTTGGAAATCTTAGACATAGTCTACAGACCCCCCAGGGGTCTGCAGACCACAGGCTGAAAACCATTGTTTTATGGTAATAACAACCTTTTGCAGACCACCGACCACAGGTTTAGAACCATTGCACTATGCCGACATGCCTTTTATTTGAGTAACCAAAGGGTTAATGTGTATTAAAGCAAGATAGTCTACTTCTTGCTATATTAATTAAAGGAAAAACTGCAGCTGGTGTTTAACAACTACTCAGTCCTAGCAGCAGGTTTCAGTCACTTTACCTAAATCAAACATATCATAAATTTGGCATGAAAATCATATTGTCTGAATCAAACACATCTGGTGAGTGACACATGCTTTCACCTATAATTAAAATAAACTACCTCTATTTTTAATGCAGATGTGTTTTTAAACTATTCACCCTACTGATTTCTTCTACCCTCAAATTTGGAAAGCAAAAACCATTATGGAGATTAATAACTATTATCAAAAAAACAATACATTCATTTTTCTCTTCTGATATCATAAGTGTCTTGTACTTCATTATGAAGTTGTTATAATAAGATTTTTGCTCCAATTGTAAGCTCTTTGGGGAAGGGATCATCTTCTTGTTCTCTGTTTGTACAGTACCTAGCACAACGGGGCCCTGGTCCATGCCTGGGTTTCCTACACACTATGGTAGTATAAATAACAATAATAATAATAAATTGTGTCAAGAATGAGTATGCCTGGTCTCTTGGTGCTAGATTGTGATTCTCCCACTCAAGCTGACTAGTACCGTATTCAGTGCTGTGAGTTGTTACATCGAAGTCAATGAGATTACGGGAGTAAGGTAATACTCAGATTTCTTGTGTGTGAGTTTACTGAAACTGCCACATAACCTAAAATTTGCTACACCTGGAGCACAGCCAAATCCAGTGATTTTAGGATTTTCTTGCTGCAGAATACATGGGGGCCTGGCCTGACTCACTACCCTAATCTCATGGCCAAGGAGGACTGGAGAGGGATCCTTTTGAAGCTTACTTTGGCTTTGAATCTGCCAGAGGGGTTGGTATTAAGTGAGCCTGTTCAGCATCTTTTCCCAACTTTGCTCTCTGCTTGAGAAGCAAGAAAAAGCAGTAGATGTTGACAAAGCGGAGAAAAACGAGAGGAATACTAAACAGGCTCCTGATTGCTAGAACATGTACTGTGTCCTCTAGGGGATCAAAACTTACGGTGCTTCATGAATACTGTGAGCATTTTGAATATACATTATTTACCATATGCTTATTTATTTTATTGACAAATGCACCCAATTACACCTTTGAGTGCATGTGCATAATTTACAAACAGGGCGACCCGCTCTCACTCTCAGGATTCAAATGGCAAACATCTGGTACTCAGCACGCTTCCTCTTCCTGTCCTTCACGTCCAGGGAGCCTGAGCAATTAGTATGGCTCTCCCACTCCCTCCCATCAGTTTCAACACCAGTCTCTCTCTATTTGTGGCCCTGATGTTGGTATCACTGAAAGCATTGTAGCCAAATGAATAGGCCTCTCCGTGTGTTGATGAGATCCATTCTTATTGGGTCAGACTAATCACTTTTCTTATAATAGCAGCATGCCAATGTCATCACTTCCAGAGATAAGAACCAGTATATTTTTTTACCGTCTGAATTGTTGTTTGTTCTCTATTTTTCATTAGCTGGATATACATAGTCATAAATCAGTGAAAGTAAGTCAGAAATTTATTTTCCTAGACTGACTTCAACATTTTGGGTAGGGGAAGGGATGCAAATCCCCTAACTGCACATGATTATTAAGGTAGGTTTTGTAACTGTGCCAAAACAGCTTCTCTGGGGTAACACCACTCTTCTGTACACAGATGACACTGGAAACACTCCTCGATTGAACAGCTGAAGAAGGTACACACACACGGAAATAGCAGGTTTTATTCAGCAAAGCAGAGGAGTGCATGAAATGAAGATAACGTATGCCAGCTTCCCATTGTTAAGAGACTATTCCTTCCAGGAAACCTGTCCTCCCTATTAGTAAACCATTTGTGATACACAATAGTAATCCATTAAAGATCCCAGTGCAAGAATGGATTCTGAAGGGGGTGGGGGCTCAAAACATCAAAAGCATTTCTCGTCCCCCCCCCCCCAAAAAGTGATGGACAGCTTTCAGCAGCATATTAATTATCAAGAAAAAAATGGAATACCAATTTCCATCTCACAAAAATCCCTTAAAATGTGATACATTAAAGACAGTCTGTCTTATGTTTGACACAAGCAGGAGTAACACAAATAAATACTCAAACTGTAACTTTGCTATTACCAACCCCCCTCATTGTTGTACCTTCCCCTTGACTGTATATATATATGCCCCCTATCTGATTTCCATTCTTTGCATCTGACGAATGGGTTACAGCCCACGAAAGCTTATGTCTGCAAAAATTAAATTTGTTAGTCTTTAAAGTGCTTCAGGACTCTCGTTGTTTTTGCTGTATACAGACTAACATGGCTGCCCCTCTGGAATAAATAATTCCAATTCTACTTAAGATGATATAAGATTTTAAAAGCCTCAGTGAGTAAAAGCAAAAACAACAAGAGTCCTGTAGTCCTTAAAGACTAACAAATTTCTGCGGGCATAAGCTCTCATGGGCTGCAACCCACTTCATCAGATGCATGTAAAAGTGAGTAAAAGGTTAGTCATGATCCATGATGGAATGTAAAAGAACACAAAGTTTCTGGTGGAGAATGGAGGACACAGCCATTGATTAGTGTGGGAAAAACAAATAAACCCTGTTTCCAATCCCAAAATCTCCTTTTCCTCTTCAACAAGCTTGTCATTCCTATGCTGAGAGAAACCTGCCAAGGCTTGTGAAGGTTCTAGTAGGCTGTGTCAGAAAGTAGAGATAGAAAAGAAAAAAAAAGAGTTCCCAAGGGAAACCAATAGAATGTCCATTTGAGAAAGGAGATTAAAGGGATCTATCTCCGTGCTACAGGAGTTACACTTGGAAAAGGGAATTGTGTAAAGACACTTTCAAGGTGGGTAATGTGTCCCATATCTTCACTGTTGCTGTGTGGATCCACCAAATCTGGCCAAACAGTTTGTATTTTGGTGCATTAAATCTCTTAACAACAAACAAAGTCAAGTGGTTCTACTTTTAATTTTTGCCACTACATAATGTTTTTATATCCTTGTGTGGATATATTGTATTGACAGCAGATGGCACCTCAGAAATCCTTCCTGCAGAGAGACTACATAGCTAGTAAGACAAACTAAACCACAGTTAATAATTAGCATTTCTCCAAGATCTAATTGCCTATAAATTCAGAATTGCCTATAACAGAATTGTAAGATTATTTGTAATAGTGTCAAAAGGTCACTCCAAATATTAAGATATTCTTTGATAGTGATAAGAACCACCAAGCAGAGATGTTACAAACAAGGGGAAAAACTTAAGACAAGGATTGCTTTTATTACAGCAGAAACTGTAGATACTGACAAAAGTTCCTCAGACGTTTCAAATATGTGCACAATACTGCTCCATATCTTAAATGAGCTAGAAAGTGTTATATACTACCTTGAGTTCCCATTTTGCACTGAAGTTAATGAAACTGAGGCCCTGGAAGACCATTCTTTGGGGTGGTTACATGAACTGAACTTCTGAGCTACATTGCATAGCTTCAATTCAAAGCTTTAAATATGAAATAGAGGCAAATATATAGTATTATGACGTTAGTCAATGTTCACCACTCTGGTACTAGCCAGTGTTGCTCTACTAATACGATAGCAGATATTTATATTTTCAGCTGTTTAGAGCAATGGCAGGGAAAGGGCTCCCTTATATTATAGGATGTCCCTGCATCTTTCTGGTATATATTCTAAACTAAAATAGTACTTTAATGGCACGCGGTGATTCTCATACTCATCTTGGTACCATTGAGCACATGGTATCGGAAAAGAACTGGGATATATCCCTCTTGCTGCCAGATGTGAAAGAAATACTGATATTTTCTAACTGAAGTGATAGCAAATCAGAATACTACTATCCAGGAAAGAAAGCTGAATTCTGCCTTCCTAACAGGCTTTCAATAATAGCTCCTAGCTGCAGATCTAGGTCCGTATTTTAAGAGGGACAGTTGAGTTGCAGCTCATTTTAGCTAAATATATGCTGATTAATTATGGCCACTTTTCAAAGCACATCTCAGAGTCCTGCTGTGCTCTTCTGTGAAATTCTGTACCCCTGCTAGTTTCTGAGTGGATCAGTTTTACTGGTAGTTCCATGAAAGTAGCTATCCTTTGTCCCAGGTTCTAAATGGCATCCTACTTTGAGATTCTTGATATCTTCTAAAGATGAATATATGCTGTGGAGGGACAAGATTTGACTGTACAAAGGAGAGCAAATACAGTCAATAGGCAAACACTGTATGGGGAAAAGAAACTTACTACAGGGATTGTAGGCCATATAAGTATCTAGATAGAATATGGAATAGTGGATAAAGGATAGATTTCCATGCCTTGTAATGGTGAAACACAAAAATTCAAGTATAGGTGTTAGTTTGCTTTACATTTGGCTGTTCCTAGGCTAGAATGGATTTTCATACCATACACAGTCTGTCTTCTTATTCTTGGCTTGGCCCTTAAAAATGATGGATGGTGGTAATCTTTATTGTTAGAAAATATTTTTAACTTTAAGACCTGTTCTGTCTGAACTGTTGTAGTGATCTTTACTATGCTTTTTTAATATCCTTTTTATTAGAGTTTTTATTGGTTCATACAGGGCATTATATCAGCATCTTTACAGTAAAGCCAATGGAACAATAAAAATGTTCTGTTGGGGGAAAAAAACCTCTTCTACTGCTGCATCCTCCATTGTATCTTCCTTCAGCAGCCAGACAGAAAAAAGTATAACCGAAAAAAACATACAGAAGTGGGGTTACTGAGAGGAATGATTCTTGCAATATAAAGAAACCAAAAATAAATAGAGCAGTAAATGGAGCCAATGATTAAGTGGGAGGGAGGGAACAATGAAAGATGACACAGAATGCATACAACAGTTCTGCTTCTGAGATTGCGAAAGAGTAGACTATATTAAAAAGAAAACCAGAACATTAAAGAAGCAGAGAGGTGAGAGGTTCCAAATCCCAAGATTCAAACCAACCCATTGAATATTGGCAGAAATATCATAATAAGTGCTGTTCTTGTTAGAGTTCCACCACTCCAGATGCAAAATCAAAAGATTTAACAGAACAGTCACCCTTGTGAGTCAAAGGATCAAGAGCCCAGACGATGAGTTTTGGTGTAGTCATCTCCAAAACACTGTCCTTATTTGGCCTCCAATCCAAACATTGACCTAAACTTACTCTGGATCTCGACACTGACTCCTCAACCCATTTCAACTACAGAACTTCCCAATAAGAGGAAGAACGGGGAGACACACAGATTACAGCACAGGAAATGACAGAATTCCACCAGCACCTCAGTCTTCCAACAGCCTTTGCTCCAAACCTTATTTTTCAAATAACAGCTGGAGATGTGTAATGTATGTTCAGCTTTCAATTGCGCTGTCCAAATTTTGCATTCACAAAAATAACTAATGCTAGTGTTTTTCCCTATACAGTTTCACACATTCCCAACTGGCATGGGAGGTTAGCATCCATCCCCATCAGTTGCTGAACTATAAGGATTCACTAGTAGAAAGATGCTGGTGTGGACTGTGCCTAAGCAGCTCCGAAGTCTGTGGCTTCGCAGAAGCACTTCATTGCTGGCATCAACACTGAGGAAATGAAAGGGGGCAGCAGCAGCTTTGTTACATTTCTGCTTGTGGCTAGTGCTGGGGTAGGGAAGGAATGGTACTGGCAGGAAGGCTGATCTAGAGTTTTTCCCCTTGAATTTTTGTACCATGGTGCATAGGCTGCAAAGCATTTCCAAATAAGTTTCCTCTGTGTGCACTAGAGTGAAAGCAAGCCAGACAGAAGACTCAGAGGCAACTATTGCACTACTGCTGGTGGCGGTTTTTTCCCCCGCCCCTGAGTTAACTCACTTGAGTCCTGTACTCTCTTTAGCCATCTCTCTCCCAAGGGGTGCTTAATCTGGTTATTTAACAACTGATGCCTTTCCTTACTGGCCTTAAATGATGATGATATTTTTAATAATTCCCTCTCCCTCCTCCCCCCACACCCTTCCTGCCCATGTGCCTCAGGTGCTGCATACGTACTTTAAAATATTGTAAAAATAAACATAACAAAATTAACAACATAAGAAAACCAAATGGAATATTTAAAAGCCAAATCCTGTGGCATCATTAACAGAAGGACTGCTTTCAAGGAGTTCCAATGTAAGATCCCAGCAAGTGCAGATTCCTACAAGTTTTCTTGCTACCAAAAATCATCATAACAGTTTCACTATTTCAGATGAAACTGCTGCTTTATTCCCGAATCCCAAGTTTTTTCTCTAAGGTCATGTCTACACTACGAGGACTATTCCAGCATAACTGCATAGCATAGCTGCAGCCAACAGTGGCAGAAGGGATTTCCTCCATTTCTGCAGGAACAACACCTCCCTGAGAGATGATAGTTAGATCAACAGAAGCATTCTTCCATCAATTTAGCTGCATCAACACTGAAGGGTCAGTCAACACAGTTTTGGTACTCAGGGGTGTGGAAGTAAGCCTTCCACTCCATTTTCTCTATCTGGGATTTTCACAGAAAGATCTCCTTGATTTTTTTGAATGTTATGTTTTCTTTTCAATGGAACTTACAAGTCTATTTTAGTTTCTTATATGGCCCCCATTACTGTAGGTATCTGAGCATTACATAATCTTTAACGTATTTATCTTCACAACTCCCCTGTGTGCTAGGGAAATAGTATTCGCTCCCTTGAACAGATAGAAAACTGATGCATAAAGAGGCTAAGTGTCTTGTCCAAGGTCACACAAGAAATCTGTTGCAGAAGAGGAACTTCTCCCAACACACTGGCCCATTCTTTCTACCAGCATCCTGGGAAAGCAGGCAAACTACGGTAAAATTTCAGCTCTAAAAAACAAAACAAAAACCCACAACAAAAACAGGAAAATTTGGAAATTAAGCTCAAATAAAGAAACCCCAAATCATGAGATGACACAAGAAGCAATTATAACAGCAGGCATAATATACTTTTCAAGTGCAATGAGCAAATGAACATGTACAGATGTATTTAAAATATTCATAACATCTGATACAAGGACCTATTTGACAAAAGCTCTAATTTACACTCCTTTGAATCTGTAGACAGCCTACTTTATGCCCTAGTTTTTACAATGTGGTGCTTAATTACCATCAGAAACGCTCTTCTAAACCTGGGTTTTGGAATATGTATGTAGCTGTTGACCTGCATGTATTTTGCTTGCTAACAAGGAGCAAAGATGGAATTTACATCACTGCTAATTAAACTCATAATTACAAATGGGTGGCTTAGTCAGACGGCAGACCCCTGGTTGTCATAAAATAGAACAGACAAATCAAAGTAAAATCTATCATGTAGAAGTTTAGACCTTTTTTGGTAGATTGTCTCACTGGAGGGCTCCCCACTTTACACACTGTTCTGAAGTTGACAATTGGAAGAGTACATTAGAATCACTTGTGCCGAGGCAAGAAAGAACACTTGGGATTTTCCTGGGATTGTCTAGTGATCATTTCATTTTAATTGCAAGGTTCCTGTAATGTTTGTGCCCCCATGGGACTGACATGGCCTCTCAGCCTTCCCCAGCAGGTTTGTTTGAGAATTTCTCTACATTTTCAAGAACTTTTAAAAATTACTCAATAATCAATCCTGGTACAACTTGGATCATTGTCTCTTACCCTCAGCTCCAAACCAGCTCCCTCCTGCAGCACCTCCTCACCAAGTGCCACAAAGCTGGTCCCTAGGGGGCACTATGTTCACCTGCTCCTCTGTCCCAACCTGAGTAATCTGTGCACCTTGAAGGTCCTATTCTCAGAGGCCCTGAGCACTCACTACTCCCACTGGAGATGAAAATCAGGCTCGTGAACCTCATTGCCTTGCTGTTTTCTGCAGCATTGCCCTGGATGCTGAGATCTTAAGGCAGCAGTGATGATTGCACACACTTCAAAGTGCCCCTTAAGACATCCACCTTGCTCAGTGTTGTAGGCCTGGGAACAGATCAAGCAAATGGACAGAAAGGTGTAAGAGTTAGTAGGAGGCTGAGAAGCGAAGATGGGAAAAAGGGATGTGGCAGCAGCCTTCAAAAAGTGGGGGCTAAAAAGCTGATGGTTACAGAAGTATGACGTGTAGCTCACCAGGGTCTGCAGGATGATGAAGGATGGACAATACGGTTCAGTGCACTTCTGAAGCTCCATACCTTGCTGCACCTCCCAATGCTGCCAGTACGGAGTCCATGGGGAGAATGTGGATGTGCCAGATGAAGGCAGCGGAAACAGAGGGAGGCAGGATGGGCCGGAGGCTCTGCCTAACATCCAGAATGCTGGAGAACTCCTGCAGTGTGTGGGAACTCCTGAGACGTTTAGGAAGTCACAGGAGGGGAATCGTGGGCTTTTGGAGAAGACGCCTGTCCTACAGGATTCATAGGCTTGGTCAGGCCAGAGCTTCTGTTGTGCTGAGGCTTACAGAGTCTTTGAGCCATCTTCTCCAGCCTCCTCTCAGATACTGCACTGGCTGGTGTGTTGGGACTGCTTTCTGCTCCCTGAGCTGCTGCTCCTCATCTGGCTAATTTTCCTTTCTGTGGACCTTAGGAGGAGCACTGGAGCTGTAATAAGAGTCTGGCAAACCTTGAAAAGCTGATCAGGACCATGGTCTTTAAAAGCCTGCTGCCATTCTGAAGTTTCTAATCTGACACTTTAATGTAATGAATTTGCTTTCCAACAGCTCAACTTTGCTCTGGTGCACAATGTCTCACCAAGATCTTTCTAACAAACATCATTTGTGGTTTCTATGACAAACCATTTTCTAGCTGGCATATGGAGAACAAAGAGTGTTAGTAGAATGATTGACAGCTGTTTATTTTCTCTCATATTTCAGCTCTCTGCTAGCCACACACCACACATGCTAAATTTGAAGCTGAAAAGACTTTTGCTAGTATTTGGGGGAGGGAGTAAAATCAGGTTTGTAATGAACAACTTAACTACATTGAAGCTACTCCTGTACCATAATACTAGTTTCCACCCTGCTGACAATTTAACAGAAGCAATACTGCACACCAAAAGATCCTTCTATGGAGAGAGAGATAACAGCATATATTTATGCAGAGTGTGGGGGATCAGTTTCCTAACACTCAAAGTAAATACTGGAGGATTTGATAGTACTCAGCTGGTAGGAAAATTGTCAACTATTATTTATGGTGCTTCATATCTCACTATGGGTGGGAAAAAATGAAATTCAAATATATATATTTCTTTTTGGATCTAGGAAAGGCCTTGTCTGGAAATGTTCTCGTGGCCAATTTAGAAGGGAGGCAATAGTTATTCACATTATTCATTACTGTGCTGAAATCAAGCAGTAGTAAGATCTGAGAACTGGCAGAACAGGGTCTGAGGCAGCAGGAGAAACATGGCAGGGATGAAGTTTCAGCCTCAGGAAAATCCCTCACTCTGTGGCTGGTGATGAATTAATTTTTGTGGGAAAGCTGTGCCTAAATGACTGGTGCATGGAATCACCTCCATCATACTGAAGAGGGCAGTCAGTCTTTTGAGCAGTTTCATGATTGCTTTCAGGGAAAATGGCATTAATGTGATATTACAAGCTTTAACTCAAAACCAAAACACAAATCTTAAAGGACCAGATTCCTGGCAGCAGACCAAATCAGTTAGTGACACAAGTGGCTTTAAACCACTTTTACATTTCCTGATGTTTAAGCTGTCTGGCCCCTAGTATAAGTTAGAGCAGCCTTCAGGCTGCTGTAAATTGTGCTTGGCTACTTCTCGCAACTGAGGACTGTCAAGGAATAGGGACACTCTGGCCTCACAACCTTCTCTTCCTCACCCCCAACTGGGGGCTTGGAGGGGTGAATCAGAAGCTGCTTCAGGATTCTACACCCCTAGGGATTTTCCTTTATACAACCAGAATCCTCAGAGGACAGGATCTGCCAGCTTTCCACCACCAGCGTGTTGCAAAACAGCTACAGAAGGTGTGACAGGGCACTATCAACAGCCCCCTGAACACTGACATTGTTGCAGCCTGAGGAAGGCTACAGGTCTAGCTGAGGGCAATTTCTGTTGGGGGATTGTGAGCACCTGGGCGAGAATCACTGGAGCTACAAGGTAACTGGGGAGAATATAAAGGGAGTAAACAGGAAGCAAGGGGCAGCACAGAAGGAGCTCCGAAGGAGGTTCCGGGGATGAGGGCTGCCTATGCTTGCTGTAAGCCTGTGTTGCACAGTGTTACTATGTAAGAGAAGAAAAAATACACACCTCGATGAAAGATGAACAGCTTGATATGTGTTTGTGACTGTGAAACCATCTGAACTGGTCAGGCAGGGAGGATCACCAGGGAGCAACAGAGGCGCCCTGTGACAGAAGGGCTGAGAATTTGGGGCAACAGCTTTCTTTTCGTCATTGAATAAGATGTGTAACTTCAAGCTCAAAATACTATATTTTCAATTTCACTTAGTATTTGAAGACGTCGTTATTTCTTGCCCATTTAGGGCTCTGTGTGTGTCATCTACTATACAGAACTTTATGACATATCAGCCTTAAATTCCCAAGGGCATTTATCTACTTTTTTTAACAGGATATTTTGAGACATCATCTCCTGCCCCAATAGTTAGAGGGTTTCGTTATCCGTTATCCTTCATTCAGTTTAGAAATAAAATGGGATGACTCACTCGACCAGGGTCTATGAAATAGGTATGTGGAGAATCAGGAAGGGCAAAAACGCCAAAAAACAAGCAAGCCAAAGGCCCAGTATTAATTACTCTCTGCAGCATCATATGCCACCGAGTTCTGAGAGTGACCTGCCCTAAGAAAGATGTACTGCATGAGGGAAACCAATTATTGTTGTTCCCTGATCTTAGCCTCACTAGTCAGGCCAGAGGGAAGGAATTGGCCATTTTGAGATGCTCCTTTCTAGATGAAGGAGCTAAGGTCTCAAAAATGTTTGTAGCAACAGTCAAAACACGTTTTTTTCCTAGCAGCTAGCAATGCAAGTTCAACCTGGTATCTGAAAATGAAGCTGTGTTGATTTTTGCCTCGTCATGGACCATAAGGAATCTGGTACTGGGAACTGGGAAGTGCCATTTTGTTGACAGTTGGCAATAACAACATTTCAAGGGCCATTCCTGCAAATGCACTGCATGTCATAACTAAAGATAAAAGGCTGATTGCTTTCTGAGTCACAAGACAAAATCTAATGGGTCCAGTAACTGAACTATCATTCTATAGATTTAGGTAGAGATTTTCCAAGATGCTTAGTAGTGGATTTGGATGCACAATACCAATTAATTTCAGTAGGAGTTAGGTGTTCAAATCTCTTGAGAGGTTTTGAATACTTCAGCCTTAGTAACATTCACTAACAACACAGAAAATCAGCTGTTGATTTTACCTCTCCACTGAAGTTTCTTTACTGCATCTATTGTGCTTTCATCTTCCACTGAAATCAGAGGAGCTTTAGGAAGCATCTGATAGATTGCACAGCCAACTCCTTCTATTTACAAGAAACTGGATCATTCAGAAGTAGTTGAGTAAGCCATTTTTCAAGCTCTACAGGTCATTGTTCCTGACTTGGGCTGTAACACTGATTTGCACATTGTGCTTCCACCTCAAACCCACATTACAATTTGTTACGGAAGTCAGGACTGAGCAATGTGGCAATCTGCAGCATTCATTGTCTACGTTGGACAAAGTCTTCTTATACCTGCTGTGCCAATGAGGCATTTCCTAAAGGAACATTCTCTGTTTGCAGTGTCATATCCACACACACTATTACAGTATGTATATGTAAATTGACAAGTTATGGTATAAAGGTTTTATTAACATGAGTTTGGGATGACAATATTACTCATCAGAGATTAAGTCCATTGTCTCATTTAGTGACTGGACTACAGAGAGGATAAAAGGGACATTACTGCAGCCTGTCATGTGAGTTCTCCTTTAATTTATGGAGTAGTAGCCGCTATGTTAGAACAAGGATTCTAGTCCCACCTCACCCTGTATACACATGTGGGAGATACATATAATCATCATCTTCTTTTCCTCTATGCCGCTTTTCCTGGTGAGGGTCGCAGCAGCAGTATGGAGAGAAGGGAAGACCAGACCTCCCTTTCTTCCACAACAGGTTCCAGCTCCTCCTGGGGGATTCCCAGGCCAGCTGAGAGATCTAGCCCCTCCAGCATGTACTGGGTCAGCCTTGGGGCCCCCTCCCAGTGGGACGTGCCTGGTATAGTTCCAAAGGAAGCCTACCAGGTGGCATCGAATCAGGTGCCCAAACCACGTCAGCTGATTCCACTCGATGCAGAGAAGTAGCAGCACTATCCGAGGCCTTCTCGAATAGTCGAGCCCCTCACCCTATCTCGGAAAGTCAGTGCAGCCATCCTGCGGAGAAACCCCATTTCCATCACTACTCTCACAACATTTCATTACATCAGCACCTACCACAATTAGAAGAAGATTCTGTGTCCCTTCATAACACTGGGACTCTTCCCTTTCCAGTGGAATAAAGCTCTCATCTCGATCATCCAGTGGCCCAACTGATTGTTTAGCAGGCTTCCTGCTTCTGACGTACTTAAAAAAATGTTTGTTGTTACTTTTTGAGTCTTTACCTAGCTGTTGTTCAAATTCTTTGTTGGCCATCCTAATGATATTTTTACACTTCACTCGCCAGAGTTTATGCTTCTTTATATTTTCCTGAATAGGATTTAACTTCCACTTTTTAAAGGATGCCTTTTTGCCTCTAACTGCTTCTTTTACTTTGTTGGTTAGCCACAGTGGCCCTTTTTTGGTGCCCTTACTATGTATTTTAATTTGGGGCATACATTTAGATTGAGCCTCTATTATGGTGTCTTTAAAAAGTTTCTGTGCAGTTTGCAGGGATCTCACTTTTGGCCCTTTCCCTTTTAATTTCTGTTTAACTAACTTCCTCAGTTTTGTGTCATTCCCCTTTTTGAAATTAAAGGCTACAACAGTGGGCTGTTTTGGAATTCCCCCTCCCTCGCCCCCGGGATGTTAAATTTTATTATGTTATGGCCACTATTACCAAGCGGTTCAGCTATATTAATCTCTTGTAATAAACTGCATTTATCTTGCACTTTTGTCCTCCTTCCCTTGCACTCAGTCCACTCATTCATATCTGTTGAAAGTATTTCCAAGCCTCTGGCCAGTTTTGGACAGCTGCCACTTAAAAACAAACTTGCCAGGTAAGGTCTTCTCCTTTCTCCCCAAATATGAATTAACTTCCCAAAATTCCACTGGCATGAAGTGCAGGGCACTTGGGGAGTTAGTCCATATTTGAGGGAAAAGAAGGAAACCTTTCCCTGGCAAATTGAGTTGTTTTTTTTTTAATGGCATCTGTCCAGAACTGCCCAGAGGCTTGAAAATACTCTCATGTGATATGAATTAGTGGATTGAGTGCAAGGAAAGGAGGACAAAGGTGCAGGATAAATGCAGTTTATTACCAGGGTCCATAATTTATCACAATGATACTGCAAACATATATGTGGAGAAATATATATATTTAATAAAACAACTTTCTTAGTACATCTACTACCTCAGAGTCTGATTCTAGTATCCTTTCTTCCCTTCATAGCAGTACCTTATTCTTCATATAGTCATAATGAATCTGGTCTTTTAATTTTAAGGGTGTGCCTATAGCTTTGCACATGAAATTTTCTGTGCATAATCATTTTCAGTCAAATGACAGCCTACACAAAATTGCATACCTAAATGATTGTGCACATAGAATTACACCTGCAAAATTAGAGGCCAGATGTTGCACAATGTCATAGAGATATAAATTCTTTCAGATTTCCTCCTTTACAACCAGAAATACTAAGACTGACAAATGCAGGTAACCTAGCTATCGAGGAAGAAAACCTGCATAAGAAAAAGAGTTCTCTCAGCAAGGAAGATTTGCATTTTCCTTTCAAATCAGCAAATGTTTTTGCTTAACGTCTAAATGCCACCTTCTTCTCAATACAAATGTGAAAACTGCTTGGCAGATGTAGGAAAAAGAGGGAGGTAGGGAAGGGAGAAATGCAGACACTAATAATAAGGAGAAAATTCCCTAAAATATTTTCCTTCTCTCAAGAATAAGAGAATGTATATCTATGCAATTTAGGTTTCCAGCACTGTGTAAAGCAAGGCTCTTACCTTATAGGATTATCCATTCTTGATACTGTGAGAAATGCTGCTAAATTAGCCGTGTAGGATGAACACACAATAAGGGTAAAGAGCCACCAACTTCCCATCACAATGCGCATAGCCACAGAATTGATAGCTGATTCACCACCTACAAATATGCAGAGAAAAAGAGCTCTTGCAGAAACCCGTATTTAAGTTCACCTACAGGATATGGTCCACGTCTAAAGTGACACTTTGAACTACCCCTATGCATTTTTTTGTTGTTCAATTTGCATGCACAATATGTTCAAAGACCTATCTTAATGAGGTCTCATATTTTATGAAAACATACTCTCTGATTGCTCAGGCATCTAGAAAGCTAAGGAATATGTAGGTGCACTAGTGAGATTTGAGCTACAACAAAAAATACTCACGTGTTAAAATCACTGATTTTAATGAAATCTTGTAAAATTTCCACACTAATCCTCCAAACCTCTGACCCCTCATAGTCATAGAATAATGCTCTCAACAAAATCCACAGAGGGCCTTACCCAGAATTGTCAGGATCTAATCCACAGATGACTTTCATAAATACATACACATTAAAAATAATAATAATGGTGGAATATCTAAGACATAGGGATTCAATAATCAGAGTTTATCAGAATAGACCTATATCAGAATAGAATAGATCACAAAATATAGTAGGGATGTGGAGTAATATAATTTTTAAACTGAGGACAACTGTTCAAACTTCTGCAAGCTGCTTATGCTAAATTAAATAATAAGAGATTGTGGCATCAGCTACATTGCAAGTTGTTATTTTTCAGCCTTCAATAGATTTCTCTATGTAGTTTCCAGCACAATTATGCTTTACCTTTAGTTAAAGGCCAAACTCTATTACACAGTTGATTTTTGCTAGTCCCTCTGGCGTTTGAGTATGGTAAAAAGCATAAGAATGGCCACACTGGATCAGACTAATGGTCCATTTAGCCCAGTATCCTGACTTCCAACAGTGGCTGGTGCCAGATGCTTCAGAGGGAATGAAGAAAACAGGGCAATTATTGACTAATCCAGACCCTGTACTGCCATCCCGTTTCTGGCAGTCAGAGGTTTAGGGACACCCAGAGCATGGAGCTGCATCCCTGGACATCTTGGCTAATAACCATTGATGGACCTATCTTCCATGAGCTTATTAATTCATTTTCAAACCCAGGTATAGTTTTGGCCTTCACAACATCCACTGGCAACGAGTTCCACAGGTTGACTGTGCAGAGGGTAAGAAAGTACTTCCTTATGTTTATTTTATTTGTGCTTTATTTTACTAAAACTCACCAGGGCAGCCACATTAATGAGGTTTCACAGTGAAAGTATTGCAGTTTGCTGTTTCGAGCCAAACCTTACCAGCTTGCAATCCACAAGAATTCAAATTAAAAACAAAAATGCAATAAAACAAAAAAACACTCCTCTTCAAAAGATGGTATTAATAGAACAGACCTGTGGCAAAAGCAATGTAAATCCTGATCTTGCAAAAACTTGCACACACTTATGCACAAGTAACTTTGGTAATGACAGTAATTCCACTGAATTCAGTGGGACTCCCGTAACTGAAGAATGCCATGAGTATTCCCACATGAATGAGGACATCAGGCTCTTCATTTGTGCTACGTATTTGAAAGAAAATAAAAGTCTCTAGAATGCCTGGATTACGTATCACAATATCATAAGGAGCAAGACAGACTCTAAAGGGGGAAAAAAAGTATAAATGGTATGAATCGAGGTGGGGTAAGGGTTCAAACATTCAGGTTTTGTTGTCTAAATGTAAAGTTATAACACGTCAGGTTTTAAGCTCTGAACTCTACCTTTCAGAACAATATTTTCTAAAGTTTAATATATGGTCTACTCTTTTGTACTGAGGTTGAAAAGCACTGCCTATAAGATTTAAAATACTGACAGTACCTTGCTGAACGAAGGCCCCATACACAATCCAAATGGCACTGTGAAGAGTGGAGGAAGCAGAGGAACTGGGCTGAGAAGAATTCTGTGCTCTTACTGCCTGGATTCGGTTTAACACAAATATCAAGACACCAACTACAGGGATCGCAGCTGCAATACAGGCCCACACCGCAAAATCAAAGGGAGCAAAGAGAGAGAAGATATTTATTTTCTCTTCCGGCTTCTTGATTAGAATCCCCACTGAATAATCCATGTATCGCTTGCTGAAGTCCACAACACTTTCCCGTTCCGGTGTTATAGTGATAGCGGAGATTGCCATATCTGCTCTCTGAAAGAGAAATTCAACAGATCCTATTTATTCCTTCCCTGAGCAAGCATATTGCTATGGATTGGGCAGATCTGAACTATAAGAGGAGCCAATAGTTTATGTATTTCATTGATTTCCTTCTCTCATCTAATTTTCAACTGAAGTCTAGTTCGATGCATAAAAACAGTAGAATCATTTCAATTTATTGGGAGAAATTAATAAAATGAAAACATGTACTGGTTGAAAGTGGAGTACTGAAGTGTGCCCTGTGGAATCACTGTATAGCATAGAGCATTTAATTGTCTCATAGGTGGGAATTTACTTAACCTCTCTGTCTCACTTTCCTCATCTACAAAATGAAGGCTAATAATCCTAGTTCCTACCTAACTAGGATGTTGTGAAGATGAATGAAAGTCACCATTAATAAAAAACCAACATTTTGTATAAACACTTCTTTATCTACTTTTGTTACAAATAACTTGTGCAATTACTCTAACTGAAAGAGACTAATGGGAAACAAAAACCCTACTGTATTTCCCCCCCACCACTTTGTTTACTTTATGTATTTGGCAGCACTTTGTTTATAGTTAGTCTTCACTGTTTTCTCCAACAGTCTTTCAGTTTCCCATAATCACATAGGATTTTCATGCAACAATCAGGGAGACTGTTACAAAAAAGGATTAGGACAATGTAATTGTACAGTCATAAAAATGGGAAGGTTTCAGGGACAGTTTACCTCCTGAAACTAACATTGTTTAAGTGCATAGATTTGTGTGCTTCAGCAGAGCAACCTCTCGTGCAAAGGACAACTCCATTGGATATTAATTCCTCTCAATGTCCTTGCATTACTTTGATGTTGTTTGTTTCATGTTAGAAGCTATGTCCATCTCCAACAAAACACATTTCATTTCTCCTGGGGATTCTTGGCTAGCATCTGTTTTTGATTATTTCAGTGGTGTTCACTTCCAGGTTTAGACAGGTGTAACTAAGAAAGGAATCTGACCCTCCAAGTGTTATCTGACTGGATCATCTTGACACACCAGCTTTTCATTCTCCTTCTTCAAATAGTTCTTTACAATGCATTCTTTGGAATAAAATAGCTGATCATTATAAAACCATATTCTATAAAGTAGGTGACCCAAAGGAAGTTTAACAGAGTTAGAAATGAAGTTGTAGAGTTTTGAATTAGTGAAAAAGGTATAACAGAAAGTCCTCTAATGAGAATGGAAGTGGAATACACATTTTGGTATCTATTTTCCATATGGTAAACAGCCTATTGTTACATGCACATAGCTTACACTGAAATTGGGAGTAAGTTGCTATCACTGATGGAATTCTATATTTTATAATCTTTGTTTTGTGGAAATGGGCCAAAAAGCACAAAAGTTTAGATCAGGATCAAAACTTCGCCAAGTTCAGGAAAGTTTACTATTGGGATTTTGATTCTGAGTCATCCCTTGTATTTTACTGGGGAGGATTTCATTAAATCCCTTTTTTAAAAGTTAGCTTGGAGATCTCGGCTTCTGATCTCTGTACCTTGTTAATAAGTTCTCCAATCATGCCGTTCCAAGAGCTGTTATGGAGCTGGTGTCCATACTTGCCATCAGGAGCTTGATAAATCTCATACTTGAAGCCTAGATTCTTGGCAAGTGCATCCAAGACGTCAATGGAAAATCCTTTATAGCGCTTTGGTTGTCCAAGTATGTTCTCCGCCACCATCACAAAAGGCTCTTCCTGAGAAAAAAATAACATCTAAGCTAATATTTAAAGAAGCTTTTTTGAAAATTCCTCAATTAACGGATCTAATGCTATTCAGCCTAGTGCTGCAGTTGGTTTTTAGTATACTGAGGTTATCCAGCACAGAGTAATGCAATTTTATAGTTTTTTTTTTTCCACAAGCTAATGAACAGATCATCTACACCGGACACATGCTGAAATAATAGCAAGAAAACCCTTTTATTATTTTTCCATTATTTATCATTATGATCACTCCAAGAATAGCTCTTACACAGGTTAGCCCCTGAAGTGTTTTAGAGTTAACAAAATGCATTTTGGAAACTGCGATAGGGAATCTTGCAGGGTGATGGTGTTTCAGTCTGACACAGCCAGTGTGCTCACTTGCCCAAAGTATGCCAGCTCTACTGATTTTACAATCATTGCTGTTGGCCATGTCTGCAAACTGGTGCTGACATCTTCTCTGGATAGAGCTAGTCACAAGGAGGGGAGATATGATCACAGCCCTTACCAGCTAGAGGGAAGAAAGATAAAAACAGATGGAAAGAAAACTGTCCTAATGATCTTCTCCAAGGAAGCCCAGGAGCTTTTTTAAAAGATACACTTTAGCTCAATAAACAGCTATGGACTTAATGAAAGAATAACTCGGTGAAATTCTATGGCCTGTATTATGCAGGAGTGAGACTAGATGATCATAGTGGTTCCGACTGACCTTAGATCCCATTAATCTATGGGATCCATACAGGAAAATGCTACAGGTCAGGGTAAGGAGCATTGTAGCTGAAATTCATCCTTCTGGAGAGAACCAGAACAGTTCTGTTGTATTGATTGTCTTGGTGTTGTATTGGTCATCTACAAGGAGGTGAATGTCAGCCTGGGTGAACTGATTGAGACTAGCACAATGCATCAGTACTCTAAACCCCTGATTTTAATAAGCATCAACAATGTCAAACAAAAACATAAAAGTCCCCCATCTCGCTTTACTTGCTTATGCAGCTGGTCTGTCCAAGTAGGTGATACAGGATTAAAAGAGATAATGAAAAATGATGGGGGAAAACATCCAAATGTCCTGTCGCATCATTTTTCTTTTGAGTATTTTGTTTCCTGAACTCAAATAGGATCATACCAAGACAGTCACCACTTTCAGTGTCAGTCCTTGTAAGTCACTGCCCAGACGTCGCTCTTGTAGGCTGCCATTCAGTCCCTTTTCAGAGTCCCATGTTGCCAACTACAAACAGAAATAACACAATGAGTATGAAGGCCATGTTAGGCATGTACATTTTTAATATTCACCTAAAATGCTTTAATGGCTGTTTGACTGAATGGTAATATTAAAAAACATTAGAGAGTAAAAACGGGGGGGCGGAGAAAGAACAGGAGTATTAGCCATTTTTTCTCCCCGTTAGTGTCTGGATTACGAGTGGCATCTAAGAGGATAAAAATGCCCAAGTACTTTGGCTGAATTTGGTTCCTTCAATGCATCTCACAATAATTCTGCTTTGTTATCGACAGTGCTTGTCATATGATTAAACCTAAATAACTTTGATAAGACTTTTCTTTTTGGCAAGTTTCTATTGCCTCCTCCTCCTCAAGAGTTTCTGTTGTCTCACTGCCTCTCTGTTCTCATTCTCTTCCTATTCTTCAATCCATTGCCCACTGCTCATCAAATGCCACTTTCCTTTCTTTCCTGCACAACCTTGTATCTCATCAATGAGCAGTAAATGGCTTGGTATTGCTGGGATCATAGGAAATGGACTCTACTTCCATGTGTATGAGAACGATTCCTCATTTTCTCCCCTTGACCTAGAACCCCTAGCCCTCTCTCTAACAATCACATTCATTTTTCTCAAATGCCAAGGTTGCTGAAGATGAAACATCCCCTAAGCTTTAAAATAAGATATGAACATAGTGTATGCACCCTACTTAACTTCAGCCCTGCAATATTTATTGATGCTACTTTTGTGAAACAGTATATCTAAATGCATTAGTTTTCAATTAAATATGATACAGCACATCAAACTAAATTGTACTACATTTTCTGACAAGAAGTCAAATGTGGAAGTCAGCCTCAAAAGATTTATTGGATTTTTCACAGTGAATACTCTCTCCTTGGTCAGTATCAGGCTGCTTCTTTTACTCTAGAATGGAACACATGAAATTGTTTTGTTCTTGGATGGAAATAAGTGATATTGAGGTCAAATCCCCTGTGTTTGTCATCAGCCTGCACTTAGAGATATGTAGGCTAGTATTTATGCTACTAGCTGTAGGCATACCCATTGGAAATGAAACATAGGCCACAGAACACTAAAAGTGTCTTCTTCCTGTTGGGTATCCTTAGTGCAAAGAGTCAATCTTCCTGAGAAGGAATGTACTTTGCTGATAATGCCTCTGGTTAAATGTCCTATAAGACTTATTTCTGTGACTTTAATTTTATGATTCACCCTCCAAAAGTTGGGCCGACACACAACAAATAAAGAAGGACCAGATGATAAATCCTCAGCCAGCGCTTTGGATACAGTGAATACATGAAAATAATAATCTCACAGATCCATCTTAGTTGGATGATTGGTTGGTCATACTAATGAAATGGGCTTTAGGTTACCAATAAGATTCACGTACCTATGAAAACTGGGTACAGTATACGAAAGTCAGGAATTAGGCTACATCTACCTTTACTCATCTGTGAGTGCTAAGAAATGGGGCAGAATAGTGAGTATCTTTAGGCCTTCTAATAACATTGTCAAAAGCTACAATGACACAAACTTGACTAATCTCACACTGTGATGTCATTTTGGAAATACCACTTCAGTCTCCCAGGACATTCTGTAGCTGACTTGAAAGTTGCCATACTTCTACAAAAAAACTTCAAAAACAGACTTCAGAGAGAGACTGCAGAGCTCGAACTCATCTGCAAACTTGACACAATCAGACTGGGTCTGAATAGGGACTTGGAAGGGTTATCTCATTACAAGAAGTAATTGTCACTGTTCTCACATTCTCACCTTCTAGTCAATGGTTGTGAATAGGCCTCAGCTTCTCTAACGGTATGGATTTGCTAACACCTACCTTCCCCATTGTTGTTCCCTCCCCTTGGCTGTATATATATATAAAACCCCTTATCTGATTTCCACTCTCTGCATCTAATGAAGTGGGTTGCAGCCCACGAAAGCTTATGCCTGCAGAAATTAAATTTGTTAGTCTTTAAAGTGCTACAGGACTCTTTTTTTTGGAGGGTGGGGTGGGGGGAGGGATCGGGGTTGGGGATGCAGTAGTAATTCCACTGGGATGGTCTCTTATGGACACCTACAGCCATGGCTTTTGGAATTTAACAGGAAAGTTGAATTTTAAATTTAATGTAATATTTGCTCTCAAAATAAATCTAAATAAGGATTTCTTCTTCTTTTCTTTTTAATCATTTAACAAAGCAGGCTAGATCCTCAACAAATGTCAATCAGAGTAGCTCAATTGACTCAAACGAAGCAAGGCCAATTGAGGATCTGGATATTTATTCTAAAGTAGGAAGCAAAACACAACCCTGTATTTCTTCACCATCTTTTCTTTCAATATCTTAGCAAACAATTCCTTCTCCCAGCCCTTTTCCCTTCCCTGCCTTTAAAAATAACCTCTATCAAAAGACTAAGATATGAATACATTTGATTATCATCTATACACGTTCCTCACAAAGGCTGGGGGTTCACAAAGAAGAGCTGAAAAATATGTCAACATAAATAAGGATTTATTTCTTTATTGCTTTCATTTAAAAGGGAGAAGGGGGAAACTGGCTTCTCGTATATTAAATAGGATGAGGTTCAGGGAGGAGGTGAATATGTCAAAAATATTTTTATGGTTTCACCCTATTTCATTTTAGTCTCAACTGCATGCTGGTTTGTATGCTGAGGTAAATTTTTCAGTCTATAAAAAGTAAATGATGCAGATAAGATTGATAAATGGAACATGAGGAAAACCTTTTACCAAAAGGGATTTCTTCTGAATCCTTGAGTTTCAGACCATTTCATGTGTTCATAAGTGTGTCAATTTTGACTTCCACTTGTTCTTGTAGACAGAATTTTGTTTATAGGATCAATGAATTTACAGTTATATACACCAGTTCTTGACAGCTGACCTGTCAAGATCAGTCCCTGAAAAACTAATTTCCAGCACTGTTAAACAAAATGAGTGCTGCTGCTGTTTGATAAGACAGTTACAGTTTTCATTCTTTGTAGAAATGTGCTATCCTTCTACCAGAAATCTGAAGCTAGAGGTTACAGCACAATCATCAATTGATAGGAGATGTATGGCTTCTAAATCTGATTATGACAAACAACTGCTCATAGGATCAGCCACTTGTAGAATAAATTTCATAAACCACTAGTCTCTGGAAAATATATTTGCTGAGGCAATCCAGGATATTCTTGATTCTCAAGTTATTGAATTGCAGGGCTTGGGCTTCCTGAATGTGTTTTTAATAAAGCTTTTGGCTTAAAACCTTCTAGCTCGGCTCTCTTTCCGATTAAGGCTTGTATGAGGCATAGCCATATTAAAGACAAATCTTACATTCTCTTCATAAAACCAAAGGTCAATCATCACTGAAGCCTAAATTGGAGAAACAGCTACAAAATCCTGATGAAATGATCATTTCTTTGAAAATTCCAGCTCAAGCCAGGATGCTGATATTTCTCAAATGGTTGTTCTACCTCTGAGAAAATCTTGGAAAGAAACTAACAGATGTAATTATATTTTACAATGCATAAAAGCAGCACATAGTCATGCACACACAGCATATATAACAATGAAACATTGTTACTACTTGGTTAATAAACTGTTAATGATGAATTGTAAAGGATGTGATTCTATGTGCTATTAAAAGCCCCTGCAATGTGCAGAGTGCCTTCCACTTCTCCTGCCTGGGACCTTAAACTGCTCAGGACCTCTCAGGAGGCATTTAACATGTTGCGTGCTTGGATTCCATGTGCTTCCATCAATAAGTTATGAGCCAGATCTTAGTATTTGCCAATATCGGAGATCCACACACACAAAAGACAGACCAGACTGAACCCTACATTAATATAATTCCTGCTCTCTCACAGCCTTACTCATGTAATTAGTCCCGTTCAAGTCAGCAGGACTGATTGTGCTTTCACACCAGAGGATATGTGGAATAACTCCACCGAAGTCAATGGAGTTACATTGATGTAAAATTGATGAGTATGAATAGAATCTGAGCCAGTGAGACTGCTCATAATAATAATGTTAAGTCACAGAAGTAATGGACACATGGACTGCATACAGGGTATAAGTATGTTATGTCTTGTAGAGCTCGCTAGTGTAGGGTAACAAAGACATGCCTTATCCATAACTGATAATATGCTTATACCACCATTCACTTATGTATCAATTGCCATTGCAAATGCATTTTCTTTATTTTAAGAGCAGTACTTTGTGATATAAATTGTACAGCTATGTTCAATAAGCCATTTATAATTAAATCCCCAGCCATTTCAGTGAAAAAATGCATATGTACTGTCGACAATTAGACAGTAAAGATTTAATAAATTTCACATAACCAAGTATGTGTACAAATAAATGTCTATAATTATTACAATAGTCAGTTGCAATTCAATGTATTCGATTTTTAATTTAACAGATTTAAAGGTAGTGAAAAAATAAGTATTTGATCTTTTCTACTAAAAGAGGATGTAAATTGTCCCATTCACTGATCAAGCAAATACAGCTGAAAAATTGAAAGTGACATAAAAAGTGAATATTTATATTTATGCCACATCAGTAACTAAGACCACCCACATCTATATTATTTAAGTTTAGGATACAGTAATTACTGTCAAAATAATCTGTGCCACTATCATCTTACTCTCCTATTAGATATGACATCACCTAAATATGATCTACTTTTCAAAGAAAACGTGGTCCCTAAGCAAATAAAACTTTATTATTTTTAGCAGAAGCATCTAAATTGTTTGAAGGGGCCTGCATCAACCAAACACAAGGATCTTCAATCCTGCCAAGAGATAGAGGAACCTTGCTTGGGAACTTCTTTGTATCATAAAGACCTTTTTGGACCTTTTAGCACTAGGGAGAAGGCAAGAGAGAGGAATGCGTGTGAAGTAGTCATTTCTCAGAGCATGAGACATGGATCTCCAACTGAACGCAAACTATGTTTCCTAGAAATGTGGAAGCTCAGTCCAAGCATGGAGCCAGGCAACCTGACGCTGCAGTTAGATTAAAAATTAACTGAAATGGATTCCTAGGCCCATTGCAATGCCAATACAAAACATTTTTTTATTTTATGGATTTTTTGTAAAGTTGTCTTGGGCTCAATTCACTTAATTTACATGTTGGACTACTTTGGTTCACCTTACCAGTCATGTATTGTACAGCTAAGTTAAACAGATCACTTGGGAAGTTTCTTGCATCTTCCTCTCAAACATTTGCTATGGTCAATGTCAGAGATAGGATACTGGATAAAACCGATAAGGGAGCTGATCCAATATAATGTTACTACGTAATATCAACCACTCATGTTGCAACAGATTTACTGTTAGATATTACTATATACTGATTTCATTTTACAATGCTTTTGTGTTAAAGATGTAGCCTGCTTCTGAACATCTACATAATTGGAATATCAATATTCAGTGGATGGATACAAGCAGCTTAAGAGATGTACTGTAACAAGGAAAGAGGTAGAAGGTAGACACTATATGGTCAGAAGCTTTTACCCCATCAGTGAGGTAAAATCTGACAATGACAAGATCGGTGCTGGGATAATTTTGTTAAGAATTCCTTCAGGAATGAAGTAAAGGAGAAATATAGTGCACATCTGCTACTGACTGGTAGGACTGGAAGACAGCAAGAGACAAGCATTCCTGGATCTGCTTCTGAGATGCTTGAACAGTAAGAAAACATGCTAATGGGGGACCTCTCCCTGTCCAGGCAAACAGGAAAAAAACACTTCAAAGCAGTTCTTAGATAATGTGGGGAACAGTTTTGTGATCCAGAAAGCAGAAAACCCAACCAGAAGAGAAGTCATGTGATAGAAATAGAAAGGAACTGATTCAGAATACAACAATAATAGTGAAGCTTTGTTTCATTCACAGAGAGATATATGAACTCAACGTACTACGGAACAAATATGTAACCCACTGGTCAGTATATACCACACATACCTTCTCTGTGGCCAGTCCACAGAAGATATGAGTCTGTTACAGATAACAGCTACAGAGCATTGCACTTTAGCTCAAGCACTGGAGACACATGCTTAAAACTCTAAGGGCTGGATTTTCTAAGAGATTTAGGCACCTAAAAGATAAAGAGATGCATGCAGAGTTACATTCATAAATGGGATTGCAACACCTAATATTTAGGCATTCTGCCACCTAATGGAATCCATAGCCCTCAGCTAGGTGCCCAGGCCCCCTGTACAATTTGTGTGGCAGCACTGGGTGCCAAAGAAAGTGATTCACAAAAGCCAGCCAGCTGAGCAGGAGCTGCTTAAACTTGCCAATAGGAAATGCCGAGAAGAGAGGTGTGGCCTAAGCCCCACTCCTAACAGGCCTCCCTCTGCTTGGGATTCACAGCAGTGAACGCTCTTCTGGAGTTAGGTCATCCCTTCCTCACAAAAAGATAGCCCATCCCAGTGCTCACGCAAGGTGTGGGAAATCCCACCTTCAACTTCTCGTTCTGCCTGATGTGGAAATTGAACCCAGAAACTAAGTCCCGTCTGCCAGGTGAGGTCCTAATCACTGGGCTATCAGGTACTCTGGGATGATTTGCTCTCATCCTTTCCAACTGAAGCTATTCCACTTTGTATGAAATATAGAGAGCGAGCGCGCGCGCATGCAAATGACTCAATAGCCCAGTGATCTGAGCACTCATCTGAGACACCCAGGTTACAGTTCCTGTTGCAATGAATGTGGGATATGGAGGCCACTGAATCCTATGGAAGAAAGCTTCATAGCCATCTGGTTGATCCACAACACCATGCACTTGGCATGGCAAGGGGCCTGCAAAAATTGTTCAGCCATTCAGTCAAGCCTCAGAGCAAGGAAGAGAGATCATGTAAACGTGTTCTCTGCCACTCAGTAGTCTTTTGCTGATTCTGGCCACCATCTTTCTCCCACGGAGCCCCTTTAGAGGCAGGGTCTAGTTCTCACAGAGCAACTTCTGCAGGGAAAGATGGAGGAGTAAGGAAGGGAAGACTACACAGGAACTGCCAAGCTAATGCTTGATTCCCTGCCACAATTCTATAATGTATCTGACAGAGAGCACTGTGTTCCTGTCCAAGAGAATGATGCATGCTAACACGGTTATTGCAGTGTAAATGGGCCCTTAGAGTGTGAGTTCTTCAGGAGAAAGAATTTAGTTTATTCTGTTTTAAAGTACTGTGCAAATTTATGGTGCTATATAAATGATAATAAAACATCTCTAGAGAATAACGGAAGCATGAGCATTAAGCAGCATGATTTTATAATGAACAAATCATCCTAGGCAAACTTGATTGCTTTTTTTGATAGAATTGCAAAATTAGTAGATAACAGGAAAGAAGACAGCATACTGTACCAGTATCTAAATGTTAGTAGTGTACTTCAGTCGGTGTCTCATGAAATCTCAACTAGCACAATTTGAATTAATTTCCCGGAGAAAGGCAATATCATATAGCTTACAAACTACCTGACGAACCATAATCAAAAGGGAACAATTAAGAGCAATGTATCAGGTTGAAAGGAGATATCTAGTGAATGCTTCAGGGGTCAATGTTCAGGTCTAGTCTTATTTAACATTTAATGATTTGGAACAGGGAATAAATAGCACACAACTAAAATGTGATGATACCCTCAAATTAGAAGGTATTGCAAACACCATGAGGATAGAAAAATCATATGAAGAGAGAAGGAGCAGTTAATAACATAGGCATTAAATAATAATTTGTCTCGGAAAGCCAATACCTCTGGGGGAAAAGAATCAGACACACAGATATGCAAGTGGAGGGAGAAACCTGGCAACGAATGCCAAAGAGATGCAGAGGGGTGAAACTGGACAGCAAATGAGTGAAGAGTTTGCAATGTGCTATGATTGCAGTAGTGCCAATGTGATTTTTTGGGCTGCAAAGTGGATGCAGCACATGGTCAATTGCCCAGGAGACAGTCCCTCTTTGTAACTGTGGGGAGGCCACACTCAGAATAGTGTGTTTAGTTTTGGAAAAAATCAATAGCAGAAAGATGTAGAAATATTGGACAGAGTTCAAAGGGAGCAACAAAAATTATTAGCGGGCTGATGGAACTAGCTTATCCAAAAAGATTAAAGGAGCTAACCATGTATAGCTAGGCTAATTAAAACTAAGGGTACAGCCGCACTGGAGCTGGAGGTGAGCTAGTTATGATGAAGCTAGCATGATAAAAGTAGCCACAGCCTCCTGGTGCCATCTGACAGCCTAGCTATGTAGCTGGGCAGGTAAGTCCATCATACCGCCCACGCTGCCATGGCTATTCTGTTATTTTTAGTTTGCTAGCTTGATCAAATCTCGCATATGTACATCTAGCCAAGCTGGAAATTACCTCTCCAGCGTCAATGTAGATAAACCCTAAGACATGGAGGAAATTATACATAGCATAAAATAATAATGACTATTACTACTTTGAATCTATATAATGTCTTTCTTATGAGGATCCAAAACATGTGCAGTTTATGCAAAAAAACAAAACAAAAATAACAAAATACCATTAGGCCTCAGTACAGACTTTGAGATAAAGAAAAGACACAGAGAGATCAATTCAGCAGCAACAGTTTAAGGCCTCAATCCTGCAAACATTTTTGCATGTTCTTACTTTAACACACATGATTAATACCACTCATGTCTATTGGATTACTCAGCTGTACAATTAAGTGTGTGAATAAATGTTTGCCGGGTAAGAGCCTAAGGCAAGAAGTAAAAACGGATCATGTTCAAGTGAAGTTGAAGGAGGGATTTAAATAGGCAAAATGTAATTACTTGAGTTGGAATTTGGTCGGGAAATTGGTTATAAACCCCTATTCTTTTGACAAGCATACAGCAAATGGTCAGGACTTAGATTCTACATCTTATCTGAAAGAGAGCATTTCTAGCAACATAAGGCCCCAAACCATGCAAGGAATTTGGTTCAATATAGTCAAAGAAAGAAGAATACCACCCACTGAATCACCATCACACAGATATTCCTTGGAGATCTTTCAATCAAGTACTGATCTAGCCCAGTTCTGCTTCACTGTGGAAACAAAATGGATCATGCTACAAAGCAGTATATCTGAAGGTTATCAACACCCAGGATGGAGAGAAATGTTTTTGGGTAGTGGAAATAGCGAAAATCTGTTGTAAACAGATGAAACTAAGTAAAGACAATTTATGCATTAATATTAGAAAGATCTTTTTGACAGTAAAATCATTTAGAATATAGAATAGTGCTCTCAGGGGAGCAGTGAAAGCCACACTGATTTTAAACCTATAATAGATACAGCACTAGAAAATACATCATAGGGCACAGTCCTCACCATTGTCAGACGGGGAAGGATCAGGTGTCCTAAAAGGGTTTTTTTTAATCTATAATTTTCTGAGATTCTCTAGAAGCCTCTTTAAAAGCACTGGGCCACATTCTGTTCTCTGTTATAGGGTATAAAATCACTGAACTCAATTACCTTAATGTGACGCAGAACTGAATCTAGACCCACAATATTTATTATTGTTGAGGAGTAAAATGTTACAAAGTCACATACAGTAGTTGTCATATGATATTATTAACCCAACCTAAAATTAGTAAAATGCCTTGTTGTCTTGAAAGCCAATTGTTTTGCATAGTACTAAGAGCTCTTCAGCGTAAGACGAGTAATATAATCAGTAATATATTTATATTGGGGAAGCCTTGACAGCCCTGTACAGTCAGCCATAGGGGCTGTTTACAATATTTGTGATTGGTACATCACACACTGAATACAGTAGTTACGAATACCTTGGAAATGGAGGTTGCGCATAACTCTGAAATATTCGTAACTCTGAACAAAACATTATGGTTGTTCTTTCAAAAATTTACAACTGAACATTGACTTAATACAGCTTTGAAACTTCACTATGCAGAAGAAAAATGCTGCTTTTAACCATCATAATTTAAATGAAACAAGCACAGAAACAGTTCCCATACTTCATCACATTTTTAAACTTCCCCTTTATTGTTTTAGCAGTTTACATTTAACACAGCACGGCACTGTATTTGCTTTTTTTCCCTCTCTCCTTGTATCTGCTGCTGCCTGATTGCATACTTCTGGTTCCAAATGAGGTGTGTGGGTTGACCAGACAGTTTGTAACTCTGAGGTTCTACTGTATACATAAACCTAAGCTATTGGCTGTTTATATTCACTCTAATTGATATATATCACAAGGGACAAAGTAATCCATTCACTGACAGCATCCAGTCACAGAGAAATCTTCAGTTGTATGCTGTGGATGTATCATCCCACTTTTATTGCACATTCATGGATCTACATGTTGATTATTAATTGTATGCTCCCATGTAATAGTGAGGTGGCAGATCTACTGTTGTGCTACATTTTGTGCAGGCAAAATGAAGCATTACCATAGCCAGACAGTTGAGGCAGGATGATCGGATACTGCAGCACAGACACAAAAATAATCCAAACCCAGTAACTATTAATGATCCTGCAGCTGCTTTGAATATGAAGAAATACATCTATACCCAATGCTTTGACCAAAGCTTGAGCAAAATGTTATAAGGGGCACCAAATACATACTGAATAGAAAGAGTAACCAAGCAGAAGTGACAAGGTAAATCTAGCCTGTTAATTTTAGTGATATAAATGTATAAATATGCCATCTCCACCTCTGAGAGAATAAATTGCTTCAATTAATACTATTCTTTGTAGGAACAGTGACAGCAACATGCTAATGATGGTGAAACAGAGGAAATTAGTGGGGGACATTGGCTGCCGTGGCAACGTACGTACTGAATAAGATACAGTATTTAATAAAGCAATCATAATAGAGAGGAAAACAGTATGAAAAAGAACATTATGCTCTAATGGCTTTTGTATGTAATATTGGCAACTATTGCATGGCTACAAAAGTTTTGTACCTCATTTTCATAATAGAGTAAATCAAAGATATGGAAAACAACTTGTAAAATAAATTAAATATTTTATTCTTTACTCGTTCCAACATGTTTCTGTAATGTAAAAATAGAAGGTTCCCCCTTTTTGTCCTCTTCACACCTGCCATGCATTCATCCCATCCACTTAGGAGTGGACATCATCATACATTGGAATAACACTGCTTCTTAATTAGATGATAGGGTTGCTGTGGAACAACAAAATACATACTCTGCCCACCAACTTCTCTTCCTGAGGTTGTGCGTTCTGCTTCCGAATACCTAAGACAGACTACCAGGTCAGATACAGAGGATCTGGAAATCAAACCGAGATCTCTACATGGTATTACAGACTGACATTCTTCATGGCTAGCCACCCTTCTGTACATAACTTTAAAAATGATTAAAAAAAAAAACTGGACCAATCCAAGTGGCAAATTTATTAGTGCAGGCAATAAGTGATTGACCAGGAAACTATTCAAAATCACCTCTTGAAAGTAATTTAACCATCTGGAAACCAAAATAGCTCTCATCTCCTTTCAAAATTGTATAGGATTTTAAAATAAACAAATTGTTGTCCAATCTATATACAACAGGTGCTTGGAGTCAAAATGAATTCTGCATATTCTGCATGCGGCTATCAAACTAGGAAAGGGAAAGCAGGTGTGCACCAGAGTTGCTGTTTGTGGACAAAACAACATCTACTCTATCTGCCATTGATAATTATCAGTGGATAATAAGGAAAAGAACTTATTTCAAACAGATAAACTTTTTAGATAAATGCTAAAATGTGGGCATGGGGAGCAACTAGCATATGACAGCCAAACTGTTCTGTTATCTATGGAAGAGTCAAGTAGGGAGGTTATTTTGCATGGAAAAATAGGAAATTCATTTAGAAAAGTTGAAGCTAACCAAAAAATACAAATTCTATTCTCTATAGATTCTCACATTACACTCATTGCCCTAGTATCTGAGCACCTTCCTGTAATGTTCCAATTATAACCCTATTCTGAAGAGGAAACGGGAGAAGGGAGCTGTAGCTATACAATATTAAATATTTGGTATCTCTTCCAAACACTTCCCAAGTGAATTCTGCACTGGTGCAATTAATCAAAAAATTGCAATGGAGAATGCCAAAATTTTTGTCATTTCTAGCAGTCAGTGACTTTTAAAAAAAATTATACAAGGAATATCTTTCTGAGTTCTGCTGTATACTCAAAAAGTTCCTTTCTTCTCTGTCCATAGCTGAATTTTTAAGTTGAGTGGTTCAGTGAACAGTTCATTCTGCCTCCATGTGGCACACTTGGGTTGAATGGTAACTTTGGGTAGTGGCACCTTATGTTATTGCTGGATTCGCTACGTGAGAGGACAGTTGGAGTTTTCACCCAAATTATTTGCTACAGGATGACTAAAACCTATCTCCCTGTGTGAAAGGACCACAGCTGAAGAAAATACAACATGAACATTTCTCTGGGGGTATACTCTAAATCTTACTGGCCCAAGTATGAAAGAGATATACCCATTTCTCTCAGTCTTCTTCATATGGCTGATGTAAATGTAAAGCAACAACTACAATTTTTACATTCAGATAGTTAAGCCAGATAATTGTGTCTGGAGCAGCAGAATGGACTGTTGTGTTGCCTCCTTTGTATTTGTGACTCTGGCATTCAGTTGTTACATGTTTCATGGTCTATTCTGGGTGACCAGAGTCATGCACTGGAGAGTCTTTAATATTCATTTGCATCTGCAATAGTTTGTGTGGATGCCAGGTAGGGTTGCCCGTGAGTTTCATGGGAGATCAAAGCCAGGAACCTTCTGCATTGGCTCTTTTATGAGGTGTTTATTTGTTTCCACTATGAATAGGGACCTAAACACTATGGAGGAATATTTCTGGAAATGTAGTCACTGCATTCCATCTTGATAACAGAAACTCTAAGTGCACCCTGAAAGTGATCTTCTGTGGCAACACTATGTGACATGACCCCACTCCGACCTATCTCTGAGTATCTATATCTCTAGATTGCACACTAACCTTCAATGACCATCTGAACAAGGCAGCTGCCAAGGCAACGAGAAGGGTCAACCTGGTCCAGAAACTGGCAAGCATAAGCTGGGGAGCATCAGTGTTACAGACATCAGTGATGGCCCTTGTATACTCCATAGCTGAGTCCTATGCACTGGTATGCAACAGAGGTATCCATACTTAGCTCGTAGATGTCCAACTGAGCACTGCAATGCAGTACATCACTGGAACTCTCAAGTCAACCCCAACACCTTGCCTGCTGGTGCTGTAGCATATTGCTCCCCGATGCATTTGTCACAATGCTGCAACCCTTCGGAAATCCCAGAGGATCATGAAAAACAAACATCTTCCCATCCACCAGGACCTTAACAACGTCCTTCATCGCAACTTGAAGTTGTGTAAGCCCTTTTGGACCCAAACGTCTAGCCTTCAACAATGCAACTTCAACCCAGATGAAGCTTGGAAAACTGAATGGAGTTCACAAGAAGTTACAAATAAATTAAAATCTCCCTCAGTGATTAGTAGGATGTTTCACAGCATCCTGTCTAGTCATCAGCCCAATAGAAAGTTCACGTAACTCCCTGACTGAGGGCAGGATAATAAAAACTAGATTTCCAACCCCCAACAGAAGCCAACCATGATGTGAAGCTCCAAAACAAACTGTACGACCTTAACAATGATGCCCTATTTACCCCTCACTTTTTCCCAGTCTCCAGTCACAAAATAAAAACATGGGCCAAAGTGTGGTCATCTTGAGAAAGAGACAAAGAGATAGGACTGTTGGAGAGTTATAGGTGAGAGAGGGTAAACTGGGATGTCTTCAATATTTATATTAGCTAAACTGCAGGAAAACTCAAGGGGTATAATCCTGGTTTGATAGCAGTCAGTGACAAAATTCCCATTGATTTCAACTGAATCGCGATTTCACCCAATTTATGGTCTTCAGAATATCATCCATTACAAATACATTCTCTCCTTGATCCCAATAAATGGGACAAAAGCACCTAAGTTAAAAAATAGAACCCTTCATCCCTTGCTCTGATGTTACAAGCAGTGGAATATAGACCCATATCTGCACAACGTTGGAAATCTTGTGTTAAGGTTATAAATGCATTCTTAATTTTAAGTACTTTTCTCCCATTTTTAGCACTCCCCTTTCAAGTCTTGCTACATATGGGATTGAACACAGCTACATTTAGGTCCTTGAGGCTCTTTTCAATATACAAAATAGTACAAAGGAAAGTTAGGATCGTTCTTCCACGGGTAATTACGTCTCCAAGAAAAAAATAAAATGTACACAATATTATTAAAAATACATGAATGTTCATCTGCATGATGATATGCATTTAATGGTTTTAATTTACAAGGAAAACAATTTAAAAACAGCTTTCATAAATATATTTTCTCCCTTTGGTTTTGTTGTATACATATAGAGAATCCTGCAAGCCACTTATCATCAGCCTACACACAATGCTAATTAGCACTGAACGTACAAATTTGCTCTGTCTTCAGTTAATGTAATAATTTCATGATTCCAGAACTATTAAAGCATTTGTAGTGTCCATAACAACATACTCTGACTGTCTCTATTACTCTTCCTAAAGGCATGCTGGCAATCTTGAGTGATGTGAATTTTAATTACTTTTTTTCTTATTATTTTTGTTTTCAGTCTTTGTCTTTCTTTTGCTCCCCCCATCCCCCGCCCCAGGCATATTTAATGCCTTTTTTAGCCTTTTAAAAAAATGCCAGCAGCCCTGAAATTATGAGCAACCCTACAATAACAAAGCAGTGCCTCCAACGCGCTAGATTAACAAAGATACTTAGATACCCAAAACCCAGTCTTTGGCACCTAAGTCTCATGTTTAGGGGCTTAAATTCCAGTTTTGGTTCCACTGCAGCCACAAAAACTCCTATGAAACCTTGTAGGAATCTAAACTCATTTGGTGCCTAAGTTTTCAGAGTAAAAATTCCTTAGATGCCTATATTTCAGTCTCTAGGCATAAACACTGCTGACCCCCTCTAGGCAGCCAGACACCTAATTTCTCGCCTAACCCCAGAGAGATTCACAAACCAGGAAAGATAGGTGTTCAGGTCACCTAAGTCACATTTGGTGCCTGGTCCAGTAGATGTTCTCAGAGGCTGCCCACTGGATCAGATTCAAAATGCATTTGGAGGAGGAGCTACTGCTGCTGCCAACCACCTTGTAACCCAAAAGTTAGAGCACTTCCCTGGACACCCAAGTTCAAGTCCCCCCTTTCTGCCAGAGGGGAAGAAAGGATTTGAACAAGGGTCTCCTCTCTCTCAGGTGAATGTTTTAACCACTGAGCTATGAGGTATTCTGATATGAGCCTCCCTTTGTTTCTCTTGGTGAAGCTGTTTGACTGTGGATAAGTAAAAAGTGATTGGAGCAGGGGGCTGGTCCTTGGGTCTCCCACCTCCCCTTTTTGTGTTGTACTGCTTTGTCTTTGACTAATAAATCGACTAAACTTGGCTATTTGATCTCAGACATTTTTAACACAGAACTAGGGTTGTAGTCAAATAATTGGCTATACTTAGTTAACAGAATTATTCTTAAAATGTATTTGTAATGTCTTGGCGACAGCCCTGCAGAATCTTGGCCATTGCTCTCCAAGAACCTTGTGAGGCTGGCACTTCATCATGTTCGGACAAGACTTTGAGAAGTTAGTAAGTGTTATGTGCATACCCACAGAGAGAAGACATGATCACAACAGCTCATTCATGGATTTCAATATCATGCCTTGGTGCTTTTGATTTAAAGACCTCACAATAAGCTAGGGTAACCATATCCTTTGACTTGCTAAGGACCAATTGCAGGACACAATATATAACAGAGACCCAAAATGCAGGGCAATCAATCAATTTCAAGTAGGAAATAAAGTGCAGAAGGATTCATTCTTTTAGTGTAAAGAACTCCCTCTGCAGCTGCAGTTTCATGATTCCCCATTTCTGATGTAAATAATTTTCAGCAATAAAACCGAGGGCACACCAAATCTGTTTGGAACATTGGGACTAAAATGAGTAATGCTCCTTCAAACAAGGGACTACTTGATAGATATGGATACAGCAATACTGTGCAGATTTATTGCAAATTATCTGAGGAGAAAAGCAACATCATACATTCATTAAATCCTTTCTGAATAACTCTCACCTGACATTCTTCAGTTACTATGGTGATAATTATCTAGCTGTTTATGCATTTAAAGAAAAATCCAGTATTCCTTTTCATGAAAAACAGACTTGCCAATTCAAGAATATCGGTGATCTCCTTTTAGTGCAATACAGTTACACAGATTTGTTTATTTTAATATTCCAGAGAATTGATTCCTCTTGGGAGGCTTTCAGACTGTCCCTACCTATTCAGTCTTAAGGGGACAGCTGTGATAAATTATGATGAGCAAAGAAGGAAACCCAGACGGCAGTGCAGATTACACAGACAGACACAGATTCAGGCATAAGAAAGAGTGACCATGGAGGAAGCAGAGATCCCAGTTCTTTTCCACCAAAGATGTTGCTGAACTATTCTGGACTGTGAACTGCTTTATCAGCCTGGTGCCATCTTCCAAAATCTGGAGTCTAGCACCTGCCACTGCAAATAATTATAGAATGATTTCTAAGACCAAAATAATCAACTACCAAAAAGCACCATTCAGGACATCTCCAACCAAACACAACACCTTCCCTCTCTTCATATGACCCATTCGCCTGACAAATGCACAGTAGCAAATCCTATAAACACAGTCCCTGCCCTTTGCAGCTAGTAAAAGAGCACAGATGAATCATCTGGAACTGATACTGGCTGTTGTTAAAACCTCCTTTGAGGAAATCCATCTCCAGCCACCCTAGAGAACAGTCAGGATTTAAACCAGCACCATTCGTTGAACTGACCTCCCCAGGTATCACGCAGTACCTAACCTCCAATTTCCGAATAAGCCAACTGAGGACCTCAAGAAGGATAGATTCTAATTTAACCTAAATTTGGTACTGCCAATATCCCCCGTCTTTCCCAATACAAATTTAGGACGAAATGTGGAACACAGATGGCACTGCAGACACTGATGACATCCTCCCTATGGACCACGGAAGTAGATCCATACTCACTATGTATGTGATATGTATGTGATATGTATGCCCAGCGCCGGCATGTGATACATGGAATACTGCTCTCCTGCCTCAGACGTGGCGGGGAAAGTGGGGTTGTGTTGTGTGTCTCATTCCTCCTAGACTAAAACCAGATTTGTGATGGGCCCCCATTTAGTACCACGCAGACCTATCCTCTTCCCTATCTTGTTCAATATGAGACAGCAGGATCTAAAAGGTCAGCAATATGACCGCTAGTCTATATCATTTTCTCAGCATGTACAATTAATTAGAATATTGCAAGCTTTCTAAGTGCCTGGCCCAAATCAGCAGCTGCACTAAGAGCAACTGCTTGAATCTGGACCCGTGCCAGAATGAAATGAGACTGAATATATATATATATATATTTGTTACTTGAAAAGTATTTCCTTCTACCAGTTTTGAATTTGCTGTTTTCTCCTGTCCTTGAGGGTTTCTTTGATAATAAATGAGAACCAAGTGGGTGAGACTTCTAGGCTCGATTCTTCTGCTAACCAGTGTTAATAATTCTGTACACTTCACAGTGTATTGTTATTGTTACACAGTGCCTCATATCCCATTTAGAAGTTAAACAAATTGGCAATAGAACCCAGATCCCTTCTTTATTAGGCAGCAGGCTGATCATGAACCACAGCACTTTCAGAATCAAATGTAAGCCACAGAATTTTTACCTGATCACTCTCTTCCTTTTGCTGCTGGTCCTAAGGGGTAGAGTCTACTACACTACTGAGAAGACTTACTGTAAAAACATTTCAATATTAACACATTATAAAATGTTAAATATAATACAGATATTAAATATAATATTTATAGATATCACCTTCTTAAAACTATTGTTAAATGAAAGTCCAAACAGAACATTTCGACATTACCACAATGAAATGAAAAAATCTGAATGATTCATTTGGACGCCTTTCAGTCAAAAAACTGTCAGAATTGGCATGTTCCTAGAAAACATTTTTATTTGGACACAACAGGTTTTTTTTATGAAAAACTTTTGCATCAACATTTTTTTTGACCAGCTCTACTAATCAGACAGAACTATATGAGAGGGAAACTGCAAAATCATGGTATAGAAGTGAGTTCTGAAGAGACAGTAAGTATTCCCAGAGCCACACATGGTGCCATGTTAAAAACTTCTTTGTTTTGCATGTGGCCATGAAGGTAGTTTTTCTTTGTCATCCCTATACTCTTCCCAGGCTATCCCGAACTACAGTTGTCCCTCCAAGTGGCATCTGAGAAGTGACTGAGACACATGACAAAAGCAGACACCAATTAAGTTTTCTTGTAACAAATAACTCAGAGTTTAAGAGGCTGTACTGGGTTAGCAGAACTCGTTTTACAAGTTTTCAGAGGACCTGTAAAAATCTTCTAGGGGATGCCAGTTAGTCAGCAAAGTGGCTACTAAGAATTAATTCAATTGTGATTTTTTTTAAAGTGGGGGAGGAGGAGGAGAAGTCAATAAAAAGCCCCATTGGCACCCTACATCCCCAACAGTAAGATGTAAGGTAATTATAAATAATGGTCAAAATGGGCCCCTGGGAAATTTTGGCTTTGGAAGGCTCACAGATGCTGTGTAAATCTTTTATTTAAAAGGAAGTTCAGGGGAGTGTCCCCAGAAACCTTATTCTTTTTTAATGGTGCATTTCAGAATTAAAATCTGCACAGCTGAGCAAGAAAAAAGGAGGGCAAACACCACTTGCCAAACAGACACTAACTGCATTTTGAGAAGAGGCTTACAGTAAGAAAGTGGAAAAGTACAGCTTGCCTAGTGCATGCAGAGTGACGTAGAATTATCCAACACTGCTTGGAAGGAGAAACTTCACTCACTGGGAGAAATAATGGAAACATGCATGATATTGTTTGGGGATTTATCTTACCTCTGCCAATCCCAAAACAGCATAGATACGCATAAGATTGGCCTGATCATGGCTGGTTCTTATGCATGACATTATCTCTCCCCAGGCTTGCCAGGCATTTGCAGCATGTTTTAGCCTTTCAGAATCATCGCATGCTGCTTTCCTGCCAGAATGTTAAGTGGTGCAGGTATGCTAGGCTTCCTAGTATGCTCCAGCCCTTCATGGATATTTTGTAAACCACAGGATTGGCTTGCATGTCTCAGAGATGAGTGGAATGAACTAAAAGAAACTCAATTCTTGGTCCTTACAGGTTGTTTATTTTCCACCCCGAAGGTGTGATGTGCTTTATTTGTTTGAGCCAGGCACCAATGGTTGAAAGTCCTTATTATCTGTTGGCCATCCACTGGCCTTGCCCTAACCACCAAGCTATTGGCTATATTGCAATAGGCCTCTCACTTTTTTAAAAAAACATTTGAAAGGTCTAGTTTTTATTCTGACATGGAACAAAAACAAATGTCAAAACCTTGAAATTTTCCATTAAACGGAATTCTTGCTTTCCAGTCAGTCCTAGTAGAAGTAACAACATTTACATCACACCATCCTCTCTTGCTAACTGGCTGACAGCAAACTACTCAAAGTATTGACTCTTATGGTCATTATTAGCCCAGAGGCCTAAGAGCAATGGGCATAAAGAATGAACAGACATTGTGTCAGGGTAAATGAACTCACACCTAGAGATGGTTCCTTCCAGAATAGGAATATTGGACAGTGAAGTGAAAGCTTGCATTGTAGTGGGTGGCTACACAGAACGTAAGTATCCAGGGTAGTCACTATGGTACCTTCACTAACACTGAATTTGTTTTTGAAGTATATGAAGAGAAACGGCTGAGACTGCTTCTCATCCAACACACATTCAACAGCGCAGCACCCCATGTGCCATCAGAGGTAGACTTGGATGTGAACATCAGTTGTCTGAAAGGCACTGGATGATGCAGACAATGGGGTGTGATCCATTATGTGTACACTATCTGTGGCATTCCAAGAAATTAGAGACAGCTCTCCTGGAATAAAAGATTGTGTTCACCGTTCTGAGTGACGACATTGAGCATCTAAGCTCAAAACTGAATGAGTTCAAGTGATTTCTGTTAAAAATATAACACTTTTTATGTTCAGTCAGGGCTGTCATATAAAATGGAATATGCTCATCTCTGCTCTAGGGAACATATTCCTTTTGTGAGATACATAAAGAATCACTTGCAATTAGCATTGGTAAGATAGTGTTAATTTTTAATTCCATTGCATCCTTTAAATCTCAGTTACTCTGGAGACAGTTCTTAAAGCAAGCTCACAGAATGAGAAAAAGAAATTCCTCCTTCTGACTTTGATATACTTTTCTTCATGGTTATTTAACATGGCTTTCTTCACTATTTATTTATTTAGGTTGGATTTTGTTGAGACTGAACTAGTGTCAAATTACTTGGGGGGAAGTATTAGACTGTCCAAGAAACGGGAGTTTGCTGTTGGCATGCACAATTCTGCTGTCACGTGATTTATATACGTCAGGCTCAGTAAATTTGCTTTTAAGTCTGCATCACACTGTCCATGTTATGGAGCCTGCTGGGACCCCACATGTAATTTTGAAGAGAGAGTGGATACATTCTCCCATAAAAATACTTTGCTAGCCCTCCAGTTTAGTACGGTTACGATTGCTCAAGTATTTTTCATCACAAATCAAAAGGCAAGGAAATCATAAATTAAGGCGACAATCGAATCAAACATAATACCAGTCTCCAAGTACTAGACTCCTATCTGCACAAAACTCCACCGCACCCAAGATAATACCCTCTCTAACACACTCAATGTCGCTTCTATTGTACTGTCGCTTCTATTGTACACCCTAAGTGTATTCATCGAAAACTGATCAGCCTGCAACCCACAAACTTAACTCTGACTTTCCAGAGCTATATTATTGTAAAATGTGATAACTTTTATAGTACCAAAATTACAATCAGAACATGCCCCCAATAAGAAAAGAATTAAAATGTCACCATATACTCATTCCATATGAGAACATAAATCCACGTATACTATATATTTACTCTATAACCTGAAAATCAGACCAACTATGCTACGAAACAAAACCATCCACAAATATGTTTTATATGTACATTCATAATATGGTATCAAACGAAATGACAAACAGTTTGGAATTAAGATAAAGCACTGTGGTATCAGTTTTAAAAAGTTTCACTATGCAGTGTTTGTCTGAAATATTCTAAAGATTATTTACGGGGTAAAATTTAAAATTTGTAGAACTTCTTTTTTTTTTTTTTAATTTAGAGGACCTAAAGAAATACCAGAAAAGAGTTCCATATGTCACAAATGGGAGTATTTTTAAAGGTATCCTCTAGCAAAGCTGCAAAGATTGTCTAGAAAACTCAATTACCCACATTTAGGGGAAGATGGAACGCATGGCCCTCTTCCTTTTATTTAAATGGTGTTTATTTTTAAGGAAGGCTATTTGAAAATCTTCCACTGACATCATTTGGATAGAAAACTTGGTTTTCAACATTTTGTTGTTTTCTGGTAAGCATTTGCAGTCCACAAAAAATCAGAAAACTGAACCCACCCCTCCCCCCCAAAAAAATTCTGTAGTGTTTTGGCCAAAATTTTTTCAGCCTGCTTTTTTGTGTGTCTTTGTTTTGACAAAAACTGTCAGGTTTTTTTTCCCTGGCCAGCTCTAGTTTTAAGCTGCTCAAGGAATTTCAGTCTGAGAATCACCTCTGGGGAGATGGATTAGTGTGCAAAGAACAGGTTTGATAGTTAAAGGTGTATGCCACTTGGCAGCAAATCAGCCATAGAACTGCTATATGGATGCTATTCTAGCTTAGGGCTTTAGCAGCCTCTGCAATTCTTGCACCTTTTGCAGGAAGAGTGGTCAATGGACGCAGATATCCACAGAACTTGTCTCCATCTGCTCCCAAACCCCTTAACAAAGCATGGTTGTAGGTTTCATGGAGCTGGAATTTATGGCATGCCACAGCTGCATGCTGGCTGGGTGGGGCCCTGTGCAGTAGAACCAATTGGGTTCTGGCGGTGTGAGGATTTTACCCTATGGAAATAAGTGACTTGGGTAAGAAAACTGATCAATCAAACAGTATCAGTGAGTTCAGGAAATGCCTACATTTGTTTCTAGAAAAGGAGAAAATAGAGAGGGAAGGTGAAATAAGAAAAAATAAAACAGAGTAAAGCTGGTATATTTGGCTACATTGAATTTAATCTGTTTTACAAATGCATTTTGTCCAACTTTTCCATTTTTGATGCAAGACTGCAGTGGATATGATTAACTCATGCATCCATTTATACCAGATCTAAATTTGGCACTTACCAGTCTCTTGTTAGCTTCCCCACTGCTTTTTCTGTGCTAATATAGAACAAGGCACAGACACTTTGTAAATTTCAAACTGCTTTCACTGCTGTATGTCTTTCCAATAAACTACCTTTTGGAAAGCTCTCTCAATCAGCAGTGCTTTTTCCTTAACGCATGAATTGAATCAATCTGTATCTCTCATAACTATTTCTCCCTCCGTGCCACCAAGGCCTTGCTGCACAACTTAACTCTCTTCTACGGTTTGCCTGGCTTTGGCAAACACACTGCTAGATGACTTTAATCCACTGGTCCTGAAAGCTTTCCAAAGCAAGCAGAACCCTGTACTCATTGACTTCAACAGGGGTCCAGGCTGGCACTGGGATAGAACAGCTTGCAGGAGAGGTGCTTCTTTTTGTAATTAAAAGATCAGCTAAATCCAGTAACAGTTCCTACCATCCAAGAAGAACACAGAGCAATCACCTAAAAAATCTGGGGGAGAACCAAAAATGTCAATGCAGGAGTCCTAGGGTTACATTAAGGGAGACATCACAAGAATAGGAATACGTTGGATAACTGGAGATGTGTTCCTTGTAGTGGCAGCTAATATAGGCGGGACAATAATTTTGTAGGCCTTGTGAGAATTTGTCAACTACTGATGCCAATAGCACCAAATTATTCTGACCCATTACATTTAAAATAAGTAAGTAAAAGTAAATTTTAACAGCATCCAGAAAATGATTGGGGGGGGAGGGGTGGCGGGAGGAGAGAGTTGGTTTGTTTCATTATATTGATGACATTGAAAAGCATGGAGTATGCCAACTAGCCCCATTCCCACACAAACTGCAAACCCTTAATTAACAAAGCCTGATATTAAGTTGTACTCAATTACATGTGTAATTTGCCACTGTGCTCCCAAAGCTAGTCCATACACTTATGTGGCACCTTTTCAAACTCTCTTTTGGGCACACTATGACTATCATACAATGTGCTTGTAGTATAATTAAATTTGGCATAATTACTTTACAGAGTGATCAGTGACAGTCTATTGTTCTGGAAGAATTAATCCTCTGAGCCTTCCAACATCATTTTAGTTCCTGGTTCTAAATGAGATTTCAAAGAATGTAATTTATAACAACCCAAATCCCTAATGCACACTTTAATATAGATTTCCTTTGTTACAGTAGTTCACTGGTAAAATGCTTCTGAATTAGAATCCTCCTAGGGTAACGAGTTACCTATGCTGCATTGGGCCACCTGAAATGAAGCAGAAACTTATTAAGAATTCTTAATAGCATCCATTTTTGATGCCCCAAAAATCTTTATTGATAGTATTAGATACTTACAAAACTAATTATTTTACTTAAACATTTTCTTTAATTGTTCAGTATGTCAGCTTTCAGAGAGTAAGACAACAGATCCTTTCACCTAAAACCCCATGTTAAACTCCCTACACATTTGTGAAATAGATACTAAGATTAGAGCTGAGGAAAATTCAAAATTTCCTTCTTATGGGAAATTTTAACATTTGTTTTTTGTCCTGAAATGAGACAAAGAGTTGAAATACCAATGATTTTGCGGAATGAACATTCCCCAAACCTTTTTTTATTAGAAATATCAAACACTTTTTAAATTAAACTTCTTTAATGAAAACTAAAAATTTGGATATGGATATACTAAAACTGTTTCATTTCAATTTGTTGAAAATTTGAGCATTAACATACATTCTTCTGTTGTCCAATGAGAAGTTGTAGTTCCTGTTCCCAATTTCTCTTATGGGTCAGGCTCTTTGGCCAGACTACATTTTCCATAATGCACCTAGAATCCTATAATTCATTTGCTGAACGACAGAAAAGACATGTATAGTGGGAACAGAAGTCCTCCTGGGAACCACGCCCACAGGTGAGAATTGGAGTTGGAACTATTATTCCCAAAAGGCAATGTACCATAGGGTAAATGCAGGGTTTGGTTTGGTTTTGATTTTAAAAGATTCAAATGAAACATTTGATGTTAGTTCAATCCCCAAAATATTTTGATTTGTGTAGAACTGTCCCAAAATGAAATGTTTCATTTTTTAAAAACAATTTTGATTTTGTGGAAATTGCATTTTCCATTAGAAAAATCACTGCTAGAAAATTTTGGACCCGTTCTAATTATGATTTGTGATTTCTGTTGCGTATTGTTTTTAAATAAAGGGCATATAAAAGAAGAAAGCTCGTCTCTAGTCTGTGTTATATTTACTCTGAGCTACATTGGTTCAATCCATATAAAGTCAACAGGATTGCATTTTATGGGCTATGATGTTTCAGACACTTCAATATCAAGGCAGTGTTTAGTTATCAAGATGATCGGCACCTTATAAATACGTAACAAGTCAGAGGTGAAAGTCACACTCGAATACATATTCTGCAAGCTGGACAAAATGTGCATGCATTTGCACCGTTGCCACCTGGTGGGTGGAATATCAATTTGTTCAAACATTATCAGTTTCTTTTGCTGGCCAAAATAATGTAGCAAAATTGGACAGAAGTTCTATGATTCTTGTGCCAAGTACTGGCAGTTGGATTTCTCATGTTGCCTGCATGAGGCACCGTTGCCAGCTCTCGTGCTTTTATCATGAAGCCCCAGAATTTTATATTTTTATTGACGCTCCAGTTGCTGAAGTCATGTGATTATGGGAGAATTTCAGGGAATGTGAATTTTCTTTTTTAAATCTTGCCCTCCTGGTTACAGAGAAAAGCACGGAAATTTGAAACCTAAATGCTCCAACACCATGAGACAAATAACCTCTTTCCTCCACCCTGCAAAAAAACCTTATTTTTAAAAATGCCATGATTCTTGATTCTCATGATTTCAGGGACCGACTCCCTTATCACTCCTCCCCGTTTTTTGTGCAGTTTTTTTTTTTTAAATAAATGAAGAAGGCTTTGCATGACAATGTCTTAAATGACATATAATGTTCTTGTTGGAACAAAGAAATTCACTTTATGCCGGAGCACTCAGTGCTCAGGGTCTGTAATTGAAGTCCAATCATATGATTTCTGAAAACAAAAGTACACTAAAGGACAATGAGGAGAAAAAAAAGCAAAAGACAGGAACATACAACTCCTATCTCTATTCTTTGTACAATACAGTCCTTAGAAGACCACAAACACCACACAGGCCCCTCTACGACCCCAGTTTTACTCCCCTAGCTCTGGAAAACTTGGCTAGTTTGTGTTTATTTTCCTCTGGCCAATCTGTGGGGGAGAAAGCATTTAAAAAAACAACAACCTGAGATCAGGCTGTTTGGGAATTCATTATAACTTGTCACCCTGGTTACAGCAAAGTGCTGCAAGATCCTGGCTGGCTCAACGGAACTCTATGAGACGTAGAGAAAAAAAAAAGATAGAAAAGTAGAAGAAATAAGCTTGACATAGAAATTGATGCAGTAGCAGAAGCAGCAAGAAACTGAGGTTCACACCTCAGGAGGTGCTGAGGACACAGTCATGGAGACGGGAATACCATCTGGTCTGATTAGAAAAAGAAGACTCAGCGGTAAATCCTGGCATGTGGTACTAGGGAATCACAGAAGCCTCTTGGCTTGGTTTCTGCGCAATGTGGGCTCCCAAATAAAGTAAACTTCATGACAACACCGTGAGGCAGATAAAGGAAATAGAAGGATCATTTCCTCCATTACTGAAATCCTGGCTTGGAAGGTAGCTGCTGTTTAACAGCACACACCAAAACTATCCCATAGTTCTGGACTGGAAGTGGAGATGACTATATCCTATTTAAACTGGAGGGAGAATTTTATGTAGGGCAGGAATTTAGTCATGGGACTAAGACTATTAACACTTCTACTCAGACAGGAAAAAGCTGCTGTGAATGCCAGCTTCTGAAAGTGGGAGGCCTCATTTTATATCTCATCAATGGATTTCCCAAGGGCTGAGAGGGGTAGCGGGGATTGGGGTTTTTTGGCAAGGAGGAAGATTGCTGCAGTTTCTTTTTCTGACCACTAGGAACGGCTGTATCAATTGCAGTCCCGGGAGCAAAAGTTGTCCCACTTTCTCCTCCAGCTTCACTTTCATTCCCACAGTATGATCTCGGTCATGGTAGCATAGAAGGGCAGAAAGCAGACAGGAGGAACCAAAGAGAGACAGGGGGAGGAAGCAGCAGTGGCCAATGCTCGTTGATTAAAGGTCCTCAAGCCCAACAGCATCCACTGGAAAAGACATGGCCAGAGACAGAGGACAAGATGTAGGGACAGAATTGAGAAAAGAGAGGAAGGGGGGGAAAGCAAGAGAAAGAACAAGGTCAGGAATATGATCATGATGGTTTCTTCAGGTCTTAATGTTTATGAGAAACATTAAGAGAGGTGCCTGGGGAGAGAGAGAGTGTGAGTGAGTGTGTGTAAGGGAGAGAGGTCCAGAGGAGGGGGAGAACTGTCTGAGGCAGCAAAAATAAGGGTGGGGGAAGAGATTATGTGTGACAGGACAGTGTTACATGGCTACTGGGGTCCAGCTGGACACCTCATTAAGCCTGGATGACCAAGTAGCATCTGTATTTTAAAATGCCTTCTTTCACTACCATCTTCCTAGGAAATTTCATCCCTTCTTCACAGACAAAGGTCTGACTACAGTGATCACCGCATTTATCACGTGGGTTACAGTAGGCAGCTGCCTTTTTTCTCCATGACTTAGGCCACCATGAGCCTATCAGGCTTGCGGACAAATCCCTCTATTGGCTCCCAGAGTATGCCTACACTGCACTTTCAAACCCGTGGCAGCAAGTCTCAGAGGCCAGTCCTACAGACTTGGCTTTACGCTACTGCATGAAAAGAAGGCTGCATAGACATCTAAGCTTGGGCTAGAGCCCAGGCTCTGAAACCCATTCCCCATCCCAGGCCTCCCAGCCTAAGTAGCTACACAGCTGCTTTTTAGCACTGTGGCACTAGCATGTATTTGCAGACCCAGGGTCCGAGACTCGCTGCTGTGGGTTTTGAAACTCAGGATAGACATACCCCCCAAGTCAGCCTCTGAAGCCTATTTAAGCACATGGTCTTGTTTTTCAAAGTAACTAATGCATAAAATCCTAGCTACACTAGGGAATGATTTTTGATCTATGATCTACAGTGACAGCTGCACTCCTCTGGGAGAACGCAAATCATGCAACCCACGATGATTTATCCCCAAGGGTTTGGGGATAAAGTATTCTTGGACAAGGGGGCCCAGCAAAGGAAAAACCTTTCAGAAGAGATCAGGTGAATCCAGAGTCTGACTGCCTTTACAAAATCAGGCACAATCTTCCTCTTTGAAAAAGCCTTTCCAAAAAAAAACACAACGGGGAAATGCCAGAGATTCCAGGAATTCCACTAGGGACTTTGTTATTGCTAATGATTTTACATGGAAGACACTCGGATATTATGATGATGGGCAGTAATATAAACCCCTAAAATAGATTGGGCGTGGGAGAGAGAATGAGAATGTATGTATGCATGAACGTGAGAGAAACAAAAAAGGGATACAGGTTTGGGAGGGCAAGGCAATGGGTGTGTATTGGCAGGGCAGGGAAAGAAGGACAAGCAGCAGAAAGGCATTGGAGAGGGGTGACAGCATGAACCATGAAAGGAGACTGAAGACCATGGTGTGGGAAGAGGTGGCCAATACAGGGAGGCAGGCATTCATAGCCTACTTTCCTTGCTTGCATACACCAGAAGCATCAGCTACTGAGCCTGACAGGCTAATGGGTATGTTTACCACATACTATATGGGGGCAAAGAACATTTACTTATTTTTTCGAAGCTGACCCCAGATGTCACAGCAAAGTATTACTGATGGCACCTCCAGTGAACCATCTAATAAAGATCCTCTCATCCTCCAGTTCACATAACGTAACTTACCTCAAATTATTTTGAAGGATCTTAGTCTATATTTTTAACACAAACATTTCTCCTTCTTTGCTGCAGCTCAACTTCTAATGATAAAATATCATGCATTAATGTCTTCAGGCATACTTATGATTTATAATACACAATCTGAGCTCATCACCACATAGATATACAGCAAACGAGAAGCTGATGCATTATTCTTATCCTATTCCTGTTCATTTCACATCTTTCCCTGTCTGTCTTAGACCTTGCAGTATGTAGACAGTTCTGAATATGTATAACATGCTTTTTAACTATAACATTAGCACTGACATTTTAATTTAATCAGAGTTTTGGCAGACAAGTGAAATGATTCTCTCCTGTTCATACATAAATAGTATTATCTATTCATTTCAAAAGGTGCCTATACGTGATCAAGGAAGCTTGGAAGCTAATTACAGTATTGCATAGGAACACTCACAAAACCCTCCTCAAAGATCTTTTTGAGACTGGATTTAGACATTCTGTGCCACTTTTTGCACTCAGATGCATACGTGGGGCTCCCATTGAAGTCAACAGGGATCATGTGCATATGAACAGGTAGAATTTAGGCCCCAGTTTAACAAAGTACTTAAACACATGCATAACTTTAAGCACATGAATAGTTCCATTGAACCAAAAATGAGATTGTATTTAATACCTTGCTGCATCAGGACTTTAGCCCTTAAATATTAAACAATACATAAATATGGAAATATAAATATCTCATAAGCTTGCTAGAAAATTCTACCAGGGACTAGTAAAATTTAAACAAAAATCTTCAGATTACTCCTTAAGAATACAAAATCCTTTGAAATAAAATACTGTGGGTCTGGTTCTCCATGGCTTTCTACCTTATGCAATCAGTTATGCTTGTGAATAATGGACATAAAATGCTACTGAATCCGAATTCTCCTCTCCACTCAGACCTTTACTTTCTCTTAGTACTCACTTTGTCAGGTGTAAATGATGAGACAATGTGCAAGGCAGTAAAGAATTAGGCCAAAAATGTTTTTTATAAACCATGCAGACTTTAGGGCCATTTTGATATTGATTCAATTAACTGTTGACACTTTGCTATGCCAGTGCTCATTAGGCAAAGAGTCTAATCATGCAGCCATCATTCAAGTCCATAGTTTCATATAAATTAAGTCACCAGTGCTACTCAGTTACGTAAGAACTGGAATGTTAGTTTTTTGGCATGATACTGCACAAATTAAGTCCTTCACCAGAAAACACATTACAAAACCATTGGGCCTGATTCTCTTCTGACACCAGTTTAATGCCAGTGTAACTCCACTGGCACTAGTTACTCTTTCACAGTGGTTGGATTACAATCAAGTTTAAGGCACTTTGAGTAAACAAGCACCATGGGTCAAATTCAGTGCCTAATTGTCATCAGCAAAACCAAGGGCTGGAGGCCACCGGCAGTGATCACAGTGGCACAAACAGCCTTCAATCCCCACTGTGATGTGGGATGCAGAGCTTAGTTATGCGCCCCGTGAAGTTCGCACCATCACTAGGGGAGCATAGGGCCAGTCTGAGAGCTGAGTAAATCCTCATTCTGAGAAGTTTATATTCCACAGGAGGGAAATGCCAGCAGCTCCAACGGAAATTACATATTTTCAAGATCATTGAAATGCATAGGAAAGAGCCTTGCCATGATTCTCCATCAATAAGACTTTGGAAAAATCAAAGCAAAAATAGCCATCAAAGGATCAATGTCAAGTTTTGCAAAGAAACGATGCTTGGATAGGACAACGGAAGTTTTAATTAGATCACCAGCATTTAATTTTTTGTTTCTATTTATTAGTGTAATACCAAAATGAATATACATCTTGGGCGTGTGTACATGAGTGTGTATAAACAATATAGACAAAAACGTAAGAGCCCTGTCTATGTTAAGGAAGCTTGCACTAGTGTAACTATTTCAATGTAGTTACACTGGTGCATACCCCTAATGTAGACATCTTGTGCCAGCCAAAAGCAGGGCTTACATGGATACAGCTCAGTCTGATAATTTACCAAAGCGGCACTTATCTAAACCTTGTTTTCCTATAATACAGTATGTCTTCAGAAGGGTTTTGCACTGTATTAAAGTAGTCATATTGGTACAAATTTCCTTAATGTAGACAGAGCCTTTGACCTCTTGCCCCATGGAAAATAGTATATCCCATAATCTCCTGCTCCCTGCCAAATCCTGAGAAAATAGTAATACTGTGCCCTGAAAATCCTTATCCTGTGCCCTGAAAATTAACAGAGTTGGACTCTGCTTGGGAATTGACTTCCATTGAGAATGCTCTTCCCTCAAGCTCCTGTTTTCCCTCAAGTTCCTCTATATTTGAAACAGCAAGAGCACCAAAAGAAAAACGAGAGAAAGATTAAAAAACTCAATCTTTTTTCAAAGAAGCTGGAAAGAAAGCACACCTGATAGACCATTGGGCTATGTCACAGGTCAAAGCTGTGAAAGTCCCAGAATTTGAAGCTGGACATAAGAAGCAGCTTTCTTTGGAAGACACATCATATTGTTCTGAATGGCTCCAGATTGTCACATTTCTTCAGTGGCTGAGTACGAACTAAATTATTCTTCTGGAAAAGTGCAAGGCTAATACCTGGCTGGAAAATCAATAATGAGACTAAGTATGTACTGCAAAATAGAAATCTTCTTCTTTGATTCAGACAGTGAGAGAATGTCAGAATTAACCCTGATTATTATATGAAATACTGCTCTTTGAACATTGAACTCTGTTGTGACATTTGTCTGGAAGCTCTTGTATTAGCTACAAGCAGATGGTCTGGCATGTCTCAAATATTTGAGGTTGCTCTGCAGTTTGAAGTTGGCCACTACATCACTGCTAGTAGACACCTGGCCCATGACACCAAGGTGTATTTTGTTCCCTATTTAATCACAAGGGAAACAAACTCATTTCCTAAAATGATGCTTAGAGAGATGAGAGCAGTGATAACAAAAACTTTCGACTACTGTGAGCTTGCTGCCACTATTGTAATTGTCCAGCTGTGCTGGAAGGAGGACAGGAGACACTGGATGTGGATTAATTAGGCCACAACTTTATTCCTAAACGTATGGGAGTACCCGGCAGATAAAATTACACAGTACAGGTGTAATCACAATCATTTACATCTACTGTGGGGCAGGATGGAGAGGCTGCTGCAAGCCATCCCCCTTGCCCATCCTGGTCCCCAGCCAATCCACTGCTGGGATCTTGCACCACCACACCCTGAATCTGAGTTGGGGGAGGTGGGAAACTATAAAGGAGGGAGGGTTGACTCCCTGCTGAACCAGTCATTGGAGCCTTAAACTCACCCTTCTCTCCACTCCTTTAAAGAGTGCCTCCTTTAAATCCTTTCCCAATCCACTGTCTCTGATCACCGTATCTATTCCCCATGGAGCTCCTGCACATAACATCCACCCCAGGCTCATGTAATGAACTGCGACATCATAGCCTAACTCTCCTTTTATTCTTTGTCCCTCACTAAGCCCCCATCCTGCTGTGGGGAAGGTGTAAATGCTCCACCGTGCCTTGACCAATCTGGTGATGAGGGAAAAATTCCTTCGCAGGCTCCCGAGAAAGAAGCAATTTGCATAATTCCCACATAACAAAAACTCGGTGCTGCTACTCAGCTTGAGCCAGGAGAGAGAGAGGTTTTACTGCACAGGCCTGGGCATAAATAGTGCCCTTCTCCTCCAGTCATTTGGGGGAGGGGAGGATGGGTCAGCATCCCTATACGGAGCTGTGTACATGTGGCAGGTAATTCTCTGGCTCTTTAGCCACCCTGAAAGGAGCAACACACCATCTCCAACCAGCCTAGCTTGTTAAGAGGGGGATGTTTGTTGTCATTTGTTTTGCTTTTTTCATTAGAAAAATTCCAGCCAGTATAAAGGGCCTAATTCAAAGCCCATTAAAATCAATGTGAGTCTTTCCACTGAATTCAGCAAACTTTGGAGCAAGTGGGTATTCTGCTCAATGTGATTGTGTGTGTGGCTAAGGGAGATCTGAAAGCCAATGTATACATGCGCTCTTTTGGGTAACTGATAGTTTTTAGTGATCCTGCTTTTGCCATCACATTTTTTCTTCAGTTTTTATTTCTTTCCAAGACATAGTTAAATCCACAATAATTGTATGAGATATTAAATTCAAAAGAATGTGGGGTTTTAAGTGGGCTTGAAGATCCCAACTAAAAGTGCTTAGCTGTTAAAGATAGTAAAGATGATACTTAAAGCTCAGAGGACTAAACAAATACCAGAAGAGCAATTTTCCGAGACTGCTCCTCTCACAGGCCCCAACTGAAAGTATTTAAATACATGCTTAACTTTAGGCATGTGCTTTGTTGAATTGGAGCACTTGTGCAGAAAGGAATGCCACTCAAAGGTCCTTTCTGTATTACTTCTATCTATTGGCAAAATATTCCAGGCAAGATTCTCAGCTGGTGTAAATTGATGCGGACTCATTCACTTCATTGCCCCTGCATCAATTGAAAATCTGGTCCTCTGTTCTACTAGCAATCTTTATTCTTCACTACCAATAACAACTTTAGTAATAGAAACTTCATTATGCTTTATTTTAAATTACAGTTCTTCTACACTATGAACTTCTGGCAGTTCACACACAGAATTTATCCACAATAAAATCATCTTACAGTGTTCTCAGTGAGATTAATACCCTTTCAGAGGGATTCTGTGCCCATTTACACCAACCTAACTCTTTTTTACTGACTTCATTGGGGTCCTTCTTGGTTTATCACCAATATAAGTGAGTAGTGAATCAGGCCCTTCGCCTTTTGTGAAGCACAGTGAAAGCCATAAATCGTTTTAATGCACTGAAGTGGGCAAACGATAATTCCATTTATAGGGAACCTGTTCTTACAGTTAAGCTGTTCTGTGAAATGAAGTCAGAGGGTTTCCCTGTACAAACATAAAGGTTCAGGAGATACACAATCATCAGTAAACAACTCAAATATAGAAGAAAGACCTACATACAGAACAAAAGGAGACTTTTTATAAAAATGGTCCTATGTGAACTATTTATTGGCTATTTGCAGCTCTGTAAATTGCTCAAAATGTATTGTAAGCTTACAGATAAATTTAAAAACAAAAAACAAAAAAACAGGTTCTTTGCTTCACTCTCCCTTTTTCCCACCACATTTCTCTCCCCCTTTCTCACTTAATTAAAACATGTTAATATAGAAAGGCTTCAAATGCATTTGACGGTGTTATCCACAATACCAGCAGAAATATGACAGGGTTAATCATTTGGTCTAAAAGCGTTTCTCTTCCCCTCAGGGGCATTTCCTCCTATCAGTTTTCTTGTGGATGGACAGTCAATAATGCCTCCTAATCTCTTATAACAGATACAACACAAACATCCTATTAAATCCCAACTGAAAAAAGAAACTTTAATATTAGACCTGTCTGTCAAAGAGACATTGCAGTAATTATTACACCAGTGATTGGGTTATTTTTAACCAAGGAGCTGTTTAATCAAAATGCTGATTACGAACAATGACCATTAGGGCTGGGTGGAGAAAAGTAGTTCTGTTTCAAGCATGAGTCCTATATTTCAAAATTCAGTTTTGTTCGGAATCAGAATGAAAACTTCGAATTTCAAAATTCTCGCTGGAAGAAATGGAATCGGTTCAAGGGCAGCCTGCCAGGTGGACTGGCCTGGCGCCACACAGACCTTGAAAGCACCAAGGAGACCTTTGCACCCCTGGGAGCCCAGATTGGTGAAAGTTGGAAGACTGAAACCCTGGGCTCCACACCAGATGAGCTGGGAAGATGCTGGGCTGGTGAGCTGACTGGATACTTGCCCAGCAGGCAGGGGTCCAATGGAATCAAAATGTCTCCATGAAAAACAAATGTACATTTCTTTACTATATCCTCTGATGGGTTGAAATCTCAGATTTAAAATCTAAATCCCAATCAAGCCAAAATTGTAAGGCATTTGATTCCAGGCTTCTGGTTCTCCCCACATTATAGAGTTAGAGGACAACTATGAAATTCAGTTCTTGATTCAGATTCATAGATTTTAAGGCCAAAAGATCTTGATGATCATCTGGTCTGACCTCCAGCATAACATTGCCTCAGGAACTTTACACAGCAATTTCTGAATCAAGCTCAGAACTTCTATTTGACCTGCAGCATGTCTTTGAGAAATACATCCAGTCTTGACTTAAAGATGGAAAGTGATGAATAGACAATAGACCACATCCCTAAATAGAGTGTTCCAATTTAATTCCAAGTCAATTACCTTCACTGATAAAATTTGCACAGTATCAGATTCTGACTAGCTCCTACTGCCCCTCAAAAAAGATTTTGGGTCTGTGGATTTGGCGATGGCCTTCTCTAAATTTGTTTCCCCTTCCCCTTTTTATTTAGTGATAAGTGAAAAAATCAAAGAGTGGTCCAGTTTGGAAACTTATCTAAAGACTAGCAGAACTGTCCAGATGTCCTTCAAAACTGCACTAGAGATTCAACATGAACAGTCTTTCCTGCCAACACTTCTAATGCTTCCTGCTTCTGACTGGGCTAGAAATATCATGACAGCCGCCTTGTTCTTAAGGTATTTTGGCACTTAAATTTTCTGCCCCATCTGGAAAGTGGAAGTGTACAGACAGACACCAAAATAGTAATCACAATTAGTTGGGGCCTTGATTTCATGGCTCATCCAAAAGACTGTATCCCCCTTCAGGGCATTGTTTTCCAAAACTTTGTTCTAGATCTTGAACTGTTTTAGAGAAAAGAATACCACTGTTTTTGTTTCATTTTATTAATTTTCATCAAGAACCAGACAGTAAAACAAACAAAAAGGTAAATGAGTTACAGCTTGTTTATATTGCTAAATACTACATGCCTCATGAGATCTCCAGCAGAATTATTCAGTTATGAAATTTTATGACTTATCAAAGTCACAAGATCAGACAATACTAAATCAGACGATACTACATGGACATAACATGTTAGGGTGTAGGTAATAGTAATAAAATAGTAGAAGACATACATGAATAGGGAGACAAGAGACTAGGGAAAAAGGAGGGAAAAAAAGAGGTAGGGTTATGCTGAATGGAGGTCTCACATTCTTTGAGCCATTATAATAGAGAGAAACAGGGTCCAGAAATCTTCAAACCACATACAATTGCTCTCTAAGTCAAAAAGCGATTCTTTCTTTGACTTCTAACTCAGACCACTGTACTACCAATAGCACTATCCAAATGTTTTCCTCGGTAGCCTGCCACGTAAGTACCAACATTGCTTAATTTATGTGATAATATCAGACCATATTTTGATGTGGCATTTCCGTTGGTCATAATATGCTCTGGAACACACAATAAAAAGTATATCTAGGCTGCTGATGGTATGCCTTTAACTGCTATTAACATTAATAGAAATTCTGTGCATGTATCAGTTGTAAAACAGACCTTATGATATCCTTCATCATTAAACTAGTGAGTGATGGGAGAACAATGATGAGAGAACACACCCTTTCATTTTAACCAGGCAGCTTCTAATAGCATGAATAACTACACTTGCATGTTAAAAGAATAGCCTTTATTTAGCAATTTTGACCCTTTTTATCTGCTACCTACTACTTTTCATTGCATTTCCTAAGAACATATTTCTCATCTATTACAGTTCTTTATCAGCTAAAAGTTGGCATCTTGTTTCAAACACGTTGGGCCATTCTATTTCATATTGGTGAAAAGCTTTTTAAACAATCGATTCAAATATAATGTCTGCTGTGCTATTCGCTGCAGAAATGCATAGCTGTTCAAGCATACATTCCCTGGATCATAACTGGAAAGAGAATAAGCTCCTGAGGGCATAACGTAATAAAATCTCTAAGTTTCAGGATTGTTTAAAACTTAATTCAGATAGAGGTCTGCTACTTTAATCAGCAAAGTCTTATGACATTTACAACATTGTTTCTGAACATTTTTGCCTCTTTTCTCAGAGGCAGTCTGGAATTTCATTAGAGACGATGATAATCATCAACCATAAATAAGTTTGTCCAGTGATTTTCATCCTACAGGATTCCAAATTGCTTTACACATGTATCCAGGCATCTTTTCCACTACCACTGAAATGCAGTCACCTCTGGGGTAAAATGTAACAGATGTTGAACAATGCTTAGCAATTGAAGACACGCTACACAATAGTGTGCAGTATACAACTGTCTAGGACACAAAGGGTGCAGGGTTCAGAGCACTGACTCCCAGCATCTTCCCACGTACCTCCTCAGGAACTGTGGGTGCTCAACGATTCTGAAAACTTGGCCCAAAGTGAGAAACAATACTGCTGAGATTGAAAACATAGGGAAAAATCAGCTGAGCACAATGGACCGAATTCACTTCACTTTAAGTCAAATATTTACACAAGTGATTAATGTGGCCCATAAATTGGGGCAAACATCCTTGAAAATGTAAATAAACTATAATGGAATAAGATCTGTGTGAAATGCCATGTTAATCCCTGAAATCAGAGTGGGATTGGGCCTCCACCCCCAAATTGAAACATCAAGCCAAATTCATCAAAGTTCAATGGAACTAAGCTGATGGTGTTCACACAGCCAAGTTGCTTCCCTTTCCCCCCTCCTCAACCTTACAGCCACCCACTCTTCCACGTACCATTGGTCATTTTCAGAGAAGAGCGGGCAGGGAAGAGGTAGTCCCTCTAGGACTGACCTGGCACTGCCCTTTGGAAAGGATGACTCCCCAAACCCTTCTGTTACTGTCAGGAAGGACCACTCCAGGTCCTATTGTGGAGCATAGTTTCCCATTGGCCAGGAACAACCGCAAGACAGTGAGAGCCAGCAAGCTGTGACACTCCAGTATTAACATCACAGATCAGAGACCGGAAAAGATCTAGTAACTAGTAAAGATTGTAGGGGAGCTGCTCAGGAGACACTCAGATCATGAGATTGGGTGGCAGTTCCCTCCATCACTAAGAGGATTAAGGTGTACAGGGAGGTGATGTGTGGTTGGGATGGTTCGGAGGTTCAAGTTTGCCATGAGAATTATTAGGATTCTGTCAGAAGGCAAATCCTTACAAATCTGTGAGTTCAGGCCACATAATTTACATGAATCAAACCCAAAAGAGTTCCCATGAGAGCTCTTTAATAATCACAAAAGGCTAAGACCTCAACTTTACATCTCACTGAAAAGGCAAAGCGAGATTCTTGGCTGGTGTGAAGCAGAGTAACTCCACTGACTGCCATGGAGCTATGCCAGTTTGCAGCAGCTGACTATGTTTTTTGGCATCTACAGCAGCATAATGCTCCCTAACTCCATGTGGAGACATTGTTCAGCACTAACGGATAGGAATGTGCTACTATCTGTTGATTGGCTGCCAGCACCACTTCCTGAGACACATGTAGAGGGTGTCTCTGCCACTCAAGTGTCAGCCAGATATGACTCTGCTCACATTTGGAAGGAGTGTCTCATTCAAGTGCAATTTGGGTGTGTGGGTGGGAAAGGCAACCAGCAGCTGGGAGGCAGAGATGATCCCTAACTGCCGATTGTCAGGGAGGGTCGGGACAGAATGAGGGCAGCCACTTCAGCAGATGTTACTGAGCACGCTCAGTCCATGTCAAGCAGCAACTCAGAGGGGATGGGGGGCACATGACTCACATGCTTTCCCCATAGATCAGCTCTGTTGAGGGGGATTTATCAGTTGGGAGAAGGGGTAATAATAGCAATAAACGAACTAAGAGGAAGTTGGTCTACAGGAAATCTGAATAATGGAATAAGCTAACAGAGAGGGGAAAAGGAGTTATCCCTAAATGCAAAGCAAGATTTACAAAACTGGTTAGTTTATTGCCATAGGAAACAATTATTTGAATTTGAAGACATTTGGGCCCCATTGCTAGATACATTTGGATAAAAATGTTGAGATGGTTCAAAGAATGCCACACCTCTATGACAATCGGGATCCAAACACCCCAAGGAGCTTAAGTCCCCAAAATAAACAGTTGGATCAAATGATTACACAGAAAATATATCAAGTAAGTTTTTTTTTAAAGCTTGTAATGCACTGAGCTATGAATACAGACTGTGGTTATGAATTTATGTGTTTTTGCATATAGACAACTGTTCTCATAACCTGTAGGGCAACTTCAGCAATACTTCACAGCACAGTGGTGAAGCAGTCAAGTGGGATGCCAGATATTTATGCAAAACCAGCTCCAAGAAACCATCCATTGTCCAGCCCAGGAAAAGACACTGATGGACTATTAAAGTTAATCGGAAGACAGTAAGACATCAGGGTTATCCAGTTAAGAGGGAATTTCCCCCTTCTGCATAACCATGAGTCACCATGCCAGGAGAAAGGAAAAGGAAAAAGCCTTTTAAAAAGAAAACTTGAATCTGCAGTTTTCATCCAAAAACTGAGGGACAAGATAAAGGGATTCATGAAATGCTAAATCCCTTATATAGCAAGGGGGTACTCCAGGAAATGGTTCGAAGGCAATTTGTGTACTTTGGATTAGAAAAACATTTTATCTAATATTGAAGTGTAATGCCTGAGATTGCATCTTTATGTTTATTTAATGTGTAACTTGTTTATGTTCACTCTCCCTTACCACTTCATCTTTGAATCTGGGGTTTCTCTATTAAATATACTTCATGTTTATTTTTACCCCACGCTCACCTCTGGTTTGCAAACTGTGTTGCATGTGTGTGCCAAAACAAACTGATATTTGGGGGCTGAAAGGTGGCTCAAGACTGGAAGGGCTGTTGGTGTCACTCTACAAGACTGGTAAAAACTAGGGAAGAGATTATGCTTGTGGGCTGGCATCAGAGATTTGAACCTTAGCCTCACAGCCCCAAGGTGACCTGAAGTTACAGGGCAGGCCATGGCAGAATGCCTTATCAGTTTGGGTGATCCCCAATATATCACAACTTTCATACCACATAACACATCCTCTTTCTCCCACCCCCATCCAGTACCCTCCCCTTCCTTCCTCTACCTAATCAGACACGTCTTCTACTATTTCATTACTTTTACCTCCGCCCTAACCGGTCTACGTAGTTTTGTCTGATTTTGTATTGTCTAGTCTTGCCAACAAGTGGTAAAATTACACAGCTGTATAATTCCAGTGGCGATCCCATGAAGCATATGGTACTTGAAAACATATACAAGCTGTAAATAATTTTTGATACTGTTCATTATCTATTTCTTTATGAAAAAATCAATACAAAATTAATCATAAAAATGACTTGTAATTATTCTGATGGACAGTGTCAATAACGATTCATGATTTTAGGTGCTCAACTTGGGACACCTTAAAAGAGAGCTGATTTTCACAAAGTGATCAGCACCTGCCTTGTGAAAATCAACTCCCTTTAAGGTGTCTCAAGTTGGTCCTGTAAAAATGGAGGCATCCAAAATAATTTATCACTAAACATCGACACTTTCCATCAAAGATGTAGAGGAGGGTTTAAATAAATATCAAGAATTCGGTGTATTTTTATCTTGCTCTTCCATATTTAATTCATTATTTAAATTCAACAGATGACATAAAATGTGTAAAGAATTCTCTTCTATAAGGTATGCATTAAGAGGGGAAAAACAAATGTCTAGATGAGATGGATGCAGACAGCCCATGATCGACTATTACTACACAGGATTGGAATATATTAGCCAATTAATATAGATGTGTAACAGAAAACATTTTATAAAAATAACAACTCCCCAGAGTACAATTATAATACATGCATATCCCTGCCTCAAAGGTGGTTGAAGATACTTGATTTTTGGCCTCCTGTACAATAACACAGCTGAGGTGAGTATAACTGTACACCTTGTCGTCTGTTTTGTTTTCAAAGAGAATGTGCAAAATTCACCATCTACAGTAACACAGCGTTGGTGCAGGAAATAAAAAGCTTTGTACTATTCGTTCATTTCATCAGAATGGTTTAGTAGAATTGTATCTCATGCCTTTCTGGAGGCGTTAGTCGATAGAGCCATCTTCAAAATTTTAGGTAGTTGATACCCAGCTATATTCTTGACGTAGTCTGTATAATTTTATTTTGCACATTAGGGAACATGCTACCTAGCTACCTGGATGCTAGTGCTGCTCTTAATATAGCATATGGAAAGCAACAACAACAGTCAAATGAAGTAGTTCATTAAGAACATTTTCAAATAGCTCAGCACATTCCTACTAACAATCTCAATCATGTGTCCTTTCAGACAAAGCAAATAATATTGGCAGCTGGACAGGTCTCAGCTGTGGATAATACCATTTGGAATTCTACCATATATACCGTAAAAATAGGATAATATCCTACCAGCTTCAAAATGCCTGTAAGTACAGCACTTAACATTAGAGTTACATTTTTCTTCTTTGTTGCAAAAGCATTGATTTATCTTTGACCCGTCTTTATTCCACCAAAAAATTAAAAAGTTAAATCATAATTTGCTTCCAAGACTGCATAATTTTTTCCTCAAAGAAAAATAAAATAAATATGTGCTGACACCTCAAGGTCTTCATGTGAATTAGCAGGCAAGATGCAACAGAGCAGTGAGAAAGCATTTCATTTTTAAAAAATAACATTTTTGAGGACATCATACAGTAGTGGCCAACAGTCAATATTTGCTAGGTGACATACTGATTTCCCATTCTAAATATAAGAGAAAATTAAGGTCTTTATTATTTCTATTATCAGTGCACCTAGGAGCCCTAATCATGAAGCAGGACCACGCTGTGCTAGGCACTGTACAAAAACAGAATAAAAAGACTGTTCTTTCTACAAGGGGCTTACAATCCAACTATAAAACAAGAGGGAACAGATGGATACAAACAGATGACAAGCAGTGATCTCTGCACACTAGCAGCTTAATCATTGTCAAGTTTTATGTAGGCATCATAAAAGATTTGAGGAGGGATTTGAGGGTGGATATAAAGTAGCTTTCTGGATATTTTCAAGATGTGCCTCAAGTGTGCGGGGCAGCATGGGAGAAAGCACAAAGATGTTTGTTTGAAAATCAGCTGCTCAGAGGTGAATCAAACATTATAGTTAGAATGGGGACTGACAGTGAAGGGCCTTGAAAATGAATATCTTATGTTTGTAACAATACAGGAGGAGGAGCACCAATGGAGGGATTCAAAGAGGGGTGCCATGGTTGAAGTGATAGGCTAGATAAACGATCTTTGCAGCAAAGCTCTGAGTGTGCATAAGAGGGGCAAAATTGCATTTGTCAAAGCCAGAGAGAAAGATGCTGCAGCAATCGAGTCATGTGATGATGAGAGCCTGGATGAGATTTAGCTGTGTGGATGATAGGAAAGTCTGTAGTTTAGAGAATTTATGTAGAAAGAATTGGCATGATTTAGATCTAGCCTGGATGTGAGAACCTAGAGGGAGGTCCAAATAAAGGGGATGGGTCAGTTATGCGATTGAGTGGCAGGCAGCAGCACTGTGTTGTCCACAGTGATTAAAAAGGAGGCAGCTGTTAAGGGTTGGGGGAGGTGGAGAGAGAGGAGTAGGAGTTCCATTTTAGTCATCTTGAATATGACCTGATGGCTAGCCATCCACAAGGAGATGTCAAACAGCTGAAATATTAGCTTGTACAGAAGGAGACAGGTCTGGAGCAGAGAAGTACATCAGTTGTTAACTGCTGGCAAGTGACTTTTCCTCGAGAGTATGTTAATGTATGTGCCTCGGTTTAGAAAGACAGTAGTAGATGTAATTTTAACTACCTAAATAAAATAACACAGTGCACTGTTTCCAGATGTCAGCTTTACTAATCATTACTACCTGTGATTCCGTTCTCGCACTTCTGTATTCTGCTCGGCAATCTGGACATCTCAAAAACCACATTTTGATCATATTAATCATTTTATCAGTGTAAAATACAGAAAATAAAAAAGTATTTTTCATACCTTATGTATGCAGCGCTCTCAGTCTGTTGAGGACCATATTTACCCACATTTTTTTAAAACTATGATAAAGATCCATAGGAAAAACATCTCCAAAGCACATCAGAAGGGAGAGTGAGATAATATGAGTGATTTATTTCTTTTGTGTGTATAATGTTTTCTATAACTTCAGCTTTTATATTCAGCTATTTGATGCTAGTAATTTACAGTAACAAACAAGGAGAGAACACGTGGATGTGGGAAGGTAAGCAAATTTGGATCTAAAAAGCGTGATGCATCCTGTACATTAGGCACAGTGAAATACACCGTGAAATACATCAGAAATGCATTCTTGCTACCTAAAAAAAGGCCTGATCTGGATTTTACTTCTACTGGTGAAAATCATAAGTAATGCACTGAAGTCAATAGAATGACACCAGCTGAAGAGAAATGAGGATTACTCTAAAATATACAATGGTACTCAGTGGAAGAAGGGGAGTAGAGATCAGAGGGCTAATTACAAAGAGTACTGCAGAAGCCTGCCTAACAAAGTGGTCGCAGCATGAGTAGCACTGCACTGCAAGCAGACATTTAAACTGAAACACTGAAGAAGAGAGCCCAGAGAAGTAGCCTACACCTACGCCAGATCAAGGTTAACAGAATCTCTGCATCTTCAGAGGTCAGACAACCTAGCACTTCCCAAATATGTCTGCTAAAGAACAAATACATGAAAGTTTATACACCAAAATAAAGTTAGCCCCGCAATGCCATCTTGGCAAGTGAGACCCTGAAAGTAGAAATCTGTGAAATAAGTGCCAGTTTTGTACAAGAAAACTTCCTAACTGCTGCTTGTTGATTTAATGCTAAGCACTTTCTTTCAGTTTTGTCTTGTTTATTTTAGTTTTAAAATCACAGCTCAGACCACATAACTATAGAATTCAGTACATTTTAGGACGCCTGTCAGTCTGTACTCAAGTTCTCCAGGGTGAAAATAACAAAAGGACTATGCAAAACTACCTGTATTGGTCCAAATTGTCCCCTCAGTTGCACTGGTTTGGATTAGAAATAGTTACAATGGAATTACTACACATTTCCTTTGCAGAAATGTATTTTGGAAGAAATTTCTTACTACTCCCCTGTACTCCATCCACCATGTGTCATGCTCAGTTGATTAACTGAAAACACAGGATCCCAACATGGATTCCACAGAGCCAAACGGGCCATGACACTGTCACACTAGCTCACCTAAATGAAGGACTTTAAAACAAGCAAGATACTGTAAACAATGGCATGAAGTGTCCTGGGGAAGATTTCATTCTTCTTTTCAGGGGTGTGCAGCCTTGCGCTTCTATGCCAGGGAGTGTTTAGACTTCAGAGAAACTTACGCAAAAAAGCAGTTGACAAAACTTGTTGTGGAGCTGCAACATTTCAAACCCTTTTAATCAGGATTCAGATGCACTGGCAAATTTGTGTGGGATGCCTGGACCGGAACTGCTGATGTTACAGGCCTGCAAAATGCATCTTTTACTTCTTCTCCACAGTTGCTAATCCTACAATTTTACAAGTACCAGCTCAGTCCTGACTTTCAGTGTTCCACCTCAGCCAGTCTTGTGAGTACCTTCAGCTCTGTGTATTACAACACAGTTATTTTCTGGTGGAATGACAAGCCTAGAACAACAGCAACATCTTTGAGTTATATATTTGTTCAATACTTAGCACAGTGGAGCTGAAACCTCCAGGCACCACTGCAAAATAAATAAGAGTGATCCTGTAGATCAGTATTGATGTGGTAGTGACATCTCTGTATGTATCACCAGGCAGGAAGAGCAAGGATGTGGCAGATCAGGATTTAAGTGCATTACATAGATTCACATATGGGAATCTTGCACCAGTACCTACTTTTAGTATTACTTCAGCCAATTAAATTGCAATATAAAGATTTAAAACCTCTAATAATTCATACCAGACCTATTTAAACTGAATTTTTCTCTTTTTCATATCAAATGGGCCCTGCTTTTTCCATATCAAATGGGCTCTGCTTTTTCCAGTATCTCACGGTTTCTCTGGATTGTGAAGCCTCTGGAAACGCTTCACTTTGTGCACGCATTCTGTTATCTTCCCGAGTACTGTATTTCAGAAGCTTTAGCATGGTATGTAGACATATACCTATTTTTCGTAACGGCCACTCGTGTTTTAAGAACACACAAGAATTGGGATCACCAAGTAAACAGAAATATTCAACAGTCTATCTGACTGACACATAGCAGACTCTAACTTTAGCACATGGGCAAGGTAGATGAAGATAGGTTTCTCCTGTCCTGAAAGAGAGGTTCAGTCATGACTGTCTCTCTACCGAGACTTCAAACATTCTCTCCTCCCTCTTTTAACACTTTTCCTCTCAACAAAACTCAATATCTATGAAGTCTTCAATCTAGATGACCATAAAATGAACCTGACTTAGTAACATACAATATCCACATTTCAGAGAGAACATTTTATTCCAAATGAACTGGATATTGGCAGTCTATAGGTCTATTGCCACATTTAAAACAAATATACTCGGCGCCGAAGAAATTCATGTCATTCTTCTGAAGAATTATGCATGCATACCATCCAACGATCTCAAAGAACTATACAAATAATAATTATAAGAAGAAAGCAACATCATGCAGGGTTTACATAGCATGTTCCATTTATAGGCAGAATTCTCTTTTGGCCTTTTGCATTCCTCATACTTTGTAAGATTCTATTTATAATAATTTGATGTTGGCCAGAGGGATAAGATTTGCAGACTTTCTCAATTTGTAATTTTATTTCAGGACAGTTACATCATGGTTCAAAACAGAATTTTGACTGAACAAGTGACTTGGCCGATCAGGATCTAGTCGACTTCAGTTCTTTTGCATGTTACCCTGTCACCTCTAGGCTGGACTAATGGAGCAACTCTTGACTGAGCCTTCAGAAACAACACCCGAGTGTGGTGGGCCACTATCAGCAAACAACACCTGTTCTGTGTGTGATCTACTAGCAACGATCTCAGTGCCAGATGCTGCACAAGTCGCTAGTGATCTTTTCAGCTCACCATGGTTTGGGACACAGTTACTTAATTTTCCAGTCAATCAGTTGAGATGCACTGAAGCAGAAACTCAGCTTTACAAATACTAATCTTACCAAAAACCAGGTAAATGAACCATTTTTCCTGACCAAAAAAAAAATAATCCCAATCAAAATGATGTCAGTGGAGAACATTCTGACACTTCCAATGCATTGGGAATCACCTTTCAGTGGCCAGAAGGACAAAGAAGTTATGTGTTGCACTAGGCCACATCTAGTGTCCTTTTGAGATATTAAATTTTATGAACATTTTTGGTTTTATACACTACTCATTGCCCAATTATTTCACAAAAGAGGCAGTCTAATGTACGTCTCTATCAATGGCAGGAACTTGGCTCCCTAGGATAAATAATAAGGACAGTTCACTACAGGGCTCCTACCTCTGGGCATCAGTGCCCATAGTCTTCCATCAAAGCCTGAGTTTGGCAAGCTTCAGTTCTCCTGCTGCAAGGTTATTTTGGGTTATTTTGTTTTTTGTTCACTCTAATTTTTAACGGAATAATAATGTGTTGTTTTAGTTAATGACTATTTCAAGCTAGGGGGACATATGGAGAACTGACTAGTTTATAATCATTTTGACTTTTGTAATTATTATTGTACAGTGCCTACACACTTCTGTTATGCTAGAAAATGCTATAAGACATCTAAAACATATTTTTAATTACTTAAAGAAATATAGTGTGTTGTAATGATATCACAACTATATAACATTACCGGGGAGGTGATGCTAATTCATATAGGTTTTTAGATTCCATATATATATATGGAATCTACCAAACATACTCCAAATGTTTCTTCCATTTTGAGAGAGATTATCCATTCCAGGAGGATTCCTCATTTTTAGTATAGGGAATCTCTCTAAAAATGGAAAAGTTCTGAAATATGACCTCTATAGATACACACACAGAGTTCTACCATGTAAAACTGGAATGTTGCAGTGTTGAATCAGGTCGATTTAATTTGTAAGCTGGTGATTTGTCACAGCAATCTATGATTTCTAAGATTCTGTGATTCCCAAGTGTTTTAAAGACCCTTGTGTCTATGATTCTTGATATTTGCCTCCTCCATGGGGCTGAGATCCACAGATGCTGATTTAGCTGTTTGAGTCCCCATACAAGGAAAGAGCTGACGGTGTCACCTCTTCCACTGCCTGTGTCCTCTGAAAAGGTCTGAAGTTACCACCTCTCCTGCTCACAAGACCCCACCAGGGTACTGTTCTTCCTCTGTGTGCCCCTTGCAGGGTGTTTAAAATGTTTTTTTAAATGGCTAGATTCTGCAACTTTTACCTACATTAATAAACTACTCAAATTAGTAGTCACCAATCTACCTCAGATATTTATATGGCCCCATCACCATCATATCTGAGTACCTCTCAGTCTCTGATGTATTTATTAGAGCTGGGCAGAGAAAGGTAACTTGGTTTTATGGAGAATTTAGATATTTTAAACTTTGGTTTCATTCCAATTGGGACCAAAAGCCCCAAATGTCAAAGTTCTCCAGGAATGAGAATGGCATTTCAGCTCCGGGACATTGTGCCTGAAGGTTTGGCTGAGAATTGCAGACCCTGAAAGCACTGGAGCCCCTTGCTCACATCTGGGTTTCCTTTGCAATGTAGCTGTTATTGAGCCATCTTCATCTTCAACTAATTAGAAAATTCCAACTAAAAAGTGTTTTGTCTGGATTTTTCCAACCAGCTCAAGCATTGATCTCACAGCATCTCTGTGAGGTGGAGAACTATTATCATCCCTATCTTACAGGTGCAGAACTGAGATACAAGGCATCTCTGGTTTGTTGACAATCACACTGGTATTATATCAGATCCAAGAGTGGAGCCCAGATCTCTCAAGCCCTAAACCATTGCACTCTCCACTGAATCATCATTCAACTCAACTTCAGCTGACTTCCATTTGCTTACTCAGGTAAGTGCTTACTAATGTAAAGGTTGAATAATTTAGCTCTAAATGGCAGAAACAAAAGCAGAAATATATATATAGAGAGAGAGTTTTAAATAATTTTTATCTTCTGTTTCTGGCCACTTACTTTAAATTGATAATAATACAAAAGTATCCTAGAACTTTTGACATCTTTTAAAAAAAAAGCATGATCTTTCCCCTGGGTTTCCATGACAAACAACTAGCCTTAATTATATGTCGCAAATGTCAACCTTGTATCAGTTACACCAGTGTAAATCCAGAACTGAAGGCAATGGAGTTATATTGGATTAATCATAATTGAGATTATAATCCTGTCCATACAGTATGTTTTATGCCTATAACTATATGCAGTTTTGTTTCCAAACAAGTGGTACTAAATAGCTACAATAATTAGAGGAACTAAATATGTTTCCCATAACTCCAAAGAAAGGAACGTCTGCATGCAGGGCCTTCCTCTTGGCATACAATCCTTGCAATGGTTCTTGACACTGAATAAATGATTTTCCACTAAAAGTGAATAGGTGATACAATCTGTTTAGTTTAGGCATTTATTAAAACCAAGATGACATCGATTTGATTTGTTAATTAAAATAATTTAGTTTAGCTTCTATGGCATAGTCATTAATATCTTTCAAACCCATTGCGCTAATCAGACAACGTGGTTAAAAGCAAGTCTGATGCCACACAGATAATCTTCCAGCTTTGGTGATACTTTAAATAGCAATCATGACTCAAGAAGATTCATCATGGTAGGAAATATTAGAGAGGAAGAAAAACTGTCATTTTTTCTGAAATGGAGAATTTACCACCTCTGTCCCTGACAGATACTGCGTAACAGGGAACTGCAAATCATTTTTGTTCTGACATTTTCAAAGAAGTAAAAGGAAACTGTCCGGGTGTTTTTCAATATTTTTCCCCTCTTTATAATAAGATCATAGAATCTCAAAACTGAAATCTGCTTCGCCCCAGAAACCATTTTTACTCCATGGTGGGTGCACATCAGTTTATTATTGTAGAGCTCTTCTTGAGTGTTGAGCTCCTGAGATTAATTCCCCACTTGCACACCACCCCCATTCTGCAAAGTCTTTAATAAATGAAGGATCTTTAGTAGAACTCCAAGATTTAAGGTTGCAAGACACTTGCTGTTACAAGGATGATTATAACCATCCCTTTTATCATCCTAAGATTTTGTGTATGTGTAAAAGAGAAAGCTGGAGATAGGATGTAAATGCTACAAGAATCCTATCATGTATGCCATGATATTCCATTCGTAATTCAATGGATTCTTTAACATCAAAAGACTGACTCTGCTGAATATGTGCAGGAGTGAAGGAACAATGGGAAAGTAGATAATTATTGAAAATATGCTGATTTATTTAGGACTTGCATAGAGTGATGTATTTTCAAAAAATGGCCTCTTACTGTGTTTCACATACAATGGCATATAAACAGACCCTGCAAAGGTTTTCACCACCACAGACCTAGCCTGAAGAGAGCCAAAGTGAAATCAATGGAATCACATACAGAAAGTTCCATGTTAGTATATCATTTTGAGGGATATGTGCCAGATATTTGCACATCTAAACAGTCTTTTATGTCTACGAGTACCATGATGATTACAAGCAATAGTTTATGCAGAAATATATGTATAAATTAGTATGGACCCTTGGACAATTTATCCCAAAATATATAAATAAACAAAGAATTTCTAATAAAAATATAACTGTCATACGTTTGGAACACACAACCATTTCAATGAATGGCCACACTCTTATCCATACCTAGCTATACAATCTTATTTTAGAATTTAGAGTTATAATTTTGCCATAGAAACTTACTGCAAATTACAAGAAAATATTAATTTTTAAAAAATCAGTTGCAAAACTCAAACAAACCAGTACCCTGCTTCATATCAAGCAAGCCAATTTTTATGAAGTTTACTCCATAATGTAAGTTTCTTTTTTTTAATTAAAAAAGAACAATTACATCTTCCTACATTTTAAGTCATAATTTTCCCCATAAATAAGGCCCTTTATGGAATTTCCGATTCTTGTTTTCTAAATAACATACTGAATAATCTAGGTGCCTTATGCAGAAAATTGCAACTAAAAGTGTAACTAACGGATGCTTGTTATTGTCACAGGGCGCTATCCTAGAGTTCCCATTGAGTTTGGGCCCCTGTATATATATGTGTGTGTATATTCATATGGGATGAATAGTACATCTTTTTCCAATTTAGTCTACCATGACATTCAGTTTGTTTAAGAGGCGAAGGGAGAATTAAACCAAATGTAAATATACAAGAATTGGATTTGGTCCAGGACATTGGTCTATTACCCCTTTTTCTCTGAAAAGTGTCTTAGAATCTTTGAAGACCACAAGCAGCAAGAATGGTCTCATCTGAAAGGAAGTGTAGCAACATACATTAACCAGAATTACTACATCCAAGTATGTTTATGAACTGCTCAGACGGGAGGTGAGCATCTGTTTTACAACTAAACCCAGCCGACTGGGTTAGGTATTTTTCATATGACTAAAACTAATTCAATGACCGTAGTAACTACCAGAGGTAATTTCCTGCAATATATAACTTTTAGCAGTCATATGATGTGACTTTGCTATAATCTTATAGATGCAGCCATCTAATGACTCAGACCCCTGAAAGAAGGCCATTTGACAATGAATAGGGAACACAAACCACTGGAGTGAGAATGGTAAGATTTTTTCCCAAACTAACAGTTAGAGTTAAAGCATTTTATCTGACTTCACCAGTGAGCCTTCAGTCAATAACAAGTGAATCGCAGAACTACCAGAAGTGATTTCTGCAATCTGCCTGAAAGTGCAAAGGGAAACAGTAGAGCTGGTTTCTGAAGCAGATGAGGTTTCAAGAAAATCAGGTTTTCAGAAAAATAGTTGGAATGACATAAATGAATACCAGTGGTAAATGTTATTGTTACGCACAGAGTGTTTCTTGGGAAATACAGCATGTGCGCAAACTATTCTGCCTGCGTTCCAGCCAGTTTGGGAAATAATTGTGCTGCTTGCTTTTTAAAAAAAAAAAAATCACAAATACCACCACCACTTTGTACTTACACAGCATCTTCCTGCCAGCGATGATGATAATAATATCAAAGCTCTTTACAAACATTAATTAAGGGCTTTTCCTCGTGAACAATTAGTCAGTGGCAAGCTTAGGTGTGACTCTAGCCTTCACTAGCCTGCCACGATCTAACTGTCCATCTGCACCCTGCTGGATGCATGTTAATTTTATTACGTTTGTTAGAACACTTTGATCTAGTCCCTTTGAAAGGGGACTAACTCACAGTGCATTAGCGAACAGTTAACATGAGGCAGCAGGACACGCAGACGTGGTTAGATCATGACAAGCTAGGCCAGGATAGCTTCACACCCCAGATTGCTACAGTCTAATTGCTCTTGTTCACAAACCCTAAGCCTAATCACACTCCGGGGAGGGTAGTTAATTGCTATTATACTCCTTTTATACATGGACAAAGAGGCAGAGAGAGGTTAATTGCCAAAGGCTTCAGAAGAACAAATACATTCAAAAGCCCGTGTCTCTTTCACCAACGGAAGTTGGTCCAATAAAAGATATTGCCTCACCCGCCTTGTCTCTCTAATGTCCTGAGACGAACATGGCTACAGCAACACTGCAAACAAGACTACAGATTAAATTAGTGATTTCTGGGATTATAATCCTGGTGTCCAGACTACCTGCTCTTGGACCTCAACACTAGATCATTAAAAGGAAACCTATAGGATGGAATTCATGCAAGTGCCCATGCAGTAATATCTCTAAGTGCCTTGCATGTCTCCCCTCCCCCCATTGAGATTTTCATGAATTAAAAATAGACAATTTAGATCTATTCCAGATTTCCTGCATTGTTTGGGGGATGGAGAACAAAGCAAATCCTATCCTGCCTCCTCCCATGCATGAGCACCCAGACCCAGGGGGTTCCTTACATGTGTTCTATTGTAAAGGGACCAGACCATGCTGAGAAAGCAACACACACTTTTGTCCAGCATGACCCATGGGGACATCTCTGCATGGAAGATATCCTAGACCTAGGGATGTAATTTGGATCTTTTTGCTTAAAATTATCAATACCAGCACCTATTTTGTTCATCAGGAGATCTCAAAGAACTTTATAAAGGTGTTCAGTATCATTGTCCCCATTCTACATTGGGGGAAAATCAGCCACAGAGAGATGAAGTGACACTTGTCTAAAGTCACACAACAGGTCAGTGACAGGGCCAGGAGTGAAACTCAAGGCCAGGTCTACACTATAAGCTTCTATTCATAGAAATATATGACTTAGCAGTGTGAAAAATACTGACATAAGCCCCAGTGTAGAAACAGCGCCACATCGATGGGACATAGCTACTGCCTCTCGCGGAGGTGAGGCCAACGGGAGTAGCATCTTCACAGCATTTTAAGTGTAGATCTGCCCCAAGTCTCAGCACAATGTTTTATCCATTAGGCCAGTGGTTCTCAACCAGGGATAAACGTATCCATAGGGGTCCTCAGAGATCTTCCTGGGGGTATATCAATTCATCTAGATATTTGCCTAGTTTTACAACAGGGTACATAAAAAGCACTAACAAAGTCAGTACAAACTAAAATTTCATACCGACAGTGACTTGTTTATACTGCTCTATATACTGAAATGTAAGTACAATGTTTATATTCCAATCTATTTATTTTTATTATTATATGGTAAAAATGAGAAAGTAAAAGTGATTTTTCACTAATAGTGTACTGTGACACTTTTGTATTGTTATGTCTGCTTTTGTAAGCAGGTAGGTTTTAAATGAGGTGAAACTTGGGGTGCATAGACAAATCAGACTCCTGCCTGAAAGGGATCCAGTAGTCTGGAAAGGTTGAGAACTACTGCATTAGGCCACAAATGGAACTGAACAGAATACTGGTTTTAATGCAACAGTGTTAAAAAAAATCTGCTGAATAAGCTTTTAAAAAGCAGATGAAAAATGTATTTTAAACAGAAAAAAAGGCTTGTAAATGAGTGTCTCTGGCTCAGAATAGGATAGTTAGTGTGTGAGTGTAATAGCAGATAACTTTGGTGTTAAGTTCAAACCAGACACCCTTAAAGGTACCTTAAAAAATGGAGGGAAGGATTTCTCCTAGAAGTACAATTGCCAGCTACAATGAAAATATCAAAAGACATGAAGCACTTTGAAGGAAAAAGGCTACTGGGCTCATTTCAACTGCTCCCTAGGCTTTCCCTGAATTCTGTATGCGAATTTATCTCATTTCGCCACCTTTCTCTGCCTCCACATTTCACTCCCTCTCAAATTTCCATTGCTTTAAACACACACCAGCAAAGGTTCTCCTCATGGATGCACCTTGCTTCAGTGGCTAAAATTTTCCCTTTTTGATTAATTGATTGATTTGGCCATTTCTTACTTTTTAAATGATGATCCCTGAAGCTAAAACTGCATTTGCTTTCCTCTCACAACTAATATCAAGTCAACTTTCCTTCGGATGTGGTAAAACTTTCAGGCTGGAGTTTTCAAATGAGAATAAAGGAGTTAGGCACTTTCATTGAAATCTAGTGGGAGTTGGGAGCCTAACTTACTTAGGCTCCATGGAAAATCTCAACCTTAAATTCTAAAATTCATTCATGAGGTCATCACAGCCTCCTCTTTTTCAGTGTAAATATGTCCCACATTTTGTCTTGCTTTAGAACGCACAGGAAATAGATGGTAATCAGTTGGGTCTCATCTAGGGCAGGGGAACCTGTATTGAGTAAGGTACTAAAGCTAAGGTACGAGTGCCTTATACACAGGGTTTGCAGGAATGGTTACCAAATATGCATCAACCAAAACATCCACTTCTCCAAAAGATTTTTAAATTGTGGAGATTCCATTTATTGTTTTGAAAAAAAAAGTAACAGCATTTCCTTTCACTTGATCTGGCAAATCTAGAGGGAAATGGAGTTATAATGCCAAGTAAGTCACATAGGCTTGTATTCCCCCCCTTGCTCCCCCCAAACCCCACAAAAATATCCATGGGAGTGGACATCAAGAAGGGAAGGAAAACTCTGGGTTTCCTGAAATAATTCATTGCATGGGGGCAAGGTGGGAATTTTAGGCTTCACCCTCCCTGTGGAATGAGCAACCATTTTGTCTGAAGCACAGATACAAGGACACCCCTGAGAAGTCTAGGTCCAGCCACAAAAAGGTTTTGTGCCTCCCTTCCAGAGATGGGGCTGACTGGCCTCATGTTCTCCTCCATGAAGTGTGATTCCATCTCAGCCATTCTCCCAGGAAATCCCTAGCTGGAAGCTGCCCCTAGAAGACTCTTAAATGGCAGTGGTCCCAATATAGAGTGGAGGCCGTAGTGCAGACTCAAGCTGCATTAACTTTTCACTAGCTTTCCCACAAAGCTGGAAACGTCAATGTCTGTCCTATCAGTCCTCAGTCACAGACTCCTAGCATGAGGGCTCTTTATGGGGCCACGCACAGGAAAGGGAAAGGGCCACAGACGAATCTGAGTCTCACTACATATGGGATGAGGGAGATCTTTGCAGAGGGGACCCTCCATACCTCTCCAAAAGGGTGGCACCCTATAGTTATATGGAGGCAGTTGAATATAATCTAGAATTGGTCCTAAGTAATTTAAAAAGAGAAGAGCTTGAATTTTGAAGCCATTGAAAATATTTTTAAACTTAACAGATTTTTGCTGCAATAATAAAAAAGAGGGAGATAAATATGAAAATCTAATAGAGATCAAGAGAGGAGTGAGATAAGATTGCATGTCACTGACTTTATTCAACATTTATGGTAAGTATTTGGTGAAATTCATTGAAGAAACAGAAGAAAATATTAAGATGAAAGGAAAATGGATGAATCACAATCACTAAGTGATTAAAAAGGTCTGATGAAGTTAGAGGAGATTATATATGAACATGGTCGAGGGTGAAATGCTGACAAGACAGAAACTATTATGCTTTGCAAGGTTCCTGGGAAGACATGCAAAATTCCTCCAGTGACCAACACAGCCATGCAGCAAATGATAAATTATTGCTATTTAAGAAGTATCATTACAGAAGATGGAAGACTGGACATTGAAGTCAGAACCAGAATAGCAAGAGTGAAAGAGACATTCTGGAAAAATAAAATTCTGATGAGAAGGGACATAAATTTGAAGACTAAATTCTGACTTAAAAACTTATATCAGGTCTGTGTTAAAATTACTATTGTGTAACACAGACATTACAGCAATTGATAAAAATGAAACTGAAATCCTTCAACTTATGTTGTCATAGAAGAATTCTGAAAATATCATGGATAGACAGAGGAACCAATGAAAAACTATTAGAGATAATTAGTACTCAGCAAATGCTTATCAGAGAGCTTATGAAAAGAAAGATTTGATTTTCAGGGCACATTTTAACAAGTTATATGGGTGATGTATGTTTAAGGGCACTTCAAAAGAAAGTTGATGGCAAAAAACATGAGATAGAGAAAGAAGATCTTGGATGGACTATATGGTATCCTGGGTGGATCAAAATGAGTATTTATCCACAAAGAGATTAGCAGATGATCGTACAAAATGGACTACCATGGTTGCAAGCCTCCAGTAACAGAGATGTCACATAAGAAAAAAAGTAAGAATAAAAAAAAAGAAAGAATAAAATAACAGACTAATGCAGATTCTACAGTATTTATTGCTGTGATAAATATAACCTCCTTTGCTTTCTCCTATGGATTTCCAGTCAGATACTTTTTCTGTACTATTTCCACACATTAGTCTAAAAGGTAAATACCTGTTTTCAGAATCTTTTCCTGCTCAGAGCAGTACATTGCAATAAGCAGCTCTCCACAGAGGTCTTCTTCAGAAATATATTCTTTGCACTGCATACAGGTGTTCATTAACAATCAAGTTGTCTGAATAGACTTACGCCCGCCTCCATTTAACTGCTTTGTCCTAAATTATTACATGAACCTTTCAGTTTAATATCAATTATGAACTTGGAAAACTTTCATATTAACAAATCAGGAGATCAAACATGAAGCCTTGTTGTATCCTATTTGTACATCATCATCCTTCCCCAATCCAATTAGTGAGTTATTTCCTTTTTTATCTGGGAGTCACTTCTGAATAACCTATCTGGTCATTCTCAGGGTGCATGGATTTAATCTGAGGTAAGCCAGTTTGCTCTGCTCCAGTTCACTGTAGGAACTCTTGCATTTATGCTGACAGAAATCGGTGTACATAATAAAAAAGGTAATCATTTACACTTGCATAATGATTTCCATCCAAAGACCTGAAACCAGTTCTCAACAGGGGATAAGCACTGGAATCCGAGTTCTACAGAAAGACAAACTGAGACACCAAGTTAAGTGACCTGCCCAAGGTCACTGAGGAAATTAGTAGCAGAGACAGCAATGGAACATGGTCTCCTAACCCAGTTTTGTGCTCTGTTCATCAGCCAATTCTACCTCCCAATGCGACCTTACATTTTTCATCAGCCAAATAGAATGATTTCAAAGGATGACTGGCTGGGGACTTGGAGAGGATTCCTTCTTTCAAGCGGAAGAGATGTGAAACATTCAGTAACATGGACTGAATACCCACCTGGGATCTTTAACTTGCACAAAGACAGATAGAGAGGGTTCATACCCTGATCATAGCCTGGTGATTAGGCTGCTCATCTAGGATAGGGGAGCTCTGAGATCAAATCCTTACCACAGAGTTTGGATTCAAACCTGGATCACCTCTACCCAAGCATGTGTTTTAACCAGTGGATTAAATGTTGTAAATGGCCACATATTCACAGCCAGTTTGCTGGCTCAAAACAGAGTTTTCCGGGTCACTGACAAATTCCAAATATTTTTAACTGAACCAATTTTTTTTTCTGATTTTTTTTTTAATTTGTTCTCTGCACCGAAAAATCAGTTAATCTCCTAGCTCTGCTGTGCTTAACATAACAAAAACACCATGGTAAGGTGAATAAATTAAAAGCAATATTGTAATGGCAACCACTATCTATGCCCATTACATGGGCATTTTTCAACTTTTGTTGCAGTTAAAACCAAAGCAAATCAACTATTCCTATTCGCATTTTAGCCTTAATTTACAGCCCTCTATCTGCATGAACATTTCCTACTAGGTTTTCTCATCCCATGACAGCACATATTAATGAGCAGGTTTTGCCAGTCCTATCTCCCATCTTATTCCAAACTCTCTCTGCTCCACTAGCCAGTTTTGACATGTCATTCCTGTCTTCAAATATAATATCTGCCTTCTCCCACATTACTACACTTACTCCAGTTTTCCAGTTTCTTACACAGACTGTACTTTCAAAAGGCTTTATCTGTTCTGGTCATTTAATATCCCAGTTACTTTCCTGATTAGAACAAGTCTCAGTTACGCCAATTATATCATAATTCACCTGAAAATACATAGTAGAAGAGTTGTTTCACTGTTATGCTCCCTGCATCGGTATCGAATATATTAAGGAATACTGCACATCTTAGAACAATTTGCAGGCCTCCCTTCTGATAGTATAAAAGTGTTATCTTTCAAGGTTTAGGTATGTGACAAATTAGAAAATACTATTTCTGTAGTAAATTACTTTTGTACTGTGAGCAAAAGCACTTCTTCCATTCTTTCCTAAATGATAGCATTTTTCCCCAGATAAGCAGGACATATTTCTTTTTCAGGGGAAAAAAAAACTGAATCTTTACCCTCCGCACATCTTTTCCAAATGTTTCACTATAGCTGGTGCCCAGTATTTCAAATTGGACATAAGGGTTGGAGCCGTCTTCTCTAAATTCCATAACGCCGGTGAGCCCAGTTATGTGGCCCTAAGGAAACAAATGTTCAAGATATTAGAATAGAATTTTTATAAAGCACTTTTCATGTTCAAGGTATCCTAATATGCCTTGCAAAGGCTTGCAATTAAATTAAATGTGGCAGCCCTGATATGCTCTGCAATAGCTCACACATAGCCTTAGACAAAAGAAACTACCTTACTGAGAAAGGGAATGTTAGCCAAGACACATCTACTGCTTGTTCTGAAAAATGCCTTGGGATCTATAACTTGCATGAAGACAGACAGCAATGAAAAGCAGACAGAACCTTAGATGAATCTGAAACTATAACACTTTTAACATAATTGAGTTTACCTAGATTCTGCTGTGCAACATGAAGCCATCACCTTCTGGCTCAGGAAAAAAAAAAGCAGCAAGTAATGTGCTACCAACTGAGTCATGCTGACAACAACATATTTTCAGTGTTATTAAAACTTCAGTGAACAAGGCTCACACCAGTTTAACAGTGGTGTCACTAAAAATGATTTAACTTTGCTTTAATTTATCAATGAAATAATGCTGTCATTAGAGTTGATTGGAACATTTTCACCAAAATGAAATTTCATTAAAATATGCTGTTTCACACATCGGTTTCAATGAACATTTTATCAGGAGGTTTGTATGTCCAGGGCACAGAGAGAGAGAGTGCATATGAATTTAACTTAACATCTACTCCAGATTTACAGTAGTGTGAATCAGAATCAAGATATTAGACCATACATTGCACCATTTTTTCTCCCTAGTTTGCTCAAAGCCAACCACGTTAGCTGTTTTGCTAAGGAATGAACACTTGGTTCATGGTTTACCCTGACAGCTACTTAAGGTTTCATCTATTTCTTGAAATGCATAAAGCTACATGACTATTCATCATCAGGTGACATATACAAAACATAGCCATGATTTCGCCATTTTAGGAGCACACCCCTCCGTGTGTTTAATTAATTAAGGAGCAGTTTAATTAATAATAACTTAAATCAAGGTTAAATTGTTTTTGAGACGTTCCTCTGAAAACCAATCAGAGCACTTTGGTTCTTTTTGGTTTCTTTATTGCGCATTGGGCTTCCAAGCCTGTCCATTCTTACCTTCTTAATCGTCTCCAACATGGATCGACCTCCATTCCAAGGTTTGGTGGATTTCCTCATGCAGTTCAAGCTTGCCATGCTGTGCCATTTCCTGTCCTCCAGCTTTCTATGGAAGGCATTGGCCAGCATCAGCACACTGTCATATAGATAGAGGTTGGAAACCTGCAAACAATGAAAAGAGTAAAACAGCTTGTGTTCTTTAAGTTTTCCTTAAAGAAACTTGAAAAAACAAAACACAGAGGACTAGTAAAGTTGAATATGGAGCCTTTCACTTTAAGTGCACCAGTTCAAATACACTAGGTTGGTAGTGATTATAGTTGCATCTGTATAGTCACTTATTGGTACGTTGCAATCACCTCAGCAGGGAGACCACAGAAAGAAGTATCCTGTCATCTTCTATGCTCACTCTACCAGACCTCTCTGCAGCTTTTTATCCAGTAGAGCACAAGACACCGCTACTACCAGGCATAAATGGAGTAGTTAGAGCAGCGTTATTTTGACTCCAGTCATTTCTCTCTAGCATAACCCTGAGAGTGAGTTTCCTGAAGAGGAAGCTTGCAGAGTTTTGCATGGTCCTTTATATCCTCTTTTCTATATGAGAGCATTTGAACAGACAGTGAGACGACAGCGGTTCCACTACCAATCAGATGCTGATAACAGCCAAATGAGTTGATGGCTCTCCATCGCTGCAACCGTTACCACTACTAAGATGTACCATAACTACAGTAGATCAGCTCCTTGACATACAGCAGCTGGCTCGAACTCAATCCAGGCAAGACTGAAGTGATACAGGTTGAAAAAAAGGCTAGACACTGTGCCATCTCTTCCATTGAAACCATACAGCCCCCATTCGTCAAAATTGTGCAAGGCTTCAGTGATCTTGTTTGATTCCTCAACGAGGCGGGGTTAACCAGGTAACGTAAGTGATGAAGTGTGTATTTCCCCTGCAGCTCACTAAGAAATGCCACCTCTTTCTGCTGGCCACAAGATCCTCACATTTATCACCTCCAGTCAACTTCTGAGGCCAGTATAAGGGCTTAGTCCCAATTTTCTAAGCAATAAATGGATCAGGTTTCCTAATGTTGGAGGCCCCGCAGGAGATTAAACAAACCCAGAATCAGATCATGCTGAACAGGGCTGCAGAACCTTACTTTTTGAAAAAAACCAATTTTCCATAACCAGAATAACACTAAACAAAATAATTTAAAATACATTTTTTAAAATATAAGCAGACACTCCTTAAAAAGCTGATTTACTTCTGATATGCCAATGGATGTTATTGTCTTCCCTAATTTCCATGAAGAACGTATTGCTATATAAATATTAATTTTAAGTAGCCATATATTTAATTAACTTATCCTATCACTGAAGACAACATGGTATTTTCATGATGAACTAATATTTCTACAAAACCCAGGACTAAATCAAATGTGAATTAAACAGGTATGCAGCTGAACACTAGCAAAAAGGCATTATCCATATATTTTAAGAAAGCTCTCTCTGAGCCAGGGTAAAGAAAAGAAAAATATTAAAAAGAAGGTGACAATTTATAGATTGTAGAGTAGACCTGATTAATCATGTAAAAGCAAGTGTGATACTTTCTTAGGTAAAAAGCTTTTCCATTTTACACTATCACTAAATAAAATCTTTCCCTTCTCCACTAGCTAGACATCATTCGTGTTCATTATTTTATCCTTCTACTACTGTCTGATTATCATTCTCCTTGAAATAGCTCATCAGCCGATCTAAATTATTCCAGGATACTTCCTGGCAAAGCAGAAATCACCAGGCTATGGGGTTATCCTTGGTAAACTCATCTTAGGGTGACCAGAGGTCCCAATTTTTATAGGGACAGTCCCGATATTCTAGGCTTTTTCTTATATAGGCACCCATTACCCTCCCATCCCCTTCCCCATTTTTCTCACTTGCTAGCTGGTCACCCTAGCTGCTCTCAATCTCTCCTGATGGAGTTCTTCCACATTGCTTAAATATTTAAATATTCAGGAGGCCAAAGAGAGGACTTAGAATAGCTCTGTAGCTGCTTGCCAGAAAATAGCTGCTTGCCAGATTCTTCTCTTTTTTCAATAGCAAGGGTTTAAAGAGTTAATGAGAATGGTTCCAGTGTCTATGCCCCTGGTTTGGTTATGTATTTGTTGCTTCTGGTCAGTTGTGTCTCCCCTTATATTGTAGAAATTTTCCAAACAGTTTACAAATAAAGCAGCAAAGCGAACCTTGTTATTCAACAGGGTGCTCTTCCTCTTCCATTTTGAGCTGGTTTCCAAAAACAAAAAAACCCCAGCTTGCTCATATATAAATAGATTTCGCATGCATAAGGAAAAGTGCAATTTCTTATATGTCAAAATGAGAGAAATCCCGTCCGTTCCCCACTGAAGTTCCTTTTACACCCACACTTTGCACCTGACAACCCATGTTAAAGTCTCCTTGGAACAGCCACAGAGTGGAAATGTATTGTATTTCCTCAGTTCTGTACAGTTCTGTTCCAGCTGTGGAAAATCACAACCTCATTTGCAAAAATAGTTTTCTTAGTTTCTAGTAAAGAGCACTAGGGTAGAATTCATGCTGAATCTGTCACATCTCCTATGTACACTGTATTCCTGCTCTGTGTGTTTGTTGTGTTATTTCAGAAGTATTCAAACTTCTTTATGTATAATGTACTGTACACTTCAGAGAGGTACTGTTTCAAAGATCCTTCCTACCAGACACCTTCCATTTGAAAGAAACATGCACCTTCCTCTGCCTCCGATTCTGAATTACGGCTCTGTTCATAGAATAGCAGCCATGTGTGGTCTTTTGGACCATCTCTCTCCCGTTTCTGCAATTTAACTTCTGCTCCTCTCCCTACCTTCACCCCTTCCATCTATCCACCTGTTGTATTTCATCATACACTTGAATTGTAAGCTTTCTTGGCTACGTGTTTGCACAGCACCCAGCACAATGGGGCCCTAGCCTCTGGCTGCTACCAAAACACAAAACACTAAATAATAATAATTACAAATTGTTTAATTGTGATTTAATATCCTTGATGTCCTAATCTCTATGGCCGAGACTCCATTTGGAGCCTGACAATGCTACATGTAAATCAGCAATTATTACTAAGGCCATGTCTACACCACAGGTGTACGATCAGTATAAATAGGTCACTCAGCAGTGTGAAAAATCTGCACCCCTGAGCGACATAGTTATACCAACCTAACCCCTGGCGTAGACAGCTATATGGTGATGGGAGAGTTTCTCCTGGCAACACAGCTATTGCCTCTCAGGGAGGTGGATTAATTATACTGATGGGAGAAGCTTTCCCATCAACAACATGGCGTCTTCACAAAAGTGCTACAGTTGTAGCTGTAACACTGTTCACAATGACAAGCCCCAATTGCTGCCAAGGATTCATTTCTGGCCAGGAGTTAAATATGCTATCTCTGTAGGACTTTCCAATTCTTGCAAGCCCAAATTAAAAAAAAAAAAAAGACTGTGTGACCCCGATTCAAACCCAGATCTCCTACACTGTAGTGCAGAACATGGATTACTTGGTTACCAAACTGGTCTGTCCTTTTCAGCTGGACACACAAAACCACAACCACATTGTTAAGTCAGGTGAATGTCGCCGTCCTATGCTTCACTCCTACTTTGAAGCAATGGCTGTAGTTGTGTGTCAGTAAAAGAATTTTCCAAAAAATGAAGGGGCTCGTACATTCTCTGTTTCTTTCTCTCACTAATCTGAGGATCTTTGTTAATATTAAAGAACTGTTTTAGCCTGGTGAGTTCCTCTTGGAATGGAAAGGTATCCTCATGTATGGCTTATCCTTTAAAAGGAACTGCTAGAATGCTGGTTCTCAGGTTCTCATACAGTGTGTCTACTCTGGAATATTACTAGGCAAATATGGTACCTTTTACCAGCAGATCAGCTCCTCCTGCTCAGTCACACTCCTGTGTGCTTACTTATGTGACAAAAACATTATATACATTATAATACTATATTTTGTTCTTATTAGCACTGCAGAGCCAACATAGCTGTGGAAGAAAAAGAAGTAGTGAGTTCTATGGTTATTCTCACAGTCAACAATATTTTTAACAAAGTTACAGAATTTTTATCTCACTTCCAGAATCCAGGCTGGGTTTGCATATTAGAAAAACAAAACACCTTTTTATTTGTAAATTGTACAGATGTGATACGGAAATGAACGAGCATTAAGAAATAAGGAAACCCACACTTTTTAGGGCAGATCTACCCTTTAAATATGGGTCAGGCATGGCTCAAATAAAGCAGCGTTTTTTGTTCAGTGACCATAGTTCAGTATATAAAATTCACTGCCTTATGTAAAGTAAAAATGACTTAGCACTATTTTCTCAAAACGGGATGCTGGGTGCTCATATGACAGCACTGGCTGAATGTTCTTTGAAGACAAGGTGCCCTTGTTTGAAGCACAGAAGAAGAATCAAGGTCCACCAAAGACTATCCTGGCAGCCACAGAAAACTGAAAATGCCCAATTGATCCTAGAGAGACAAGGTGAGTGAGGTAATATCTTTTATTGGACCAACTTCTGTTGGTAAGAGTCAAGTTTTCGAGTTTTCCTGTGCCATACTGCAAAAGATGACCAAAAAAACACTGAAGAAATATGCACTGGAAGAAAATTACTTACCAGCCCCAACTATTGTTAATTTTACCTAGAAGCATGTGTAGTTCCCAATTAATCCTATACATACCTGGTGCTATTCTGTGGAGCTGAACAGTTGCTTACTGGGATCTTTATATGGTTTGTTCTATTATTACTTCCAGTAAATTGTAAAATGTAAAGAATTCCAAAAATAAGTCCCCATGTTCTGCATATATTACCTAACAATATTTCCAAAAGCAACCATGTTGTTTTCTATTACTGCTTAACAAAAATAAATTCTTTTTTTATGTCTTGTTTAGGCAGAAGAGTAAGAGCCTTTCTACTCCACAAATACATTATTCTTTTCCAAATCATATACATTTTTCAGGTTGAAGTAAGAACTAATTACTAATTTCCTACAAAATAAAAGGGATTTCAAAAGCGCATTCCAGGTTTGGGTTCACCTGTCTGTATACGCTTGTACGATAATTTCCATTGTTTTCTTTATTACACTTATTTTCATGCAGCAAGAATCCCACAGGCCTTTTCGACTTCATCTAAGCAAGGCATTTGTAACTTCATATTACTGCCAATTTAAATCCCTTTCAATGGTACCATCAGTCACTGTATCTTAGAAGCCAAATGATTTCCTGCTCGCATTCCCTACAAAAGTGGTAGATTGTATTTGCAACATTACAAGTGTGCTGCAAACTCCAGAAAGATGATGCTGTGAAGAAGAAAACAAGCCATCAGACCCAGCTTGTTTACCCTGGTTACTTCCAGTGTCCACACAAATTTCAATTTGCAGCTAACTATCCAAACCCACTGGATATAGAAATGTACTGTAAAAGGGAATTCATGTATCTATCAGTATTACCCATGGCACTATTACTGCAGTCTCAGACGTGAGGAAATAGGAAATTAAGAAATTAGCCTTAGAGTAGATTCAGGATCGGAAGAAAAGCAACCGAGTGATGAAAACAAGGTGATAAGACTTGTTTCCTTTGGGCTGTCTGAGTTCTGCAACACTGCTAATTTTCCCTATTTATATCAGGGAGGGGGAGCATTCTTTTGCCTGCAGAAACTCCCTTTCATGTAATGAACATTTGTAGAGGAGAACAGAAATGCATTTCACTTTTCTTACCCGAAGGGGGAAAAATGTGAATTTTAGTTCCTCTTTCACTTGCCTGCTAAGACCTGCAAGAGTTGAGGATCCCACAAATACCTAACAAAATCCAAAGAATTGATGAAATGCCTTTATGGGGTCTAGCAACATTATCTCTACCACACCAATCACTGTGGAATCTGAGAGCAATAATGCCATGAACTGTTAGTTGGAAAGCATGAAATTCTGAACTAAGGGCTTACCAGTGGATGAATGGAAGCTTACCTAAATATTGTGTTTTGAAATGTACATTTTGCACCTGAGTTTTTTTTTTAAAGTCTGCATACCTACATGTATTCTATAAGTCATTTGGGTTCTTGCTTCTTTTAAAACATGTTTCTCCACATGAACAGAAGCTTCGCAGTTTACCTTCAGGTGGAATACACAGGGAACCCTTCTCTTGTACTACGTCATGCACAAATAGGTAGGAAGCACAATTAAGGAATCAGTCAAAATAGGGATATTTCCATAATGCATTAAAGGTAAAACATCCTTTTAATAGAGACACTTTAAGATTCCTCTTATGAAAAATTGCTACCAGACCTTATTTTTAAAGTTCTATATGGGGATAACTTTTACTTTCCTTCCAAGCGTTAATCAAACGGAACCTGCCATCCAGAAATACAATGTGGCACAGCAGAAGACTGACCCTGTACCAGTCCCATGAGCAGGTTGAGAGCTCTCCGCAAAGCCAGAAGCCCGGCCAAACAAGAGGCCAATGAAGAGACCATTTGGGAAGACAAGCAGACACCCAGATACCACTGTTTCAAAAATTCATTCCCAAACTGGTCACCAGAGATCTACGGCTGCCAAATTCACCCAGGAAGTGGCCACAGCAGTCAGCTCCGAACATGGAGCAGATGGAGATGGAGTGTAAACTGGAACACAGAACTTGCCAGTGACAGAAACATGCACTGCCTAATGAGTAATATGATTGTTTTTCCGCATACCAGTATGCTCTGCAGTTGTGCCTCTATCTCCAAAAAGTCCATGCTGTGCTAAAAGTGATGCTACATATGCGTGACTACAGCAAGGAGGCATCTGCTCTCTTAGAAAAGAGGGGAGGTGATGATCGATGGTTGACAATATATAGTAGAATCGTTAAAGGGATGCTGTCCAGGTTGGGAAGGTGACAATCTGATCTATCTATTTTATTGTCTCAGATAAGTTTACAAAGCCCCGTGATACTTTTCGCGTGCATGTGTTTTAAATAAATGCATCATTGCTTGTGGAGAACAAAACCACAGCCAGCAGCCTGGCACTCGTGAGAAATCCGACAACAAAATAGTAACTGCAGTTGCATACAGCGTAAGAAAACAAACTTCCATTAAGGACCCAAATGTCAGTTTCAAACAGCTATTAATTATCAGTGAGTTCAATGAAAGAAGGTATAAAATTGTCATAGAACCACAGAAAACAGACCTCAATGAGCCAACGGCACTGACAGTGTAAGAATTTTTTTTTTTACACTATATTATCTAGTTTTTTGTCCATTCAAGTTTTATTCATCACAAATGATGGATGCTTCCAGCAATTCCTTTGGGAGAGGATTCCTCAATTTAATAAATCTCACTGTCAGGAAATGTTTACTGATATGTTGTTTCCATAGTCAGTTGTTTGCTTTATACTGAGCTATATCTCTGAAACAGTTCTTCTCCCTCCTTATGGTTTCTATCTGTCAAATATCAAATGTCCTTCAACCATTTATAGTTATTTCTTTTGAGGAATAAACATCTTTCTGTAACAAAAGTTGAACAGTAGCCACAGGGGCACAGAATTAAACTAAATTTTAAATCTCAATCTCGTCGCTTGTGGGCTTCAGTGTATATCACTAAACATCTCAAGAATCGGGCATGACTAACATACTCTGATCTGAGGAGGACTCAGGCTAGCAACAGGAGTTTGAAAATCAGAACTTAAGTGTACTGGCAGAGCTGAGGGATGGGGAGGAGCTGCAAAGTGATACAGAAATAGCAGAGCAGGGGAGAGGGAAAATATTGGTATTTTACATTGTGTTGTACACAAACATGGCTATAGTTCAGATTTGAGATGTGTTGACAGGAAATCCTTGCGTGGTGACATCTGCCTGCATTATGTTTGCTACTAACAAGTGCTGTCAGTCTTCCAATGAAGTACTAAACAAAAACACAGTAAAATAAAAAATAATAAAAATTACGACAAAGGCCCCTGGCCCCTTTTGGCCTGGATGAACTGGACCAAATGGAGGGGAAACAGTGGCTTTATATCACCTTTGGGTTCCTCTGATCTTAAGCATCTAGTTTCAAGGCCGCTGTAACTCATGACTGCCTGTAAAATTCCACAACGGGTCATTGTGGCACCTGGGGGGTTGCTGGAGTGCCATGTGCTCCAGCCATGTCCCTACTTATGTTGCTAGTGATACGAGTGGATACGAGTAGATAAACCTCCCAGGGGAATCCCGAGCTGGCCACAGAGGCCAATTTAAGACCACTTTTCACCCTCCAAGCGCTGCAGAGTAGCCTAACGGGGGCCTATGGTCTGGCCAACGTCTCTACGTATTTGTGAGAAGACATTTGAAATATGTGTTTGTAACTTAAGGGAAACAGAAACATGGCTCATCCATTTTCATGGAGGCCTCTGGTATGGCAAATGAATGCTTTAATTATGTAAAGATTTACTCTCAGCTATAATGCTTAATAATGTGCTGAATAGCTCAACTGACAAAATGGGACTATTCCACTGAGTAAAGTGATATGGCTGCTTTCAGGATTGGCCTCTGAGAGGGAAAATGGGACACTGTGAATTGTGTTTCGCAGGTTAACCCGGTCTGCTGAAAGGTCCAATTATAGTACTTCACTTCCAGTAACTCCTAAAAAGAATAGAATGTATAAGGAAAGGAAGGGTGTTGAAGAAGTAGCCCATTAACTGATGTCTGGTAACATGTTCAACTATTACGTCTTTGAAGGGAATAGCACATTTACACATGGAAAGGAGAGCAGTTGTTTGAAGAACCTCTATGCCTTCCTATGCTTTCTGACCTATACCCTCCAAAAATGTCCTAATATCTGGAACATTGCTAAAGCAAAAAAGGGGGACAGTGACCATACTAAGGAATAACCTCACAATTCTGGCATTGCTGTGTCTCAGTACAACATTAGTTTTAATCTTGCTACATATTTAGTCTCAAGTCAAGTACTGTTAGATACCCCAGGTCTTTATAACACACTGGAATCCAAAGCGGGCCTCTGAAAGGTTAAACTAAGTTATCAGCTGAATAAATGTGATCAACAACAAATAAAAAGAGAATCACAACAGACACAATTATTTGACTTACAAATCAGTTCTAAGGACAAAGACATCTTCAAACCTCATATAAAGCAAAGGGAAGAGATGGGGAGGAGGAATTAGACAATTAGTTAAAGTGTTTTCATAGTCAGAATCTAAATATGTAATAAAGTTCAATCTGTGTAACAGTGGCAGTCTTGTAGCTTAAGAGCCAAGTACCAGGGAGGTGGATATATTAGGAATTCATTAGATTAACAAGAATACTTAGCAGGTAAATACCACTTTTCATCCATACATCTCCAAGTACTTTACGAAGGTGGATAAATATCCTTCCAGATGAGAGACAGATAGGATAGATATGGCTGATGCTTAAAAGGGACACGGGATGCTGGTTCCCAGCATTAACACAGGTCACCAAGAATGAAAAATACATGTAAACAGAAAATAATTTCTGAAGAATTGGACACAGAATCATGTTGTACTTTAATGTCAAATGAAACCTCCAAGGCAGGTGATTTTAGAAAGGACTTTCTCCATTCTAAACAGAAACACAATGGAGTTTATTAAAATCATGCTTTCTTGGCTAGGAATAAGGGCATGAGAAAAATGTTGCCAAGCATGCTGACAGAGTATAATAGGACTTCCACAAAAGGTTCAAAATTGATGAGCTTTTGGATGAGTTTGCAGAATGATCTGATCTTTTCAAGCTCATCAATCTCCAAGCCAGGATGATCAACCCCTAAAAAAGTTCCTAGGATGTATTACTAAAAATACTGAGAACTGAGCTGCTCCAAAATGATTTCCATTAATTTAGCCAGGACGAAGTTAATAATCCATGACCCAAATGTTTTTCTTTACTAGGTTGTTTAAAATGTTATATTCTCCCAAATAAATTTAGAAGCTGGCAGATATTAGCTTGCCTTTTACAAAGTCATTAAAATAAAATAAAGAACAAGCAATGACTGGTAACAAACCTTGACAGGGAATGTTTTGTAATATGAAATAATTCAAGGGGGTATGGTGTTATACAAAATACTAAATCTATTTTCAACCCTAAAAAGAAAATAGAAAATGTAGAATACTTGAAATTAACGTGTTGCTCATAATTATTAAATGATTACTAGATGTGTCTCCACAAGTTGTGCTATGATTGGCTGCTTTCGCAAACTACATAATAGAACTGGTGATATAGAACAAGTCGGCTAAAGCTAGATACACAATTCTGTAAAATATACAGAGACTGGATGATGTGAGAGATTGATAATGGAGCACAGAACATTTCATCACCAACTCTCAATGTACTCTTTGGTAATTCTCCAGTGGTCATGAAAAAAAAACCACCACCACCCCAAAACTGGTGGTTTCAGAGTCAACTTTTTAGTAGCTAATTGTACATAACACAAGAAACACCATGACACTTGACTCCTGTATTGATCCTTTGAGCAGAGGGAGAAGGATTGAATGGGCGTGGAGATTTAATTACCATTTCATTTGCAAGGATGGTTTCTCAGTTGGGCTATGACACACGTGGGAAGGCAGGGTGATACTTCCTCAGAAATTCTGTTAGCCTCTTCCATTATCATCACTTTGACCATTTCCCTTTTTAATTTGAAAACAACCCTTTGTATTAACCAAAATCTACTAAGGCAGAACTGGGATAACAACTTATTTTTCAGTTTGCTGTCAGTTCCAAAAATTGAAAAGAAAAACATTTTGGTTGAACACAAATGGCAAATTGAAATCGCCATTGCCCCCCAAAAAAATTATCAAAGAACTTGACAAAACAATTATTTAAGATTGAACAAAATGTATCATTTTGAAGCACTTTTTCAAATAAAAGCAAAGAAAATGAAGTGCTAGATTCACAAAATGTCAGGAGAAAGATAGAAGTGGTGGTGATCACCTTGTAACTTTTAACAGTGTTTAGGACCCTCACTTGGAGGTGAGAGAGCCAAATTCAATTTCCCCCTTTGCCTGACATGGATCAGGAATTTGAAATTGAATCTTCCATGCTGCAGGACAGTGCCCTAATCACTGCACTATGGGATATTCTGGTGTAGGCCTCTCTCAATTTCCCTTACTGACACTGTTCTGCTTTGTTCCACCTCTGCCTTTTCTGACTCCCCCCAACCGCTTCCTAACCCCCCTTTTGTGAATGCCACTTAAGTCCTGAAAAAAAAATTGTCTGAAACTATTCAAATTCACAAATCATTTTAGTTGACAAAAAGTGCCTTTTGTAGTTGAACAAACCACTCATCTGAAAATTCCTCCCCCGCCCACTCTAATCAGTGGCCATGCTTTCTCCCTCCTCAAAGACGATCATCCGACATATGATGCATTAATATGGGTGATTTATGCAAGAGTAGCTTGGTCTGAATGCAAACAAGATCTTGGCAACAGCTTGCAGGTTACCAAGTACCACAGTGGGCTAATTTACTATCTAAAAATCTATAACTAGATTTCTGGGCATCCCGGGCACTCAGATTGCTCATCTCTAGAAATGCTGAGCACTGTAGCTGTTTTTACCCGCAAGAGACCAGTTCTTCATGGAGTCAGGAGACTACTTAGTAGACACCTGTAGCTTTCTTGTCAAATACAGCTTTAGAATTATGGAGCTAGGTTATTCATGCTAGCAAACATATTACTGTCTTGACACATGATAACTCAGAAGAAGTCTGTCAAAGGAGTCCTTCAGACTCGTCTCAAATAGATTTGTGCATAACCAGATGGGCAGTAATATTCAAAATCCTGCCACGATGTAAAATTGTTCCCCAATTAAATGATCTGCTGGTGCAATGCAGATGATTTTCTCAACAACCTAGAGTATGCTCAGATTCCCTGAGGTAAGCAGCCTGTGGTCTCACTCCAGGCAATGTAGACTTATCCATCTTAGAGGTTGCTAAAACAAAGTTTTCTATGCTTCGGGAGTTATTCTGGTTTTCTTGGAGCAGTAAGACATAGTAGTTAACGTTTGTGGAAAGGGCACCTCTCAAGCTCTTTCACAAAACTTCTGCAATGGATTTTGCTGAAGTTTTAATTTGATTGAAAGGGACACTGTCAAGTTCCAGTATATAGGCTCAAAATTTCACCACTTGGTTCATTATTCCTCTTTGTTCATAAAATACACATGATTCTTTATGGGTTACCTTTTTATATTATGAGATTTCTCTCTCTCTTTCTTTTAAATCAGTATTGATTTTGTTATTAAAAAAAAAACAACCAGACAGCAGCCCAGCTCTTGGGACCTGCCCTTCAGTGAGAAATCAGAGAGCCTTTGCGATAGAAACAGCTTACAACAATTGCAAAACGCCAGGTGATTAAAATGAGCAAATACTGAATTTGAGAAAAATTACAATTAATCCGGACAGGGGCCTTTTAATTAAAAAGCAACACTGATGCAGTAGAAGGGAATAGAAAGCCTAGTTCTAAAGCTTCAAAACGATTAACTGCAGTAAGAAATCTTTACTTTAAAAGCATGCTGGCTGAACCCACTTGCCCACTATAATGTACCTCCATCTCTGTACAATATCTGAGTATATGAGGCACAGTGTTCAAACATACAGTGCCTGGAATTGCAAGTAGTACCTTACCCTCACAGGGCCAATATCTGCTGTCAGTGACACTTGTTACAGCTGGTCCCCTCATTGGCTGGATAGTATTAGCATGGCCAAAGACAATCCCATTTACGTCATGAGGCGTTGGATCAGGTTCTGAATGAACTTGGAATATAAACTACCCTTTCAATCATATTGTATTCCCCTTCCCTGCCCCATCAAGTCAGGGTTATGGCACGTTGGCTGGGTAGTTGGGGGAAGGGACATTAATAAAAGATATTAAAAGGATATTATTAAAGATATTTCTGTCTTGCTTTGCCACTCCCGTTGCTTCACCTATCTTGTTAATAAATAAAGGTTTTCAGTTCTATCCAGCGTCATTCACCAGTACTATGGATGTGATTTTTAAAAGTCCCTCAGTGACGTACAAGCACAAGGCCACTTGGATCTTCATGATATTGTTCGTCAGATATTCTCCATTCACTTTTTTACTTTTGCTTAATTCACTAAAAGATGGCATTGATGTTGCACCTTATTTTGAGGGATTTGCTATTTGTATCCTGCCAATAAGGGTATTTTCCAACAAGGCTTGAGATATTGGTTTTGACTATTACTATTGACTATTACAAACTGGCACTAATCGCAGTAGTGCATTTCTCATAGACCAAGTAGCCCTTAGATGTTAGTGACTTCCAGTCGCAGCTGATATGGAACAGATTGAACCAGGTATATGGAAGTGAAAGGCTTTATATCCCAATACATAACTTGACTCTGCAGGCCTCACAAAGGAATCCTTTCACATGAAATAGCGAATAGGCAGAAATGCAGAATGTGGACAAAATTGGAATTGCATAATAACAAAATATAATACCATATATATATAAATAAAAACTAGGTCCCTGATGGGATGAAATCGCTCAAATCAAGTCAGAGTCAAAATAATTGCATGCTAATACATACCTCATGCAGACAATGTTAGATTTAAAGCCTCAGTGCCAGGAAAGGAAAGAAGCTAGATAATTAAGGTTAGTCAGGAACTATGCCACTCAAATGCAGCATGCTGAGATGTAAAGTATTCATTTTACTTCCTCCTTTCTTTGGTTCCTGTGAAGCTTCACTATCTCATGCCATCATCTTCACTACGCTCCTAAGGATAAATGTGCAGTGGTCCCTCCCATGCATCAACACATTACTGACCTGCAGCAGCTGCAGATAGCCTTCTTGTGGATCACACAGCAGTGAAGATATTCGATGATTGTTCCTCATGCATCTCTGATTGTTGTCTCTCAAAAGAGGGAAGATTTGCCGGATAACCGTCATTCTCCCGAGAGCGCTGTGTACCAGTTCTAATATTTCATTATCACTGATTTCCTGTGAAGAGAAACACAGTCCTTTTAAACAAAACCAAACAGAGCACACACTTCTTGCACTCCCACCATTTTTGAATTACATTTTCTGAATGGAGAATGCCTCTGGATTTTTTTTAATAGATTCAGTCTAGGACAAATGATCCTATTTTGTGCATGTTGATGGGAATGTGTTATATACATAATTTAAAACAAACTATAACTCAGCTTTATAGAGCACCTTTTATGCCCCAGCTATCTTGCTCTTCTTATACATTAGCAAGGTAACTTATCATAGTAAAATACTGAGATAGTTAAAATAGCTTGATTGAACAAGGGTTTTCACCCAAAATTTAAACCACACTCAAGCAGAAAGAAAGCTGGTTAATATTTTTGAGCTTTGTTTTTTTTTTGGTTTTTTTTTTAAATGCATCTTATCATTCTGTGCACCTTGTCACATCCTGATTGTTCTTGGGACCAAAAAACACAAGCGGCAAAACAACACATGCAAGGCTGTTCTTACAGTAACCGTGGCCCGACCAAAATCTCTTCAGAAAACCCAAGTTTTGCAAGGTTGACAGCTCAGGTTTGCTAACTAAAGAGTATGGAGAGCTCTGATGAGCATCTGAAATTTTTTGAGGGTTCAACCACATTAGGAAAAGAAGTCAAGATTAGGTGTGGCTTTGCTAACACGTGTAAGATAAACTTGCCATGAAGTTTTTCCTAGCATAGATGCAGGCTAACATCTTGATTAATCAAGTCAATATCCACCCTAGACTACCCCCAAAAGATATTAACCTGTGTTTATACAAAGGAAACAATAATTGCCTTGAACTTTATTCCTACTCTTGGATATTTTTCTGCATTAACCACCAAACCTTTTGGGGTTTCCCTGCTAACAGCCCACAATTGTGTAGACATTTGGAAGTGCATTATGCTACCAGTGATTTCTCTCACACAGCGTTGGATATTAGAATGCATTTTTACTGTATTTGATCAGGATGTTCAGAATCTTCTCCTGGATTTTGACCGATGTTCAAAAATAAGTGCCTAAAATTGGACTTTTAGGGCCACATTTAGGCAACTAAATAGGTGGCCTGGTTTTTAAAAGTGCTGAGCTCCCAACGGTGCCATTTGAAGTCAAAAGGTACATTTTGTTCTGTTTAGATACTGCATGTAAGTGAAAGGGAGCTGCTTGGTGCCCAGCCCTCTTGAAAGTCAAGCCGTTTATTTAGGTATCTAGATATGTATTTAGGCACCATTTCTGAAAATCTTGGCCTGAATTTTCTTTACTTTTTCATTACACATCAACATCATCACAGATGATAGAAACACAAAGATCAGGACAAAGTAAAAAAGAAAAAGGGGGAGGGCGGAAGAAAGCAGGAGAGAAAAACAAAGTAATTGAAGGAAAAAAGGAAAGAAATGAATCACGTTAAAAAAATCCAAAGTTGTTTGCTCAACTTCCACCTCAACAGTCATCAGAGAGAAAGAAAAAAAGACTGTAGGTTCAAGAGTGTAAGGTGAATGATTTATGTCATGGAACACAGGACCCCAGAAGCAACAGAGTTTCATGATGGTGAACTAAGTCTTTTTTCAGATTCATCAGTCCTTTTATTAACACACCGAGAGCCAGCTGCAACACCATGATATATGAAATGATGATATTCCATTTAATAGCAGTTCTGTTTTTTGAGATTGTGGACACAGTGAGCTGGAGGCATTTGATTGCTCAGTGTATCTGTCATTTTTAATTGCTAGGTTTACCCCTGGCTTCAGTTTATCAGCTAACCTGCAGGGTAATAATAAAAGCTGTAGTATCTTCACTATTCCAGAAACACTTGGAAGAAAGAAAGTAAAGGAAGAGGGGAAGAAGGAAGGAACACCACCACTCTTGCCTGTCTTGGGACAGGCTCCCAGAGGAAACTGTTGAAGCTTTCACCACTTTGCTTCATAACGCTGAATCTGCTTAAATGTAGCACAGGTTTCAGAAGTTGCACTGAAACTCATGAGGTGCCATTGTTAGGACAGCTATCTTCTACAATGCTGCACATGCTCCAGTCTGAATGAGTGAAGAAACAGAGCATTTGTTTTCTTTTGGGTGGTGCTAGTTTAAACAAAGCACCTACCACTGCAAAGTAAATGTACAGGCTGGGAGGAATGACATGATAAAGGCATATAGTTGAAGAATGCCTTAAGAAAGTGCAAGAAATGAATTAATTTAGGGATGCACGGGTCCAAGACAGAATAATCTGGGACAAAGATGAGGGTAAATAGCAGAGACCCACAAACGCAAACCACTGCTTAAGTTTCTTCTTCAAGCTTGGCTAGTTCTAAAGTTTCCCTGCCAACTTTCTATGTCCTAGCTCCCTAAACCCCTTAGCACAAAGTGATACATCTAGTACCTGTACATTACAGGTGAAGCTAACTGCACATGGTTTACATATTTTATATTAAAAACAATTTTTTCCTAGGGAAATAAAATAATTTTACAATCATGGTCTGAGTTCACTATTGAAATTGCTTGGTAGGGTTGCTATTTGTTAACTCCTGTTTCTTGGGAGTGATTCCCCCCCCAGGGAATGGCAAGCAAAGGTACTGCTGATTGGTACTTCAGTGCCCCGTTTGAAGAGAACAGTTGTTAATTCTGGCTACAATTCCATCGGAGCCCCACCAGTGGAGTCTGCATGTCTGAATCACCTCTTCCCCAGGTATTTTGGCCCCACCTTCTCCACAGCTGGTCCAACCCTGTTTCTAAGATGCAGGAACCAGCCCTGAGCCCCTTGTGGAGTGGAGTTTGCAAATAATTAATGCCGCTGTGTTTCCCCCAGTCTGTCAAGGGGCCCTGCAGCTTGTGTTCTGTCAGCAGAAGTGACTCTGATCCGCTATTTTTAACATGAAAGAAGTAAAATATTCTGTTTTCATGTCATTTTTGCTCTCAAGCTGAGTGTGAAATGACCCTGGGACTATTATAATTACTTGGTTGGGTCGGCCAGAACAGAACAGCAGCTTTGGCTCGTTTTAGTCCTCTTCTACCAATTTCCCATCTGTTCTAGGAACACGTATTTTTAACTTTGCAGAAGGTGAGTCTCCTGGAATTAATGGCAGGCCAACTGGTGGGGGTAAAATACGTAATATGTTCTCCCAGAAGTTGAACAGAGAGCTTTTGAGGTTTCTTACTCAACTCAGGCAAGCTCCTGACCTTTCCTGGGACCAAGGAAAAGCAGCACCACAGGGACCCTGTAGGCATCAAAGACTCCTCCAGGCAAATGGTTTCTATGCCTGGGATTTCAAGCCACAGAGGATGCCTAACCATTTGGCATGCTGGTCTGAGCAAGAAACATTTTCATGGGGTACCTAGTGGCATGAGATTAAACAAGAAACTCTTTTAAAAACAAATTAAATTACCAAGAACTTTCAACTAGCCCACCCAGGAGGCAAAGGCTCGTTCCATGCCTGCACCAACTGACGTATAGACATTTGAAAGACAGGGTCTTATAACCTCAGTTCTAGATGCTTGAGCACATGCATGGCTTAACCACAGTGAAGAAGTCTGGATATGCTGCTCATACAGTGGGGATCTGCAAAGGAACTTCCCTGGAGGAGAATAATTCTCTTCAGCCATGTGACATCTTTTACCCAACAATCATCCATATCAAGGGATGGATAAATCCATTTTAGAGATGTGGAAACTGAGGCACTGCAAAGTTAATTGATTTACCTGAGGTCATGATACAAGTCAATGATACAGCCAGGCAAAGAACCCCATCGTGTTAACTCTCACCTCAGCATTTTAAAAGCTAGGCACTTTACCCCTTTTGTCAAAATGCTCGCAGTTCTAGCTTCATAGTAGATGAAATGATAAATGTCATGCACAGAAATTTCATCTGAATCCCAAGAATTAAATTAAATAAGAAAGTTAAATAAAATTAAATAAAAAGTAACCCCAAAAGGACAAAATAATATGTGCAGTGGACTCATTCGATACCAATTAGGACCACTGTGTGTATTCAGCAAATAGTTTTTCCCCATGGCAGAAAAAAGCCATTTCACAGATCTTATAATTGAGCCCTAATTTATCTAGTTAGTTGTTCAAAAGTAATGTGTTTGCCTTTCTTCACACACACAATACAAAATCTTTCTTTACTTTACAAAACAGATAGTTAAGCAGAGCATGTCCTCTGCTGGGTCCCAGGTTTTTTTTTTTGTTTGTTTGTTTGTTTTTTACAGAACTGTAACCCTGATTTTCCAGTCAGTATGATGTGTCATTAGGGCTGTTACAGCACAAGGCAGCTTGCGGTGCAGGGAATGGTGATATATAAATACTGGATTCTACGTCAATGCTATCATATGGCCTAGTTCCACTCAAAACCTTGAACTCAGTGGCTTTCAGCTTTGATTCCATAGTGCCCTTACAATGCTGTGACTTAACCCTTACCAGATATAGGGTTGATTGGTTTGTTTATTTCTACTGAAGATGAAAGACTTGACTCTCCACTGCTTTGGCCCTTGAATAATCATTTCCTCCCATCCATGCAAAGTGCTATTAAATCTGAATTACCCACTCATATCACCCACAGCATTTTCCACCAGCTTTGCACTCACTGGGGCAGTCCCTCATCTCTGACTCATAGAATCATAGAATATTAGAGTTTTAAGCGACATCAGGAGGTCATCTAATCCAACCCCTTGATAAAAGCAGGACTATCCTCAGCTAAATCATCCAGGCGAGGGTTTTGTCAAACCTCAGCTTAAAAACCTCTAAAGATGGAGATGCCACCACCTGCCTAGGTAACCCATTCCAATGATTCCCCACCCTCCTAGTGAAAAACTTTTTCCTAATGTCCAACCTAGACCTCCCCCACTGCAACTTGAGACCATTGCTGCTTGTTCTGTCATCTGCCACCACTGAAAACAGCCTAGCTCCATCCTCCCTGGAACCCCCTTTCAGGTAGTTAAAGGCTGCTATCAAATCCCCCCTCATTCTTCTCTTCTGCAAACTAAACAGGCCTAGTTCCTTCAGCCTCTCCTCATAAGGCTTGTGCTCCAGCCCCCTTATCATTTTTGTTGCCTTGCGCTGGACTCTCTCCAACTTTTCCATATCCTTTTTGTAGTGGGGGGCCCAAAACCGGACACAATATTCGAAATAAAAATAAAAAATAGTGCAGCCAGTGGGAATAGGGAGTGTAAAATGGCCTTTTCGGCTCCCCTAATCCTGGGTTGGCTGAATGTCAGTTGGTCTCCCATGCCTAACTACTGAAAGTAAGGGACTGATTCAGCAGCTGAGCATAGCACGGCACAGGGATAGCTGGCTATGCCTTCATTCCCCAGTCGGTGTGCTGTGTTGGGCAGCCGGTGACATAACAGCTACAACGAAATTCTTTGCTTACCCAGGCTGTCCCTTATTTTCTATCCTGGCTATTTATTCTCATCTTTCTCATCCCATTTTATGCTAGGCTGAAGAATAAGAGAGAAAAAGAGGAGAGATGGAAGGAAAGGATATCTGCCAGCTTCATCCACAGGGAAGGGTGCTTAGAGCAACTCCTTGTAGCACTCCCATTCTTGCCTTGAGTACAGCAGAGGAATATCTGGCACTTACTCCCCATTCCACTGGGGTCGCGTACATGCCAAGGGCGGGGAGTTGGCAGTCCCCATTCCAGTGTCAAACACTTCAATAATGTGTCATAATTAAATAAATTATGTAAAGTTATGCAAATGCATGTAAATGGTAACCGCATTTTTTTATTCAGGCTGTTGACACACACGAATTATCTTTGAGGAAAGATAAGATTGTTAGGTAAAACCCACAACCCAGATTAAAAAATAAAATGTTTGCCCTTTAAAATTGTACTTCCTGTGCACATAGACTATTGCACTGCAAGAACTGGGCAGTCACAGCACCCATTTTTCTATTTCTACACAAAGAACCTCAACTAGTTTGTTTGGAATATCTCACCACTGTGCTCAGAGAAATATTTAAATCTACTTTAGTTGCATTCAGCTATCATAACACAAATTGCAAAATGAGACAATTATGTTTCACATTAAAATCTCTATTTTCCTAGAGCTAATGAGAGAAAAATTTTAATGATGATAATAATTTAAAGAACCAAAAGAGATTTCCAGAAAGTAGTTCCCTGAGAAAATCAGAGGGTTAATCTGAATGGTAAAGACCATGAGGTTCATGAACTGACACTGTAGATTGATGCCAGATTTTTACACTAGAATCAATGCCTTTAGAATTCCTTATGGATGTACTATGCACATCTGTAAAGGGGCACGTGTCTGGCCTGATGAAAATCTAGAGGAGAGTTTGTCAGTTGCTTTTAAAAGAGTCACAGTAGCTACTCGTATAGATTAAAGAAATCTATCTACACATTATGCTGCCTGTACGTGTCCCACATGAACAGCCACACATCAAAAATGGATTATTATTTAAGGTAGGGGATCTTGAGGTTTTTCATAGCACAGAACACATTTTAATACAGATATTGCTTGTGGACTACCTGCCTTCCCACAGGCCAGCTCACCCTCCAATCTCTCTCTACAGCACCTGCCTACACATGAGGAAAGGGGGCATTTCTAGTTTTGTTTAATTAACATTAGCAGCTGGGAATAAGGAGAACTCTGCCATGAGACCCAGTCACTCTACACAAACCAGCACTACTGCTCTTTACAATCTGAGATCCTCTAGCTTAAGCAACATTCCTTCAAATTAAGAAGCACATCTGGCTATATATATATATATATATTAGTCATTCAAGAAACAGAGTTAAGGAAGATTTCTGTAGGCAAATATAAAATATATATATTACCTGGAACTGGGCTGGGGTAGTTTTAGAGATATTCTAAATTTTGCATGGGAAAACATTCTTTGCTAAATCTGAAATAATTGCAAACAACAACAAATTCTTGGGCTATATTGAATTTTGCCTTGTTTTTTAGTATACTTTGTGCAAGTCTTTTTTATTTTTGTTCAATTCACCTGCATCTGAAGTTCTTAATTAAAAAATCTAAGAAGCAGGGCATTCATTCCATTTTACTTTTTAAATAAATACCTGCTTTCTTATAAGGAAAAAAAGTCCCAGACAACTATTAAATATTTATTTTTTCTGGATATTAGGGAAAATGTGAGAGCTTTCTTTTAAACGATTATTATATTATTTATAACTTCACTGTCCTTAGGAATGCATACAGCTAGGCACACTAAAATTCCAGATGGAAATCAGCTTTCCACTGAAGTTAACAAAGCTTCACCAATTTAAGCTGAGGATCTGGCTCCTACTTCCTACAATGTGCATATAATATATGGAATGGCTAGATCCAAATCTTCTGGCAGGTTTGCTTCAAATTGAAAAGGGAAGAATGAATAATCACTACTTTGGCATCATTTTTCTGAGTCATAGGTTTCCCAAGATTCCCTATAATACTCTACTGAGCAAAACACTGCTGCATATTATTCACTAAATAAAATACTCTGTTGGAGGAAGAGAAGGAAAATTAGTTCTGCAAGACTCATTTCATTTGTGATTTCTATCCATTCCCTCCCTCTTATTCACCAATTTTTCCATCTTTTCAAAATATTTTATAAAGGAAAATGATGATGTAGATTTCAGGAAGATGTAGCCTGATAAGTGAATAACCTAAAACACTTGAGCCTCAAAGCAAGGGGACAAGTAACAATGGATTTACTGGGCATGTCTGACATTGTAAAAGGGAGACGGAATGCCAAATGGCACAAATGATGGAATTACAGGTTGGAAATGGAAAGTAAGAAAATCCAGACCAGAGCAGACATTATGAAACAGTACCTTGTCCATCAAATAATAAATGGCCATCTACAGTGGGAAATACAGGAGCAAAGAGAAGAGGGGCATGAAGAATGGAGGAGAGAATTGTGAAAACTAGAGTTGGATCAATAGTCCAACAGAAACTGGGGGAAGAAAAGTTTAATGAGCCTGGTGGGATGGGAGAGGGAACAGGATCATACGAGCAGATATTTCTACTGCACATGGCTTTGGCTGTTAAGTTAAGATGGGTAAACTTCCAGTTTCGGGATGTGTATTCCAACCAAATTAATCAGCCAGATCTCTGGAAATTTAGATGATAGTAGAAATACTACTGTATATGCAGTAGGCACGATCAACCCAACTGGGAAGAGAAAACAGTAAAGAATGAGGTCTACTGCAACCTGATTTGTATTCCAGTGATGTGGCCACCCTATCAATTTATACAAGATTCTCCGCACAATCTGGGCTCGCTTGCTCTCTCCTTTTTTTTTTTTTTTTTTTTAGAAAAGAGAAAGAGAGAGAGGGGATTTTTGCCATTAGTTGTAAAAGTCTGTGCCTGACTCTTCCTGCTCCAATTGAATCTCGTTCTCATTTTCTTCCTCTCCCTCTCAATCTACTTTTTAAACTTATTCTTGCAAATGATAGGTGCCACTTTCTTCCCAGAACTGTCAGTCTTTTTCTGTGTAAGCTCAAAAGCTTGTGTCTCTCACCAATGGAAGTTGGTCCAATAAAAAGAAAAATTACCTCACCCATCTTCTCTCTCTAATACCTTGGGACCAATATGGCTACAGCAACAGAACATACAGCATTTCTCTTGTCAAACATCAACCTGGTTTTGAAAGAGTTACCCTAGTGCTTTAGACTTTCAATCGCTATAGTGGCTGCTCTTTGTCACTCCCCTCAAACAGGTTTTTCAGCAGCACCTTTAGCATATGCACGTTCTTCCTGCCAAAGTATTTTCTGTGGATTCAAGAGAGAAAATGCCTGACCACTATCCTTGTTGTGTGCCATTTATGGTTCTCGTCTCATTTGCTATTGAATTTTATGGACTCCACTTTCTTTCATTTTCTAATTAGGTCAGTATTCGATGCATTGCTTCCCAATGGATTTGGTAACCTGCATAGTAACTTATTCCTGTAGCTGTTAGCTGAAAGACATATCATATTTTATTACTGCAAACACAGATTTTCATCTATGAGAAATTGGTTCCTGAAGTGTTTAAATGCCTCTAATTGTGTTTAGCGACATACACATTAAGAAACAGAATAAAGTATTCATATAAAACAATATAGTTAATAAGCTTAAGTTAGCACAACCAGGTAGGGGAGGAGGGCCCTTAGGAAATACTATCAGCAACAATCAGCCTTATTTGGCAAGAGCAACTATGAATGCAATTTATCTATCTGTGACCAATCCTACAATATTTACTTGACTTTTTTCTTCTTTATATTCCAATAATGTAACGTTCTTTCTAGTGACAAAAAATGACTAAGTAAATCCTATAGAGATTTTTTCCCCATATAATTTACCCATCATGTAAACTATATGAAGTATAGAAAATGAAGTATTTCTTCACAGAACATACAGTTGAGCTGTGGAACCCCTTGCCAGAGGACATTGTGAAGGCCAAGACTATAAGGGGGTTCAAAAAAGAACTTGATAAGTTCATGACAGATAGGTCCTTCAATGGCTATTAGTCAGATGGGCAGGGAATGATGTTTGCCAGATGCTGTGAATGGGCAACAGGATGGATCACTTGATGATTACCTATTCTATTCATTCCATCAGAAGCACTTGGCATTAGCTGTCAGCACTGCAGGAAGGCAGGAAACTGGGCTATGTGGACCATTGGTCTGACCCAGTATCACCATTCTTATGTGACCAAATTGAACCCTGGACTAAAGCATTTCCTTCAGGATCGATGGTTGCCTCGTGTGCTTATACATCAAGCAATTCAGTCAAACGTGACCCTGTTCTCTGGAAAGGGCGCAAGGTAGGGCATATGCCAATTACTAACGGATGGGAGTTAGGAAGACATTTTCCGAATGGAAAGGCAAATCCATAACTGTCCATTATTATATGACTTTCACCTTCCTCAGAAGCATGTGGACCACTGGACCGGTAGGTATGGCTGTTTGATGTTCCTCATAGAACAACTGTTCACACTACAATGGGGTTCAGAATCCACTAGCTGTTATGTTATATGAACATATTAAATATGCGACCAAGGAAGGCAAGTAAAACAACAAAAATATAAATGAGCTTAATACCTGGACTTTCTGAGAGGTGGAAAGGGTAGATGCTCTAGGAGCTCCACACTTCACCTTCAAAGATCCATCATCTGGTAAACCTAACTGCTGTCTGGAGATGTCTATCTGCTCCCAGAACATTGCTTCTGAGTCAGCTGAAGGGATAAGCTGAGCGACAATATAAAGTATTTTCTTTGCCTCCTATCACTTTCACAAGTTAGCAGAGAACCGATATTGTCCCAAAGCATAGGTCCTGGCTCCAATTACATTTTCTTGTGACACTTAATATCTGTGTCTGGAAAAAGAACCAGATTGAAAGGTACTTTCAGAACACAGGAAGGGGACACATTAAAGACAAACCAGCAAGAGCAAGCCTGATGTTATTCTCCAGTTTACACAATTTCCTAACTTCTTATATGTATCTCAGATATCTACTGCTTTTCTGATATTTCACATAAGCACAGGCCCAAGCAATTTGCAGTAGACAGTAAAAAATCGAGGTCTCCCACCCTACGAGTAGGTGCACTAGTAAGAATCTACATGAGTGCTACGAGCTGTGCTAATGAATCCCCTTGCAGGATCAAGGCCTAAATTTCTCCCTTCTTTAGATAGCTTTATTTTTCACATAAGCACATTTGGAATCTTGAAAGTGCTTCAGTGAAAACCATAAAGGATCTGCACACAGATGACAATGTTAACAAAACCTTTATAGAAAGAGAAAGTACACTGGATCTAGTTAGTAGAGCTAACATAGGAGAAAATGTTTCCTATAACTCATTATTTTCCTATAGCACGCAGTCCTGGAAATAATTTCATAATTTAGGTAGCAAAGATTCAATGCCTTGAATCTGCATCCTCCCTCCACCCCAGTCCAAACATTCACACTTTCAGAACAGACAAATGAAAGCAGCTTGAATTGTAGCGCTTGTTATTCCTTCAGGTGCTATATATGTCAATTATACAACTGGAAAAGAAGGGTAATAATATGTTATTGTAAATTAATAATAAGCCCTTTTTTCTATCTGAACAGATGCACGTTGATCTGAATCAACCACAATCAGTTTAGTGGAAGGACAACGAATGGAAACTGCAGTCAAGTAGAAGCTCTAACCTTTAGTTTTTCAGATTTATTTTTCACACCTTATAATTAAATCTATTTTTAAAGTACTGAAAGTGTTAGCAATTCACTTGCTCTGCCTCTTTCTATCAAAGATATGTAAAATTACAATATACTTTTCCATCCCAATTGACTGATGTCTAGAAACATGGAGCTAAAATCATCCCTGCTGTAACTAAAGTCAGCGGAGTCACATCAAGGATAAATGTGGTTCAGATACAATAGCTACATCTCTATTGTAAACATAGCAGGATGAATTTCCAAGCTGATATGAAATGAAATATGAGACACACAGTTCCCATGAACTTCAAGTTTGTCAGCAACGATATTAAATAAATGATTTGATCTGAAGTATGGACAGTGATTTCTTGTTTAAACTTTCACTGACATACATATTTTGCATTAGTTGAGAAAAAGATACATGCAAAAATTCCAGGGCAGGATCTGTCACTCATAGCAATAGTACCACAGCTCAGACATGGAACTCACACTACAGACTTATTTTTATCCTGCCAAACTGGAACCCCCAAAATTATTATTTATTTGTATTATAGCAGCACCTAAGGGTAAAACAACCCACAATAGTAGTGGGAGGCAGAAATTAAGAAAGAAAGTTGATGATGTTGAAAAGTATAACCAAACAGCTATATTTAGAGTATTAAGGGAGCTGTATTTAGTAGGTAGGCCTGGGACAAAAGGGATTCTGCACAGGGTCAAGGCTATAGGACGAAGGAAATTTTTTTAACTAAAGCTGGTTGGAAATTTTTGGTGAAAACAGTTTTTCAATGACAAATGCTGTTTTTGTTGAAACTGAAACATTTTGAAAACATGTTCATTTCAATAAAATTTAGTTTTGGGAAAAAAATAAAGATTCTTGATAATGTTAACATGTCCCATTTCAAGATTTGCAGAATAGAACGTTTCAATTTTTCATTTAGAAATGATAGCTTTTAAAATCAAAACTATTGTTTTTATCATATATATCTATAAATAAAAAGTTTTTAAAAGTCAAAGCTATAATGAAATGCTTCAATTCTGTCAAAACAAAATGTATTAATTGACCCAAAATGAATTTTTTCTTAATTTTATTTTACAGGAAGTTTCAAACTTGTTTGTTTTCTTTCCATTTCAGAATGGAAGAAAAATTCAAAACTGAGGAATTTCCTAGAAAATAGAAAATTCATTTCCCATCCTGCTCTATTCAGAACCCGAGATCCACTGCAAAATTGCAGGGGAAAAGGGGGAATAGAAATGAGATAGAAAACAAAACAAATATTAAGAGAAAAAAGGAGAGTCAGCAGCCAAGGCATGGAACCAGGACACACAGGAAGAGCAAGTACCCTTCTGCCCATCCACCACAGTGTGAGTGGCTCCAACAAAAATTGCAGGGCACAAATGGTATTTTTCAAGGTCTGCTGCTGAAAATGATGACCACTACTGACTCCCACTGCCATCATTGGGGAGTCACAGGTTCTCAGCACTTCTTGGAACCAGGACCCTCAAAACACATTAAGTGGTTCTGAAAACACTGAAGTTACCATCTTTACAGATCATTTGCTTTTCCTAGATTTATACAGCCCTAACTTCCAGTCTGTTTTTCTCAAAAGGCATTTGAATGATTTAATCATGTATTTAGACTCATCCCTCTCCAAAGCATCACAAGGCCCATCCAAAAGCCAACTGTGTATAAATAAAGCAGGAAGTTTTAAACCATTTGGATCCATTTCTTAATACATAACAACTTGAGCCCTAACCTTAGTTTCATGGCTCAAGATTTTTGAGTAATTTACTGAGATAAAAGTGGAAATAAGGTAACTATGGGTCTAAAATCAGAGAGTGTTGAGAGGTACATTTTTTTCTCCAAAACCCCAAAAAACAACTTACAGCTTTTAATATGTCAGCAATTTTAAACCATAAAATACCTAAAATGGAACCAGTTAGATACATTTGATATTTCTTAAATGTTATGTCTTTTGTGAGTCTGGGAGGAGTGTCATCAAATGGTGATTTGAAAGGTTAAAATATTGGAAGTAATTATTCTGTTTTCCCTGTGTACCCAATATATTTTCTGCACCATGAAAGGCTTTGCACTGTAGCATTCCTTCCTCATCTGGCCTGATCTAAGTCCTATTAAAGCCAACTAAAATATTCCTCTTGACTTCAGTGGGGATTGGATTGGCACTTGCTTGAAGCTGACTGGAACACTTTTGAACCCTACATTTTGCTACTTCTAAATTGAACAGTTACTAGAAAGAGGCTCAGGTCATTCGAGAGCACCACATGCAGGACCCTGATTTGAACTGAAGCAATGTAATTCAAAGCTGGTCCCCTGCTGCTCTGAGACTTGGCGGTATTTACCTATTTAAAAAAGATTAAAATAGAGGGGAAAACAGAAATTCAGAATTCAAAGTTTAACCTCAACCCTATGGTGTCCGAAATAGGGATATGAAAAATAATCAAACATCCATTCAGTGATCAGAAAAAATGATAAAACAGGTTTAATTATAGCAACACTGCAATAGATACTTCGTGGGAATAAAACAATGCAGTGTACACATTCATACTACAGCAGAGTACAGAGATGGGCCTAAGTCATGAAGTTGAGGTCTGGTTTGAATTTGGGGAATGGCAGGGAGGGATACTGGCTCCAGGGTACAGTAAACAAAGCATTAAGGGCCAAATTGCAAAAACCTCCCATTGATGACCAGGTACTCTCACATGTATTCCTATTGCCTACTGTGGGAATAATTAGGTCACTAGTTGCTCACTGTTTCCAACTGAGGTTTTACAATCTGGCCCAACATGAGTCAAGAATATAAAAGATGAAAGAACCATTACTAGGTTCTTCGAAGTCTAAAAACCCTTATAGTGCAAGTCAGGGCAGAACAGTATGGCTGTTCAGGTCTTCATCATCAAAATAAGGTGTCATCAAGGCTTTTACAATGCGCCGAAAGGTAGCATGCAGGAGAGCTGCTACGTGATCATAAAATGCACATAAGGCTTGATTCTGCAAGTGCACCAAAGTATTTAAGCATATGATTACCTTTCAACAAGTGAGCATTCCCATTCGTGCACTTACAGTTAAGCACATGCTTATGTGTTTTGTTTCATCAGGATCCGAGTGCTCAGCACTTTGCAAAACTGAGTCCATATTGGGCCATGTCTTTACCTACATAAGCAAAGGAGCAAGAGGGAAGGATTTAGGTCCTTCCCCTGCAATTCTGCATTCCCTGCACATGGGCCAAGATATAGCATAGGCTTTGTGCTATCCTAAATTTAGAAGCCGTTTCTTGGTAGCGCCCCCAGGATTGTCACGGCTCTGCCCATTTCTACACTGGCAATGGAGCTGGCTGGCCATGAATAGGAAAGTATTCTGAAATCCCCACTAAGGGAGCATGGCATGCTTAATCCCTTGCAGCCTGAGTTCCCCTGGGTCTCTCTCCAGGAGGGAGTGGCTCTACGCTAGCCTCAATATGTGCCTTTTATGAGATATGCCAGACTGAGCCTTTTACTCATGGAAGGATATGTTGAAAATAGCATTGCTCCCATTGCTTCTAAAATACTGGATGCCAGAGGTGGATTAAATAATGGATTCCAATCTGAGAAGCATAGACAGATGTGAGGGCATGTCCAGGGAATGGCATTGCCCCGACATCCCCACTGATGTCAGCTGGAGGTTGGAATGTGGATTGAGGGCAGCAGGCTCTCTCACTGTGCATATGGCTATACGCACAAAGAGAAGATATGCACAAATGCATGCCTGTGTATCTCAAACTAGAATCAAACCCTAAGGAATCTGCCCTTCTCTAGATGGAGGACAGAAGGATTTACATTAATAACTCATGCCAATCCACATGGAAGCTCAAAATGGTAAGCCACCCACAGTACCTCTAACTAAACAGACACCTACCCATTCCCATTAGAAATGAAGAATTATGACATTTCTCCCACTTTTAGCTTGCATATTCTGGCTCCAGAGTTTCATGGATTTGAGATACTTTATAGTTTTCTTTTTTAACTCAGTTGGCTTTAATAAAGTAAGTTCTTACACCAAAATTTACAACTGACTAATATTTATGTTGTTATTTGTACCTGCAGTAACAAGTTGCCCAGATTTTATTACATTATACGGAAATACTAATTTGTTCTTGTCTTGGGAACCACTGATTGATCATTCAGATTTGCATTTTGCCAGCATGGCTTCCCAATGCACCTTCTAGCAGTAAGAGAGATGCATATTTTGTGCTCTCAAAACAAGAGCAAACCTTTTGCAAGTTTGTTGTGGTGGTGGGGTTTTTTTGTTTTCTGTTTTATTTTATTTTATTTAAGGGTATTTAGACATAGGTTTTATTAAATGAATTTTAACATCTGAACAACAATAAAAATCCCCAACAATACCCCACAATAAATGCTGTGTGAAACATTCTGTGTGTTATCTTTATGAGAATATAAATACTGACACACAGTGTCCTTTGCTGATATTTTTTACTGGGCCATTACAGCAGATGACAAAGTAAGAGACACATAAATGTAACAGGGTTAGGGAAGAAATTCATAAACCTTTGTATATAGAGATTTTATCTTCTCCCACCCGATTTAATTACAGTGACACAATGCAATTTATAGTTACTGTTAATAGATAAGGCTAGTCTAACCAAAAGCTATTAGCTAGATGCAAAGAAGAGACTAGTGAACAAAGGAGTCCATAGTTAAACTTGTTGTTATATGTATAAAATATGAATATAAGGCAATAGATATAGTCACTTTTTCATTTAAATGTTATTACCCTTTACAATATCATTACTGAAGAACACAAATGTCTAAAATAATACGGTTTCTCCTAGGCAATTAGAGGTGTATAATGATTATATCTGGCATATCTGGGAGTATAGGGTATAAAGCTTTCTAGGGGAGGGACTGTATTTTAATATGTCTGTACCTATCCTGATTTGAGCGTCTTGGTGTTAACACAAAATAAATAATAGTTGAGACAGGATAAGATGCAGGTCCCCCCAAGAAAGGGCATGACAGGCAGTTGACACAATTTACATTGATATTGTTATGAATATTGGCTAAACAATCAACATAATTCTGCAGAGGAGATATACCATATATCATGCAAGTTCAGGTTACTAGCAATTAATATGTCTAGCAATTAACAGACCTCAAATCTAGCCTCACTTTACAGCTGTCAGTGGTTTCTGACTGCAACGTGAAGTGAGATGACTTTTGAGCAGTTATCTTTCCACAAAAAAGCTAATGGAATGGGTCAGCATGGGAGAAAAATGAATAGCCTTTATTTTGGTATTCAGCCTGCGCACCAAACTAAATGAGAAACAAAAAATGTAGCCACGCCAGTTGCATTCTTATATCATCCACAAGCAAAATGGAAAGTGTATGCCTCTGTCTGACTTCTTTAAATGTATGATATAAGAGGAAGAAAAGTTGAAGAAAAAGTTAACACTAAGACAAAACTAGCTCATCTCTTGGCTCTCTTACCTCATTTACAAAGACCCAGTGACTATCCTTTGAAGCAAGGTTGGTTTCCACAGCCTACAGAAAAAAATAAATACATACATACATAAATAAAACTAAATAAAACCAATTGAAGATATTCCAAAGTTAACATAATTTCTGATAAAAGGGCATTATTACAATGTTCATTTTGACAACTGCTTTCTTTTGGACAGTTTCCTTTATTCATACTGCTGCTACTTTGCTGAAAGTCACCGAATCGCTTCTGCTCAGGTTCCTTTTGATTTGAGTATCTGCCCCAGTACAACCTACATTTGCCCAGAGCTGCAGCAGTGCAGTGCAGCACCACCATACAGAAATCTATGTGCAGAAGCAAACTTAACATTCTTTGACCTATGGCTGCAGGTAAGTTAATGGTGTATGTCCCACGGCGTGTCATTTTTCAATTTCCTGTGATATTTCTCAAGGCTGTGGGTGGGATGTTTTTTATATTCTCTCATCAACACACAAATAGAGCTCTGTCTTACTGCAACCCCTGGGTTAGTAAACATAGTGGGTGAATCTCATCCCTGTACGGAAAGCCAGCACAAGGTCTATGTACTGCTTAAGTCCCCCTTTATGCTTTTCACAGGCCTCATGCTGGCCTGCTGCCCAGGGGTGAATTTCACATGTTATGCCTAAGGGTCAATTTATTAGCATACTTATGACCTCCCAATGTAGACAGACCGTTACAGTCAATAGATTCACTAACACAATAGCAGGCAGTGCCTAATGTAATGGGGAACTGAACAAAGAGGGCCTGACCACTGTGTGCACACTATTAAGTTTCTAGCTATCCTCTGCTTCACTCCTCTAGCAGGCAGCATTGATCCCATTCCAGAGAAAATAGGGTCCTTTACAGCTGCAATTGATAATAGGGCACTCAACCAGGTGTCAGGATATGCACTCAATCTGTTGCCATGGATGTGCAGCTTGTATGATCTGGGAGAACAAGTGGTGTTTTAAAATGTTAGCTTAACACATTTGTAAACATAGTACGCATAGTGTAGTCAAAGACATTGGTGTTTATCAATGTTCTACCTGATTGTGCTCAAATCTACTTAAGTCGCGAACACCATTTGTAAACCCCATAGCTAGTTGGTAGCTAATTCTGTTTGTAAACTGCTTTAGTTACAAGCTAGTTTTGACCACAGCCAGAGAGTAGGTTTATAAACATCTTTATAAATGTCTTTGTCTACATGAGGGGTTTAAAAATACGATAAGTAGCATGTTAGCTGATCTATTTTAAAACATCACACATCTTCCCACAGCCTACACAAGTCTGATATCACTTCCTCACTCTGTGCCTTCGTGCTCTCATCTGATAAACAAAAATAATTCCTACCCACCTTTGTAAAGCTTTGGAGAGCCACAGAATGAAATGAGGATGAAGTAAGGACAAATTATCTTAAAAGTAAGATACCATTGTGGTAGTTTTAACCAAGACAGGTCTCAAAGTAGTTGGGTTGGTGCAAGGGCACACATCCCTAGAGACAATCCTCTCTTAAAAACTAGTTTCAAGTTGCCTCTGATGCTATCATCTCTTGCATGCACTTTTAGATGTTAGGAAATGGTAGAGGCACAGGTCACATAATTGGGGGAAGTTTTAAGAAAGCTATTGGCCTCCAATAAAAATAACAGCAAAAATCTGAGGTGATACTCGCCCTCCCTCTACCCAAGGTACTACACAGAGAAAATCATTTGCCTAGCGACAAAGACCGTGGTGCTGTACCATTTAACAGAGAATGAGCCATGTGCTGTCAGAATTAGCAAGGCACAGCTAAAGAATGCTCAGCTGCAGAGCTTTTCCATTGGCTTCATTTTGCGAGTTGCTGCAACAATGACCAATTTGTATCAGTAAATGTTAAGGCTAGGACTTAAAGCAACAAGAGACAGGCAATTTAAAGCTAATTTCCTTTTACTGCCTCTTCAGCATTTAGGCCAAGACTTTTAACGTGACTTTTATTTCCATATTTAGGCCCCTAACGTGCTGAATAGCCAACATCTCCTACTGAAGCAAATGCAAGTTGCTGGATGCTCCCCTCTTTAAGTGAGTAAATATGGATTTAGAAGCCTAATTTTAGACACTTCGCTTTTAAAATCTCCGCCTTTGAGGCAGAGCTCCCAGGGGGCAGAGTACTCTTCCACACCCAGGTGGTTAGGGAGGAGTTGGAGCTTTTAATTTGCTATTTCCTGCCTTTCCGAATTTTGCTCCACAGTCTCTAACTGACATGACAAACGGGTGCAAGATAAAACTGAAGGAGAGAATCTATAGGCTGCAGCCATCTAGGGAGCTTCTGGTAGTACAGCTCTTCAGGGGGTGTTTTGCCAATAGTATCTTAAGATAAACCTTAATATATGTATTAATCAATCAATCTTAAGAACTAATCTATATGACCTGCCAGAAATCTTGCTATAGTGTTAAAGACATGTAATATATTTATTTAGACTTCTTGCTTCTTTCCCAAAAAAACATACACCATACACTTCCTGACGGAGCTATTGCAGCCAGCCTTTTAAATGTAAGGGATTTCCTAGGAGACAGATCAGGAACCCGAGTGATTGCTGTGGCTGAGGAAAAGCACTGCCATCCATTGTGCGCTGTTCTGCGCACAGCAAGCTAAAATATGTTACAGGATAGTTTATGGAAAAAAATATTAGGGAATATACAAAGTAACTCATTTATTTATATACTGTATGAGAGTGTAGATTTCTCATAACATTCCCAAAGGGTATAGTCACCGTTAGAGACTAATGGCCTACAACATTTCTATCAAAAACGGAAAGTGGCTTTTGAGATGAATAGTGCACTGGAAACTACAAAGTCTCCATCTTCTCCATTTTGCTAAAAAACTAAGACACATAATTTCTCCAAGTTTAACAGACAAAGAGAAACACTGAAACCAATATCATGTGCCCTTTGTTTCACCCCAAACGTATTTCAACAGCCAGATTCTATAGTGTAATGTCCTGAAAAAAGAGATGTATAACACAAACAATGACCTACTCTACATTGTGGTGCATAAATGACATTTCTGGAACGACAAGCTACTGGAGTACATATGGGTGTGTGCATGTACAACACTGCTTGTGATTCCTCAGTAGCAAATATGGTACTGTTCTGGTAGCAGAACTGAAAGGAGAGATACTGAATTATTTAAAAAAGGTGAGCATTCAGTTCTGAGCACCAGTAGCGGTAGTAGTAATAACAATGAACGGAAAACGTGATGTTTGACCAAAGATAGTCAAGGAGAACTTCCTTAAAGAAAATTAAATGCTTTGGTTTTGGGGGGGGGGAAATTTGCAAATGCAAACATTGCTTTTTATTTAATTTTTTTAAAGTGTACATTTTACAAGAACTTTAATGTCAATAAGCCATACCATAATCACCACACTGAGGTCTTGTGGAACAAGGAAGATATCCACATTATTTGTAAGGATATTACAGGTTCTTCAGTTTGCCTGCTTGGTATTAGCCTGTCTGCCCACATGGAGTTGAGTGAAAAGGAGTTGTTAGGAAGAGCGAGCAGGAAAACAACAAATTGATCAGAGGCAAGACAACTCCAGGTAAACAGTTGAAGTTGGACAACGGCTGGACCATCAAACAAGGACATACTTTTCCGAGGTGCCAAATCAACATTACCTAGCAGTTTTGCCAAGGCTAGAGCCTAGAGATCAAAGCGACTGGAAATAATTAAAAGCACCTGCTCAGGAAGGTGGCAGAGAAGTGAGAAATCAGCAGCTGCTCAGGGGAAAGATAGGGATAGAGATGCACAAAGAGGCCGAGGACCATGAACGAGCAGTTGGTCTGAGACAGAGGCCCTGCTGGATGTGTCTGAGGCAGATAGGCCTCTCTAAACTTTGAGGGAAGTGATGATGTTTAAACAAGACCCAGGCACGCAGATGTTTTGTGGTTATAATGCTTCTACCTGCTTATTATGTACCTTTGGGTGCATAGTCTCTACCCTGCTCTGAGTTACTTTAATCAGCTGCCGGTCACGGGCTCCGTCAGGTGCCAACACAGTTGGAAATCAGGGGAGCTACTGCTGCCACTCCAGGATCCAGTTTGAGTGGGAGAACAATAGTGAGGTGAAGGTAGCAAAATCTGTCACGTAAGAGGTGCACTGGTAAGGGCCTGCAAAGGACTATAAAGCACTGCTTGCCCTGTAACTGCCCAGTGGGAACAAGGGGTGCTGTAGACGGGTGGTCCCGACTCACGAGGGGTGAATGGTGGACTTCCAATTGGGAGAATTGCAGGCAAAGGCCTGTCACTCAGAAAGAGTGCCCTAGGGAAGAGACCACAGGTGGAGCTTACCTATGAACCATGACAGTTGATGTCAGCAGAGCAGATACATCAGCAACATTCAAAGCTTTCTCACATGACATTGTCCAACTGCCTGTTGATGTGTAGAGCACGCCTGGGCAGACTATACTTCATTGTATAGCATTTGTTTCTCTGCTGGGACAATCCCATATGATGCCTGTCAACTGGACTGGCACCACCAACGCATGTCACATAAACTGGGGATTCTCAAACTTTTCCATACTGGGACCCTAATTTCCATACCGATACAGCCCCCAAACCCTCCCTCCCATTGAGTTAGATCTTCCATTTCCATTTAGTAATATCTGAAGAGCACAGAAATCCTGATACCTCTTTGTGACTCCCTTAAAAATCATGATCATCAAGGTTTAGGTCTATTGCTTAGGCTGTCTGGAGATTCAGGTATGCAATACTGCCTTGGTTTATGATCAGTCCACATTTTCAAAATTATTTCCGTAACCAGGTGGGACAGATTTATTTATTTATTTTATTTTATTTATTTAACAAGAAGATAAGAAATGAACGGGAAGGGAAGGTTGTCAGGACCTCCTCTCTCTCCAGACTGCTTGCAAATCCCTGTGGGAGTCTCAATCCTAGCTCAAGATCCTCAGACTTCTGCTAACAATTTACTTCGGATTTTCTACCAAACGGCTTTCAGAAGACAACAATTTTCAGTCATTATTGACCTGGGCAACATTCCAGCCAGCAACTGAGAGACGAAAGGCTCTGTATCCCAGAACCAGTCCCCTGGGCCTTCAATTCCCTTCACACCATATACCTAGCCATGTTTTTTTAAGTGCACTTTTTGGTTTCTTAAAGCAAAACTTTAAGGAATTTTTTTTTAAAACCTTTTTACAGTGAGAAAGCAGGAAGCACTCTTTCACCAGGGACTTTATACAGTTTAATAAACTGCAGCTAGACCTGCCTCAAACTGCATCAGCTCATTAGCAGGAGATAAATTTTTATATTTAAAAAAAAAAATCAACAGCTTTGTTCTGGATCTACATGAATAGGAAACATAATAGGACTTGTAGCAACAGCCTAATTTCCAAAGGCCATGTTTGGAGTATGTGACAGCAATGAATTTGATGGTATCAAAGTGTACCTGTGTATCTGAGAAATCTTGTATATGTCTTAGATACAAATAAGTAGAGATAGCAAATATGGGAAACTCAACTCTGGTGGGACAAATGGTTTCAGTCCTCATTCCCAGGATATTTAATATATATTTAGAAACTCCTTCAATTAAAAAATATACAGTTCATATCCCAAAGTGATTTGCATATGCAACAAAGGCCTCCCCCCGCCACGCACTATTTATTGTTATTCTTGTAATTCATTAAAAAAATTTCTTTTGCATTTAAATAAATAGCACTTGGTTTGGTATCCCCCATAGGGCACATCTCCTATGGTGGTTAATAAATGAAAAGAAAGAGAAAATGAAGCTTTCCTAGTTTCAATGAAGGAAATGTTTCTAGTAATAAAAGGAAAAATGTCAACCTATTCTGGCCTTCCTTACAATGATTATAACCTAGTGAGAAATACTCCATACAGGTTTTGCCTCCAAATCATTAAATGGTGGCAACCCTTACCACACATTCCCTGTCCTGTATGTTTGCACAAGCACGCACGTGTAAGCACACACTTTTAACTTGATCTAAAGAACAGTGACCACCATTAGTGAGCACATTTTCCAGCAGTTGCTGCAATATTTCCCTACACTTTCAAAGAAAATAATTGTGGAATCTCAGAAACTCTTAGTGCTTGTTAGTTTTTAAACAATGACCACTGAAATAATAAACAGAAAAGGTTTTGTTTGTTTTTTACATCTAAATTTCTCCATCATTTGGAGTGTACATTTTTGGTTGTCTCCCCACCACCACCACTCTCTTTGTTAAAGTCTTACTCTGAATTCTAAATATTTATTTCTAAAATACATCACTTCTTTCTGAAATTTGTATAAAACACATGCACGTGTAATATTAAAACATATTAATGTGTAATATGAATTGCTATGAATACGTAATAATACATATTACAGATTAATGTGTAATATTAAAACATGATGTATGTGCTCCTGCTGCTATTCCTCAGTTAACTGTACTACTAACAAAAGCTATTCCCCAAACAGGGTACGTCTTGGTATCAGTAATAAAAATGTTGCACAGATAATTTTCAAAAATTGTATTCCGGCCCTAGAATACAATCCAGCCAGTTTGCTTCATGAGTCCAAAAAGGGCATAAATCTGGCAGGCCCAGCACTCTGGAGGATTTCTTCTGTTAAAGAAGATGGCTATAATGACTCCTATGCAATCCTGCCCCCCTGCCTGCTTGCTAATACGGAGGATCCGGCTGGGGCTCCCGTACTCTGTGATCATACCTCCTTGATGATATCACCAGCTAGTACCAGTGAAAGAAGCCTTCAGGCTGCTCTGTCTTCGGCCAAGGACCAGAATTTCTCTAGGTTTGAAAGAACGCAAAGGGTTCTTTTCCACACTGAAAGTTTGCTTCATGGATTTCCAAGTTAGCATTTGCTCCACTAAACAGGAAGGAAAATTGCTTCACAGAAAACAGAAAAAAAATACTGGCACTAGGGCAAAATGAGGGGTTTTTTGTTTGTTTTGTTTAATATAATATCAGGGTGAACTGATAACTCAGATGAATAGTCACAGAATAGTAATATTCCTTTATTGCTTTTACTGACCTAATTCCCAGAGGCCCTTTTGTGCTAGGGGCTGTACAAACCCAAAGTTCCTGCCCCAAAGAGCTCAATTTTTAAAGACACAAGTAAGTTTTACAAACAACGGGAGAGAAGTGGGAGGGGATAAGGGGGATGAGTAAGATGATGACAGAAGTTAGCTAAACTAAAGGGTTCTGAGTCACCAGAAAGTACTTTTCCTATTATAAAGAAGTAATATTAGCCACATAATCTTATTACGCAGATGGGTTTTAGATAAATGCATACACGTAAGCCTAACGTAGGCACAGTGAAGTATTTTCTGGCCTCATGACTGATCATATGAACAACCATAATGCTCTTGAATAATTACCATGATGAAAGAAGCACCAGCAGTTATGTTACTTTTTTATCATTTACAATTTAATTTAATACATTAGGGCTCCTGCATTTAATCCATTTGCATTTTATAGGTGCCCACTTATTCCATTTCATCTCAGGCTCATTTAGTGATAAACAAAAATAATATATGGAACTCTTCTAAGAGCATCAGTAAGAACTTAATTTACCTCTGTGATGGGGCATACAGGCCCTATGCTGGACTATGGTGGGGAGTAGAACCGTACTGTGTAGGGAGACCCTACCCCCTCAACAGGTACAAGGCACGTTCTTGGAGGAACAATTTAAAACCACACTCATAGCACAGCTCATTGCATCCCTTCTGTGGGATGTGGCACAGGAAGCAAGGCAGATGGAAAGAGCCATGCAAGGAGTGGAAATCACTTTGTGAAGGCTGCTCTAGCATCAGGGACTTGGGTTCCCCCTTCTCTTTGGGAGTTGAAAGCCCTGAGAGAGATTGACTAACTCAACTGGACAATGAGAGACTGAGGCGAGTCTGCTAAATTGTAGCTATGTCTCAATCTGAGGGGCTCTGGACTATCAGGAAGTACCCAGGGGGTTACATAATTTGGGATTGCTCAATAACTGGGCTGAAATGTTGGCTTGGTCGACACTTACCCCGGCAATACGGCGGCAGCCGACGGGAGTTACACAGAAAACTTGCGTAACTCCTGTTGACTGCTGTGCTTTTCTTCTGCGTGCTGTCTTCACTGCCTTGCGCCGACAGGAAACACGTTCCCGTCGACGCAGCGCTACCCCACTTGTGTGGGTGGATTAATAGCATCGACTGCTGGATTGACTAAGTGGGTCTTCACTGACTGCTCAGTCAATCCAGATAAGTCGCTGCCGTCAGTGTAGATATAGCCTTTGAGAGGCCCTGGGTCAGGACCTACTGGAGTGGGTGAGCTCAGGTATCCCTACATTTGCTCCCCCCCCCCCGGCTTCTTTGTAGTGACAAGGTCTCAGAGGACCTATCAGAGCATGGGAGGGAAGAACGAGTGATTGAAGTTGCACCCAGGGTTCGCTCTGGGATGACTCCACCACCAGTACCTGAAAGTCCATGAGCTGATTAATCCACTAAGCCAGCTGGTCACCAGTCCTTCCCACTGCACTCAAATCTATAGATGTGTTAACTATTGACCGTTTAACTACATGGTACAGCACTGACACAAGATAATTGCAAAGCTGTCAAGAAGTAACAGTTCTTTTGAGATACACTTCTATCATTAACTAAAGAACAAACTCTCAGGAGTCTTGCGCTTGGAATTTTACCAGACACACATCAAGTTGTCATTGAAGACACACAGATGTCTTTAAAGCATATAATGATCAAATAGTGCTCAAATACGTGCAACTCTGTTGAAGCAAATGGGACTATATGTGTATAACCAAGATAACTATCACACCTCTCTGTTTAGAGATCATTCTTGAGCTTTGCTGTTGCTTTTAAAAAGTTTTGCTATGCAATATCATAAGATAGGATTCACTAGATATGGATGCCAATAACATCTAGCTCTTATATAACTCTACACTTCAAAGCACCTCACACTAAGGAGGTCAGTATCATTATCCACATTTACATATGGGGAAACTGAGGCATGGGGAAGTGACTTTCCCATGGTTACCCAGATGGCCAGTGGCAAAGCTAGTAAATAAGCCCAGTCTTCCTCAACCCAGTACAATGCCCTAGCCAACAGGCAATTTCCATAGAGGAAATCCCCACTGCAACTTTTTTGTATGTTTGTTCATAATGTCTGCATGGGTTTGGAAGAGTCATTTAAAAATGGAACATGGATGTGAGGGGTGACAGATCACTTTCCAGGCATAAACAAACCTACTTTCAGGCTGATTGGTCACTATCAATCCCAAGAATCGCAGAATCACAGAAGTATAGGGTTGGAAGGGACCTCAAGAAGTCATCTTGTCTGGGCCCCTGCACTGAGGAAGAACCAGGTAAGTCTAGACCATCGCTGACAAGTGTTTGTCCAACCTGTTCTTACAAACCTCCAGCAACGCAAACTTGCAACCTCCCTTGGAAGCCTATTACAGAGCTTAACTATCCTTATATTTGGAAAGGTTTTTTCTATTACCTAACCAAAATCTATTTTGCTGCAGATTAAGCCCATTATTTCTTGTACTACCTCCAGTGGACAACTATACCTCCACGGAGAACTATTGGTCACCACTCTTTTTATAACAGACTAACATATTTAGAGACTTAACTGGTCCCCATCAGTCTTTTCTCAAAACTAAACATGCCCAGTTATTTTTTAACCTTCCTCATAGGTCAAATTTTCTAAACTTATCATTTTGTTGCTCTCCTCCAGACTCTTTCAGTTTGTCCATATCTTTCTTAAAGCATGGTGCCCAGAACTGGAGACAGTACTCCAGATGAAGCCTCATTAGTAGAGTGGGAGAAATATCTTCTGTATACCTCCCATTCGACACTCTTCCCAGAATACATACTCACATACATCCCAGAATGATATTAGCCTTTTACACAACTACATCACATTGCTGACTCATTTAATTTGTGATCTACTTTAACCCCCTGATTTTTTTCAGTAGTACTACCACCTAGCCAGTATCCACCATTTTATAGTGTGCATTTGATTTTTCCTTCTGAAGTGTAGTAATCTGCACTTGACTTTATTGAATTTCATGTTATTGATTTCAGACCAGTTCCTTAATTTGTATGGTCATTTTGAATTCTAATCCTGTCCACCAAGGTGCTTGCAGCAATCCTCCCAGAGAGTGGCCATCTGCAAATTTTATAAGCATATCCTCCACTCCATTATCCAAGTCATTAATGAAAATATTGATTGGACACTTTGAGAGGTTCTGAGTCAGGACCTACTGGAGTGGGTGAGCCCAGGTCTCACCACATTTGCCCCACTCTCCCCCTACCCCCCCCCACACTCCACTCCTTTGTAGTGACAAGCTCTATGGGGAATCATCAGAGCATGGGAGGGAGAAAGGGGTGATTGAAGATCCCGGACTGATCCCTGAAGCACCCCAATAGATATACACAAACCCCCATTTGACAGAAAATAGCTGATAACTGAGTATGGTCTTTCAAGCAGTTCTGTATCCATCCTATAGTAATTTCATCTAGGTCACATTTCCCTAGTTTGCTTATGAGAATGGCGTGGGATTGTGCCAAAAGCCTTACTAAAATCAACATATATCATGTCTGTTTCCCACCTAGCCACTAGGCCAGAACCCCTGTCAAAGAAGGAAATTAGGTTGGTTTGGCATGATTTGTTCCGGACAAATCCACGTTGGCTATTCCTTTTACCCAATTATCCTCTACAAATTGGTTAATAATTTATGCCATTATCTTTCCAGGTATCAAAGTTAGGCTAGCTGGTCTATAATTCCCCAAGTCCTCTTTGCGCTCCTTTTTAAAGATCAGTATTATGTTTGCCCTTCTTCAAATTTTTTGCCCTCCATGAGTTCTCCAAGGTAACAATGGTTCAGAGATTGCTTCAACGGGTTTCTTAAATACCGTAGGATGAATTTTATCAGGCCCTACCGACTTGAATACATCTGACTTATCTAAATATTTTTTTAACCTGTTCCTTCCCCATGTTGGCTTGTGTTCATTCCTCCTTGTTATTAATATTAACTGTGTTGAGTATTTGGTCACCATTAACCTTTTTAGTTAAGACTGAAGCAAAATAGACATTAAATAGCTTAACCTGCTTGATGTCATCAGTTATTAGCCCTCCTTCCCCACTAAGTAGAAGACCTACACTTTTGTTTGTCTTTCTCTTGCTCCTAATGCATTTAAAAAATCTCTACATGCTTGTGCTGTTCTTTTATACTCCTCCTTAGCAATGCAGCCAGGTGTCCAGCTTTTTTGGATTCCTTTTTGGTTTTTCAGATAATTAAAGAGCTCCTGATTCTTCCCATCTTCCCTTCACATCAGGATAGTTTGATGTTGTGCCTCTATTATTGTCTCTTTTCTCTCCGATTTTCTTCTAAAGGAAGCTTACCTACCAGTACTCCCAGTTTGTTAAAGACTGCTTTTTTTGAAGTTCCTTGCCCTTATTCTGGTGCTCTCACCCCTTTTTCTCCTTAGACTCATTTGAAATCTGTCATGATCACTTCCACCCAAATTGCATTTCACCTCCACATTCCCTACCAATTAAATCAATTGTCCCCTTATTACTGCTTCCATTTTCCAAAACAAAAAGTTGTCTCCAATACATTCCAAGAACTTTTTGGAAATTTTGAGTTTTGCCATATTACTCTTCCATCAGATGTCTGACTAGTTAAAGTCCTCCATTACAACCAGATCTTGTGCTTGTGATATTTCTGCGATTTATTCTAGAAACGCTTCATCCACTTCATCTTCCTGATTTGGTGGTCTATAGTAGACCCCTACCATATGAATAGTCCTATTTCCCCTCATATGAATAGTCACTCAACATTTACAGTAGAAGGAATGTCCGTATGCAGTGTACATCTCATGCATTCTGCCTTCTCAACTCTCTTTATAAAGAATAGTTTAGATTCAACTTCCAGCTGCTGCAGCAAGTCAGATATCATGTTACAGACCTTAAGCAGAATTCAAATCTTGCTAATTTGTAGATACAACAGACAATACCTCTAGCATTATATAAATGCTTTCTAATATACAAGCAGCACACAATAGTGACGAACAATTCTGTCTGCACTTTTTCTCTTTTAAAATGACTAATAATGATGAGGGGAGCCTTACTGACCACCCAGACAGAACGGAACAGGTGTAGAATGGCATCAACCCCTGGGATGAGGGGCAGGTCCGTCTCCATTACCAGTGAGTCTTGGACTTCTTCAAGTCCCACTCTGAAGCACTAGAACAAAGATCCAGGCAGTAGACATACAGAACCAAATCCTGTCTTCAGGCATGCGCACACAGCTCCCCCTGAGCATACTGAAGTCAACTGAATAGAATTTAGTCCGCTCAATTTGTTTGCTTTAAAGCCTGTTACCAACAGCCATTGTATATATACCTATCACTGCTTTCCCCTCCGCCTCCCCCGCCCCCTCCCCAACAAATGCATACACACATACACCAAATTCTGCCCTCAGTTACATGAATGCAGTCCCACCAATTTGATGCATGGGTTTGCACAGTAGTAAGTGAGGCTCGAGGTCAGTCAACACACTATACATCTCACTCTCACAGGCACATATCATAGACAGCTCTCTCTCTCTCTCTCTCTCTCTCTCTCTCTCTCACACACACACACTTTTGTTTCACTGATTTTTACTCCCCTCTAATATTTGATAAACTTATTTACCATTTCAGCTAAAAGCACAGATGAGCTTCAGTCAGTCACAAAGCTCATATCAGGATCCACGCTTGCACAAGGCTTATAGACATAGGTTTGAGATCCGGTATTGCGACTAAGACAATAATATTACTTTCACCCTTAATCATTTGGTAGAAATTTGGTCAATAAGAATGGCATTTTTAAAAATATTACAGCAACAGGATATGAATAGATTTAATTGCTGACAGATTTGTCACCAGCTTTTCCCTCTCTAAACAGTTTACATACTGGAAAAATATGTGATTTTATTTTTAAAAATTTAATACATCTGGACAATTTCCAGTCCATTTAATTTGCATGATCTCTCCCAGTATTTACAAAGTGAAGGACAAATGGTCTTTTGAAACTGATACTTCTTCCACTGTCCGAAGGAACTGCTTCTCTACTAACTCCAGAGAGACCCACATTCATTATAAATCATTTTTCAATTCCTTTCGTGAAACAAACATTTTTAGCAGTTGTAAGTATTGTCATTTTGTTGTTTTTGCAACATAATCTAAATAATATACATATTAACATTAAAATATCCAGGTTTCTGAGCTTGCAGACAAATTGAGAGCAACAAAATATGAATCTAATAGGTTTTTAATTTTAAAATGTGTGTGTATTTTACTTATGTCTCATCTAATTTCTATTATCCTATCAATTTATGGAGGGATCTACAAGAGAAACTCTCATTATTGCTAATGAAACTTATCCACGCCTCAGTGGCAAAAACAACACGCTATATATATTGTATCATTTCTGCAGAATGATTTTAGGGGAACAAGTGCCTTAGTTTTAATCCACTAATCTCCCACTGAGGAAAAATAATTCTAACTCTATGGGTATTTATCTTAAAATCTGAGTTCATGCCAAAGTATGCTAAGAAGAACCGATTCGTTTAACTATATACACAGGCGAATAAAACTCAGTCCAACTTCTGCTCCAGTCTAGGAAAGCATCTTGGGCGGGAGCGGGGGGAGGGAGTAAGGACCAAGGGAAAGTGTGGAGAGATTTGTGTGGCCCTTCAGCCTCTTCACTAAAAGCCCAACCAAATTCATATTTTACATCCTGCCACACAACTGAAACCTGGAATAATTTCCATACAAACGAGACTAAAAATCAGGAGTTAGATTCAGATTATATTTACCTTATAATAAAAATGCTTCATTTCCCTATTGTAGATGATTGCCACTTTATCAATTGTTGAGCAACCTTTAAAATAAACTGTTTATATCTCTGTGTGTTCACCTACTGATACTGACGCACTGCACAACACAGAAAAACACTTTTAAAATCTCTTAAAAACTACTGTCAAGAGATGTTCACTCACTTGTTTTTCCAAATAAGTTCATTTAATCGTAGCCTGAGATCACAGGAGTATATGTAACATTATATAATATGTTCTGCCATTGGAATTATTTGAAGTACTATCATAAATCCTCTGCCCACACTTTTATAAAGAACTGCTGCAAAGAGCGTTCCTGTTCAGGAACCAACTATACATAGTAGACAATGGCCTGGGGAGTCCATGAGGCATTTCTAAGGTTCCCATGAGTTCTCAGGCCTCAGGCAGTAGTAGGGTCTCTGGACCAAATTGGTATGTTAGCTGGTGTCTTAGCTGTAAGTACTGCCAGTCCACTGAGGGATCACAGGCCATGTTTGATACAACAAAAGGTTATATTCAAAATGCACTGAACACCACAGAGACTGCACAAGATAAAGGCCTTGTGTTTGTTGGCACTCTAACAAAGAAAAAGCCACCCTGGTGCATATGCTATGGGACTATCCAACTGTCAGGCAGCTGTGGCAAGAGGTGGATACAAGTTACAATAGTGCTCAGTTTCATCAGCCAAACCTCAGGGGAAAGTTATATCCTAGGTTATTTATCTGCTAAGTTTAGTTTACGTCTGCCTGAAAATCTTTGGTTCTTGAGGGCTGCAGTGATCACCAAGAGCATAAATTTACACACATGGAAGAGTAGACTTATGCCCAGAATACAGCAGTGGAATCTGTAAGTTCTGAATTAGCAGCTAAAGAACAAAAACCATATAGCTGTAGAAAGCAATTATATGAATTTGAAGACATACAGACCCTGTTTCTGGATACATTTGGATGAAATGTTGAGATTGCACAAAGAATGCTTAATCTCCATTTCACCTAACCCCTCCCCCTTTGCCCTGTGTCCCTCCTCTCCCCATTCCCTCCTTTATCATGCATCTCTTCTCCTATTTTATTACCATTCTCCTCCCCTCATTTTAATTTGTTATGTCTATGTAGTATTGACTGGTTGCCTATTCTCTGGGTCTTGCAGCTTGTAAAATTACATAATTCCATAATTCTATCAAATATCCTGTGAAGCAGGTGGTATTTGGAAACGTAAATAAGCTGCAAGTCATTTTATCTTTCTGTACCTTTCATTGTCTGTTTCTTTGTGAAACTCAATTTAAAAAAAAAATCACAAAAAGTCTCTCTCAGAAAAGATTCTTAAACTACAGTCAGGTAAATGTTTCTTGTAAGTCATTAACTTATGGAGTAGAAAATAAATACTAAACAAACAGGGGTGTCACTGCACAACAATGCATAGTGTAGAAATTCAATAGCAGCAGCAGCCGCAAGGCACCATCAGAGTTTAACAATAAAGGCAAAATGTACATTTAAACTATTCCAGACTGCAGCAGAGCTGCTAGAGTTAATATTGAGCTGACATTTCCATTAGAAATTCAGACATTCAGAGTTTAATATCTCAGCCATTCCAAATTGCATCATCCTGAAACTTGGCAAGCAACTTGTCAACTTCAATGCAATTTCTTTTTCCAAACCCAAATTGTTTTTAAAAGATTAAAGAGGTTTTTTTATAAAAGCAATAAGGACTAAAATAGTAATCTTTTACCATTCTGATAAGGCTTACCTAACATACTCTTTATTGTTCATTAAAATTTGACTTTCAGAGTAAAGAAAGCCTCTCCTGTAGGTGTTTCTATATCCTGCACTTGTGACTGGGGAAATGGAAGCACAGAGTAATTGCAGGACAGAACCACTTGGCAAACACACTGGTGACAGTCAATGCAGATTGGGTGGTTTGAGAGGTTATTAGTGAGCTATGAGGTGAACTCCTGCCTCCACTGAAGTCAATGGCCAAGCTCCCACTGACTTTCATGGGACCAGGATTTCATCCTTAAAGTCTCCCAGATGAGTAGTGACAAAGTCATCGCCAACTGACAGCTGCTTAGTGATCTATGAGGAACAAGTGAATAGTCTTAGTTGAGGTCTCCACAAAAATATGCATTTTTGGTGTAAATTCATGTGTGTTAACATCACAAAATGCCAAAAATAGGGCCTTTTCACTATGACAAAAGACAGGGGTTTTGCTAGTGAAAAACTGCATTTCCACCTGGTTGGGGGGGGGGTCCAAAAAAACCCCAGAAACACACATCACTTGGGATCCAGGAATCAGTACAAAAAATATATCCTGTGTTTTTCCTGGATCCTATTTTTACTGTCCCTTTTGGAGATCTCCAACTGGCTTAGTGCTAATGAGGTGGTCCTAGTGACCACCTAGTATACTTTAGCCTATGTGAGATTAAATTATCTGACCTCAAGTGGTTAAAATTTCTTGTCTGTTTTTACACTAGGCTGTACTAGAATATGGCAAACTACCACCAGGTTACTGCTTCTCACCATAAGGCAGTAGTGGTCTATACTAGGAATTTACATCAGCATAGCTATGTGTCTCAGGGGCGTGAAAAAAACCACCTTTGAGAGATGTAGCTATACTGACGTAAATCCCTAGTGTAGACAGTGCTCGGTCAACAGAAGAATCCTTCCATCAATTTAGCTACTGCCTCTCAAGAATTTGTGTTACTTATGGATTCTCCCATCAATGTAGGTCATGTCTACACTGAACTGCTGTAGCATGCAGCTGTGCCAATCTAGCATTTTAAGTGTAGACATTACTTAAAATAGGCCCTGAATAAACACATCCTAAGTAGTCCCTGCCCCAAGGAGTTTACAGTCTACACAGATGAGATGAACACAGATGTGGAAGTAAAGAAGTATTATTATCCTCATCTTACAGATAGCTATGGCATGGAGAAATTACATGACTTGATCAAGGTCACACAAGACGTTTGTGACAGAGCAGGGAATTGACCTCAGATCTTCCAGTTTAATGCCTTAACCACAAAACCATCCTTCCTCATCAAAAGCTGGATTTACTTTCTTGACCTGAGCAGCACAAAGGGAGCACATGACAGTAGAGAGTCTGCGTCTTTATCTTCGCATAGATAGAAAAGGAGCAATGTATGTGTATTCAGAGATATGCTTTTGACGTTCTAGAGACCTTTAACATTACAAGTCTGCAGTTTAACAGCACTTTTTAACTATTATTATTTTGGGGATACCTGCTATTGCATGGATACACGTCTGTGTACTTTATGCCATTCTCCATTCAAGAACGTATACTAAAAACAAAGCTGTGATTTACTGTGTTTCACAGGAAAGCTGCCTTCGCAAATTATCTCCCATTGTGTCAAGCCTTCAGCTAATATTAAACCTGGGGTTTGATTGTTTTAAATTGATTGCTACAGCAAGTTCCACATTTTCAAAATCAGTAAAAAAAATATAAAAGCCCCTAGAAAAACATGTAAGATTAGTACTAAAAACGGTAAGAATACCCCTATCAAAGACGCAATTCATACTATGAAGGTTTCGGGGTTAAGGCACTGAAGTGGACTCAGGAAATTTAGGTTCAGTTACAGGCTCTGAGTCAAGTTTACCCAAGCTTTCTATTCCTCAACTAGTAATTAATATTATTAAAGTATATCTATAGAAGTATTAAGACTTCCTTTCTCCAGCCATTTTTCTGTCTAGATTACAAACTCACTAGGATAGATGTTGTCATTCTTAGAATGTATTTGTACTAGTGGCTGGCACCATGGAGCCCTGATTTTGCTTGCAACTTGAAGGTATTTCTTTAATACAACCAGCAACAATTAAGCTCCTGTTAACTTGTGACAAACAACAAAATATCCTGACATGTGACACACAGCAACTATATTGTTCGTGACAGTATTCGTGTACAATAGAGGTGCTTACTCTATGCAACACTAAGAGCCCCATTGACAACTTGCCAAGAACCCAAAGGCCTGCTATCTATTTATTTGAGGGCTGTGTGTTATGGGTCCATTGGCCACAGCTGGCACTGGGACCTTACTTCAGGCATGCCTAGTGTAAAACATGTAACATCATGAGACTTCTGTATCCAGAACTCTCAGAAAATGAATTTTTGCTACACCGCTACGTGTTCCTCCTTCCCTTGAAAATTTAATCAATCCCATTTCAGTAACATCCAAGTGTCAAATATACCCAGTGCTCTCTCTTCCCTGAATATGTTGTTACCTATGCCAACCCTGTGCAATCAAACAACTACAGAATAAGTCAACTGGCCAAGGTTACAAACTACAATAACCACAGACTATCTGCAAAGTATGGAGGTGGGGTTGTTTGCATGAAATGAAAGGAAATAAAGGAAGCTGCTCATTGTGCCTAGATCATGCTATGTCACACGTAGGGTACACAAATGTATTTTCAGACCAAACTCAAAATAAACCACTCCTCCCTGCTCCAAAACCAAAATCCTCTCAGATGTAACAGTATTCTGTGGAACAAGGTACCTGCCTCATGGGAATGGAGAACTAATTTATACTAACTTACCCAACAAGCAGCCCTCACAGTCTTACTAACTCTCTGATGTGATTGTTCTACTACACACTTCTCTTCCCAACGCCAAGAAATTATTACGATTTGAAAGAATTAAAGAAAAAACAGGAAAAAATTCCATATCTCAAAGGAATTACAAATCTCCTTTTCAGGTACATCAACAGCATAGCTATTATTATTCACTACCCATCTCGCTAAACACAGCATTTATTGTTGCAGAAGCTGGAATCCAGCCACCAAAACAGAGTAAATATGAAACAGGGGGAGGGGGATCCGTTGTGATTAGTGTTTTCAGTGCCGGCCATCCTCGCTGATGTCTGCATTGTTTATACAGACAGCTTGCTGGAAAACTGTGTGGCAATACAAAGCGCAGCCAATCACTCTGATCGCTTGCTGTGCCAAACTATCTGACAGAGGGCTCTAGCCTATAATGAACCTCAGATACAGGATGCTTCAGCACAAAGCTCAGCTGCACCTCTCTCAGAATGCAAACTAAACAATGGCATGTACTTAATGAGAGCAGCTTAACACCGCCTGGTGACAGTGCTTCTTTTCCCCCCTTCTTCTTCCTCCTCTAAATCCACGAGCTATGCAGTACTTTAAGTCATTTAGCATGTCCATTTACTACAGCAATCAGCAAACAAAAGCAGGTAGTCACAAGGGAACATTCAGATACTTTGTGCTTTAGCAACTGGAGGCTTGTACCAATTGAGCTTTGAAATGCTTTTGGTTCCAAAGAATGCATACAGAACTGTAAACCCACAGCAAAACAAAGGACTCTAAACCACCTTGGGTAGATTGCCAAGAGACATTTTTCAAAAGCAAACACAAAACAAAACACACCTTCCAAACAACGTGAATTAAACTAACCGCAAAGGCAGCAGCGAGAATTAAATGTGCCTTTGTGCAATTTAAGCAGCTCTCTCTGAAATATTCTCATTACAGATGGGCCCTTCTGTTAAGGAAATGAGGGGACAGAGATGCATTTACAATCAGCAGTCTCTTAAGCAAGATGCGTCACAAGTTGCCTTTCCAGATGGAAGGGGAAGCTAATGGACCTTCCTCTCTGGACCTGCTATCAGCAGACTATCAGCTGCTCTGATCCAGCAGCTTAATGGCAACCTGAACATGTATGATTTGAGAAATGCAGTAATTGAGATCAGCACGGATTGACCATCTTGGTTTAGCACATGCATTTCAGCAATAGATCGGATCAAAGGAAAGGCCAGCTGAGTGAGATGCAGTGGCAGTTTAAGTCCACTGAGATACTAGGTATTTTCTACATCCACTGAATCAGCTTACATTGCAATGGAGAGCAGCTCCTGCTCTACTGATGAAAAGTAGATTCAGCTCAGGCAGTTTAAAGGTTTTGTTCAGGTACTTCTCTGAATCCTGTATCCGGAAATCCATCTGGAAGACTTACATGATTTCCAGTGATTCTGCCTTTCTGTGCCTCTATTTTAGCATTTCAGCACTTCCATGCCAGGACAAAAACCAGAAATGCTATAACTACACACAAATTGTTTTTGCTATGTTTGTAAACAAGTGGTAATGTGATGTAATTCTCCAATTTACATGCCACATCTTGGAAAGGCAAATGTAGAGAGAGCAGAATATGAATGACACAATCCAATGTGTAGATCTGAGAGGGACTGTTGCCTCAGGCCACATTCATGATTGACACAGTGATCCAAACTGCTGCTTTGATTTCTCAGTGAACTGAGAGTTGTGTTAATGACAGATCTGTATTCACAGCTACACTAACAAATAAATTGAAATATCTAATTTTATACATACATTATGCCAATTGATTTCAATTTTGGTTTACACACATTTAGATACCAGTTGCTGACTAGTTAAATTAGATTCTCGAGTAAATCAGTTCAAATCACTGAACTGCACACATAAAGTCTGATTTTTCTACTGCCCTGTGTGTTATGTAACCATTTACTTCTGTAGGGAGAGAGTGCAAAATACCAGATCAGAATAGTAGCATTTTAGGCACACGCTTCACAGTTGTAAATGACTGCATAAGGAACCCACCAGTGAAGAACCAGGCCCCATAGTATTTTTCTACTTAAAGAAGCAGATTTTTTGTTAAGTTTGCCTACATTTCTTAGACCCCTAGAGATGTTTTTGGCTCATGAAACAGAGTTTTATGCAATGATTTAGACCTGCTTATTTTTCTGAATCACTTTTGTCCATCCCTAGATCAGAGATGCCTTTTCTATTATGTGTCTGCACCAAGGCAGTGTTATTTCTGAAACAGAAAGTCAGCCCTACTGTAAGCTTGCTTGTTACTTGCCTTGGAAAGCCTGTTTCATCACCTTAGTGAACTGTGTCAAATGAGACAGCACCTGACCAAATTCTATGCCAACTGCCTCTCCCAGCAGGCTACAAACATCACCTGCCCTAACCCCCAATTGTTCTCTGTTTCTTTTCATTAGTTCCCTTCAGCACCTTTCTAAAAATCCATGTCTTGGCTATCTCTCTGTCAGCTGACGTTCCATGCCTCTTTCAACAAGCACAGAATTCATAGCCTGCTCACCTGCCTGTATTGCACAAGTATCAGACAGAAACCTACCAGTGAAAGCAGAAGGCAACAGCATGCTATTCCATAGCATTATTTTGCTTCCCCTTTGGTTAATCAATGTCATCCCTGGCAGAGGAACATGGACTTCAAAAATTAACCCCAGAGGTCTGTTGGCCTTTCTCTGACATCCTTACCAGCTGCTTCCCTTATTCCAGACACTGGTTAGAGTGCCTCCATCCAACATGCACAGCTATGGTTTTTATTCTTCATTGGGAGCTCCGACAAGCAGAATTGCTCTGCTCTCCATTACCTTCCACATCCCACTGTGTGCCAATTATTAACCACCTCTCTTCTTCCTCCCAAAACAAACCAATGACTCACGTACACCATCACAGCTGCAATCCGAAAGTTCAAATGATTTTTTTCTTGAACTCTGAGCATGTGATTTCTCTCAGCCTGTTACAAGAAGGAGACAACACATGGTTTTTAGAGTCAAACCTTATCCCTTCCCCACATCTGGATGGCTGAGTTAATTAACAAGTTAACACAAGAGGAAAACCTAAATTCTAGACTAAGCCTTTGCCCCAGATTTGATTCCTCCTAAGATGCCTCTCTTTATGTTGCAGGCCCAAAGCTTGATTCTGTTATATTGATTCTATGTGAAATACCCTTGTTCTTTTGGTATGTGACAAACCACCACAGCAGTTTCTATGAGGCTTTGCATTTTGGGTATGTAGGGTAATCTGTTCCCTATTGATAAGTTGTCCAAAACTAACATCTGGTCATTGATTATCCTGTTTGTAAAGTTACCAAAGATCATTCTGTGAAACTGTTGCTATTGTTGAAGTGCACATGGTTTAAGATCACTTAAAGAAACATCAGCAAATGTTCTGAAACAGAAAGATTCAATGTTAAATGAAGATGTTTTGTAATAGTAGTGAATGTTTTAGACAAAAATAAATGTTATTGTTTCTGAAGGACACTTGTGTCTTCCAATTACAAGTTTTAAGCAAATGTTAAGAGATTAGGGTATGAATAAATGAATGAGTGATGTATGTATGAGAGACCAGGGAGCGATGGAAAAAGGCTCCAGCTTCGATGTTCAAGGGAGTGAAGATAACTTTTACAACCCAGATGGCCGAAGAATGCCCACCCTGATAACCCTGGGATCCACCTCGAAGGACAAAAACAAGATGAACTATGAAAAACAACAATGGCCATGCTCACAAAACATGGGTGATTGATAATCACACCATGATGCAGATGCAGCATGAGGAAGCAGAATCCATAGAGTGGCATAAAAGCTTACCTGTACAAAAAGGGAACAGAAAGATGAGGACTTTGGGTTTGATTCTACAATCATCCTCCAGAAGCATCCGTGCACACTGACAGACCCCTGCCCTCCCTTGTACTTAGCCACCTGGTCCATGGACTAACATGAGCAACTGAGGCTGGTAACTATACTCCATCTTTGTAGAACTTTGTGTGTGGACAATTGCTTTTTGAAATTTTTGTATTCACAATAAATGGGGCCTATTGATTGCCTTGTCCCCCTGAATAAGATCCTGCTGTTTATTTTATAAACATAACAATATTGCTCAGTCTCAGGCCTTGTATACACTACACAATTTTGCCAACAAAAGTCAGTTTTCTTCAACAAAACAGTGAAGGATACACACTGAAATTCTCCTTCCACCAATATAACTTCACTACTGTGCCAAGATAATAAAACTACCTCAACTAGCAGCGTAGAGCTTTGTGTGACATTGTTGGACTGCCACACACTTGGTTACATCACCCTAATTGGCCTCCAAGAGGAGTCCCACAATACCCATCGTGATCACTCTGGTCAGCAGTTTGAACTCTGCTGCCCTTAAGTTACCCAGGTATTTGCCCCTCCCTCATTTAAAGGCTTGGGAATTTTTGAAATTCCTCTTCCTGTTTGCTCAGCATGCATAATTCACACAACATCTTCCTTGCTGACCAGCAAGAGCACACCGCAGAAATTGGATCTGCTGAGTCTATAGTCACAGTTTCACTTCAGCCATAGGAACTCTGATGCTTATGGGCTGATTGCTAGTAGCATGCAGGTGATGGGGCACAACAGGGTCATGCAGCAGAGCTGTGCTAAGATCAAGGAGCTGAGGCAGGCATACCAGAAGGCAAGGGAGGCCAACCACTGCTCTGGTCCAACATCAAATGCATGCTGCTTCTATAAGGAACTGTCCATCATCTCCAATGCCAAGAGCCCCGTGAACTAGAGGCGGCAGCCAGCGGACTCAAGCTCAATGCCAAAGTGGTGCTGGAGGACGATGTGGAGCACACGGCAGGATCATCTGGTGGCGCAGCAAGTCAGGACCTCTTTTCCACTCTGGAGAGGTCCAGCCAGTCCCAGCATGCCAGCTCTGGCATGCAGGATGTGGGGTGGGGGACTCCAGTAAGTGCTCATATTGCTTTGATACCGCATGGTGAGAAGAGATTGAGCTCTCATGGACTTTGTTATAGGGTAGAGGGAGGATAATGGGCAGATATTAACAACAAAGCCTGTCCATCCAAACAGTGGGGCCATAGCGGAAGAGTTTGTTAATGTAACAGGGAATCCTCCAGAGACATTTCTAGGAAACTTTCCTCCAGGTAGTCTGCAATCCTCTGCCAAAGGTTCCTTGGCAAAGCTGCCTTGTTTCTCCCACCCGTTGTGCCACACCACCCGCCTATTATTTCTGCAGGGGCCAGGGTGGCACACAGGCAAGCAGCATACAGAGCCAGTCTGAAGCAACATGCATGCAGGAGATGCACCCATCTACCATCTTCTGCAGTCAGGGAACATCATTGCCTCAAAGCCATCCATCACTTCCCGCACATTACCAAGAGTCACAGTCCTTCACAGCAGGAAGCGATTAGTGGCCCTGCACACTTGACTCACTGCAACCCCAGTGGTGGACTTTCCAGCTCCAAAGTGACTCCCGACTGACTAGTAGTAGTCTGGAGTTATCTTCCACAAAGCCATCACCACTCACTTTTCCACAGCGAGGGCAGCTCTCGATCTGGTCTCCTTGTGTCGCAGTTTCTGGGGCAAGCTCCGCGCACAGTCCCAAGAAGGTGGCTTTGCACATCTGAAAGTTCCGTCGCCACTGCTCATCATCATCCGATACATACATCACGATGCGATCCCAACACTCAGTGCTTGTTTCCCGAGTTCCGTACCGATGGGCCACAGCAGCAAGCCGTTCCAGGAATGTCAGCAGCAATCCTGAATGATTTCTGTCCATGGCAGAAAGCAGGGCAGGCGTCACCGATTCAGTCTCTGTTTTGCAGCTCATGAAATACCGCGGGACCAGCAGCGTTGTGTTCATAACGCTCATCACCAGACTGGTTAGGAGCTCGGGATCCATGCTGTCAGGCAGAGATGACAGGCACACAGTTTACAAGGGCTGATGACAAATGGCGCAAACGAAGACGGACGCCCAATGGAATGATGGGACGGAAAGAACTGCATCACGGGATGGCGAGCACACACGTCCCCATGATGCACTGCGATTCATTCCCCGAGCACCTAGGGGCAGAGGGCGGCGAGTTCCACAGTGGGACAGCTAACCATGATGCAACGCTCTCTCTGTCAATGCAAGAGTAACGACTGTGGATGCACTCCGCCAACACAACATTCGTTGTGTGAATGTTCACAACTGATGTTATTAAAGCGTCTTACGCTTGTCAGGGTACCTTAAGTCGATTTAACTATGTAGTGTAGACATGGCCTCAGACCCTAGAATCCTCTCTAAAAAGCCACTCCCCATTAGAGCTGGTTGGGAATTTTTCAACAAAAATATTTTTCATCGGAACATACCAATTTGCCAGACCTTTCCATGGAAACATTCATCAGGAAAATTTCCCAGGTCCAGGATGGAATGTCTGGGGTACCTGAATCTCCCATATCTCAGATGAGTGCCCTAGCTAACAGGCTATAGGCTATTCTGGGTTCTCTCTCTTTTTTTCCTTCTGATACAGAATGAAAACTATTCTCAAAACCTCATTTTTTTCCCCCACAAAAGAGTTGTTTTATTTTTTTTCTGGCCAGCCCTACTGCCCTCCTTCTTTATATCCAGGGGAAAGCAGGACAACAATCCTGACAACTGGACTCACCTTGCATCTTTCAGCAGGCAATTCACCACCTCTCTGCCCCCCACACTCTGTAATTACACACCTCGCTAGTTATACCGATAGTGAGAATATTTCCTCTAGCCCCCAGTTTACAAAGATGTATGGCCTTTGTAATTTTTTATCCTAGTTAATGTAACTGCAGATGCCATGTCTCTCACTCATGCAATCTCTGAATAAAAGCCGTGCATGTGTGCACATACCCACATACATGCACTACATACAGCTCAGAATGGAGCTGCCATCCTGCCCTTTGCCAGGAACCCATCGAAAAGTCTTCCTTGCTGTGTTTTAACTGACTGTCTTCAGCTATTCCCAATTTGTAGTTCAGGAACTTCAGTCCTCTAAAGAGCTGTAGCAGCCAGGAAAATATGCCACCCCCCGGGGATGACTTTTAAATACTCTTCATGTAATTTAAAAACAACTCGAATGTCACACAGCTTTGTCAGGCTTCACGGGGGCCTGAACCCAGCTCTGCGGCTACCAAGCTCAATTAACTCACACAACCTGATTAACTGCTGAACACACTGGCTCTCAACTCCTGTTTTTGAGCAACAGGCCTTGTGTGACTTGAGACCTCTCAGATTCATGCCCGGGGGGGAATTTCCATACTACAAACTGAAGTTTGGCTACGGGGATGCTGGGCTCGCCACCTATTCCTGCTCAGTAACTGTGTGCTAATAATGGAAATAAATGGAGAAATCTTGAATTTAAACCCCATTAGAATTATTGCCCAGGAGCTTTGGGCTCCCTAAAACAGGAAAATGACTGGGAATCTCAGCAAGATGATGAAAATAGAGTTAACTTAAAAGTAGCTGCCAACCAAGAGCTTTGATCTTCCACATTTTGATTTTTAGATGCAGCATGATGCACATGCTCCAGCAGATGAGAAATCTGAGTCATGAAAGTCATCCCATTGGTGTCACATGGGGAAGTGCTTCCCATTAGATCCTAAACAATTGTGCCATGTTTTACACTGTATAGACCACATTTATCAGGGCTGTGAGAGAAAAAATGGGATGTTTGTGAAATTTTTGGAAATGTACTGTTTGCTCCTTTCCTAGAGCCAGATTAATCCACACTGCCTCCTGTGCAGAGCTGTGGTTTAAGAGAACAATCCAGCTCTTTCAGTATATCAGGTTAAGGCTTCCAATGTGGGAGCCAGTTTTGCACTAAGACTGGCAGAGTTTAGACCAGTCTAATGGTCTGTCCGGTGGCTCCAGACCATAGGGCCTGACATATCTTGTCCAGTGGCTGTGAGAGGATGGAAGAAGGCAACATAAGAATTGGCTATGCCTATTCTTTACTTACTCAGAACTTCCTCACACCACAGGAATCTCCAGCCAGGGAAAGGCAGCCAGTCACAGTCTGCTTTCAGAAGCATAAAGGGATCAGAGTAGGTCAGAAAATCTTGCTCATTGAATTTAATAAAGTAGGAATTCAGAGCTGGCATATGGAGGGTCTTTTGTACCCTCCTGGTTCTGTATTGTTCCCAGAACTGGAAAAACCGCTGGTAAAATTTAGAACACCTCAGGAGCTTGTCTAAATTACTGCAGCCTGATTGTGTGTTGCGGCCTCACCCCATATGTTGGGGCTTTAGGAGTGGTTCCTCAGAAGGTAGCTTTACCACTGAATTCTGCAGTGTCTGAACCTGAGAGAATCCTTCCTGGCTGCAACCATGGCTGTTAGGCCCATTTACATTGTTCCAGCTTTTTTGTGTGTCATAAAAGACCTGGAGCAGGGGTGAGGATCTCACTCAAAGTCTCTTTGTAGATTAGAAGCTTAATCCAAAGTCCATTGAAGACAATGTGAGTCTTTCCATTAAGGTCAATCAGCTTTGGATCAGGCCCTAGATAAAAGAATATGAAATAAACCAGTGATCTGTTTTACATTAAACTATTTTCATTAGACCTTATCTTTTTTTCTTTGGGAGACCTATTATGATGGTTTTAATTAATGTAGTCAGAAAAAGTAATAATTTACATGAGGGCAAATTAAGATCTAAATAATAAACCCCTCTGTGCTTTGAATTCAATTCTTCACAGTTGCGCCCTGCACACATAATGTGTGATTGCTGAACAAATGGTTTTGAATAAATGAAACTGACCTGAAATTAACAAGGATGTAAAATGGAGAACTGAATCTTTACCACTGTGCTATTGACTCCATAGGAGTCTGGGATGTACTGCTCTACTGTGTAAAATGTTATTAATGTTGATAATAATTTTACCTTGTCTAACATAAAAGTTCTGATACATGGGATGATCTGATTAATGAAATAGCTTTAACAGTGAGCAGCTTCTTCCCAATATTAGAGAACAAACTGGTGGGTGCCAATTCCTTATCATTCCAACTGGTTATGTTCGGTGCTTCCAAATGCTATTATTCCTTTGCCTATGAGCCATCCATTTAATGAAGTGAAATTAATTTACAGTAATAGGAAATTCTCAGAATTACAGCCTACATGAAAGCACAAGCTTTAATATGAGAAGAACAAATGGCCCTTTCATGCAAGATTGACCACACGTACTTTAAAGAAATTTGAAAGGCCTTTATACCCTTTAAGTATGAACGGTATTAGCTGAGGCACTATGTTGCAATAAATATGATAGATCACAAAATACTTCTTTGGAACAGGAACCAATGATGCAAATTTAGATCGATTTTCTAAATGCTAGGATTTTTTTTCAATACACAGAAGAATTTTATGTCTTTCCCATACAGATATATTACACCCATATTAAAAACACACTGAATAAGGATATCCACAGGAAACTGCCAACTGAAAGCAGGTAAAATAGATAGTCAGTAGGGACTTCTGATATTTATTTTACTGGCCTTTGTAAACACATGTTCTAATTAATATTTTTTAGAGGTGGTTGACATTTGCCCTCCACAAAACTGAAAAATGTTTCATGAAATATTTTTGATTTCTTCAGATTTTTCTGTTTTTTGACAAAAATTGAAAGTGAATTTTTTTCCACTTTGTTTTGATAGAAAAAAAATCCCACTTTTCCACCTTTTTTCCCCTCCCCCACCCCCAAGAAAAATATGGGAGAGTTAAAAAAATACACAAAAGAAATTATTTTTTCAATAAATACTTAACAATAAACATTTTTGAACTAAATGAAAAAATTCAATTTTTTTAGTAGAGCTATTTACCTTTTTTTGATGAGCCCTGATCTCATCCTCCTTCCTGCCATCTGATAGTTTGACACAAACACTTGTAATATCTTGTTTTAATTAAATTGGCAGCTTTTTGGGGGGCAGGGACAATATTTAACTCTGTGCTCATACAGCACTTAGCACAATGGGGTTCCAGTTTTGATTGGGGCTTCTAGGTGATATCAGAATACAAAATAAATAAATATTAACAGTACACATGCATGCACACACACAGGCACTGCTCCATGCACATGCATGTGACAACAGCATCTAGTTCTTATAAAAAGTTTTTCATCAGTAGATTTCAAAGCGCTTTACAAAGGAAGTCAGTATCATTGTTCTCATTTTACAGATGGGGATACTGAGGCATAGAGATGTGACTTGCTCAAAGTCGACTCATTAATCCAGGGAATAGAATCTAGGTCTCCTGACTCCTGCATGAATGCCTCCACATAGTCGTAACAACAGCCTAGACTTTTACAGAGTGTTTCCGCCGATGTACACAAACTGAGATTGTACACAAGCAACATCGCTTGACCCATAACCTCAGCCGTGCAGAACGCAACTCCATTCACAGCCTCAATAACAACTCTGACATTATAATCAAGGAGGCAGACAAAGGAGGTGCTGTAGTCATCATGAATAGGTCTGATTATGAACAGGAGACTGCCAGACAACTCTCCAACACCATATTCTACAAGCCACTATCGTCCAATCCCACTGAGGAATACGAAAAGAAACTACTCTACTTAAGAAACAACCTAATGAAACACAGGAACAAATCTACACAGACAAACCCCCTGAGCCCCGACCAGGGCAATTCTATCTGCTACCCAAGATCCACAAACCTGGACGCCCCATCATCTCAGGCATTGGCACTTTCACAGCAGGACTGTCAGGCTTTCCGCAGGCCCTGTGCCACCAGCACTCCTAGCTATTTTTGTGATACCACTGACTTCCTGAGAAAACTATAATCTAACGGTGACAATCCATCTCCCAGAAAACACCATCCTAGCCACTATGGATGTGGAAGTTCTCTACACCAACATTCCACACAAAGATGGACTACAAGCCACCAGGAACATTTTCCCTGCAGACGATATGGCACACCTGGTACTGAACTTTGTTACTTTGTCCTGACCCACAACTACTTCAGATCTGGAGGCAATCTATACCTTCAAGTCAGTGATACAGCTATGGGGACCCGCATGGCCCTACAGTATGCCAACATTCTTATGGCTGACCTAGAATGCCGCTTCCTCGAGACTCACCCCAAGCACCTCTCCTTTACCTATGCTACATTGATGACATTTTCACCATCTGCACCCACGGGAAAGAGTCCCTCAAATAATTCCATTGGGATTTCAACAATTTCCACCCCACCATCAACCTCAGGCTGGACTAGTCCACACAAGAAATCCACTTCCTGGACACTACAATACAAATAAAGGATGGTCACATTAATACAACCCTATACCAAAAACCAACTGACTGCAATACGTATCTTCATGCCTCCAGCTTCCACCCTGGACACATTACATGATCCATTGTCTACAGCCAAGCCCTAAGATACAACCGTATTTGCTCCGATCCCTCAGACAGAGACAAACAGGATCTCCATAAAATATTCTTAAAACTACAATACCCACCTGGAGAGGTGAAGAAAGTACCCAGAAGTCACCTACTACAGGCCAGATCCAACAAAGAGAACAACAGAACACCACTGGCCATCACCTACAGCCACTCCTCTCCCTCCCTGCTAAAATCTCTCTAACACATCATTAATGATCTACAACCTATCCTTGCAGATGACCCCTCATTCGTTCAAGCCGTGGGAGGCAGATCTATCCTTGCTTACAGACAGCCCCCCCAACCTGAAGCAAATACTCACCAGCAACCATACACCATACAACACCACTACTAACCCAGGAACCTATCTCTGCAACAAACCGCATTGCCAATTCTGCCCACACATCGACTCTAGTGACACCATCACAGGTCCTAACCACATCAGCCACACCATCAGGAGCTCATTCACCTGCACATCTACTAATGTAATATATGTCATCATGTGCCAGCAATACCCCTCTGCCATGTACATTGGCCAAACCAGACTGTCACTACGCAAAAGAATAAATGGACACAATTCAGACATAAATAATGGTAACATCCATAAACCAGTCGCAGAGCACTTCAATCTCTCAGGACACTCTGTAGCTGACTTGAAAGTTGCCATACTTCTACAAAAAAACTTCAAAAACAGACTTCAAAGAGAAACTGCAAAGCTGGAACTCACATGCAAACTTGACACAATGAAGCTGGGTCTGAATAGGGACTTGGAACGCTATTTCAATACAAGAAGTAATTGTCACTTTTCACACATTCTCACCTCCTAATCAATGGTTGTGAATAGGCCTCATCTACTCTAACTGAATGGACTGTGCTAAACCCTCCCCTCCCCATTGTTGTTCAGTACCCTTAGATGTATATGTATACCCCTTATCTGATTTCTATTCCTTGCATCTGATGAAGTGGGTTGCAACCCATGAAAGCTTATGCCTGCAGAAATTTGTTAGTCTTTAAAGTGCTACAGGACTCTCGTTGTCTTTGCTGTACACAGACTAACACGGCTACCCCTCTGAATCGTACACACACACTTACCTAAGGTGATCAGTTGAGTTTACTGTGCATCTTTGACATCCCCATTTGCATTCTACCCAAAGATGGATTACGGAATATCAGGAGCCATAGGTGCACTATAATATGGGGACCCTGTTGCTTTGCTCGTTTGGTCCCACCAACCAGGCCTATTTCCCTGACTCCAGCGAATGGCAGTAGAAGGAGGCCTCCTTCTCTCCCTCACACAGAGGCAGGAATAGGAGCAGGAATACCCCTCAATACTCAGCCCAGCAGCTGTGATGGCTCTGTTTGGGTAGAAAGGGCCTGTTATACACTTCTCCAGTCACATTTAGCATGTCAGGCTTTCTGCAAACTCAGGCAAACATCAGCAACACTTTAAAAGAGAAAAAAGCTCTGGAAAATGTTAAGCAAGGTCAGCTTCTAACAATCATAAGAGTCCAGGAGCTGGGATCCTAAGGATGGGCCTATTATGCATATGTCTTAATCCAACCTTAATTATATGCATTAATCCTGTCTCTGCTGGGACTGCTTCCACTATTTTAAACTTCTGAACAGCTCTGAAAAGCTATTTTATTTAAAACATCAGCATGACAAAGAAATGTTTTCTTCTTTTCCCCCAGGCATGAAGTCCTCTTCTCTTTCCTTTGGACCAGCAGTTTCTTCTGGTCCTGGGAGGCCCCAAAATATTACACTTCATCTTTATGGGACTGTCCTATAGAATGGTTAAAAACTACCAGGAGAATCTTTATTTTCCATTTTATTCTATTGGCCTTTTGGTAAAGTTAAAGTTACAGCATTTTTATATACAGAAAAGCTACTTTCTGGCCATTTTAGATGTATTTAGAACTGTATTACAGTAGTTATTATTTCTTATCCCTTTGTGTCCTATGTGCTTGGACTCTCAATATAAAACAAGCCTGGTTGTATAGGCTGAGGGATACCAAATAGTCCCATCACCTTTTAATTTTTTTTATTTTACTGTTGTCATACCCTTCCCTAAAACAATATTTCTGCTGGAAACACAGCATGTCAGAGTGTGTGTGTAAAGCATGGTGTAAATATCTTATTTACACTTGTTTCTGATGATCTACATAACTGATGAATGACTTCACCAATTGTAGGTAATGAGGTTCCATCCCAGATTCATGCAGCTAAAATCTGTACATCACACCCCCTCATTTTTTCATAGTCCCCCCCACCCAGTTTCTTCTTCTCCAGAGCAGAGATAAACACCCTTTCAATTATACCTCTTCATAAAATAGCCCTATACAAACTTAGGCCAGGCAATGATATACCCTTCCTAAGTGTTGTGGTGACATTTGAGTTCTACACAACTGCATAAAAGTTAAGTGGACCCATTTAACTCAAACAGCAAAGCTGTGATCCAGATCTGGTGTGTTGGCCTTTCAAAGTATATTTAATATTTCAATGGTTTTTTAAAATGAATTATCTTCTTTCATGGTTCAAAGAAGCTAAACATTTAAAAATTTTGATTTTTTTTTAAACCTCAGAAGAGTTTTCATTCCAGTTATATTTGTGAGGAACTCATCCCCTACACTTAATGCTTCTTAAAAGGAAGTGGGTTTTGCATGTCTTTTAAGATCATTAAGACATTTTACATTTAAAACATGATCAGACGGGTGTGGCTGTTCTCAAAGGAACCTCCATAACAATTGCCATTTGTGAATAAGCAAAACTTCCTTGGATGACTTCTGCAAGCAACACTTATAGAATTGGGACTTCAATCTCTCCACAACAGGATCCAGATGCTCAGTTATGTCTGTGGGGAGTCTGTACCTTTAAACATATGTTTTGCCAGTGAAACACAAATCAGTATTTATCATTAAAATTTTTCTATTCTTAACCTTACGCACGCACTTTTTAAATGTCTAAATGCATTTCAGCTCAACTCATTATGCAAGCAGATGAATTGTTCAGTGTGGCTTTTGCCACAAAGAATGCATATTCAGTATGTATTTACTAGTAAGTTTACTCAGGATCGCTCTGAGGCAATGCTGAGAAGAAAATAGACTCTTTGGCAAAGACTTCACAATTGGAAGGCAATGTGAGTTCCTTAAGCAAAATACCTGTGATTGTTTGATAAAGAGACAAAAAGCGTGACATGTAAAGAAACTCTTTATAGTAGATCAGATGTTTCATATCTAAGGACTAGTCAAAGATCTCTCTTACCCTGTGTACGCAGTCCTCCTTTAGTAAATTGGATGTCTCCTCAGCATAAACTACATTACAAATGCAGTCTTTCAAAGGCCTGATTTTCCCCATTTCCTGTTTCATTTCTCTTCTTTGCCAGCACACCTAAATCTTCAGTAATTGAAAAACAGTATGTACAAATGGCTCTGCTGAAAGTGAGTAGCAAGTATCGCATCGATAGTGAGTTAAAAATAAATTCAGACCTCTGTTCAATAATCCATCTGGAAATACTCTAAGGATCTTAATGTTATAAACAATGTCAGCTCAGGAAATTCATACAATGGAAAATAATTACCTGTAATCATGATTAAATTATAGATAAGAGGGAGATAACTCTTACAGGTTGGGGGCAGGGAGGAATCGAAAGCAATAATATCACAGCTACCAGATTTCATGGTGTTTACCTACCATTTGGGTCCAAGGTTTGCAACATGAGAAGTCTTATTGGATCTTTTCCTGCTTTAGAACACTCTTATAGCAACAGTACCCAAGACACCTACCGCCACCTGCACTTAGCAAGATACTTGCATTCTTTACTCACCCTATGCCTCTGACACCTTGAGGGCTGTGTTACTTCAGTATGCTCTAAAGCCATCTGGTCCATTAGCTCCAATGTTTCATGCAGAGAGTACATTACATCTGTGTTCTGTATGATTTGCCTATCGATTTCCAAGTGTTGATTGGCTAAATAGTTGAGGATGTGCACATTTGAAATATCACCTCACCTCATATGATGCAGCTGTGATTGGGATCACTTGAAATGTCTGAGTTTACAGCTAGTATAAATAAGAGGAGACTCGTAAAAGAGTGGTCCTAGGGGAAGGCCATTGGCTCTGAAATGAGATTCTGAACTACTAGTGCCTATATTTGGTGACCTCCAGAAAACAGGAAACAGAGGAAGAACGGCTGCAATATCACTTCCAGCCACAAGGTGGTATGCTGGGGTGGCATACATCTCTACGACAGCTAGCATAGGACAAAATTTAACTAGTTTTCCATTTTAGAATTTATACATCTTTGGAAGCGAGATCTTCAGCGTTCATCATCCCCTTCCACAAATAATTTTTAGTAAGTGATAAGTTTAGGATATATTTAACATATATTTTATTTAAAAACAAACCTAACCACATGAAAAGAATGATCATGTGATTAAGGCAATGGCCTGTGACTCCTAAATTCTGAGTTGAATTCCTGCCTCTGCCCTAGATTTCACATGTAACCGTGAGCAAATCACTCAATCTATCAGTGCCTCAGTTGCCCAGAAATACAATGGGGTGTAAACCATTTCCTATGTCACAGAGATTTTGTGATGATAAATTCATGAAGGTTTGGGAGGGTCAGATTCTAGCTTGGTGGGCCAGAAAAGTACATAGGGAGCAGATAAATATTTTTGTTTGATGGAATGTTCTTATTTTAAACCTAAATCAAACTTCATTCATGTCTCCAAAAGGGTTATCTTTAAACTGTGTGGTATTAACGATTGTGTGCTGTGTAAAGTTTAGAAAGAAACGGTTCCCAAATTCTGTTGCTGAAAGAGACAAACTTTCAAGCTCCAAAGAAGTTGTCTTCTGGTCAACATACAACACATGTAAAACTTAGGGGTTTTCTCACTAATTTTATATACTCTCTGTATTGTTATGAATCTGCCATTTGCTAACACAGATGATCAGGTACTGCACTGACCCTATCTAGAAAGCTGTTATAGGAACATCAGGACTTAATGTTTGATTAGGTCTTCCTTAGCCATACCATGAATTGGCAACTGGGGGAGGCTGAGCTGGAACCTCTCCCCTCCCCCCCCCCACTTTGGGCTTCATGTGGGAGGATACTGGCCAGGAGAAAAGATGGAGAGGAGGGACCTTGAAAAGACCAACCAAACTCAAAAGGGCTCTTGGAGTGGTAAAGATATTGGACGGAAGATTTTTGGGTGCTGTTTTTTTATATTTGCCTGGATCAGCAACTCCGTTATGTTTTCTCTATCAGTAAAGGATATGTTTAAAAATCCATTTGCAGAATCTGTGTGTTACTTGCTTACATGGTCAGACGCCAAAGAAGGAAACAGTAAAACCAAGACTGCCACATTTTGAGTGGTTCTCAGATCATAAGAAGCTACTGGGAAGGCTTGGGAGAACTGGGCTAGGTTCACGGCCTCAGCAATTGGACCATGGTGTCTCAACTGCCAAGGGGAGTGTCAGACATTGGGTTAGGACCTGGAGTGTAGACTTAGAGGTCTGGAGCCAGAGATAGTATCTAATTCTGCCCAGAACAAGCCACATATATGTGGGATGCAACATCTGGGTCTGGTACAGCAGCCTGGTGAGCATCATGCAGGGTTATAACAGTAACTAATAATGACCAGTGTGAAAGTTGTCATAACTAATGTTTATAAATTATGCTTTATCTAAAGGAGAAAAAAAAGATTACAGAATCTGTGTAAAAAGGGGAAGGGTGAGTGAGACACTGAGAACAGCCTGAGGGCAAGGAGCACCCAGATAATTGGTAATGAATTGCTGCTGGTTTGACCAGTTCAAGTGTATCCCAATTTTTTAATGTAATGAAATGTATCTGACAAGTATCATGCAAGGTGTCAATGAAAAGCTCAAGACTCACCCATATTAACAATTTTGTGTAACGTAGATGCAAGCAACTGATGCAAAGTTATGGACAAACAGAAATTTTAAAAAGAAATTCTTAAAAAGTGTTTCCCAGCCAAGCAGAAACTACCCACCATTGCAAGGAATATGGTTTCCTTACCTGAGAATTACTTCCACAGTACTTTGAAAGACAATGAGAATATATTTAGGTATCATATAAACAGACCCATCAAGCTAACAAGAGGTCTAGGCAAACCTCACACTATCACAGCAGGGAAGAAGATTGACAATCACATTCAACTGCACCAAAGGAGGCAGGAACTGAAAAATTTGCATTTTAGCAGAGAACTCCAGCAGGGGAAGAAACAGCTGGAAACTTTCTTCAAGACAGACTCCATGTTCCCTACTTCTCAGCGAGAAATAGACTTTTATTAAGAGGTATCCTTCAGAAAACTCCATTTTAAAGGTTCACTGAACTATAAAAGAGGGGCCAAGAAGCTCTAAGTTATGTATTTTTCACTTAAGACTACCAAAATATCAACCTTTCAACTTTGGGACTAAATCCTGACCCAGGAGTTTCGTCAGTCATCTTGATGGAAACATGCTGAGGATTTTACCTTGAAAAGTCTGGTTTATTAAAATTTAGTTACTAGAAAGTGTTTTAAATTCATTCTTTTAACCATTTCGGACTTTAAGCCTTATAATTGTACTCATTTAAAATCTCTCTCTGTAATTAAATAAACTTGTTTTACTTTTAATCTAAACCAGTCTAGCACTGTGTTTAAACGGAACCATTTGGTAACTCCAGTTAAAGTAACAAACTGTTGAAAATTGAGTCTTTAAAACAATGAGAGTCCTGTGGCACCTTAAAGACTAACATTTATTTGGGGATAAGCTTTCATGGGCAGAAACCCACTTCATCAGATGCATTAAGTGGAAACTTCAGTTACAAAGTCTTTAAAGGTACAATGGACCTTAATATTCTTCTGATTGTTCCAAGATGGGCGAGCATTTCAGAACACATGTTTTTTGGAAAATTTGGGGATGGGGAGGGTGGAGTTAACAAGCCTAATGGAAATGAGTGGAAGCCTGTGGTATTGCAGGGAGGGGCCAAGATCCAAAGATTCAGACCAGGGCTGCCTCATGTTGCTAACTGTGGGCATCCCAGGCAGAAAGCTACAGTAGAAAGGCATTGAGAGGCATTTGGGGTTACAGGGTAAGAGGTACATAATTCTTCTCCGGTCCAGATTGTGCCCCAGAACGTAACCGTGAGAAACGGGAGACTGAAGATATGGAACAGAGAGAAAGCCTGTGTTGTTCAAAATTTCATTAGTCTGTATTCTGATGCTCTTCATGCAATCAATCAATAATGTCCAGATACCTTCTGATCACCTGCAAGTTTCTTCATCTGCTATTCTGGGAGAGATTAATATCCAGCTAAAATGTGTGCCCTGGTGAGGACCCACCTTGCAGAAAATTAACATAGCGTTTACACAACTACTGTACTGTGCGTATAGCTCTCTATAGGCAAAATAAATGTTGAACGGTGAGTACATTGGGGTGAATTAGATTTATAGCAGAGAGTCTTGCTGACACAGTGACCCAAACTGTGAAGTTTGGATCGGAACCTTCAAAATACTTAAGATAAATATTTTGGCCTGGGATTTAGGTTTGGGGCCATCTCTGTTCTTGATGCTTTGGTAGGAGTCCAGCCCAATAATGAGGAAATTAAGGACTGACCTGGGAGGGTCAGTCAAAGACTTTCACCTCTATTTTGTACCATACCGTTCTGTGGAACATTCTCACAAAATGCAATTCATCTACCTTATGTCTCAACCTCATCTGACAAGGAAGTGTGAGAAGAGAAGATGGGTGTCCTGAACAGATACTAAGGGATTAATGGATGAGTAACCCAAATGGAGGGTAATCAATAAAATGTAGCACTGGGATGGTCTTTTTTAAACAACTTTCCATCTCACACATTCAACCGATGACTAACAGATTTCCACAAAAAGCCTTGACTCTATTAGAAGAAGAATCCAGGAACAAGGCTTGAATTGTGATCTCTAAAGACATTTATTTGCAAAAAGTTATCAGAATGATATGAACCATTAAAAGGAATGCAAGTTCTCCCAATCAAAGGAGCATTCAGAAGGGCTATTCAGCACCTGGAAGGCTAGAGTAATCTCTACTCAGACAAAGCCTCCTTCACAAAGTAATAGTAAGACCACACAGAAAAAATGAAGAACACTTGAGACATCCCTCTGGGAACAAAATGAAACATAGAATATTACCTGGGCAGATGGTTCTCTACCAATGGAAATGCATGTACTTCCTGAAAACATTCCCATTGCAGGAAATGAAGACAAGGTAATTTTTCAAATTTGGAAGCACATGTTAATTGCTAATCCTTGCCTGAACAAGCCTAGAAGCAGATCAAAAGGCATATACTCCTTCTGGAATTGCCAAGGAATCAGATACTTCAAGATCAAAGATTTTACACAGTTGGGAGTGTATCTGGATCTTGTGGCTGACATCTAAAGATATGAGGAAGGGGTGGGGTGTGTAAAGGGAGTCTATTAAAGTATAAAATGATAAACTGCACTTACCATATTTAAATCCTAATTTCTGAAAAGACTTGTAAACCACCTGCTTTGCATTTAAACAGTACAGAATACTGAAACAAGATGTTCCAGTGTCTCACTGTTAAGTTATAAATAAGTAATGTAGATAATTAAGACTTTTTTTTTCTTCTCCTCGCCCCAGCGTCATCTAGGAGGAGAAAAAAATGACAGGACTCTTTCTCTGCACAAATAAGGATTTATATAGCAAACTGTTGGTCTTTGATTTAACATCTTTTGAACATGATATTTGAATAGACATTTTACCAGGGCATTAATATTCAGTACCGCATGCTTGCAACATACGAAATGATGCATCATTATAGTTGTAAGACTATGGAAAACTTCTGTACTTCTGTGCAGAAGTGTAAGCTGACCTAGGTATTTTATATATTCTTGTACTCTGAAGGCTGCAATGGTAGTAGTATGGAATCAAACTACAGGGTGCACTGCATCTAGAAATGAGACATGTCCAGAACGTGATCTAGGATTAAGTCATTTGTTTCCTCTCCCCTCCCCCCCCTCCAGAGAGTCTCCTAGTGTCTCATAAATCCTGAATATTCCTTATTTTTGTTTTTATGCCATCACACACTGGTAACGAGTTGGAAGCCAGGCAGTGTGGCAGGAATGCTTCACCACCCCCCCAGTGAAAAACTTTTTCCTAATGTCCAACCTAGACCTCTCCCACTGCAACTTGAGACCATTGCTCATTGTTGTCATCTGCCACCACAGCCTAGCTCCATCCTCCCTGGAACCCCCTTTCTGGTAGTTAAAGGCTGCTATCAAATCCCCCCTCATTCTTCTCTTCTGCAGACTAAATAGGCCTCTCCTCATAAGTCTTGTGCTCCTGCCCCCTTATCATTTTTGTTGCCCTCTGCTGGACTCTCTCCAACTTGTCCACATCTTTTTTGTAGTGGGGGGGCCCAAAACTGGACACAATACTCCAAATGCGGCCTCACCAATGCTGAATAGAGGGGAATAATCACTTCCCGCGATCTGCTGGCAATGCTCTTACTAATGCAGCCCAATATGCTGTATCTTCAGCTGCTTTTTTAAAATTGTTGATAGATTACCTCCAAAAGATAAAATAAAAGTTTAAGAGAAAGAGGGAGGATTTAGAATTCTGATTTGTTCAGGTACCATGCTGAGATTTGGGGCTATTCGTTTATGGGTCACTAGACCAGTGTTCTTGGAGCAGAAGATAAGTTACATTCCCTTGACTCAGGTGTAGCATCTTAGGACTGGAAGGGACCTCCAGAGATCATCTAGTCCAGTCCCCTGTACTTATGGCAGGACAAAACATTATCTGGACCATCCCTGATAGGTTTGTCAAACCTGCTCTTAATCTCCAATAATGATATTCCACAAGCTCCTTAGGCCATTTATTCCAGTGACTAATCACCCTGATAGTTAGGAAGATTTTCCTAATGTCCAACCTAAACTTCCCTTGCTGCAGTTTAAGCCCATTGATTCTTGTCCTCAGAGGTTAAGAAGAACAATTTTTCTTCCTTCTCCTTGTAACCATCTTTTATGCACTTGAAAGCTGTTATCACATCCCCTCTCAGTTTTCTCTTCTCCAGGCTAAACAAACCCAGTTTTTTCAGTCTTGCCTCATAGATTGTGTTTTCCAGAACTTTAATCATTTTTGTTGCTCTTCTTTGGACTTTCTCCAATTTGTCCACATCTTTCCTGAAATGTGGCGCCCAGAACTGGACACAATACTCCAGCTGAGGCCTAATCAGCACGGAGTAGAGTGGAATTACTACTTGCGTCTTACTTACAATACTCTTGCTACTACATGCCAAAATTATGTTTGCTTTTTTTCCATCAGCATTACACTGTTGGCTCATATTTAGCATGTGGTTCACTATTGTTGTAACAGGGTAAAAACATGTTTGTAAAATTGCCCCGAGTTCATCTTGAGAAAAGCTACAAACCCATGTGTGGGGGACTCAGACAGCAAAAAGAAAAAACCTTCACCAAAAAGCAAACCCATGATAAGAGGAACTTGCAAGTGTAGCAGTTCCACACCCAGATATGGGAATTTGCAGTCGCTGCAAATTAGCTTTGCAAGTCAGCAGTAAATTTTTGAGAAGGGGGCTGCTGATAAGATGGTAAAGGAAGGGTCAATCATTGGCTTAGTGGGCATATTAATTGAAGTAGAGATATAAAGGGATTGTCAGACTGGGGCAAGTCAGAGAGCCACGAATCGGGAGTGCACCAGAATCGCACTGCGTAAAGGATCTTATCAACCATCTTGCCTCTCTCCAGCTCGTCACTAAAAGTAATAGGGTAAGGTGTCAGAGATGATAACCCATGGGGCTTTGTTCTGCAGATGATAACTTGGGTGTGAATACTATAGAGGTTCCACCTCGATGAAAATATAGCATAAAAGTAAGGAGAACATGGCCATAGTCTGTCTGTTTTTTTGCTGCGGCTGAGTTCATTCATATATGTGGTGAGTAGCGAGTGTGAATGTAAAACCAGTAATAATTTTAACTGTTTTGGGTACGTGTTATTGTAATCAGTTGATTTTTAAGTTTTATTTGTGTATTAAGAATTTGTAAAAGAATAAGGGAAGACAATTTGTGGTAAGGTAAAAACACCCAGTAAATAGTGGATTTAGATTGAATATAGAATGTGTGTTATTGTGCAAATGAATGACAGATTTATGAACCGTTGACCAGGTCTTGGACTAGGACAGGTTCTAGCCACCCTTATCCATCCACAAGTTGGTCGGGTGAATAGCAAGGGGTGCCTGTCTGAACCTAGTGATCCAACTGTCAGGCAGAATGTGTGTTTGTTACCTTTCCAACCCTCTCCTGCTAAATAAGTGTTCCGTTATGGGGTTCATTCACCTCAGCAGTATTGCAGGTTGAATTGAAGTGGTATGGATCCCTCAATAAGTCAAACCTAAGTTGTATAAGTGTGTGTTTGTAAGTGTGTTTTGAGAATCAATCCCTTTAGAAAAACCCACCATCTTAAGCAAGGGGGAAAAAAACCACAAGAGGGAGTCATACAAAGCAATAAATTAACTAAAGTAAACAAGATAAGGGGCACTCTCTCTCTCTCATTTCCAAGCCTCCTCCCTCTCCCTCTTCCCCCCCCCCCCCGGGTCTAAGACATGAAAGATAGATGAACAAACAAATTTTTAACCCTTTGTCACCACAACTATGACCCCCAGATCCCTTTCAGCAGTACTCCTTCCTAGGCAGTCATTTCCCATTTTGTATGTGTGCAACTGATTGTTCCTTCCTAAGTGGAGTACTTTCCATTTGTCTTTATTGAATTTCATCCTCTTTATCTGAAACCAAATCTCCAGTTTGTCCAGCTCATTCCAGTTATAATCCTATCCTCCAAAGCACTTGCAACCCCTCCCAGCTTGGTATTGTTCACAAACTTAAGAAGTGTACTCTCTATGCCATTATCAAAATCATGGATAAAAATATTGAACAGAACAAGACCTAGAAGCGATCCCTGTGGAACCCACTCATTATGACCTTCCAGCATGACTGTGAACCATTGATAACTACTCACTGGGAATGGTTTTCCAACCACTTTTGCACTCATCTTATAGTAGCTCCATCTAGGTTGTATTTCCCTAATTTGTTTAAGAGAAGGTCATGCAGGACAGTATCAAAAACCTTACTAAAGTCAAGATACACCACAACTACCACCTCCCCCCATCCACAAGGCTTGTTACCCTATCAAAGAAAATGATTCGGTTGGTTTGATGTGATTTGTTATTGACAAATCCATGCTGACTGTTACTTATTACCTTATTATCTTCTAGATGTTTGCAAATTGATTGCTTACTTATTTGCTCCGTTATCTTTCCGGTACAGAAGTTAAGCTGACTAGCCTGTAATTCCCCAGGTTGTCCTTATTTCCCTTTTTTGTAGATTTCCCATATTTGCAGGATATGCAGCTAACTGATTTCTGTGGCAGCTGCCTGAAATGCTATTGGATTATTTTCAAGGAGTTACTGCAATTCAAAATAAAAAAAAACATATAACCAGAAAACTATGTGAAGTTCATGAATTACACTTTTAAAAATGTTTTCTAGAACTGATAGACCACAGATGGGATATATTAGAAATCTTTGTTATTTTGTCTGGATTGAGTTGATTTTTTACTTTTCTCACAATGGACTAGAAAATGGATCACTCAAACAAAGCGTTAATTTATGATCCCCTGGAATTTGCTTTTCTTTAAGAATATCATATTCATCCATTGATGATGTAAGTGTGTTTGGAGGTTTTTTGGTCTTCACTGGGCCATTCTTCAGTTAGCTGAAAACAGTGTCCTTTCATTTTAACAGCAAGGGGCACTTTTCAAAGGACTAGTCAGGAAAATATTATTAATGATTCATAATATTAAAGCTCTTTTAAAAGAGGGCCAAGGGTATTTTCTTTTAAGGGTTATTAGGTTTTTTTATCCCTTCCATAAAGTCTCATTTAATCTCTCCTAATATGATGATTCAAATACTTTTCTCTGCTTCTTATAAAGGGTTTTCATGAAATAAATATCACGTCCAACCTGAGTATTCACAACTCAGACATCCTCACTGAGATCTCTACTACACTCCACTACATATATTTGCTGCAACACTGATTTTGTTCTCATCATCATTCTGTTAGAGAATAACATTTACAAAATTGGTTAAAAAGAGTGCCCAATTTTATTTTTAAAAGTTAATTCTCTCTCTCACATACAGTGGAAGTCCTTTGGGTCAAATCAAAATCCTGAAGAATCTCTTATTTATGCACTTCCTCACTTTCTAAGTCCTTACTATGATTACTTATTATTTGTATTACAGTAGCACCTAAGGGCGCCAACCAAGATTGACGCTAAGTGTTGTATAGACATAGAAAGTGACAGTCAAACTGTTTTAACAGACACAAAGAAAAGTTTGCCATATAAAATGACAGGACAGATACAGACAAGGAGGGAAAAAGAATGAACAGAGGTGAAGTGACTTGAGCAAGGTCACACAAATCAGTGGCAGGAATAGAACTCAGGTTTCCTACCTCTCTCACTTACACGAGTGCAACTCAGGAGTAGCTCTACTGAAGTCAAATAGAGCATGAATAGAGAACTAAATCCAGAGTGTCCAGCTTATGAGAGTCTAAAATCAAACATATCCTTTGAAGATCATAGCAGTAACATGATTTGGTTGGCTTTTTTTTTTCTCCCTCCCTTCAGCCAATCCAGCAGCCTAGCAATCAAGCTGCACTGGTCCTCAGGAAACCCAGCTTCTCATCCTGTATTCTTGCTTCTAGAACTTGTAAGGAACATGGAGGCAGCTTTACTGGAAAATAAGCAGAAGCAGAAACTGACGGAAGAAGGCCGGCCACAACTCAGGAATTTTGCAGATGCAGTTGTAATGGGAGGGGCAGAATGAAAATAAAGATTTTCAGGGTTATGATACAGACATGGATCACAAGATAAATATGAATCAATAGTGTAACACTGTTGCAAAAAAAAAAAGTGAACATCATCTGGGATGTATCAGCAGCAGTGTTGTAAACAAGACATGCAAAGTAATTCTTCCACTCTCCTTGGTGCTGATAAGGCCTGAATTGAAGTCTTGTGTCCAGTTCCGGGTGCCACATTTCAGGAAAGATATGGACAATTTGGAGAAAGTCCAGGAAAGGGCAACTAAAAATGATTTAAGGTCTAAGCATGCATGATGTATGAGGAAAGATTGGAAAAAATGGATGTGTTTAGTCTGGAGAAGAGAAGATTGAGGGGGGACAAGATAACAGTTTTCATGTAAACAAATGGTTGTTACAAGAAGGAGAGAGAAACATTGTTTTTGTTAACCTCTGAGGACAAGACAAGAAGTAATGAATTTATATTACAGCAAGGGAGGTTAAGGTTGATCGTTAGGAACAAATTACCTAGGGAAGTTGTGGGATTTCCATCACTGGAATTTTTTAAGAACAGTTAGAGACAAACACCTGTCAGGAATGGTCTAGTCATTATTTAGTCCTGCCTTGAGTTCACACTACAAAGTAGTGGACTACACTAGATGACTACAGAGGTCCCTTCCAGTCCTACACTTCTATGATTCTATAAGAGACCACACAAAACAATATTTGTGATTGTTTTGTGTTTTAGTAATTAAAAATGTAAAATTATGTGGGGAATCTTCTGATACACCTTTGTTTGCTCTTAAAGCAGAGATACAATCAACAAACTGATTCAATAGAACAGACAGCTTTCACTGCCCATGGTGTGTTGTGTGAGAGAGTCATACTACGGAAACAACAATGCAAACTGATTTCTTGCTTCTGCGTGTACTGCAGATCCCACGTAGCAAGCTGTACTCCAGTCTGTTTGCACATCATCATCAAAATTTACAGTCATGCCCTTGTTTCATCAAAGCATTTTAGCATGTGCTTAAGTCTCATCAAGTTAGATCCACAAAACGATTTAGGAACCTAAAGTGGTTGTTAGACATCTAAGTCCAAAATTTTGATCTACACCCCCCATACACAGCTGCCACCTAACCCTATAAGTTCCTGAAATCCCTAGATGCCTAAGTTTTCCAGTGAAGTCCTCTAGGTGCTTAAATTTCTGCCAGTGGACAGGTACAAAGTTGACTACATCTTGACAGTTCTGAGCAAATCAGCATCTAACTAACACCTGAGCCCCCATGGATTCCCTGCCTATGGTGCCTTATCTGGGAGGTGTGGTCTAAGGCAGCCTTAGAGGAGACCTACCAGATCAGGCCACACACAAAATAGTACAGGAGGAGCAGGAAACAGTGGTGTCCCCCATTTACTCTGTCGTCCAGTGTTCGGTGCACTCACCCAGGTCAGGAGAGACCCTGGTTCAAGTTCCCACTCTGCCTGATTCAGGGCAGAGTCTTGAAGCCAGGTCTCCTATCTCCCATGATGCCCTAGCCATTGTGCCATAGGGTATTCTAGGGTGGGTGTCTCAGTCGCTCCTGTTGAAGCCATTCTACTTTGTGCAGTAATATTTGAGTAATCATTGGGCCAGAGAACATGTGAGGGAAAGATTCTATAGCCCACCGGTTTGGTTATTCCCCTGAGATTTAGTAGAATCAGGTTCCAGTACCTATGCCAATAAATATTTAGTTATAGAAAGTTATGTACCTAAGTACCTGTGGACTAGCTTAGTAGGCAGCTCCCCATTCAGCATACCAGCTTCCATGAATGTCTTTTTTAAGTGCCTAACTCTCTCCATACAATCCATGCCTACCTCGGACATGAGAAGTCCACTAGGCAGCAGAGCATCTGAAGTTAAGTGTTGCAATGCTGAGCCTTAGACCCTGATGTGGATCTGGCCCACTGAAGTCAATTAATCACTAAAGCTAACCACATACTGAAGTGTTTACTGGGGTCCAAGATGTGACTGAACAAACATATTTGTATTTTCATGGAGTCTAGCACAAGATAACTAAAGAAGTGTATATCAGTTCAAAATATACACTATAAAAATAAATAAAATGCGAAGCACCCTACTTATTAAATATGGACTTGAATTTAAAATTCGGTCCTAGCACTTGATTTTATAACCAAAACGTTCTATAGTCACCATTTTCCAATTCACATTAAAAGAACAACAAACAAATATAAACATCCAACAGTCGGAGATAAAGAAAAAAGAATGTAATGACGTCTGCTGTAAATGGGAGGCAGGGAGTTGCGGGATATACCTGCATCAAACTAGAAAACAAGAAACACTTGTTTTGTTTTCCGACACTGGCGTTAAGTCATAAGAATGGTTCCAGTGGCAAAAATCTGTTAAAAAAAATCTAGCAACAGCATCTCCGATGCCCTGGTCCGGCACAAGGTGTTCCTCAACTTCCCAATCTGCCCCTCAGGCAAGGCATATTCTTCTTTGCTACACAAGCTTCCCTCAGACCTTGATTCCTGTCCTTGAACCATGTCTGCAAATGCTATATATTAAGTCCCAAAACAAAATACTTTGCTTTGAAAATCAAGGAAGGTTGCTATATATACTTCCTATCATTTCATTAATTTAGTCATCACATTACTTTCTTAAAAGCAAGGAAATTAATAGATATGGATGTCATAAATAGTACATTGCCACATAAACAGAACACCACCTATTTCTGAATACCAAAAAAAAAAAAAAAAAAAAAATTAATCACAGAGCTACCTAACTGACTCATGGACTGTTTTTAATGTATTTTCCTATCTTAATTTGAATGACTAAATATAGACTGTTAGGGGATACTGTTCAATTTATTTAATTTATCATCTTAATCAATTAATGTACTTATCAAATGACACTTCAGTGTTTTCTCTTTTGTCTGGGGGGGTTTAAGTGTTGGGGTTTTTTTTTTAATTGTTTTTTCCTGCAAACAATGTTTTATTTTTAGTGAATAGGAAAAGTTTGTTAGCTTGTTGATTTATGGTAAAAAAGTATGTATGAGGATTGGCATTAGAGGCTGATCAATTTTTTTTCCCAGTAGAGTTTTGATTTCTGTTTATATTTTGAGATTACAAATGATAAACCAGTATTCATTTTGTGTCAGACTTAAGGTTGTTGTGCTGTCATAAAACATGCATTTCTTTGTACTTGAAAAGAAACATGTTCTTATGTTTTGTTTTGATATGGACAGTGTAAACTTTCAGCTCTCCTTAACAACTAATTTCCTGGTGTTTACATACTTGGAATTTTTTCTATTTGATATTATACAAGCACATTGTTTTCATTTAGCAAACTTAACTGGTTTCTAAAAACAGAGGGTTGTTGGTTGATTGGTTGTTTTTGGAACCATTTTTTACATTTTCTTTTTCTAATGATCTATCCATCTAGTCTATTATCACTTAGGAAAAAGTTACCATCATGGCATCTGCGCATTGTACATAGACTAAAATATAACAGCGAGACTGCCAAGGGTAATCAGTAACACTCACCTATGTTTTGAATGTTGTGCTGTAATGTGATTTCATTGATCTGACAGAGGAACACAAAGAGAAATCTCTCTCTCACACACACACGAGCCATTTTAAAGTTCTTGAATCTCAAAAAGTACTCAACAACTATCACTTAAAACTCTCACTTACAACTTTTTTTACAAATTTTTATGTTATTTGACTCCAAAAGAAATGTAAGCTTTTTTATATGTTTGTAAGTAAAATCTGTATAAAAACTGTTTTCTAATGAACACTAGATGAATATGTAAATATGCTTTTATTTGCATTAGGTTAGCATAAAGGAACCCCAACCGAGAAAGCGGTCCCATTACTGTAGGTGCTGAATATACACATAGAAAGAGACAGAGGTGGTGCTCAGCAGTGTAAAGGTCCTGGAAACCAGCTGGATCTCCTTATTGGAGAATAGCCCCATCTTAAAGAATGGATGCCTGTTTGTATAGGGCCATGGGAAAAGCCATATGCCACCCTTTACAATAGAAGCATTGTGGAATGTGACTAGAATAAGGTTGGAATGCGAACTGAGCGTTCTGCACTCTGTCTCTAGAGGACAGTGGCAGTCAGGGCTATCTAGTTTACAACAGGGCTCTTGCCCATTCCTGTTCCAGCTTCAGGTGTGCTGTGCTCAGCCAGAGCCCTAAACTGGGTTACTAAGTGTAATAAGATAGTGTGGTCATGTCATAATAGATTATAATTCAAGGCATTGGCAATGATGTACTCGAGGGGGACTACTGACTGCTTCCAAGAACCTCTTATTAAAATTCTACCACCAGACTGGAGGGAGGTTTGGTGTAATTCCCTGACCTCTGTTATGAGTCATCCCGTGTCTGAATTCTGTTCTCTTTTTTCTTGACGGAGATGACTATTTCTGAGACTCATAAAAATAATTCTGTGGAGCAACTTTCCTAAGTTTAAACATACAACGCTGCAACAAATGACAGTTATTCTTGCAAAAAATCTGACTTGTCAGTTAAGTTACTTTTGATTTGTATCAGTGTAACTAAGCGAAGTGTCTTACTCCCAGTATGTATAACATATACCATTATTTATGTCACCGCTGCATTTGGTCAGATTCTGCTCCACTACCTCTTTGATCACTCCACTGAAGTCAAGAGTTTCACAAGACCATTGCTTCAGATTTGAATTATCAATTTAAATCAAATTCTTAATATTCTAATAACTACATTCTGGATTAAAATTCTGGCCTCCTTGAAGTCAAGAGGAATTATGCCATTGGTTGTGGAGTCCTCATTTTACCCCACTACTTAGTACTGCAAATAAATAAATAAAATTATGTATGTCAGATATTCAGCAGACCTTTATACCATTCATTTCCTGGTCATACAACGAACATTTTGTAAAAAGCAGAAAAAGAATCAAAAGAGTAAAGGCAAAAGTGAGCAATGTGTTCATTTTTTCTTTTTCATCCTCTCCTTGCTGTTTATGTATTTGTTTAATTTAGTATGTCTTATCCATTTTGAATCTCCTCTCCTGATATCTCTTTAGTCTATAAGAGCTTCAAGGAGAGGAAGCAAATTCTATGATTAAAAAATAGCGCTTTTTTGACAATTTTTTTATGACTGAAAATTGTAATAACAAATAACGACTAACTCAAATTATTCTGAAGAAAGATTAAAAATCAACTTCCATCAGTGCTATATAAAAGCGAATCTTCCTTTTGGAAAAAAGTTTTATCAAATTCTCTTACTCCCTAGAAGTGCTTTAGATCTTGTAGTCTGTACAAGTCTTTAATGGGCTAATGCAAAAACTTTGTACTCCATGAAATATCATCTTTCCTACTCACCGATCTTAGATTTGTTTTTTAAAACCTTGCCGTAAGGACTGAAGAAATGAAACCTCCTCCTTCCCAACCAATCATAATAAACTCACAAAGTACAAAAGAAAAGAAACAAGACATTTTTTTTACATAGAACTTAAAATAGAAAATACAGCATTTTATGTAGTGATAGAGAATGCTTTCAAGAAATAAAAGGCATTTTTGTTAGCCAGTAACACAATTAGCATATATGTCTTTGTACTTATATAGCACCTTAGATGTGAACATATCAAAGAGATTTAAGAGACTTAGAAAGGTATGTCAATAAAGCCAAAGCTGTGCCTGTGTAGCATATAATAGTACCAGCATTTAGGCATCACCTCCTTTTGGGGATGGTTTCCTAAAACCCAGAGCAGCACTTCTCTGAATCACCGTATAAGTATAATTCACACAGCATTGCACCTATATTAGATGAATCCTCAACAACATCTGAAGCTTTGGTTTCATTCTCAAACATTGCAAGTATCAGGGCATGTCGGGCTCAAGTTTCGAATCCATGTCCACCATCAGCATCTCAAACTCTTCAAAGTGATGTCTATGGTCAGTTCAGAAGTATTTGATGAGTTCTGAATGTGTCTCAGTCTTCTTCAGTTATGGGAATGGCGGCCAAGATAAAAGGCTCTCAAAAGTAAGAGAAAAAGTGGAGGGAAGATCCCAAGGGATCTAGAAAAGGCAAAGACCTTAACATCAAATCTAAATTTTAAGGAGTTTCCTGGTGACAGATTTCTTTATACTGGCAAGTAAATTGGCAGTAGAGGAAAACCTGCCTTAACTGGCCACACAAGAGACCATGAAAAATCATCTGCCTACTAGAGACAGTCTATAACCAGAGGTTAAACAATATTGTGCTGGAAACTTTGAGGTCACTGACTATAGTTAGATAATAGAGTGCTGCCTATCAGTCGGTGGTGCAGATGTTTAGCGTAGGTCTCATGTCAGATTATTGCAAGCCAATATATCAATAACAGCATTTTATTGTCTATAGTTTCACAAAAAGTTCAAAAAGTCATGGACATCTAAAATTATTTTTCCTGGAGCTGAACAGTATGTCTTAATGCTTTACTACTTCACTGAAGTAAATGTAAAATTCATGAGTGTGTTTAACATTATTCATTTAGTAAGTTTTTAGAAAGTGTGTTCCAAGGGCCTTCATTCCATGCATCATGCATACAGAATGCAGTCTCTACTCTGCGGTCCTCATTAGCTCTGCATTAGTCATAAGACCACCAGACTGGGAAATGGCAAAATAAATTGACTTCCACCTTAAAATAATGAATACTTAAGCATTACATAATTAATATTTTAAATCGTTCTTTTAAACCTTAGGGAAATAGCTAATTCCCAAGTAAATGCTACTGGAAGATGCTATGCCAGTGAAAAGGAAGGATATTTTGATCTTTGGAGGTGAAGTCTTGTTTGCACTTGATGGCAGGGTCCAAACATTCCCTGGTGCACCTTGACCAACATCCTGACACGATGCATGTTCTAGAACTGAGCAAGAAATGGTTTTCCGGTCCTAAAACAGTTTGAGATTACAAAAAAATTTCCTACCCCAAAATATGCCAAAAAGTCGAAATCCCAAATTCTCATGAACAATTAAAAAAAAAAATCAGTAATTTTGAGCATGTTTCCATTTTGACCTTTTAAATGTAACTTTTTCTTTATCATAACTAAAGGCTGTTTCAAGTTGAAAAACAAAAAACTTTTCATTTAATAAATGACATTTTGACAACTTCAAACTTTTTTCAAAAGTATTTCAAATTGGGAAATTTGTCAAAAGTGACTCTCTCACATGCAGATTTTGTTTTGACAAATCAACATTTTTTGACAAATGTTTTGCCAGAAAATTCCTCAGCAGCTCTAAAATGTGTACACTCTGACGCTCACTCTCAGTTCCTCCTCTTTGGGGACTTATTTCATGGCTAAAAAGTGCTTTGAGATGCTATAATGAAAGCCACTATGTGAGGAAATACAGAGGCTTGGTCTTCACTGCAGCGTTAGGTTGACATAAAGCAGCTTACGTCAATCTAATTGTAGTGTGCACACTACAACCTTGCTCCCACCTATGTAAGTGCCCTACTACACTGATAACTCCACCTCTGTGAGAGGAGTAGGGCATATGTCGGTGTAGTGAGATGATGCACTGTTCATATGGACACTGCAGGTTACTTACATCAGCTGTTATACCAGACATTCTTGACAATTTCACAGCTCCATGCTAAAGAAAACTGGGTGGGAAGGGTCCAGTTGCCCCCAGGTTCCCTGCTTTCCACACCGGGCAGCTGCCCAGACTCCCCACTCTGAACTGGGCTGCGCCTACCGGACTCCTGGCTCCCTGTTCTCCTGAGCCTCCTGACTCCCCACCGGCTCTCGGCTCCCCAAGCATGGCAGTTACCAGGGCTCTTGGCTCCTCTACAGGAACATGGCGGTCCCGCTCCACCACTCTCTGCTCCCCACCTAGCAAAGAGCCCTTGGGCAGTCCAGCTCCCCCTGGGGAGCTGCGCACAGAGTTGAGTGGCTCACAGCCCCACTGCCCCTCTTCAGTCGGTGGAAGTACTCCTGGTGAGGATGCGCACCACCAACAGAAAGGCAATGTGGACATGAACCACTGCAGTAATTACTGCAGTGGCTGTAAGTCAATCTAACATAGGTCGACTTAAGTTTTTAGTGCAAACATGCCTTGAGACTGTAAGCGTTTGAGACTTGAGATGGATGTAGAAGTACGTGTCCCAGGTTGCTGTTCAGACTTATACATGTATGGGTATGAGAAAACAAAAAACAAAAGCGTATTCCCATGCACAAGGCTTCTTTGCAAACAATTATCTATCTATCCTTGTCTGCTGGCTATGTTGGAAGTGAGCAGAAATGAGAAGAACAGAATTTCTTTTATTATAAGGTAAACCTATAAAGGTTCAGTGGCTCTGCTCAGTTCAAATGAATATCCAAAAGTTTCAGTGTTCTCATAACTCAGAGGCTTCTCATGTAACACTGATGTAAAATGAGAGGGCATCAAAATCCATAGAATGTTAAAGAACCAGTGATTCCCCTTTGATAAATGACAGTATTCTTCAGAACATCCCTCTTTGCAAGCCATGTTTTCTCTGTTTTTCTTAACTGGTACTTGATTACCATGGGCTAGAGTGGATCAAACAACAGTTATCAGATAATTTATTCTACCTTTTGGAGCATGGACCCAACTCTCTTTTAATAGGAGCATTATTACGGAAGGAATAGGAATAGGAATAGGAGCTTACAATTGCGTATGGATACATGTAAAATAATTCTGACACATAGAAGCTTGATTTCAATTTATTGCAGTGATGGACACCAGTTGAGGATCTGCTCGCAGTATTTTGTTCGCTGGTGGGAGATCAAGGTGGATCTCTCTATGTTGCAGAGGTAATTTTTTAAAGGCTTCAAGAGAAGAGAATGTGAGGAATGATTAGAATGAGGACAGGGATCTTGTTTGTGTACAAGAAAGGAAGATTATTCCAAGGCTAAGATAAGCATGGACTATATTCTGAACATTATGCTTATAGGACATGAGTGAAAATGTCTCTATTAACAATATTTTTTTTTCAAAATGTCCCATGTTGCTTTAATGTTTTTTTAAAAAAATATAAATGTCTCCAAATGAATACTATAGTGTAGTTGCCATGCTCCCCTGGAAAAACTTTTAAAGTTAATAATAGCTGTGTGTGTGAAAAGCTTGTGGGATCAGAAACATTGAAATGAAGAAAAACAGTCAGTGGAACGAATAAAACAATATTAGAAATGAGCCTGATGAAAGATACGTCCACCACAGATTCACAGCAAACTCACCCAGCAAGTGGGGGGAGGGGGAAATCCCTTCAATTGCAAACAACAGCAATCCCACACCTAGGAGACATTCTAACAGATTTCTGCAAACAAAGCCGCGGACTTTTGAAACCACTTGCTGATACCTGACTCACCCCGGAAGCAATCTGTATAGCTCCAAACCAGAGATGTGCAATGCTGAGTTGCTCTCTGATGAAGGGAAGTATTCAGAGATTCTAAAGGTCAGAAGGGACCTTCGGGGTCTGACCGCCTGCATAGCTCGGGTCATAGAACATCTCCAGAATAGTTCCTGGAACAGATCTTTCAGAATAACATCCAATATTGAATGAGGGTCAGGGAGTCAGACTGAGGAACACATTTTTAAGGATTTCTAGCTGCTTTATGGCTTTGTAGCTCTGTTGAATAAAAGGCAAACCTTAGAAAGCGGGAGAGTGTTGGACAATACCTTATTGTATATGCATTCTATAGATAGGAATGTCACGGTGCCTCTGCCATTCAGACACTCCAGAGCACTGCTTTATAACTAGACTAACTTCTACTCTTCTCTAATTAGGATATGTTTTTACTGCAGGTTAACCTGGGTGATCGGCACTCAGCTTAGCCTAGCCTGGGTGTGAGCAGCCACACTGCAAAGCAAGTTATTGTGTCCTTACTCATGTGGTACTCACCTGTGTTTGTGTTGCTTGGACTACTAGAGGCATATGCCATGGAGCCTAGCACCGCAGTAAGCTGAATCATTCTGATTCCTTCTGGGTGAATTATAAAAAAACTTGTCTGTCCTTCTGGGCATATGGGGATTGTTGTGGGAAGGTAATGAAGGACTATCAGCACTGGAGTGGTTCAAAGTAAGCAGGTTATCAGCCCAAGCAAAAGCAGCACCCAGGTTTTTACCTACATTCCTAGATGGGCCAGGTAGCTGAAGGTGAAACACAATCAAACTTCAGTGAAAGGATTTTTTGTGTGGAAAGGAGGAGGGTTAGAGGCAACATCCAAGTAAAAAGCCTGGGTTGTATATATTCTGCTATAAAGATATACCTTTATAGGTGAGATCAACATTTAATTTAGTTATATAAAAGTGGCGGGAGAAATAATAGTCACGCTAAAGTGGCAAGCAACAGAAATTATTTTCCAAAGGAAGAAATCAGTAAGAGTAGTGATGAAAACAAAATTAGATATTCTTCCAAATAAGGACTAGAAAACAGAAGAACAGATTGGATTATGTGAAGGAACTCCACAAATCTTTGAAGTTCTAACAATGTCAGCTAGTTTCTTATCCTTTGGTTTTATTCCTGTTCATTCATTTAAAGATCTGCATTTTCTCATCCAGTGAAACAAGATGCATGGTCAGAAATGGGAACATCTGCACCCACCGCTCCCACAGCCTCCAGCTGGAACGTGGAGTTGAAAATGAGAACCAAAGCCTCTCATGCACAGCACCCTAAAATCTAGGATACCCAAAACGAGTGACCACTTCTGAAAAAAAAAATCCATTTGTTCTTGTGTATCTGCAATGAGGGAAAAAGGTGTGTGTAAAAATAACTGTACTGTTCCCAGCAGATCTCAATAACTTCTCTTATGAATGCCAACAAGCATGCTAGATACCAGAAATCTGGTGAAGAGATAATGAAAACTGAGGGGGGGGGAGTGCAATGAAACAACAAAGCAAAATATTCTCCTGTCTTTCTCAGGAATTTCTAAGGGCTTGTCTTCACTGAAGAGTTACTCTGAGTTATAACTTGATTCCTATAGACCAAGACACTGAATTCGAGTGTGGCTGTGCTTTCAAGCAGAGTCTGCTAACTTGTCAGGTGGTATTAGGCTAGCACAACTCAGGAGGAGGGTAGATAACTTAGGTTAACTCTGCAGTGAAGATATAGCTTAAGGCAATCCTCACGATAGTACATGAGCACCATAGACAAAGTTACAGGAAAACGAGCATGATCTGGAAAGACCCCACCACTGAACTTATCAACTAATGATACAGCTGTTGATAAACAAGCATTTCTGTTCCCTATCTCCCAGAACATAGTGGCGTCAGGTAAACAAGAAGATACATCATATAATGAGCTCACTCAAATATTGATAAGCCATTATAAACCCAAACCAGATCACTGTAGAGCAGTTCTGATTTCACTATCAAAATAAGAAAGATGAAGTTTCTGACTCTACCTTATTTTGTCTCTAAAGCAACTATCTACAGAGAGCATGTTTGGAATATTTCTAAATGAGGCACTCTGGGACATATGCCTTTCCAGGTTGTGAAAACAGTGAGTCTGGAAAAAGTTGCTGCCTGAAAAAGATGTTACTTGTCTAGTTTGCCCTATGGAATAGCATTAGCAATGGAGATGGTCAAGTCAACTACATTGGAACTGGCAGGCAAAAGCATCACACAAACTGGTGAAAATAAATCGTTTGGTGCATTAAAATCAAAACCAAGTGCTTCTGCTACTAACCTCCACAGTAATATAATATTCCTCTATGAGGAAAACAACTCTAAGGGAGTGAGATGCAAGACCAGACCACGCACAAAAACATTATGAACATGATGAACGAGCACCATGCCTAACACATATATACAGATTTTTTTTTTAAATCAGACAATGCTTGGAGCTATAAGAAAAAAAATCTAGCTGTTGCTCAATATATTGAAAAGAAAACTGGTTTCCAGCTAGAATGAGATTAATTCTTGAGGACTATTTGTGCACATTACAGTTAGTGAAGGGAAGAAAGAGTGCCCATTAAAAATCTGCCTGGATGATGCACCTGTGAACATGCAGTTTAAAACAGGGGCAAACACATCAGAAACCATATACAGTTTCTCACACTTGCCACTATAAAGTGACATAATGCAGTTAGACATTCAGGAGAGAAATATGCGTGTACAAGAGCAAATAAATGTCCTTATTAAAGGTAAGAAAAATGGCTATATCATGGAGGGCTATGGCCAACTTTGAATTTATCAGTGAGTTCCTGAAAATTAAATGGGATTGTTATTTGCTATATATTTGTAAATGCCTCACACATTTGGATCCCAACGGGATGAAGATCTCTAGATGCAATTGTAATATAAATATTAACCACAACAAATAACATTCACCTCTGTGGTGTGGGTCCCTTCCCCCCATGTCCCAACAATCCCTTCCTTTCTATGCAAATCTCCTTGATTTCTCCCTGCTTTAACCCCCAACTTTCAATCATATGGGATTCTTTCCCCCTTGCCTTCTATATCTCTAGAGGTGCTTACTATTTTAATTAGTATTTATTACTTCTTGTCATAGTACCTTCAGACCCTAACTCCTGTGTGCTACCCACTGTACAAACACACAGCTGGTCCGCAGCTGGCCAAAGAATTCAGAAACAGAAATAGAACGCTCTCTTCCAAGAAGCGGAGGACAGGGAGAGAGAATTTACTCATGGAAACCAGGTTTACGAGGTAAGTTTTGCACTCAGTGCTGAAACCGGTGAGCACCTGTGGTCATTCTTCTCTCTTACAGGTGATGAGAGAGAAGCCTCTCGTGCAGGCTGTGTCACTGGCGATCACAAGCCCCATTGCACTGAAAAGGGAGGATGGTCTGACAATTGCAGTACTGGCCTAGGATGCAGAGGACCCGGGTTCAATTCCCTGCTCTGCTACCGCTGTCCTTTGTAAAGTCATTTAGGCCCACACGTTTAAATTATTTCAGCATTGCCGCACTCAGCACCACAACGCCTTGATTTAGGAGCCTAAATATCATTTTCAGAGGCATTTCTATAGGCGAGTAGATTTAGGCTCCAATCATTAGGCATTGTGACACTGAGCACAGTAATGGTGAAATAGCTTGTAAAATCAGGGCTTTTTGGGTACCTTTGTTCCTTACCCATAAAATAGGAATCCCTACTTCATGGGTGCGTTTTGAAGATCAGTACATTACAGATGGTGAAGTGCTCATATACTATGATAATCGGGGCCACACAAATACTGACTACTACCTGTTTTTCTGACTGTAATGCACCATGTCTTGAAGGTATCAAATGTATTTTCTCAACACATTTAATAATGGAGATCTCAGCAGACAATCGCTAACAGACTCTGGTTTAGGAAGAGTTTAATCACCCAAAGCAGTACGGAGTCAGTATTTATCAAGGTAAGTGGCAGTTTTTATAAGCAAGTGTTCAGTGTCTGAAAGACATAGTGGATGGTGGAAGACTATAGCTTAAGTACTAATAAGTTTGCAACGATAGCCAATGCACCAAAGCTAAAAATGTCTCAGAATTTAGATTATTTAGATCAGTTAAATCACTATGATTGCTTCATAGAAAACCTCTGAAATATTTTCAGTTCTTTAATGGAGAGTTTACAGAAGGGGGTGCCATAAAAAGGGAATGTGATACTGAATTTAATAAACACAAAAAGTTGTTAGGACAAAAGTGCACTGGTGTAGTATGACATTCGCTATTTTTATTGTCATCATTATTTATCTTCTGGCAGCTTTGCTTACTGACCTGGGCAGCTGGGAGCCTTTATCTCAGTAATCAAGGCCATTATGTGCCTTTCATCACTATTTCATTAGCCTTAAAAACTAGAGTGTGTGTCAATGACTGATGAGCCATAGGTAACACTAGAGCATCAGCTCCCAAACTTTATGGGTTCACATACCATCTTCTTAAAACACTGTTGCAAAGACAATTGATGGCACATCAAGCTTACATATCATGAGTGCTCATGTACTATAGTTTGGGAACTCCTGTTCTAGAAGATTTGAACTCTTTCCCCCACATTACTGACAACTTTGGACCTATTAAAAACATATGTAATGTCATTCCCAGTTCCCCAATGAAAGGTCCATATTCCACAGCCTTTACAGTTATCCGATGGAACTGGTGGCAGGATACATGAAAGTATGTTATGGACAGAGTTTATCTCAACATTTCTATGGCTTTTGCTACCATGGTATTAAAGCATCCTTAAAGTGGTAGCTGGGATTGTAGAAGAAAGGCTGTTAAACAAATTTGGTTCTATATGTTCAGTGTCAGAAGATAATGAAGACATGAATCATAATTAGATAAGATGAACTCTGAGCCTATAGGTCTCCAAACCCTGTATCAGGGAGCTGAGATTGAATTATTCAGAATATTCTCTCGTTTCTATTTTTATTCTCCTTTGGAATCACTTGACAATAGGCAGGTTTAGAGTCTTATTAGGCTACATCTACAATATGAGCTAGCAGTGTGATTCCCAGCCCACAGAGACACACTCACAGTGGCTATCATCTGAACAAGCATGCTAAAAATAATAATCTAGCCAGCAGAAGCATGGGGTAGCCATCCTGAGTACATACCTGTGGGGTTCAGGTTGGTTTGCACTTGAAACAGCTAGCCCATGCCCACGCATGCTATCTTCCCTACACTACTATTTTCAGCTCACTAGCTCAGATGAGAACTAGCCTGGGGGTGTGTACACAAGTTGGGAATCACACCCCTAGCTTGTAGCATAGCCATACTCTGCAAGGCAAACAAATTGAAGGAATAATATTCTACTATATGGGCCTTCAAGGTACCTTAATGTCATCTGTATAACTCAAGTATTGAGTTCAAAATAATGAATTTGGCATGAAAGCGACATCTATTGTACAAAACATGGAGATAAGATTTAATGCTTTCTTCTACTAGCCCTATAGATGTTGCCAGAGGCTATCCTGTGGGGAAGTGATCTGCTAAACAAAGTGAAACAAGCAAAAACAAAACTAACTCCCCAGAACAGAAGCAGGAGAGGTACAATCCTCCCATGGATGAGTGTACACATCGCTTATATGCAGAGAAATCACAATTCAGCTTATTCTATAATTTTTGGCCTTCTTCACTAGATGCAGATTATTAATTAAATTTGCATTAAAATAGGATCTTTTGTTCATAAGATTTTATTTGTTCCTGCTGTTTATCCCAATGACAGTGCTCCATTTGTGATCTCACAATAATGGGGATTGAGTAGCACAAGTGGGTGAGCCCTTAAGAAGTAAAATCCTCTTTCATGGAAATTATCCCACAGACCAAAGCAAGGCAGAAGAGAAAAATGGAAAATTATATTGCATATTAAAAGATTGTCTCTACCTAGAAGGTTTAGTATTCTATTGTATTTTAATGCCATTCAAGAAAAATCAGTCACAGCAGGGAGTAACAGAATAAACAGGGCATAAGTTTCTAGATGTGTAATGTGAGGTAGAAAAAGTAAGCTGATTCTGAGATGTTTCAGTGTGCTTTAAGAGACCATGCCAATTTAAAAATCATATTGTAAGCAAATAAAAAGGCATTGTCTATGGTAACTGTTAATTCACTTTTTATGCTGCTCTCATCTTTGACAATAAAAATCAATTAACTTTGGTTATGAACCAAATGAACTCCTTTCCCCTTAGGTTTTCTCTACAGATATGTTCCCACTGCAACACGACAAAAGTATTGATTTACATTAAAATAAATGTTTCCATTAAAATTTAGAGAAAAAAACAGAACATTTCTATGCACCTTAGATTTTGAAAAGAAAGTTTAGTTTTGTCAAAATATACATATTGGCAATATCTGAGTTAACAGTATTCTTTAATAATTGCCTTTTTGCTCCAGCCATAGAAACCGCAGCTCTTGCATATAAACTTCTCATCAGCTCTAATACCCAAAGTCTATATAATAGAGCTGGCTGGGAATTTTCTGATAAAATAGGTTTTTTTGTTAGAAAATGCCTTTCACGCCCCTATCCTCCCAAACCACAGCTTTTCACAGGAACATACCCATTTTGCCAAGAAAGTTTTCTAAGGTCCAGGATGCAATTTCTGTCACAATGACACATACGCATGTACCTCTCACCCCAAAATAGCCTATGGTCTGTTGGTTAGGACGCTCACTGGAAGTGAGAGAGAACAGGTTCAAGTGCTAGCTCTGTATCAAGCTCACTGAAATCTTCCCAGGCAGACCAAAGAGATTTAGATAAACCACCAAGCTTCTACAGCCATGCCAACTCTCGTGAATTGATTGCGAGTGTCACGATTTCTGTGTAAAATTAAGCTCACTCCTGATCTTGTGATAGAACTCTCAAATGTCAGGATCTCTTTTTTTTCAGCTGTGGCACATTCTTAAAATGTGTTTACAGTCTAAGAGGAGCTACCCCCACCACAAAGAAAGGGATTCTCCACCAGGCTGTGACTTTCAAAGTACTACGAAAGAAAGAGAAATCATTTACATATCGAACAAACTAAGCTATCAGGCTAACAAGTGGTGGGGAAAAGACAGAGTGGCTGCACCCAGCAAGGAAGAGGAACTTCATCTGAGATATAAAAAAGGCAGAGAGCCAATCCTCAAATAAGCAACTGAATCAATTGATTGACTACACTACCATTGTATCATGCCAGGTCCTTGGTGATTAACATCAGTGTGAAGCGTCTGTATTAAACTCTACAGGAGGAATTATGAATACTCATTAATATTATGTTTTAACGTGCCTGGCCAATCAAAAGGCTGGAGGGCTTCCTGCCTGCCAAAGCAAGGCCATGGGACTTTGGGAGATATAAGCAAGGACAGAAAGCCATTTGAGGCATCCAGACACAAGGGAACGAAGCTCTTGCAGACATGCCAACCTCACGACTTGATCATGAGAGTCGTGATTTCTCAGTAAAATTAAGCCTCGTGATCTCGCAACAGAAATACCAGGATATTTCTTTCAGCGGTGGCTGAAAAAAGAAAATCCTGATATTTGACAGTTCTGAAAGTGAGGCTTAATTTTACTTAGAAATCCTGTCAGCCACTCTGGGCACAGTGGGGGATCCCGCTGCCAGCCACCTTGGGGACTCCAGCTGCCAGCCCCAGGCAACTGCTCCGCCGGCAGCCTGGGAAGTGAGAGGGGGACCCCACCGCACTCCTGCAGGCCTGGGCTGGGTGAAGAACCCTAAGAGGAGCAGAGGTGAGGCTGGGAGAGCTGAAATATGGCCTGGGGCTTACAGCATTGCTGAAGTGAGGCGGGTGAAGGCTGATGGGTTGTGGGGGCTGTACTGATGGTGGGCTCTGGGGTGAGTGCTGGGAGGGTGAACGAGCAGTAAGAGGACTGAACTGATGAGGTGGAGATGATATGGGCTGGGACACTGAACTGAGGCGCGTTGGTGGGGAGACAACTGTTGACGGAGAATGGTGGACAGGATTAATGGTTTGGGCAGGAAGTTGGGCAGATGTGTGGGTGAGAGCTCTTGCAGCAAGGGCCAAAATCACCTTATTCAGGTGGGAGAATGGGGAACACTAATTGTCATGTGCACACATCTTGGGGATGGGCAGAGGAAGCTCAAAAATCAAGAGACTGACTTAAAAAACCACAATATCTTTTTTTTTTAACGTCATGAATTTGGGGCCAAACTCATGATTTTTGAGGGTCCGGCTTGTGATTTTTGATCTCTTGAAGTTGGCAATAGTGCTTCTAGAGGTTCCCTTGAACCTAACTTTTTAACCTGTTTAAGTTCACTAATTATTAGTACACTAACTGTGTGTTTAGTTAATGTATAAGAGAAAAATCTTCCCATTGTAAATGGCCTGCTATCTGGGCAGGGGTTCTATACAGAGATAGTTGAAGGGCAAAACTATATACAGGGAATTTATTTTAAGATAGCAGCAAAGAAATCACCCACACAGGGGTACTAGAAACCTTTGGGCTTGTCTACATGGGAACATCCTGGAAAACGAATCCAAATTAACTAAAATTAATTAAGCTGAACTGAATTAAAGTCACTTTAATTCTGAATGAGGGCATTTACACAAGAGTTTAATGCCATATAACTAACCCACTTGAAATTCACACTTTTATTTAACCTGGATCTATTTTCCTTGATATCCCCATGTACACAAGCCTTTAGAGATGCCTTAGAACAGAGTTAAGCCAAGAAGCTGGATCTATTTTTAGCCATATCTTTTGATTTAAGCTCAGACCTAGGCTATAGTTTGGTTTTGGATTTGACAGTGTTAGATGTGCTTGGAAAATTTCAACTGTAAATTCAGCATTCATTGTCCTAGGTGTATATCTTGTGAAAAAGGCCAATCTTGAGATTTTTGACATCTCAGAACTAAAAACATAAAAATCTCTCTCTTCTAATTTTTGGAGCCGAAACAACAGAGGCAAGTTGTAAAAACAAAACTGAAAAACCAAACCAAGACTAACTGGCTAAAACCTCAGGATCCTAGGGCAAGAACCATTTAGATCCACTGCAGATCCATTTCAATCCAAGTATTCTGACTTTCCGTCGGGTCTGCTTATCCTTTCAGAAGTATGAACTCTTAGAGGTTATAGTCCAGAGTTCCCTCATGGCTATCTTTATTTTTCTGCAGAAGAAGAATCTCTCTTCTGCATTTCCTCATATGTGATTGGATCCTTAGTTCTGCTCTGAGAATAAATGCAAAAGAAAACTTAGTTATCTGTTAAGCTAGACCTCCACCCTCTGGCTTTTTAGGTCCATAAGATGGAGCATTCGGGGTTTCTTGGCACATTTCAGAGAGAGTCATTCTCCAGATAAATGTACAGTAATATTATGTAATATCTCTGAGTCCTTGTCACCACATACCCATTCCTCTTCAAAGGGAAGTTCCAGTCCTATCAAATGTATCTTAAAGTCTTCCCAAAACAATCATTTCAATTCTGCTTTAAATTCTCCAATTTATTCAGTTTTCCTTATCTAACATTTTTGCCATCAGCTACTAGTCAGCAAAGCCAGTTTATGAAAACAGGAAAGGGAAAAAAAATCTAAGTGGTTATATAAGCCCATGAGTGTCATTTAGTATAAGTCTGGCAAATACAGCTGGGTCCTTTTGATGCCATGTCTTGGCATCTTTATAAGCTATTATTAACCATGCACATTTAATATCGATAGAATCTGAGCTGCCCAAGGAACATGAGTAACAGCCATCCTGCACAGAAAGCCTATTTTACAAGATACTTAGAAGGTTTGTGAAACCAGACCATAAAAATTATTCAACAGAAACCATGTTCAATTTAGCATTTTTTCCAGTGGGCAATCTAAATTATATTACAGCTGGTCATATCTTACACAATAGTAAAACTGCATTTTTTTAAAATTGAAACCAAAGGAAAAGGCCCTCTCCCTTACACCCTCACAGTCCCTGCATTTTGAACACTGTGCATACTGTATTCAATGAGAGTCAAAGGACCTTTTCTCAGGAGTGACATTGCCAAAAACCCAGGCTCTAAAACAGCCAATTCTTAACACACTAAATTCCTTCTGTCACAGTTATTTGCCCTGTCAAGGAATCATTTGACATCTTGTCACACTAGCTTCACACGTGCCCAAGGGAAGGAAGCACAGGTAATCAAAAGCATGCACAAAACAAATATTTACAATTGGACACATTTTTTAATTCAAAGAGCTCTAAACACTAAAAAAAAAAAAAACCCTTTCCACACATAGGAGCAACCTCACCAATGACAGATAGTCTACTTCACAGAGTGGTACAGGCAGACAGCCAAGCAGTGTTTACAGTAGGTTGACACACGAGGGGCATCAGTCCAACCACGGAGGAGGGGAATTGGTAGGCAAGAACTATTTATGCTAGATAGAGAAAGGAAGGGGAAGCTCCTTTTCAAAGAGGGGAAGCTATGCTTCCATTCCCCACTTTAACTCCTGCAGCCAGTTCGTAGTGCAATGAGAGAGGGGAGGCTGCTGATGCAAAAAGTTGCTAGTGAGGTTGCATCTGAAAAGCATCATGCGATATTTCAATGTAGAGCAGAGATGATCCTTTCCGTAATATTTTACTGGAAATATTCTCATATAACAAATTCCACGGAAGCCATTAATCTCAGGTGGACAATGGTCTGTGTTGAAGGCCTCAGGATTTGAATTTGTAGGTCTTTCTAAGTATTGCACGCAGAAATCTAGATATTTCAATCACAAAACCATCCCCTTTGTAGGGTTCGGAAGAATTTGTCACGCGGAATCAGTGCAGTTGGCAAGGCTAGGCCCTAAAAATCCAGCTTAGGCCCTGAGCAAGACTAGGCCTGTGCTTGCCTGAATAGCCCCCTGCCATTTAATAGTTAAGTTAATCTTTGTCTGCTATTTCAGTATAAAGTATGTCAGCTGTAAAGAGATTGTGGAAGATAAGCAGTGGCATCCTGTGGTTGCCGCTTGCAGCGCTTGCTGCCTTCCACAGGACGGCAAAGCATCTACCCACAGGATGTTGAGCAGACATTGGCAAAGTGCAGCTGCCTTCTATTCTCTGGCCTGTAATTATTAACCAATAGGCTAATGGAAAACAAGTTTAGGACCCAATCCCTAGTTGGGGTTGAGAGCTACGTATTGTGTTGCTAGGAGAAAACTTCTGTTAAGGCAGAGGGAGACGGGGGTATAACAAGCACCCCCAGGGACCGCTCGGTGAGACTCTCCGTGGATCCGTCAAGGCCTTACCGGATGCCCCGGGTGGTCAGTTCTCTGGTTGCGACTCACCTACAGAGTGGTTGATGGGTCTCCCCACTCTATTGCTTTGGGTAGGTGCTTTCTTCCTCTGCTTCAGGGTAGTTGGAGGGAGTGGTTGCTAGGAATACTCCTTTGGAATTGTGCCCAGTTTCTGGTAAAGTAACTGGAGGGGGTGATTCCTAGGACTACCCTTTTGGAATTGTGCCCAGCTTCTGTTAATGCAATAAAATACTTTTACTTAGCCATTTCCTGCTGTCGGTCTGACTCCTTCCACCACCGAGATCATAAATTAAGAACCCTCCGCCCCCGCGGAGTACACCCTTTTTACATTAAATTATAGGTGTGCCTTAATGAAAATCTGTACCATAATGAAAAGGTTTTCATTCAAACAGGCAAATAAACAAGAGGAGAGGTTTTTTGTTGGTTTTTACATCTGACATTAGCTTGAGCAGAAATCAGCAAATAGTCAACTCTCCCCCTTCCCGCAAAATAGCATGTTATCCAAACTATCAAGTGGCCAGTGTTGAGAGAGAATTTATTGTAAGCTTGACTGGCAAGATTCTAATAGCAGAGGTCATACTCTTCCTCATCCATAAACAAGTTTCTTTACAATTAGATCTGGGTGATATATTCTGCCTTCATCCTGCACCATAGCTTCTATTAATTCATAGATTCCAAGGCCATAAGGCACTATTGTGACAGTCTATCATCATCATTTATTAAATGTCAGTATGAGTTACATGCCATACCACAGAGATAATAGACCCTGTGGAATAGCAATTCTAAGATGGAGATTCTAGAGCCAAGATTGTGCTGTTTTTATTTTGGGAGAGGGGGCCGACTATTTTATTTGTTTTTGTAGTTTAGTGTTTTCTCGAAATGTAATCTTTTCACTAACGTGGAATAAGGGTTCACGGCACTTAAAGTTTTACACTATCTTAGTTCAGTAGTGACTGAAAACTGCTTTTCAGTGGCTTATCTGCAATGAGTTAGTGTCAGTCAAATATATCGCAGACAGATGCCCAAATCACACACAACCCTCCTCCCCCACAAAATACCACCATCAAAACTGTTGTCACCCTTGTTGTAAAGATTGCATGAGCATGAGAAATGAAAGGGCTGAAGAAGGTACTTCAAGCTGTATGAGAAGGCTTGCTCCGCCGCTAACTGCTATGCTGTGCTTTCGATGTGGTTAAAGAGAGGACTTCGAAGTCCAGAGCTTTCAATCTAGTTTCTTCCAACAACACTAAAATTTGAGAAGGAAAACGTAATATTACTTCATAACAACTTTCGACCATTCAATATTGGGCTGAGAGAGTTTGTGTTACTCAGCCGCAGATGAAGACTCAGAGTATGCAGATTGACAAGGTTCAACGAAACAGTTCTCAGTTATTGAACTATGAGAAAGATGTACCAAGAGATTTAATGGGGGGGAGGGGGAGAAAGGAGGTGATGGTGCTTGGCAGAGGAGTTTATGGCATGCCTGAATGATAACATAATGTAATCCTTATTTAACAGAACCATTATTTCTACAAGACTCACATTGCTGGCTCAAAGATAAATGTTCAAATAGCCTATCTACATTAACTCATAGGGTGAATGTATATGTAACATATTAATAAACACACACACATGCACACACACACACACACACAATTACACTCTGATTGCCTATCATAATTTATCTGATCTAAAATAGTCTTGCACTATTGTCCTTCTTAACTGGTTGGCTTGTTTATAGTCTGGCTAACCATAAGTTGATAGAAGATCATATGCCTCACTGACAAAGTAGAAAAGCCAGCGCAAACTACATTTAGACCCTGTATTTGAAGCTTGTAAACTTATTTCACACTGAATGGAGCTTGTAGGTTACATCAGCTTGTTTTTCTGCTGCTTTTTAAGCTTGCCATGCCACAAAAAGCAAAAATCCCAGGGAAATATCAATCAAAAATAGCAGTAAAAAGACTTCAAAAATACCAGAGTCATGAGGAGAGGAGAACGTGAGGAACTCAACTGATGAAGGCTGAGGGTAATTTTCAATTAAGTATATCTAAAATGATCATGGGCCCTTGGCACTGGACCTTTACTATCGGTGAAGAAATGAAAATAATGTATCATTACATGAAGTGAATAAATGAATGTTTTTTCCTCAATATTTGTTATAAATTTCAATTGCTATGATACTCATATTTTTCAACATAGCACATATTTTAAGCGCTGCTTATGTTCTGCAATTGGCACCCATTAGTGTATGTATATTCAGTGTGGGAATGTTGTTGGATTCAACATCAGAACTTTGCACAAACCTGCAGGAGCCATGTGAGACACTGAGGGAGCTGCCAGAAACACTAGGGATGTCCGAGGGTGAAGACAAACAAAGATTTAGCTAACACAGCTTTGTCATTTTGGGGCTGTTTGCACTACCACTGCATCACTTTAGTGACACTTGGGTAAGTTCTTAAGTCTCTTGGCAAGCCTACGAGGAAGGAAAGTCTTGTGATGAAGTCAATGAACTGGGGACCTGGCTTCTGTTCTGTGACTACTACAGATTTCCTGAGTGACCTTGGGCAAGTCACTTTAATCCTTGTACCTCGGTTTCCCAACTGTAAAATGGGAATAATATTTCCTTTCACCCATATTCCATTTTGTCTATTTAGTTGGTGTAGACTGAGTCTCTTACTATGTGTATGTACAACCTCTAGAAAATGGAGTTCTAGTCTCATCTGGAGTCTCTAGGCTCTATGGTAAGACAATGAATAACAACAAACCATCCCCTGCAATCAGTCTTTTGACTGACCAAGCATACTCCTTTCAAGCTCTAGCTAACCTGTAAAATCATTGGATTCTATACGATGCTACTTAAACTCCTTTGGCACTTCTGCCATTGACCAATACTCCACCACCACCAATTAATTTAGTTCTGTACGTTTCCAACTGGTCATTATCTGAAATGTAATTGCCTTTCATGGTAATGCAAACATGGCATGCCAAGCAGCATAAATGTAAAGAGACTACTCACATGAAGTGTTCAAAACTATACAATACCTAGATAGGAAGAAAACTTTTTGCAAGATCAAAACTGGTCCAGTGAACAAGAAAAATGTACATCTAGCATAAAAGGCATTGAGAGCATGTTACCCACATATGGACAATCAACCTAATATTATAGTTCTCTATTAACATTCCCAAATACAATCCCTCATTTTCAGAGTCCAAAAGGGGAAATTGGCTGCTAATCTAGCTTTTCCTCCCCCAATGCTCTGATCTCATCCTTGTCAGGACAACTAAATGTTTATTGCAAAAGAGGATACAAACTGTCCGCTCTTCTTGACATTTATTGAACCAATGCTCAGCATTAAGTTTCCTCACAAGCATCCTAGAGTGAGATAAATAGGAATTTAAATGGCAGAGAGCAACAGAGGCTCCGGAGATTTTTATTTATGTATTCATTCCCTCAGAGTTAAGAATAAAGAGCTACCAGAAAACAACATGCACAATAAAAGTTAACAGTAACATCAAGCTACAGGGCTTCTCAAAGAAATGGTATCTAATCAGTGTCTCTCTCAAAAGCTGAGCTCACCTGATCATCTATAATGAAATCTATCCTGCACAGAGCTGCTAAATAATAGGCTTTTATTGGACAAATGAAACTGTACGCTGAAAAGGTATCATCTGAAAAGAAATTTGAAGAAAAAAGTTTTAAAGGTAAAGGTAAAGGCATCTTACTTTAACTCAGACGTGAAGCTTAGGTTATATAAATACCCCCACAACCTATTTTTCAGACTTAGCTTTTCTCCTCAAGTATTAAAACCTCTTTCTTCATTTCCAATCCTTCCTCTGGTGGCAGAGCTTTTATTCATGAAAGCCAAACCATCTGCAATGGTTTGTCTGAACTGAGCTGATCACTTTGGTTTCCTGAAATCTCATCAAGAACCAGATGTTCTCCAGGGGCTACACACTTTTAGTCACTGATCTTTCTAAATAAACACACCCTAAATCCAACCTCTTCCGAATACCCCTGTGCTTACTCTCACAGAAATATTGTTATTGCATTCTTCTTCACTCCTGACATACTACATCCAAAAAGGCAGACATCTGAGCTGTACAGGAACCAGAATTTCTAGTTCACAGGAAATTCCAACATTTCAAAACTTGTTTTCATTCTGAATTGGAGTGAAACAAGTTTTGAAATCTCCTGGGAAATGAAATCTTAAAAAATATTTACTCAATCAAACATTCCATTCTGATAAAATTGAGAGGTTTCAATTTGATTTCAACTACATAATATACAATTTTAAACCTCTCAATACAAAAAAGGCATTTTGAAAAAAAAATCAAAATGTTCATTATGAAAATGTTCAAATAGAATGATTAGACACAAACACTTTTGGAAAGTTTCAGTTTCAACAAAGTGGCATTTTCTGATGGAAAACGTTCACAATTTTTTTTTTGAATAGCTCTACCGAATAGTAAGATATACTATAATCTGTGTATGTTGTAGTTTACTTATATCAATATATACAAACTAAAACTGCCTTTAACAAAACTGTACTATAGCTTATATTGCATACATGCTATAATCACGTCAAGTTTTTTTTTAATCTGAAATGATTATCTATGAAGATTCATACTGAGGATTCATTAAGACCAACTGAATGTGTGTGTGCGCGCGCGTGTGTATATATATATAATGAACCAGATCCACAGATGATGAAAATTGGCAAAGCTCCATTGATTTCATCAGAGCTAGACTGCTTTTCTGATCTGGCCCTACATCTAGTTTTTTCCAACATATTCAAAAGTTTATAAATCTTCAAGGTAATAATTTTAAAATAAGGAGGGGGGAGGAAATGAACAAATGAACATAATTGACATTTTAATAATAAATTATACACCACTATGTAAAATAAACATGTAATCTAAACAGCAATATTAGCAATTGAAGACGCTATATATTTATTAAATATTTGTATTCTAAAGAACTATTTCAACAACCAAACACCCATCCCATTTCTGATCTTATTCTGTGTTCAAGACATGAAGGTCCTGTTTTAAATTTCTCTGTCATACTCTTAAATCAAGGATTCATCCTGCAGCTTTGCATCCCCACAAAACCCCCCACTCCACCTAGACCCCCCTAAAAAGGAGCGGCTAGTGCGATGCCCACAGCAAGTCCTGACCAAACTTGTTATTCCCTCTCCCTCAGCAAGCCAGACAAAGGACCCCTGGCTTAGTCTTGGTCAAGTCTCATTAAAATGAAGTGGATGTTCTAATCCTATAGGTAGTTTAGAAAATCTCAGCCTTTGGCTCTGTTGTATCTGGACAAGGAACATCCACAGATGACCACAACAGTGTCACTCCCCAGACACATTCTGCTCATGGAGTATACAGTTGATATAGCCATGCTGGATCCAGGATATTAGAGACACAAGGGGGTGAGGTAATATCTTTTATTGGACCAACTTCTGCTGATGAGAGAGAGATGCTTTCAAGCTTACAGAGAATACGAACAGTTTGTCTCTGATGACATGGGTAGGCAGACACCTGGGAAGTGGCTTCTAAACTTCAACTTTGGAGTGCATCATGCCCGCCCTCCACCACAATCAACATAGTCTTAAAGCAGTCGTTGAAAGTGATGGAGCCATGCCCCTAATCGATGCCTTGGACTGGCTAGCACCAACTCATGGAATACAGTGACCATTCCGTCTGGGAGTGAATGGAGGGCTTCTTGGGGCCTCCGCCTCCCTCCATCCCTGCCAGCCTCAGTCTCACCCAGCTAATACATCTTTTTTCAAAGGTTTGCGGTTTCTATTAAAAGTCATATTCACCTTTTTCTTTGAATTAGCTGCATGCCATTTTTCCTTGCATTTTTTTATTTGTTGCCTGACAAATCTGAATGTCAAAACAATAATTTTTCTTAAATGTGCCTGTGTTTATTAAACTAGAAGGTTATTTTAATCTGAATTACTTATACCTCATTTTCTAATTGATTTTGAATTAAAAGAAAATAAAATAGTATAACGTCTTCTTGTAATTCAAGTCACACTACCCACAATGTAGTTTATTTCCAGAAGAGGACCTACCGGCTCCATTCAGTGTCTGTTAGATTTATGAGAGTGGTTTTGACTTGCTGACATAAATTGTATTAATAGGGACTCAATTACAGTGGTTGTGCAAAAATGAACTACAAGGAAAATGAATATATTAAATTAAATGTATTTAAAAATATTTATTTAGAAGTTAGAATTCCCCTCCCCCTGAGAATCAAATTTTAAAGATCACTGGCATACATGATAAGATATTACAATTGAAATTACTTTATATTCTGCTTAATTGAAAAGTGTTTTATAATGATGGGGGCTTTGCCTAGACAGTTCATTATTTTAGGTATTTGCCTTCCCTAGTAAATGGTAATGCTTGGTAATTAACTACCATAAATTCTTCCTAATTGGGATGTATTTTACTAGTACCAAGTGGTTAAGTGTTACTACACAAAGGCTAATTTTTGCAAGTCAGGTTTCTTTTTTTTCCACACTGATTCCTTAACAGTGTTTAAATGAAGAAAAATAATGATTGACAAATGAAGCCCTGCAGAGAGCATAATTTTTCTCCTTGTATTTTTTGATTATTTGAATAATAATTCTAATTGATAATATTAATTCTCAGGACGGCTCTAAATTATGCAAAATGTTCATGGCTCCTTAGGGCTGTTTACATAAGTTGAGGATTGCTGTACTGCAGCCAAGCTGTGCCTATTCCCCATTCTCCCAACCATCCCCTTATAGGGGGAAAGGGAAGAAGTTTGGTTGATACAAAGCTTCTACATAAATTCTTTCCTGTATTGGAAGGAAAACAGAAAGTATTTGACTCACACCCTTCTCCTCTCCTCACCAGTACCCCAAACATACTAAAACAAATACTAAGATATCTTTTGTAGTTTGAGCATAGCAATGGTTCTTTATACTTCAATCTATTTCCATGTTCTACTTTAGAAATAAACTAGATCTTTTCTTTTTGTTGTTGTGGTTTGTCTACTTTGCTTCTGTAAGCAAGCCATGGAAAAACATTGAAAGTCAAAACTTGCTGCATTTCTACCTAAGTTTATCCCTTAGATATAGTTTATTCTAATTTAGAAGGTACAATTATTATTGTTTTCATTCCATAAATAATAAAGAATGATATTATTAAAAACACTTTTTAAAAATGTCAGTTATCCACTATACATCTTCCTTTATTTTCCTCTTCCCTCCCCTGCTCTTCTTCTTTCTAAGGCTATGTACACACCGAGGGTGGCAAATTTCCCACCGTCAGATCGATTCTTCCGCTTCAGCTGAGCAGCAGTGAAGACCCACTCAATCAATCTGGAGGTCGATTTATTAAAACCACCTCCAAAAAACGTGTAGCACTGCATTGATGGGAATGCATTTCCTGTCTGCACGGTGCAGTGGAGACAGCATGCTAAAGGGAAGTTACCAAGTCGACAGGAGTTACGCAAGCTACTCTGAGTACAGAAGAGATGGATAAATGGTTCTTGATATCTTTATACAGCTACAGAATATTTACAGATAGCAATAGTGGTGGTTTGTCTCGCACCACCTTAATGATGTGCAGGAAACATTTCTGAAGCAACTGTTTGTAAGAGCTGGAGACTAGTTCCTTCAGCTAATCAAGAATAGTAGAGTTCATTCTTCCTAATGAGACTGCCAAATAAACATAGTTCTAATATTGTTTTTGGTGATTGTTATATTTATCCACTAAAAATGACCTAAGAAACTCAGTCACATACTGAAAAACTATCAAATGGCAAAGATGCTCAATCATTATAGACTGGGGAATCAGATTCAAACATTTAACAGGGGTAAAAAGCTTCACATACTATTATCTGTCAACGGAGTCATCCAATCCCCCTTTGAGATCAATTTCACATATTCATGATCTCTATAAAGTAGCCAGCAGAGGGGCCTTAGGGGAAAGAAAAACAAAATAGGATGTATGTCCATTGATAAAGGTTGTATTTGTGACATAGATATGACAGCTAATATTCTGAATGGAACGTGAGAGTAGATATGAGTATTACATTACACTTCCTTTAGCATTTTAAGGAGTAGAAGGGTGGGACATGTAAGTTTTTTGTTTTTGTTCTTTTAATTATATGCTTTCTGATGTGATGCATGTTCCCCCAGCAGCCACAACAAACCACTCTGTATCAGATATTTAAAAAATCATAATTTTTCCCCATTACATTTCTGTAACTTAAATTTTGCAAAACTAGACAAAACGAAGAATGACAATTTTGTTTGTGAGGTGAAGGAAATGGAACATATATTCATCATAAAACCTTTACGTCCAGTCTCATCACAGCATCCCGGGGCTTAGATTCTACAAGACAAGCTCCAAGCAATTATGTTTGCTTTCTGTTGGCTTTTGAAATTGCCTTTCCATTATATTCTAATTCATTCAGAAAGCATCTACCATTATGCTGAAGTTCCTTTTGAAGTTTCCCTTGTTTCTTTATACTTTTGTTCCCCTGTTTCTTTATACATTTTTTCTTTTTTTAAGTCTTTGAGCGAATTAGTTTTCTCTCTCTCTTTTACACACACACACCCCCCGTAATTACTAATGTACATAGAAAATTATTTGTGATACATCATTTTAAAGTTATAGCAAGGGTGCCTAGAGTATATGGGTAAGTGCCCTTTTAAAGAATTTGCACAAATCTAAATGAAAAATACGGGCTAGGTCCTGCCACGCTTACTCACATTGCACGGTAACTGATCAGGGAAATCCCCAAACATTTTAATGGAACTGTACAAGTAGTAGGTACTTAGTACTCAATGTGAAAAAGGCAGTACTAACTGGCCCTACATCAATGTATAAATCTGTGTAAATCATCTTCACAGAGGAACATTGCCAAGCTACTTAAAATGTACAGGGCAAACAAAATGAAGAAAGAATAGAGATAAAAAACATCAAATCATAAGTTTTGGTTCTACTCGAGATTGATATATGTAAACACGATTTTTTTACACACACTCTGTCGACACAGATATATATCTAGATATCTATATATAATGACATGTATATAGGGCTAGATTGTAGTGGCTTTTTTCACACACACACATGAGAGAGAGAGAGAGAGAGAGAGAGAGAGAGAGAGAGCGCCAACTGACAAATACTCCGTTTGCTGGAAACACTGCATATCATTAATGTCCAATAAAACTCAAACCTTTTAAATTTGATTTTTCTTAAATCCCTATTCTTAATTTTGTTTGCTCCATGTATTTTAACTGGGTTGGCAATGTTCCCTGTGTGAAGATGATTTATAACAGCAGATGTGTAAGTACTGATCGCCAAGAGAACTTTTCTAATAAGTAATTCTGTTCTGACACTGCTTGTCATGCTCTTATTGTTTTGTATCTAAGTCTACACGCTGCATCAAGTCCAATCATGAATCCATGTGGCAATTAGCTTAAATATATGCAAAAGATCCATATTGGCAGCATACATTTTACTATAGAAAGGCCATATACACACTGCATTCCAAAATATTTGCATATAAATGAAATATTTGAAGATGTATTTTTATATTCGATGGTAATATATAAAATACATGTGTCCAGCTTTTGTGAAAGCCAAAATGACAATTTTCCACTTTAACTGTAACTGCACCAACCATTTAGGAGTCTGTTAGTTTTTAAAATCTCCATCACAGAAGTCCTTTTATTAAACTGTTGGCTCTTAAGAGTGCTTCATTAGAGAAAGCTGCTACATCCTAGCAGAATGTTAGTGGAATTTTTACATTTGTTTTTCTTGGACAAATTAAATATTTAGACTACAGATATTATACTGTGAAACAACATATTTGAAAACCTAATAACAAAGTTTTGCTGGTGTGCAGCAGAGCATCCAAGAGTTGATTTTCAAAGCCCAAATGACAGTTAGGAGTCTAACTCCCAGGCCCGCTGATGGGGTGGGAGGAGGAAGGGGGGGCAATTGCCCAGGGGCCAAGTGACTTCAAAGAGCCCAGGCGGATGAGAGGATAGATACGTATCTTCTCTCCTCAACACTCCTCCTTTCCCTCAAAGCCCCTCGACGCTTGTGCTCTCTCCCCTCCACTGAGCTGAACTGAGCTTAGTTATTATGTGCCATGCAGGTTCCCAGAAAACTGAAGTGGTGGTATCTGCTACTCAGCTTCCTGAGTAATCTGCCAGGGGAGTCCAAAGGACCCAGAAAGCTAAGTAGCAGTTACCACCCCCTCAGCTGCTCAGGAACCTGCATGGCACGTAATAAGTAAAAACTTCCAGTGGAAGTCCATTCGGACCTCAGCCGTCCCTTTCTAGGGGGCCATTGACTGTTCTGTCCTGGGGCCAGAATTGCTGTCGGTGGGCCTCCTAACTCCTTTTGGAAGTCAGTGAGAAATCAAACCAAGGGCCAGATTTTTAAAGGTATTCAGGAACCTAATGATGCAGATGGCCCCTAGTGGGGTTTTCAAAAGTGCCCAGGCATCGCACTCCTATTTAGATCCTAGGTGCCTAAATATCTTTGCCATTTGTACCTTTTAAAATCTCCCCTGCTAGCCCATGACCTAACCTCATGGCAGGAGCAACTTGCTTTACCACAGGTATGATCAAAATTCAAAATCTTCAAATACGCATCAATCAATCCTTCTGTTCACTTTATTGACCTTCAGGAGCTGTGAACATGCTCTTGGGTAGCCACCTCAATAGGCTAATGAACCTTGAGATGAAAGATTAATCTGGGATCAAACTCAAGCCTCGGCTTCGTTTCAAATCAGGACCATGTGCTACATAATGACCTTATTTGCTAACATGAACTAATCACTTTGGGATGTTTCCTAATGATCCAAATGGCACAGCAATGTAAAATGAGCAAAGTAGAAACTGTCTGGAGAAGATGCTGATTATATCCAAAACAGGGCAAGGCATAAGGCCAAATGGACAGGAAAAAAAAAAAACGTACCTGGACAATATCATAGGGAAAATGAGCAGCACAAGAGGAGATACAAAGATAAAACAGCGACAAGTATAAGGAGGCTCAAAGGAGCTTTAAACTACTTCACTGCAGCACAAGATGTAGGGTCTCCAAATGGAGGAATAAGATACCAAGTCCTAATAGTTTCTAAGCATAGGGGAGAGACTGCATTTGAGACTATGAAAATTTGGCCATTAACTTCAATGGTATCAGAATCAGGCCCATAATGGGAGTGAAAACAATCATTCAGTATCTCCATTAACTCCCCTGTGAGTCAAGCCCAAACTATAAGGACCAGATCCTCAGCTGCTATAATCTGATATAGCTCTACTGAATCAATGGAGCTGTACAAATTTACATCAACTGGGCATCTGTCCATAAACCTGAACTAGCATGTTGCCTTAACTAGTATGCACACGTGAGCATGCATGCAAGACAAAGACAGATTCTATTGTTCTTACATGTACAGAATTTTCAGTGAAATCAACTGGAGCTTTGTGCGCGGAAAGGCTACAAGACTGATCTCATCTTTATTTATTTTTTAATATCTAAAAATGTGTTAATATAAAGTACTACATATTCCTTTACTTTTTAAACATTTGCTGCTTATAGGTGATGCATTTTAAGATGCCATGTTAAGTGGGTGCATACTGATGCAAAATATTCTAAGCACATTAATTAGGTCCTTGATACAGGTTTTACAGTGTACATATATTCTGTGTATATGTAAGGGGTACATTAGCTTCTTGTTATGTCTCTTTAGAGATCATAAACATTTGCCAGGTAGGCTTATGAGTGATGTCCGCTATACCTGCCAATTTTGGATTAACTGCAGATTTCATTAATACGCTGTTTATCCCTTCTTCAGGATGAATAATGATGGTAATAAATAAAACTAGAACTAACACTGACCCCTACAGCTCCCACTTGATGCCTCCTCACATCTAGATAGATTGCCATTTACCGTTTCTAGGCAGCTGGTTTGCTGAGATCTATCATGCTGACCAATGTTGTCTTATTGTTTCCTTGCACTCTCCCATCTGTCTATATCCATCTGTTTTTTCTTGTCTTACAGCTAGGTTGTAAATTCTTTGGAACAGGGACTGTCTTTTTCTCCTGTGTTTGTACAGCACCTAGCACAATGGGATCCTGAACCATGACTGGAGCTCCTTGGCACTACCACAATAGAAATAAATAATAAATAATAATTAAGCCATTGTTAGTGCACCAACTGAAAACTAGACTATTTGTTGGTTCCCATATACTCCATGCTTTTCTAAATATCGTCTCTGATATTTTAAGGAAATAGTTTTATTTTCTTTGAACTATATAAGGAGACAAATGAATATCAATAGAGGTTCTTCATGTATTCATCTATGTGCTATTTATTTGCTCCACAGAAAATACAGATTGCTCAGTCTATATACTGTAATTAAATTAATAAGGTCTTGTTAAGGAAGAAAATTATTTATATTTCTATCGTTTTCAGAATTCTACATACATTTGGATTGGAGGTTATTAAATTTTGGACCACTGAACTATAAGAACACTATAAAAATAATACAAATCTCTTTGTAATTAGATATTAATGTCCAAGTAACTGATTCTAAAGGTATCAGTACGGTAGCTATTGGACAGACATGATGAGAGACACCAGTTCTCTCTAAAGACCTAAAGTGTTGGCTAAAGAGTCATTTAGTTTCATCATTCACTTATGATGTCACCATTCTTTATTACCCCTTCACTGTAGGGAAGTGAAGGCACAGATTCTGTGATCTTTTGCTTTTATGTGTACCCATCTTAAAAATATAGACCCTATGCTCAGCTTTTGGACTCGACTTGCACATACATATTTTCTGCCCAGCTGCAGTTATGCACAGTTTATTCTGGTTTTTCAGCAGGCAAGATGCATAGGTGAGGAGATTTTTAAAATAGAAACACACTTTCCTCAATAATTTCGTGAGGCTGGGAAAGAGCAATTTCAGGAGGGCTTTGTCAGTTGGGAGTGGGGTTTGGGCTGGGGACACTGGTCATCGGTGATACTTACTTGTTA
>ML675609.1:18173800-18222519 GCA_007922155.1 Mesoclemmys tuberculata | reverse complement strand
CCCAAACCCCAGACATCCTTCTCTTACCCACAACTCCCTCCTTATCATTAGAGATGCACTTAATAGTCATGTATTGTGCTGCTTAGGAGAATGCGGGACTCACAAAGTCCCCAGTTTCACAAAATACTAAGATTCAGAGTATCCTAGCCACTACTGAACATCAGATTCCACAGACACTCTACGGAGCTGTGCCGCGTCATATCATGGCTGGGGGGCTGTGTTGAGGACTTTCAGCTGGAGGAAGGTGCTTATACAGGGACAAGACACCTTGGTCATTACAACTAATGAAAGCCTAAGAATGCTTCTGTCCAACTGGGACGTTCCCAGAAGACTGCATGATCTGGTCACCCTGGCAGATTTAGCATCTAGAATCATATTAGATTTGGCTTTGCACGTGCACAAGGAATAAGGACACATCTATTTCCTGCCTTCCTATAGAAAAGGATAAACTATAGGCTAGACACGCAGAGAAACTTGGGCATTTAGAAAATTACGGGATTCACCAAGTCTGATTTCAGCACCTCGGCTCCTTATAGAATGAGTAGGGATAAACAGGCACCTCAGAATGGGATTCACAAAGGCCAGCACATTAGGTAGCTCCAAGGCTGAGGCAGCCAATAGGAGATGTCAAGGGGGTGAGTCCTTAACTCTTCCCACTCCTCTTTTTGGAAGTAGGTGCCTAAAGCCTAGCTGCAGGGAGGCACCTAACTTTACTTGGCATTCCTAGGCACCTACACCATCTTAGCAAGAAACCAAGGAGGAGGTGGTGCTTCCCACCTTACATCTTTTAGCTCAGTGGTTAGATCACTCACTTAGGAAGTGGGAGGACCCCCTTTTCAAGTCCTTCCTCCATTAAAGGGGGACAAGGGCTTTGATCTGGGATCTGCCAGTTCTCAGGTTAGTGCCCTAATTATGGGCTATGGGATAGTCTACTCTCAATCTCTCCTCTTGAAGCTGTTCCTTTGTGGATTATTTAAAAAAAAAAGTCATTGGCACAGGATCCTGGTTCTCCCACCTCCCTGGTTCCAATCACCAGCTTCATTTTTATGAGTGCTCTCTCTCTCTCTCTCTCTCTCTCTCTCCCATCCGTTTCTTATTTATCCAGAGTGGAATAGCTTCAACAGGAGAGAATGAAGAAGGCCCACATCAGAATATCCTATAGCCCAGTGCTTACAGCACTCGTCTGAGAGGTGACCGATGCCAGTTCAAATCCCTTCTCCCTCAAGGGGATGGAGAACTTGAACCAGGCATCTTCCACTTCCAAAGTGAGTGATCTAACAACTGGGTTAAAAGTTAAGGTGTCAATCGTCACCACCACCACCAACCATGTTGTGTAAGCTCACCTGACCCAATAGACAGGGTCTGCTTGTAAGTTAGGCAGAGGAATTCCTACCTTCCCCCAGCTTGTAGGTATCCAGACTCCTGGCATAGAGATGTAGCATACGTGCTCAGAAGCAGAAACACAGGCAGTTACGGAAATTTTCCAGCAAAAATTCAGACACTAAGTGAGTTTGAGGACAGTTGAGCAGGAGTTTTGTGAATCCCAATAAGACCTGAATCTGGTATTGAGAAACCTAGAGGGGTAGGTAGGCATATAAGTCCTTTTGTGAATCTAGCCCTATGTGCCTGATTTACACTGTTTCTTTGAAAGCCCCTTAAACACATACTATAGCCAATGCGCAAAAACAAAACCTTTCGTGATTTTAGGATTTTTTTTTCAAGTGAAGAAACAGCAGGGAAAAACCACTGGCTGATTGGAGTGTGCCATAATTTCAGACAGGGAAAATTAGAAGGTTACCCTGGGAAACATAACCAGCTCTCAAAGACCTAAAAACATGTTTAAAAAAATATCTGGAGAAAATGGAAGAGAGAAGAAAAGCCACACTTACCCATAATTGAAATACCTTTTTTGCTTTCTTTTTTTGGCTGAAATCTCAAGGCTCCATATTCAGCCCGTGGCAAACATTTTTAGTTGAACTCTAGAAGCATGTGGTAGTGCTATAAATTTAATCTGAGCCATTAGACTTTACAGTTATGGCTTCCATAGTGAAAAATCCTGGCCCCACATTAAGACAGAGTCCTTCAACTGTATCTTAGGACAGTGAGTTCCACAAGTAAAATATATGTTTAATTTTAAAAAACCAAAATCCCTTTTACCTCCTTTAAATTAGTTTTTTTTTAAATTTTGAGTGCCTTTTTCTTGTACTAAGGTTAGGGCAACTCATCATAATTTTCAGAGTTATAATAATGATGATTATTGTCCCTGATGGTGAAGGAAGCGAAGTGACAAGATATCACACTATTTTATACACATGCACAATAACCATTGTTTTGTTAGCGAGAGAAACCTGTCAGCCTCAAATCATGCTCCATCTACCATCCTGCTTATACTGTGCATTTTAACGCTGTATCTAAGAAACGAAACCATGCTTATGTATACACTCTAGCACACCTATAAATAGGCAATATTCCATTTCAGAATTACCCATGATTTAACACATTAATTAGCACCACTGCTCATTATGGCCTCAGAAACAGTGCTTAGCATATTTTGCTTTGAGAAAATCTTTTCTAAATTACTGGCTTTATTAAAATGAGTAATGTAACTTGGTTGTGTTATTCAGCCGTTTTTTTCCGTATGTGACCCAAGGAGTGAAATTTATGAGGAAGACACAGAAATGAAATTACAAGAGAACTCAGAGTCCTTTCCAGAAAGTCTGAGTTGATGGTTAGTGGAAAAAAGCAAAGGACAGATCCAGAGATGGCCCGTGTTGACTCTTAGCAGGTATGATCACAGGCTATCAGGGTGGAGCAAATGCTAATTTGGTGATAGTTCAAGAGAGAACCTGAGATTTGCCATCCAGCATCAGATCTCTGTCAATATAAATACTAGGGCTTTTTGAAATTTTTCCACCAAAACTGTTTTTGATGAAAAAATTAGGTTTTCGAATAAAGAAAATTTTTCATGGAAAATTTATCTGCTTTCTGCAGAAAAGGTAGAGACTCTTTGTCAAAAAACAAAAACTGAAAACTTTCTGGTCAAAACTTTTTGATTTTCTGATGAAAAGACAAAATTCTCCATAAAAAAAGAAACCCAAATATTTCCCACCAAACTCTAATAACTCATCTCCTTTTTCTAATGCCAATCCTTCATGAGAGAATAGCTGTATCTCAACAAAAGACGGCTATAATAATAGCAAACTCTTCTGTAGCATTTTTCTTCATTAGATATCAAAGTGCTTTACAAATAAGGAGGTAATCTCATCATTACCATTTTACAGATGTACAAAAGGCAAACAAAAGAAATATGTGGAATGGGTGATCCAGCTGTGTCTGAACTGAATGCAAGTCTTCTGGAAGGAGACTGAATGTGAAAAAGGCATTGAGAAATTGAAGCCAACATGGAGGAATTCTTTATTACACCTTCTTATTCTAATAGATAAAAAGGAAGTGATCACAGAACTAAAAATTAATAGCAGCTTTGATAAAAATGATCATGACGATCACAATTATAATGTGCAAGTGGAATAAAGTCCAGAGCAGTAATATACACATGCACATACATGGGATTTAATAGGACCAGTTTCACAAAGCTAAAAACAAGCATGTGCCAAATCAGCCCAGAGAAAGAATTTAATCAGAAAAATGTGAATAATTAGGAATCATGGAAGAACACCTTACTAAGAGCCCAAAAAGCCAATTCCACAATTGAAGAACAAGGCTATGCTGGTTAAAAAACTGACCTGGTTTACAGGGGAAGTGACGGCAGCTGTAAAAAATAATGTAACAAATGGAAGAAAGGAAAAGCTGGTTGTAACACATTTAAAACAGAAGCTAGGAATTGTAGAAAAGTGATAAGGGAAGTAAAGGGACACAAGGAGCAATCCATGGCCAGCAGAGTTAAACGCAATAAGAAGGAGGTTTTTAAAATATAATAGGAACAAAAAGAATCCTGACGATGGTATTGGTGCACTACTAGATGGAAGTCGTGGAATTATTACTATTCAATAATAATGTAGAAAAGGCAGAAGTAATGGTATATCTAGAGGATGTTAAACAGAAACTACTGATGTTACACTTTTTAAATAAGCAGGTCTAGATAACTTGCATCCAAAAATTTTAAAAGAGCTGACCGAGGAGCTCATGGGGCCATTAATGTTGATTTTCAGTAAGTTTTGGAGCAGTGGACAAGTTCCAGAAGACTGGGAGAGCGCTAATGCTGCATCAATTTTTAAAAAGGGTAATCGGTAACTATAGACCTGTTAGCCTGACATCAATCCTGGGGAAGAATATGGAATGGCTGTTACAGGACTCGACTAATAAAGAATGTTGAGGAACCCAAACTCAGGGGTCCTTACTTACACGTCCGTTGCCCAGCGGATGGTCCAAATTAGCCAGACAGCAGGTTACCAAAGTCAAAGTTTATTCTTTACGTAAAAAAGGTGGCCCAATGGTCAGGGCAACCCTAAGCATACATTTCTAAGGGCTTTTATAGTCATGCACAAACAAGTCTTTACATGTCACAATTTCTATAGCAATGCACACTGAAAAAACTTCTTATCAAGGTACTTCGGGGCCTAGCACTTCCAACTGCCCCTATATAAGTTGCAAGGCCGTTCTCTGCATTCCGCACTTGCTGGCACCCAGCTCTCATAACTATCTTGTTATTAATGCATATTCTGAGACTAAACATCTACTAGCAAAGCATATTCCATTTCAGGCCTTGTCAGCTATTCTCACAGACTAGAATTTAGAAGCAATAGAGAGTCCATCTTTTCCCCCATAAACAGGGCAGAGAGACTCCATTTTTGTTTCCCTCCACAGGATCAAAAGAGGATAATGTAATTAAGAATCTAAAAATGGCCAGTTTGGGTCAGACAATGGTCTCTCTAGCCTAGCATCCTGTCTTTTGACCATGGCCAGTGCAAGATGCTCCAGAGGAAATGAAAAAAACAGGGTAATTTCAAGTGATCCACCCCCGTTTTCCTGTCCCAGCTTCTGGCAGTTGTAGGTTTAGGGACACCAGGAGAATGGGGTTGTGTCCCAGACCATCTTGGCTAATAGCTATTTATGGACCTATGCTCTAATTAATGCCAATCAATATGGGTTTATGGAAAATAAATCCTGTCAAACTAATCTGTTTTTTTTAATGAGATTACAAATTTGGTTGATAAAGATAATAGCGCTGACAATATACCTAGACTTCTGTAAGGCATTTTTACTTGATACTGCATGACATTTTGATTAAAAAACTCAAACGATATAAAATTAACATGGCACTCATTATATGAATTAAAACTGGCTAATTGATAGGTGTAAAAATGAAACTATAAATGGGGAAATCATCATCATGTGGGTATGTTTCCAGTGGGGTTGCACAGGAATCAATTCTTAGCCTTATACTATTTAACATTTGTATCAATAACCTGGAAGCAGAACATAAAATCTTCACTGATAAAGTTTGCAGATGACACAAAAATTGGGGGACTGGTACATAATGAAGAGGACATATCACTGATTCAGAGCAATCCCAATGACTTCAGTGGGCTTTGAATCAGACCCCAAACACCTTGGGCCATAGGTCCCTGTGATGTGAGAGATTTACTTCTAGATCGGAGAAAACCAATAAAGGGATTACACAAAGAGTTAACAAAGGAACAGAGGCAGGTGGTGGCCCAGTTTACATTTTAACCTGACAAATGCAGGACATAGTAAGTGACAAAGGCCCTAACTGAAGGAGACAAAAAACTATTTGTGTAGGAAATACACTGATGTGGGATTCAGTCCTTAAGTGCAAGCCATTCTTTCTATAGCCTCAGTTAGGTGATGTTTTTTAAAATGCGTTTCTTATGTAAATAATTTTGAGCCATTTGGGGGTACCAAATCTGAGCAAAAGTAGGTACCTTTGGCACTAAAATGAGTGATGTCCATGAAAATGAGACATATTGAGAGGGATGTGGTCCACAAACGCTTCATTTTTGTTCCTTTATTCTAACAACATATTTATTTTAATATTTTTAGTAATGAAGAGTTCATAGGAAAAAGCTATACTCTTTCTTCCTTTGTTCTTCTAAATGGTATTTTAAATACATTTCAAGTACAGTTTAATATTATTCCCAAATAACTAAATGTTTCTCTAAACAGTGGGGTAATGCACTCTAAGGGGTATGATTTCTAAAGCACACTAATATGTTCCATATTCATTGGTCCGTGTGAGCTCTGCTGGTGCACTTTACCATAATGCTGTTTGAAACAGAACTACATTCAAGCACACTAGGTAACTTTTAGGGGCTCCCAGCAGGGTCTACAGGGAGCAATTATTGCACCGCACCTTAATGTGCTTTAGAAATCACACCCCATGTAACAGCACTTTATAAAAGAGCCCTCAGAAGAGATGGGCCGAGATTGGAATTTCTTAACGAATGCCTTTCGATTTTAGTGGGCTAGAATGTGTGTCCTCAGAGCCGAGCCTGTTCTAAAGCAGAAACGGCAACCAGAAAGAGAGATTCTGAATGGAGAAAATCTCACAATATCAACTCAGGAAATTTTTGTCTTCATATCTGAATCCAAGCCAAAACCTTAGCCCAGACGTAGGGCTTGTCTTCACGTACAGTGCTGTGGTTCTTCCGTTACCATAGCGCTCTCTACATTAGGGGTTAGGTTCGTATAACTACGTCACTTGGGGGGGATTTTTCAAATTCCTAAGCAACGTAGTTATACTGAGATAAATTTGTCATGTAGTTCTGGCTTAGCCTCCAATCTAAACCACAAATCATATCCAAATCTGAACACCACCTGCCCAGCTAGTCCAATATTAACGTGTTTTGTTTTCAAAGCATTTTTGGGGTTTTAGCCATGATGCTCCCATTAGCTTTAACAGGGTTCTCAGCCAGCTGAAATCCCATCCACTACTGTGGAAAAAGAGTAAACCCTTTAAAAATACACTTTACTAAGTTCTCTCTACCACCTGGCCTTTGTTTGTCCCTTTCATTGTCTCTTGAATTTACACATCAAAGTGTGATATACATCCCATCTGTATAATGTGAAGTGCAGCCAATGGGACTTCTGCCCGAGAAAAGACTGCAGGAGAGCAAAAGGAAATGCAAATGAAAAAATATACTCCAGTGCAATTTCTAGTCAAGGCAAAATTCCACAGTTTTTGTGCAAGAATGAGAGTTTGGTACAAAAATGCCACAAATGAGATTTCATGAATATGACATTAAAGGTTAAAACACCACTAAATATAGCTACTTTCAGCTCTTTTGTTTTTAAGCACTTTTAAAGTAAAATTCTATTTACATTGCAGGTCAAGTGTGCACTAAGTGCCTTAATCATATTTATAGCTTAGCCCTGACCTAAGGTACTTGCACGTCTGGTAAAAATGTTTTTCTGACCATTTTAAATTATATCAGTTTGACTGACAGTCCTAAGAGGCTAAAAGCCTCCAATTAACACCAGCGCAGGAATGGGATGGGCTGTGGCAATGCAAGCGTCCCAAACGCCAGCACACCTCAGCTCTCACCATCCTCTAGAGATGAGAAGGCAGACCAGTCCCCATGTGTTCTCCAGTTCCTGCCCTCCCTACTGAGTTCTCCAAGATTGCCATCTGGTTTTTGTGACATGAACACTGGTCCACTACAAAAAGTGAATGGAGATTACGATTTCATTTCACATTAACTACCTAAAAATACCCACAGATGGCAACAACTTCTATCACTGTTAATGTAGGCAAGAGTCCTGTTGGTTTCCTACAGGTCCAAAAGCTCCTTATCCCAATACTAGTTTTCTGAGCTATCCCAATCCCCTCGTTTAGATATTTTGGTAGAAATAATTTGAATAACCAAAAGATGTCAGAAAAGCCTTTTTTTGGCACCGGAAGTGATGGCTTTCTTTGTTTCTAGGCTGGTTATGGGTAGCTTTGCTAGAAAGTGAAGTAACTGAAGCATTTTAAATGACATTTATGCTGTGAAGAGGGTGTTTTGGTAACTTTTACCAAAGACTATTACAATGGCAGTTAACAGTGTCATTTGATGCATTAATAGGGGTGCGAGCAAGGAAAAATACACTAATGCTTCTTTAGTTCAAAAAGGTTGAAACAGCCCAACTATCAGAAATGAACAGGTTTTCATATTGGGGAATTTATTTTTATTCACCCTACAAATGCTACCTGGCAACAGACACGATATTTTTCCTTTTCTTATGCACAAGCACTGCTGTTAGTTTATTGACATGCAGAGCAAGCACTGACTTCGTGTTAGCTCAGATGACTCAGTGCAACAATACAACCGGATTTCAGTACAGGAATGGTAATAGACAGTCCAGCAATACATTAACTAGATATTTTTAAAAAAAACACTTCATGGGCTAATGCTGAAATTACTTTGAGAGAGACACTTTATGCAAGTATTCCTTTAACACAATCTGACAGGAACAACCAGAGCAACGTGGACACAGGGTTTTACAAGTGTATTCAGCACAGTAGAATTCAGTAACCTTTGATTAAAGGTGCCTGAACAAGGAAATAAAAGAAACCCAATTTAAGTATTCACTGTGTGAACAGGATGATTTTAAAGACCTGTTGATATCGTATGGAAATCTGGGAAACACTTTTGATATGGACACAATTTGCTTTGTCTTTCATAGAACCACAGAAGTTCGAGATTGGAAAGCTCTATTACCTTCACTCTCTTCCCATCCGTCTCTGTGCCATTGCAGAACTGTTCCTCTACAGTACCTATACTAGTTTTTGTCACATCTAGTTTTAAAGTCTCAAGTGAGTGGGTGTCCACCACTTTCCTAGATAGACTACTCACAACCTAATACTCCTCTGGCAAAGTTCTCTTGATATACAGTTTTTAATCCTCCCCATCAAGTGCTGTGCTGGATGAGGACCGAACTACTTTTAAATAGGCAACAAAACAGATCTTCACGTGTTTTTAACCTGCGATTTCAGCGTTTGAAGCCGGGTCATGAACACAGACACCATGCAGATGTTACATAAAGAAAAAAACCCTTTGCATTTAGCTCTGAAGAATGAAATCCGCTTCTTGTGCGTGAAGGCTGAGTAATGGGCTCTGCAGCCTGCATGAGGGGGTTAAGTGCTCTAAGACTGTTCACTGTCTTTCCACATTATAGGTGAATTTCCCCCTAAAAGGAAAAGAGATAGTACGAAATAAGCAGGTTTTCATGCTGAGACAAGGTACTTTGTCTCCCTAGCAATGCTGCTTGGTGTCAGACAAGCACTTTCTATTTTTTTATACTCTTACATCAATTTAAGCACAGGCATACCACTAAAGACTGAAATAGTCTACCAGATTTTAATGAAACAGTAGCCGATGTCCAGAGAGTAATTACATAAAGAAAGTAAAACACCTTACGGTAATGAAGACAAAAAACCCATTAAGGGTGGTTGTTTGATTATATACGTTACAGGTACTTTAATTATTATATCAAAATATGGTTGCCATAGTTCAGTATCAATAGTAAAAGGTGTTTTGGTTTTTTTATTCTGGTAAACTTCTTTGTAGATGACATATCTCAGGAATGGCCTCAGGCCTTGTGATCTACCTTCAGGTATGTTTCTCTGTTCCAAATTGTACTGATGAAATAAAATGAAACTATAAGCTGTCACAATAATGTCCTTTATTATTATCTGTATTATGTTATCTGTAACACCTAGAGAATAGTGTCTTTTGTGCCACGCTCTGTTCAGACACATGGTAAGAGGCAGGCCTTGCCCTGAAAAGCTTAATATCTCAACAGACAAGACAGAAATGGTGGAAAAGGAAACAAAGAGGTGAAGTGACTTGCGGGTCATATAGCAAGTTAACAGCAGAGGTAGAAACAGAATTCAGGTCCCTTGACAGAAATTCAGGAGAAGTTCCAAGTTTAATTCCAGTAGTACCCCAGAATTCTTATGTGACCTTGGATAAAACATTTAATCTCTGAATGGTCTAGTCTACATTAGGAAAAGTTTGCTGTTATAAATTTAGAGAGGTATAGCTATTCTGGTAGCAAACCCCCCTAATGTAGACATGGCTTATATCAGCAAGTGTGCGATTTTGCTGGTGTGGCTTATACCAGGTCCCCGAATAGAATAAGCTATAATGGCAAAAGTGCCTTTTACCTGCAGAACTGTCTACAGTGGACTCGTGCTGTTACTAAAAAAAAAAAAAAATCTATTAAAAAAAAAAACATCACCTCTAACCAACATTGCTATACTACCAAATATTTAAGTATAGACCTGGATGATGTCTCTGCTCTCTATGAATAAAAGGGAGATAACAGCACTTCCTTCACTCACAGGATTATTTTCAGGATAAATTCATCATCATTAGTACCCAAGAGGAGTTTAGATATTATGGTAATTAGTGTGCCTCTATAATTTTGTCCTTCTCTGTGCAGACTGCACAAAATATTCTTGTTTACACTTTAAAAAATATAAATGCAATGTAGGGATATAATTATGCAACTTTGGTGCCTTTGGTTTAATTCATGTTCTGTTGTATGCACAATTTTATTACATTCCCTCCAAAGTGTCAGGAGCCATACTATTTACATTGCAAACACATAGTATTAGCTCTATTTTTTATTTCTTTTGTCAGGACTAATTGAAGAACTTGATCACAGGCAACAGAATGTTGCCATTTAATCAATAGTGAATGTCAAATACTGGATGAGAGGGAAAAATGGAGAGCAGCATTAGGAAGGGGCAAATATAAAAATGTGCTACAACATCTCAGATAGATCAGCCTTTGCTATTGACATTTGAGTGTGTTTCTGGGTTCTACACAATTGCAATTCATTCTAATGATTAGATGGACAATCCTACGGTTATTTTGCTCAACTAATTTTTAAGAATAAAATCAAAATGACCAGAAATTCATAGATATCACGTTGTGCCTTAGTCAAATATACACTACTTGAAAACTATTTTTATTAGTTCAGGTTTTTGGGGTGACGGATGTTCAGTATGGTTTAAAAATAACACTTCTTAAAAAAAAAAGAAGCACAAGTTTTGAAACTTGTATTAAACCCTAGTTGCCAAGAATGTAAATCTCATCAGTAAAATCCAGTAAATACTGGCTTTCCGAACTATTGCCCCTAAAAAACAGGCCATAGTTGCATTAACACAGATGAAGATCTTTCATTTCTTCTGGTATTCGAATCTTTGAACATTAAAATAAATAATTAACATTTATCCTAGTTAGCTGTTCATGATTGTCACCAATCATGTATATACACCAATAGTGTATTTGTTAAATGCACTACAGTATCTCCGCTTGGTGTTGAAGATACAAAATTCTAGTTTATGACGGAGAACAAAAGGGATTACCAGAAGCAAATTGATTTAAATGAGCAAAGTATTGTAAAAGACACTCGTGTCCTCCTTGTATCTAAATATGATGGAATTTCCACATCTAACAGACAGGTATGGGAATAGCTTTACACAGCAGAGTAAACATAGCACAGGTTGCATATACAATGAGCAGGGCACACCTGATTAAAACAAGTTTAAAATCTCTTATTCTGCATTAATATGATTAATGGTGTTGGACCCTTGCTACGACATTGCAGCAGCCCTGAGAAATGGTGCAATTACTCCTTTTGAATAGGAAAGTTAAAAAACTTGTTACCAAAGGACAGCATGTACAATTTGGTGGTTACTTAGGACTTTTAGTGGACTGCACCATTAAGCATCCTAAACAGAGTTCCTGACCTTATCACTTTCTGACATTCTTATTGTTATAAAGTAAATTACAACTAATGAATACATTGACCATCCTGCCATAATTAAAAATTAATTATCATTACATCTAACTTACTTTGTTGCCACCTTAATCAATCTCCTAACTTCTGTACACCCAAACCTGGACATTATAAATGCTAAATGCCAGAGATGGAAAAGGTCTAGTATGTCATTCTAGTTCACCCTTCTGCCAGAGCAGGATAGTTTTCCTACTCTTTTAGTACTTCGCCCAGTCTAGTTTCAAATGTCCCAGGTAATGGAACTTCCACCACTTTCATTTTGTTTTATAGTCTAATGGATCTCACCATTAGTAAGTTTCTCCCCCATTAGCTCTTCCTATTCTTCTGTTCACCAGCCAACAATTTGGTTCAAAGTCTTAGGGCAAAAAGGGTTAACTGTATTTGAAATGCAAATTATTGAGCAATTATGTATATAAATGAAGACATATCTTTTCACAAGAAATGTAAGCACTTAGTGAAGCTAGAGAAAGGGACATTTTGTGCACAGATTTGCAGCTAACTATTGCATGTACAAAGTATCAGATTTTAAAAAAGCAGTAGTGGGAAGCGTATGTAGGCAACTGTACACTGATCATTAACTAGTTGCTCATTGACATACCAGGCCACATTCTCCCCTGCATCAGAACTCAGCCTATGTACAGGGATGGAACAAAGCAAGGCCAGAGATTCGATTCCAGCTCCCTGGTTCTTGGACCCAGTCCTGACCCTCATGCCACGTAGAGCTGCTGACAGATGGGCGAGAATGTTATCTCTGACAGGCAGCTCTAAATTCTGCCACTGGCTTAGGGTCCTTAATATACCATACATCAGTGGAAGATAAGCAGCAGAGCAGAGCTGTATATCATCACCTCCCTACCTCCTCCGCTCCCCCAACATGCCCTTACAACAGGATGGGGAAGCAGAGGAAAAAACCCAGAGCTGGCACTATCAAAGAGTTCCCCTGTCTCAAGGGAATTCTCTACTGCCTATCTGTTGCTAGTTCCCAGCTTCTTTGCACCTCCCAAGTAACGCTTAAAGGGCCTGATCAGATCATGCAGCTCAAAAGCCCCTCTTATCAATGCTTTAATTTGTATTAAACAGATTCCAGCTATTCTTTTCTTTTTTCAGTGAACAGCCACTCTAACCAAAACCAAAATCAGTAAAAGGCAAAAAGCTTATTTTAGGGAAACTGAGATAATGTGCTCCCAATAATGACTTTTTTAAAAAAAGTAAAATTTTAATTGCCTTGAAACAAATTAATTGCAATATCATGTTAACGACAGTGAGTAATGGTTGAAAAAGTAAGTTTCATCAAAAGCACCTACTCTCAAGATGCTCATAGATTTCCCAAAGATAACTTTTGGACCTCATTATACCTTCCATGATCTCAGGCAGCCCACTGATAATTTTGGGGGGCGGGGCGAAAGTGTGAAAAAATCCATTCAGTTACTTCTGGAGTTATCAGAGCCCGAAACGCTACATTTTAACTTTTTAAAATATATAAATAAAAATAAAGGCACTTTGTTTTGGTGCTCTGATAATTTAAATCCAAACTGAATTTGAAAGTTCGACCTCACTTTCTAGAGAGTGTTCCGTGCAGAAACATTTGGCATTATTACAGATGAAAACATCAGTGAAGGTTAGAAGGAAATCAGGAAGGAGTGAAGAAAAAGATGTGCTCAAATACCTAAACACCAGCCATTGAAAAAAATGCCAGTCTTTGGGGCGAAGATGATGAATGCTCCTTCCACTGTAGATACCACTACTTGCATTTGAGAAAAACCATTACCTCCTCTTGCACTTGGGCTTTCTTGCAGTGGAACTGATGAAATTCTTCTATGCAATGAAGGAATAGGGAATTTGGGAGGGCAGGGTGCAAAGAGGGTGCACAGCTCTGATGCAATATAGAACACCCTGCGGGAACAGGACAGTGCATGGTGGGAAATTGAGAGCAGAAGAAGAACAGGCTGGACTGTATATTGGTGGAAGGGGAGGTCCTCTGGTACCTCATTCAAAAGACGTAGCAGCTACAACCACAGAAGGTATTCCAATTAGCCTCTACCTAGAAGCTCTGTTGCTACCTAATGGTTTAAAAGGCTTACCAGCCATGTACAAAGAGCAGGCCTGAAGAGGCTGTGCCTTTCTGAGGCACAGTCTAACTGGTGTTGTTCCTGAGACAGAGCAGAGCCATATCACTTCCTCAAGAGTCCAGGCCTAAATGACCACAAGTCTTCCAAAATGCATTCTTTTACAGAATATGTAGAAGTTGCAAGGTGTGAAAGAGTCTCTTCTGTCCAATGCTCTAATGGGTGTCTGTAAGGGGACATCGGTGGGGGTGGTCACTTACCCCTTCCCTCTCCAAGAGACACCGAAAATAGCGAGGTAGCAGAACTAGAAAATAGGCTGCGGGGGGTGGGGGAGAATCTGGTGTCCCAGGAGCTGTGTCGGGGATATCTGGACACACCTTCTGAAGACGCTAATGGCATTACATAACTATTGCAAGTAAACCTTCAGCTGTTGCAGCAGCTAGGAGCTTCAATGGATTGTGACGGGAGTGCAGTGTCTGAAAATGGTAATCATGGAAACCCAGCATGGGCTGGAGTTTGGGAGACAGGAGATAGTCAGGCAAGGCAGACCATTCTCCAGGGGGCAGGACCCTTAGTGGGTGTGGCAGGGGTATGATTTATGAGCACCCAGCAACTCACCCACTGATAGGGATTGTGAATTTGTGGGATAGAATTGCTGCCCCAGGGCAGCTGAGGGTAACAGGACACTTTATGCACCACCAGAACTAAGCTTCTCCCCTTTGGAAAAAATAAAAATCAGGGGAGTTGTAACACAAATGCTAACATTAATGGAATGTTAAGGTTACTAATTTTAATGCTCAGAAGCCAGAAAATGCTAAAGTTAAGGTTGCGTGCTCCACTTTAACACAGCTCCTCTCTGGTAAGAGGAACACCCTGCGCACTTTTCTGATACTTCCCCTTAAGCATGAATGGGGTTTCCCATAAGCATCTGCAAGTTGTCCTCTTTGAAGACGAAATCATAACATGCATCATTCACACATTTAATTGCATCTTGTAGATGCTAAGAAATTTTGACAATAAACCCTCGGACAATTGCAACTCCATCGTTGGAGTGTTCTCCTGATGTTTTATCCTTTCCTCTCTCACCTGTTATCCGAGTGCTCTCTCTCTCTGTGGGCTTCTCAGCGCTCTGGATGTTTTTTAGCTGCTTCCTCTTGCTTTAGCATTTTTCTACACTGCTCCATTACCCACACCCATGCTACTTTTCTTCTTTACTTTACTTGCGATCCTTAGGATGCTAAATAATGCCACCAAATAATGCACAACATTTGTCACAGTAGTTACTCAGTAGCTCAAATGTAACTTCACTAGAAAAAACAATACTGTCTACACTTCAGTCAGTATGGGTGACTGGCTCCTGCTAGCTCACTGAAAACAGCAATGAAGCCATAGCAGCACAGGCGGGGCACAGGCTAACTGCCAAAATATGTACTCAGAGCCGCAGGTGGGCTTGTGGCTAGGCAGCAATCCCGTGCTACTGCCCATGCTGCCACAGCTTCACTCTTTTCCTTTTGTGATAAAGCTAGCTCAGTCAACGCTAGCTCGGGTATGCTGACACGTGCTGCAATCCCAGCTGCAGTGTAGACATACCTTTAATGTCCACACAGTAATTGCCATTGCCAGGAGATAGCTCTAACAATTTATCTTGCCTCTGTAGCCATTTTTTTTTTATATTACCTGTAGTTGATTTATCCCACTGATGTCCCTCCATCTGCAGAAGCTCTGAAAATCTAATGAGCCATGGAGGATGCCTCCGCTTAGACTGCTTTCAAATTTCATGAAGTGAGATAATGCAAATGAAGAGTGGATATGTGCTGAGCCTTCCAAAGCTCTGATAAGGTGTTAATAAACCTTGGTAAATTCTGATTAGGACTGTCTCATTACGTACATTGTCTACACAGTTAGCAGTGTTGGTAAATTAAAGCTCCAGAAGTGCTAAATTTGAATTTGATCACCTGAATGAGCAGTGATAAGTAAAGAGCAAAACACAAAGTATTGCTATTCTTTCTGGAGTGTTTTGTGCAGATTTTTTTGGAGGGGGTTAATTTTTTTTTTTTTATCATCTCTGTTCTATTTCTAATCTAAATGTCCTATTTTAGGAGTCCAAACTCCACAGTACACAATATTTTACTATGCAAAGGGTTTTAATGGCAAGAGCACAGGTGGCCTATATGACCATAAAATAATAGACACTAAGCAATAGCCAACAACTTTACCAAAATATCTCACATTCATCAGAATTATTACAGTTTATTATAAAACTGATGACTACAGCTGTTTTGCTATGTCAATATTATTCCTAAATACTCAGATATGTCAAGCAGAAATATTAGAAAATACATTTTCCACCAGGTAATAAATTCCTTAATTGAGGGAAGTAAATGGGTTATTAGTGAGAGTCTTGTTCAACTCAGAGAACTTCCCCTACTTCAAACATCCTGGCACCTGCTTATACATAGATATTGTAGGGTTTCTAGCCATCAGGATACGGCACATGACTGCAAACCAGAAAAATACACGCTTCTAGTTTTAACTCCGCCACTGACTTGCTATGTTATCCCCACCTGTAAAATGGAGATGAGACACTTAGGCAACTCTTCATCAACAGATCTCAAAGAGCTGTTATTGTTCTCTCCTTTCTTTACCAGTCTATGAGATATCAGATGAGAACAACAAAGCAGAGCCTGGAGTAAAGGTACTCAAGAGGAACCCCATAGATGAGAGCGGAGGAAGAGAAGCAGCATGGAGGTAGCTAATGAAGGTAGTGTGGAATACGCCAAAGCAATAAGAGAAGCTAAAAAATCCCGAGAGCCCACAGTGTGTTGCTGGGACAACAGACAAAAGGAGGAAAGGATAAAAGAGCCATGCCAGGAGATACAACACCGAGATAATACTATCTCTGTAGTCACAATTGTCTGAGGGCTTATTTCCCTAAATATTTATTTACATGTATTTCTTAGTGTCCACAAGATACAATTAAATTATTTAATCTCTCTCCTGTCCCCTCACCCCCAAAAGCCCAAATACCTCTCTTTTCCTTTATTTCCATCCATGTAGAGCTGGGGTCTCATGTGAATGTAGAGGTCAAAGCACTACTTTCTATTCTAGTTAGAGAGGACTTGCAACAAACATGAGCATAGCTAGAGATTGACAGCCCTGGAAAGTATTCTCTTAGCCCCGCTATAGAACAGACAATGGTTTTTCATCTTGGTCCCTTGGAAGAAAATCCTGGCCTCACTGAAGTCAATAGAAATTTTGCCATGGACTTCAACAGGGCCAGGATTTCACTCCTGGTGTACAACCATTTTGCTATGAATGATTCAGCATAGCTCTGTCCCTCCATATGCCACATCTATGCTCTATAGTCAAACACACCTCCTCTTTTCCTAGATGCGTTTGTAGTAACAGTGAGTAGGAAAAAGCTCTTACAGAAAACAGTTTATAGGATTGAATAGGGATTATAGGAGACAGGAAAAAATATTGTTTATATTAGTGATATAATCAAGATCAAAGTTCCATTGTGCTAGGCACTGTACACACCTAGTTAGATTGTACATTTTGGGAGGAGGCACTATCAAAATAGACAAGACAGACACAGGGTGAGAGGAGAAACATAGGCACAAAGGCATGGAGTGACTTGTCCAAGGTCCCACAGCAGATCAGCAACAGCCAAGAACAGAACACAAACCTCATGAGTCCTAGTCCAGGAGCCTAGTAAACTGGCCACTCCACTCAACCCACATCCCATTGCCATCTATGTGAATCTTTTCATTAAAAAAATACAAAAAAAATTTTGAGCTGCCTAGAACTATAGTGAACAGGGTTTTCATGTGTGTGAAAGTGAGTGAGTGAAAGAGAGAGCCCAAACACTTGGTTAGCTCCTTCCTTTCCTAATGAATTAACCATTTTCTAGAGGAAAAGAATAAGGCCTCAGGCTTGTCAGGTCCATGCTTTCTTGTTCTGTTACAATACCTCTGACACTTATTCCTACATTTAGGTTTAATTAAAAAGTGTAGTTTAATGAATGTTCAGGGGGATGTAATACTTAAATAGTGTCATTCAAGGACAACTTTGTTTTCCAAGGCTGCAATCAGAGTCACCCCAATCAAAATAAAATCAATAAAGTGAAACTCAGCAAATCAGACAGCATTAATAACTACAGATCCCATCTTAATCACAAAAAACAGTTAGCAGTAGTCAAATGCTTTTATGTGAATTAATCTGGGTAAAGCCTCTTTTCATGCCAACTCTGTACAGCAAAATCCATTACTTCTTACACTTTTGGAACATACAGAACAACATTGGCTTATATGTGGTTTCTAAGGAATGCAAGAAAAGAAAAGGAAAAAAGTGAAAGTTGTCATATTCTGTCCCCCCCCCTCGCCCTCAACACACACACACACACACACTCTCTCTTCTATTCCTGTTCAATTTGTGTTGACAATTCCCTGAAGAAGCAGATGTGAACCTGCCAAGTGTATATATTTGTTGGGGAGATGTTTTGGTTGTGGATTTGCTTATTTTTTTTAATCTGTTCAGCAGACAGTGCAAGTCTCCTAGGTCAGTAGTTGCTCTGCTCCATTGTGATACTATTTGTAGTTGTGTCTGCCTCTGCAGATAATGTGATGGCTGCAAAATGTGGCAGAGAAATGTGAGCAGAATTCTAAGCAGGCACTATCCGTTGTTAAAGCAACACACAAAGTGCATTATGAAGGCTGTGTGCAACGCAGTTAGAACCTTCCAGATGACCAGTAGCCTATAGGTCTTTTCTTTAGTATTGTAGAGTACTGGGGGAATTACTAACCACAAAACACGGATGGCATTGACTTTCTACTGACCACATCTTCCCCACAGTAACTTTGTTCATAATGCTATTGTTAAGGATGACAGCATTTCCATCACAACCTCTTTTTATTAAGGGCTTATAAAATAATCATAAAAATGTGTGCCGGGCAGACACTCAGCACATAAAGGTCCAGCTAGGGAACACTCAGCATTTTAAAGGGAATTTTGTGCTTGCAACAGCCTTGGAAACCAGAGTTCATTTTATGCACAGTTACAGTAAGTGTGATGGCAGTGCAAAAATCCCTCCCCACGCTTGACCATCAACGTCTCTCAACACTGACATAGCAAAACCACTTCTAGGATTGAGGATACTTTAGTCTTGTTGGCCCTTCATTACTAGGCTCTCAGCTGAAGCAGATATCAGATATCTCTTCATCCCAAGTGATGATGGGCATGCTTACTCACTAGGAACCAGCCACCTGACAATTGCTAGGGACTTTCAAATCAGTAAAGATGAAGGCTGAAATCACCCTGGTAACTGGGAGGTGAAAGGTTTGATGTTGATGGAAAGGGAGCTAAGAATTACAAGGAGGAAAAATTAGGTCATTCTATTAAAAATCCATCACGTGTCATTCGACCTCCACACATGGCATTTTATCAAAAGTTTGTTGTAAAAACAAAACAGAAAAATGTAGTTTCAATTTTTGTTGCTTTGCACAAGGACAAAAAACTGAGGGTTTGCATTCTTCAAACGAAAGAATCACAGGGCCAGATCTTGGTGTAAGCGGTCATTTCATTATCTAAGCAAGGAAGGGGAAGAGGTTGACCAGGCTGCAGGAGGATGAGGCAGCTTTTTCTCTACTGTCCTCTTTCTCCTCAGGTACGGTCCCAGCACTCTGTCTTAATCCAACCCTACCGAGAAACACGCAATGGACTGTAGATCCATTCTTAGGGCTCCAGCTTCTGGAGTGATGTAACTATGCTTTCATTGAAAAAAAGAACAAAAAAATCCCACACAGTCAGCATCTAACTCTCGTGATCGCACAGAAAACTTCAAAGTATGACCTGATAGAGACTGATGCAGTGATGTCGGCTTGAGTCTCTGAACTGCCTGTTACAATAAGGCTCTGAGAAGAGTCATCGTCCCAATTCATCTCCATGGGATGTTAATTCTGAGACTCACTGCTCTGAAGGGACCTCCCAACAACACTCTGGCAGAGAGCAGAGTGGCCTTCCCCCATCTGAACAGAGGAAGCGAAAGCTGTTTCCTCCTCTACTGCACCTGGGATAGAGAGGAGCCCCTTGCCACTATCCCTGTCTCTCCTGAGTGGGAGAAGAGCCTCCTGCTCCTGCATGTAGGAAGAGTGAGAGCATGAGTGTAGGGCAACGTGGAGGCCATGTTGTGGCATGCCCAGGGCTCTGGATTGCCTTAGTCCAGGCCTGTGTATGTTTGTGTGGAGGCTTCCTCCCCAGTCATCTTTCAGCTCACTCCTGTGATGGAAGGAGCAAAGGTCTGGTAGCTGCATCATCTGTGAATGGCTGCTGTGGAGATGTGAAGATCATGAATGGCACAGGACTTACCTTTCTACACCCTCTGAAAGACTTGACTTCAGTGATGCTACTCACATGATCAAAGATGAGCATGTGTTCAAGTGCTGTGCTGAATCCGGCCCACAGTGCTCAGCTATTGAACAAGTGAACTCAAGGTCTCCTTTTTCAATCCCCACACCTACCCTTCCTTCTTTGCTTCTCATCCTCTCTTATAATTGCCAGCTAATCCTTTCTTTCTGACCTACTTCTTCCTTCTTGAAATTCTCAACTCCCTTTCCAGCAACGGGCCCAGCAGGAGACAGCAAAGTCTAGGAAGTAAGGAACTCATTGCCACAGATAAGCTACATGCTGGTGGATTTTCAAAAGTTCCTCTTTAGAGCACCCTGTAGAGGGTTTGGCTGGCCAGTTTTGGGAACACAGGAAAAAATGGAAAACTTTTAAACAACGTGAGTGATGTTTTATCCTTGAAAATATTCAGCTGGTATTCGACAGGGTGCCCAGCAACTGGGATCACCAAACCATGCACCTAAGCTATGAAATTAGAAAGATGCACTTTGTCCAAAGATATCGTTCTGATTGAGCTTGTGATTTGGGAATACACAGTAGAAACTGCCATAGCAAATCAAACTGTTGGTCCATCTAATCCAACATGGGCTTCATAATCAGTTGTGCAATGCTGTACAATGGGAAGCCTTCTTTTGCACTGTGATCTGAGTTGGTTATTTTATTTTCTCAGCTTTAATCACGCCGAGATTGAATTCCAAATTCATCTCAGATGAAAATGAGTTTGATGGATCTCATTCTAGTTGTTGTTTGAGCACATCACAAAAGCACTTCACAATTTTGTCCAGTGCTCAGGAATTTTGTCTTTGCTCAGGAAAACTCAAAAAAGACAATACGAGAACAAGTACTAGAAGGTCAGTACTAAGATTATTTGAAAAGATGTGCATAGAACAAGTTAGTACTGCTCACCTCCACTATTTCCAGTTGGAGCAGCATTGCTGATCATTCTACTATCAGGAACATTATAGTCTCTTATACTTAAAAAAAAGAAAAACACAAGTTTGTAAGGGTTCCAGAATTTTCTAAACATCCACAAATTAAACACTTGATTATCATCATCTATGGCAACAACATGTGAGAAGTATGCACTACCATCTCAGGTGGTGTTTGGCGAACGTCAAATATTTCAGGGGTTTTATCTGGGTAAGCACTCAAGTGAATAACAATCACCAAAACTATTGGTGGGATCCTTCTGGCTACAGTCCCTACCGTCCCACAACACACTCAACCTCTACTATGCTGCTACCACGTCTTGCCTGCTTTATTGCTGTCCCAGTGCCAGCAAGTTGCCTATCCCCATCCAGACCACAAGGATGTCCTGAAGAACTGTGCCCTACTGGGTTGTCTCTTTCGTGAGCTGGCCTGTTGCCACCCTCCATTGACCTCCCTGTAGATATGGCTGATCTGACTTTACATTTTGCTAGATTGATGCTTCCCCACAAATCTGCACTGTCAGGTTATAAAATTTCAGCACACCATTCCCTTCCTTTCACTGGTTAAAGTTGGCGGGGGGGGTGGGGTGGGGCGGGGCGGGAGAACAGGTTCAAGTCTTGTTCTTATATTATCGGAACCTGTTCATTTATCCCTAATCTCAGTAGATCAACCAGTTCAACTTCAATGGCAGATACATTTTCAGATGAAAGCAAACCATAAAAATTAATTGTGCTTTTAAGGCTAACATCCCTAGAGGTGCCATTGCAGTTCTCAATAGTCTGAGTGTGTCTCTAACTAAGGGCATCATATATTAATACTTTCTTTCCTATCACAGAGAGGTGTTTGAGGAATAATTAATGTTTGTAAAGTGTTTAGAAGATGAAAACTGCTGTTGGGTTAAGTATTATTACTTCACCAGTGATTCCTTTTTAAGAAATAGTAAATATGGTTTCAAGGGCAGAATGTTGTTTCCATTACAATTAAATAGAAATGTTGCAAAATTAAGATTCTCTGAAAAGGCTTCAACTGATCATAGTGTATGACTATTGTGTATCATAGGAATTATTACACCAGCTTCATTTACTATCCAAAGCCTAGGAAAAATGGAGTGACTAGCAAATGAAGTGCTTGTCCGTTCATGCCACATCTTTAACTTTACTTTAGCATCCTTTCTGAGCATAAGCATGTACAGAGGTTCAGATATTACAGCAGATACAGTATAAAAACTAAAGAATAAATTAGTATAAATGGGTCAATGTATAAATCAAATGAGTGGCTCATAGCATAAACATCAGACATAAGACTATTTTATACCTTTTTAAGTCTTCTGTTGTCTTTATTATAGTTTACAAATCTTTAAAATAAAAAAGAAGCCACACATTGAAGGGAGGAGAGAGAGAAAAGGAGCAGGCATGTGTCAAAAAGAAAAGGAGCAGGCAGGACATTTTTTTTAATTAACATAGGGATTGCCATAGTGGACTTGACCCATGGTCTCCAACAATGGTCACCATCAGAGGCTTCAGAAGGAGGTGCAAGAAACATCCTACTCCTTAGTACTTCGCGATATGTGTTCGGGTTTAAGGATATGTCAACAATACAGTGGCACGGCTACAGTACTGCTATTGTACCCCGTAGTGTTGTCGTGTAGATGCTTGCGACATGAGTGGATGGGATTTTTCCCATCGACGTAGATAATCCACCTCCTTGAGAAGGTCAACGGAAAAGCTGCATCTACGGTAGGGTTTATGGTTAATCTACATTCATTGGAGAGGGAATAAATGTTTTCACAGCCATAAGTGACGTAGCGAAGTTGATCTAATTCAGTGATAATCAGACAGGCTCACGAGCCTCAGGTGGTTCTTTAACGTGTCTCCTGCAGCTCTTTGCAGCATATGATATTAAACCAGTACGATTTAATTATTAACCGATCAGGATGCTTTTACAATGTTACTAACGAACTGTAGTTGAGAAAATAATAATGCTTGGTCAGTCATTTTGCTGTGAGAATAATATATATATAAACTAAAAATACCATTTAAATCAGTATATAATAATATTATAGTAAATTAAACAATGCATTCACATTACTGTGGCTCTTTTGGCTAATATTGATTGCTAATCTGGCTCCTGAATCGCTGACACCTGAGTATCACAGAACTAATTCTTTGGGGGAGACTGGGCCTAAGCCAGAGTTTTAACATCTCCTCACATATTTAGGTTAAAATTATGCATTATAAACCAAAATATTCTTGTTCTCTATATAGCTATCCTGTCCACCTTTAATATTGTTAAGTTTTGGCCTCAATGATATCCTGTAGCAATGAGTTCCACAATTAATTATACATTGTGTGAAAAGGAATCTCTTTTAAAAATAGTGGCATGGCTATGGTACGGTGTTTAGGGGCCTTGTTTTTCTACACCTGGCACTGAGGGAGGTGAGTAACTCAGTGAAGAATGATTTGCGTGAAACCTGCTCCAATTCTGCAAATTCAACAACCCTTGCAGGGCCCAGTAGGGCACATATTCCAAGATGCATTGAAAATATTACAATAGAAAGATCAGTGGACCCAAGAGTGCACTGACTGGATCTCACTGGAACCAGGAGGGGAAGTGTGTCACTCAGTATCAACCTTACAAAAAGTCACTTCCTCTGCAGGACTATAGCAGATTGCCAGGCCTCTGCTCCAAGAGGCCTGTGCGATAACTTGTGCCTGATGGGGAAAGAGGGATTGTGTGACAAGTGAGGAAGGAAGGTCCAAAACTGGGGCTAAAAGCTTCTTTCATTTTTTCATGTTGCTGAGTCTCTTTTGTGGTAGTTTTATCTTAGTATTCCCCCAAATAATCAAATTTACCTGTCTTGTTCATGTGCCATTTGTTTTTGTTCTCTGCAGACAGAGTAATCAAGTTCTAAAGGCAAAATAGTCTGCTGAAAGTGCATTTAAAACGTGCACAGAAAGTATATTTTAATATTTTCAGGGGTTGGACAGGAAAGAGGCTAGATAGAGAACACGTCGGAGGATTTGGCTGTTTGCATTTTGTGCATGTCCAATAAGAGCAATAGCAGCCCACTGGAGTTTGTGGGTTTTAGTACTCATTTGTTAATATTTTAAAGCAATATACTTTCCCACTGGGAATATTTTCTCTCACTTCAAGGGAAGGCTTGCTCTAGTTTTTAAGGTTGCTTAAAACCCTTGTCTAAGGTCTTCTAATCAAGAAATTGCGCTTGATATTCTACAGTTTGCAAGGAGAAGACTCCCAATCCTCCATTTAAATGTGTCTGCCTCCCCACAGTATATCCACTTTTGTCTGACTGTTGTGCAATTTTGCCCAACAATTGTATTATGTGCTTTCAAACAAGTCAAAGTAAATATAAAGTTAGAGCCCTAAATACTTTCTTAAAATGTTCATGAGGGTCATGCAAGTGAATGAGACTGTGTGGAAGAAATTGCCAGTGCTATAAAGTAGATTGATCCCTTGAAAGCTGATGAAAGCTACTAGTAGATGGCTGAAGAGAGTTTATTATATTTCCAAGCACACACCAAAGTTTCTTCATCAGTAGGGAGAAGTTCTAACTTTTTGACTGGGTTGAGCTAAATGGCTAGACCTTTAAGTGCCACATTATTTGTCTCTAGTTACAATAAAAAGACTGCAAGGCAAATGGACAGAACTTTTCAAATGCCTACAAAATTCATCAGTGACGGGCATTAAGATTAGGGGAAAATCAGTTAGTAGCCAACAATCCTACAGAATGAATAGAACAAGACGTACATAATGAAACAGACCCGGCAGCGAACAAATTACCCGTAATTAGCTGATACCCTGTCTAAAAATAGTATAATAGTGACACTAGATATTTTATCTGTATTTCACATAAGCAGCCATGGCTCTTTTCTGCCTAGATGATGGATATTATACTGCACATACTCTCATCACTGAAAGATTTCAGATACTGCCTGTGAGCTAAATCCAGAGAGGTACTGAGCTGCTATAATGCACCTTCCACTCATTCCCTTTGAAGTTTCAGGTAAACAGCATCTTCCATGTTTCAGCTTTGTATGAAATCAGGAGGCAATTCAAAAGGCTTAGTCCTGGCCTTTCTGTTTACATTCAATAATACCATAGTGCAGTAGAACCAAGGAAGGCTTTATTAATGAACAGCCTGTTTCTCAGAAATGCTGAGCATAGATGCACCAACAAAAGCTTTACTCTGGATCTTTAAAAATCAGGTTATAAATAACTCATTTCTGATATTCGGTATTTGTTTTATAAATGCAGCAGGCAAAAAAGAAAAGAGATTCAATGTAACACAGTGGCTCAACTACAGAATCCCTGAATTGGCATTCGTATGGTTCACTATACAGAGTGCTTTGTGATTAGATATCAAGTGAACAAGACAAAAGGAAAAAAAAATAATCAGCTTCCTCACCCAATCACAGTTTTATCAGTGTGAATGTTGTGCCAAGCTTCCAGGCTAGTCTCTGCTGTGCTAACCTGTGATGCACCTGCAGGATTTACATGAGATACAAGAATAACGTTTTCGCTAGAGACAGCAGAGGTCAGCAACCCACCACCAGCTCAAAGTAAAGGATGAACTTCGTGGAACAGAATAAATATAGGAAAATATGGAGAGCGAAATGGAATGAGACCAGCGAGCGAGCAGGGGAACAAAAGAAAAGAAACATACAAAATAAAGATGTGTAAGAGATACATGAGAAATATGAAATAATGTGAGAAAAGGAACAAAAAGGAGGTGTTGAGGGAGGCCGAGGACATAATTTAGTTTATGGTGAACAATCTTAATTTTCACATAATCACCTACTCTCCTCTCTCCCAGATTTCCTGAATGTCCTCTTTTGGGAGTAGTCTCAGAGAGTTACAATCTATGTTAAAATGATCAGATTAATGCCAAAGTTTAACAGACAAACTAGTCAAACAATGAAAAGCAAATTTGTGAATAATCTGTTAATACGCCCAGGGTCTGAGATATGTAATTTAAATGGAGGGTAACACAGTAAATAGCAGCAAGAGATTTCCAGGCTTTTCCACTTTTGCCTAGAAGGAAGAAAGTCTATAGGAGTCTTCGATTGTTGAGAGAGTAAAGATTAAGATAAAGTGATGCCAAGAATGAGTTCCCTCTAGTGTTGACCTCTGCCTAACAAACCTCCTGCAATATTATATTCTACACTACTTTTCATTTTAAATGACAGTTCTCCTCCAGTACCATTGAATGGACTCTGGCTCATTCTACTGCTAAGGTTGCATAAAACTACTGACATTGAAATGCAGATCTAAGGAAACAAATAAGACAGTTAGGATCTCCCTCCTAGGATTCCATCTTTCTGATGCCCTTATAAGCTATACCACATTTAAAAATGTGCACCACCTCTACAGCATAGAGATGCAAGTTATTCTCACAAGGAACTACACTGAGTGCAATTTTGTTTGTTTGTTCATTTGTTGTGTTTTTGAGTTAGTGTAACAATATTTCTGTGCAGACAATTAACAAAGCAAGTACCATCCAATGTGCAATCTTAAAATTCTTCCAGAGCTAAAATTTAAAGTACATAATTATTCAGCCAAAGGCTCGGGACAGGATAGTTTACATTTTTAATAATAGTCACTGATGGAACATTCCATGAAAGAACCTCTTAACATACAAAAAAACAAAATAAAATAGCAAAAGTGAGACAATGGGTCATTTATAACAAAATAAATAACTTTCACATGAGATTTAACACATTTTGTTCCAGACATAATCGATTAGGAGGTAAATTATTAATTCACTGAACAGATCTGAAAGAAGAACAACTGTTTTTGGATGCACTTTTAGTGGGTTATTTAAAAGGATAACACTTCACCATGCACATCTTTGAAGACCTTCTATTAAAGCAACAGCTCTGCATCTATAAATACAGTGATCACCTTTAAGTCAGTATGAGCCAAAGGTTACAAGAACTATCAGAAATTAACAGGAGAGTCTCCCCTATGGTTGGCAACTGTTGACTTTGTAATAGTTTCTAATGTATACACTTTCCTTAGAGATTTCTTTTTTTTTCTTTCCCCATTTATTACTATAGACTTAAGGATGCAAATAAGGTTTGTCACATTATTCCCCCTGCCCTTTAAAACAAAACTGTACAGAAGAGGAACTCAAATGCAAAGGGTCAGTGGATATCCAGCATCACCCTATTACATACACAGATCAATACTGCAAAAGGGGCAGCAGGCATAGGTTATGTTGTGTGTCAGATGATCTTTGAATGCAAACTACAGATACTCAACAAAAACACTGGCCACATGCATACAGACTGCTACCTCTCCAAGCTTGTTCCAGATTTATCATCACATCTTGAAGATACCAACTACATTTCTTGGTGTACTGGCATCGCTTTTCTGCCAGGAGTTGCAATCATGTAACTGTTCTGGTGGGTATGCAAGATATGCAGTGGAAGCTAATGTACATATAATCTCTGTTGCATCATGCAGGAAATCTTGTTGTAATTTACAGCAACTTTGCAAGATAACTTGCCACTTAAATCAGCTAACCAGACCCTGTTCTGTATCGCCACACCCACCAGAGAAATTAGTTGAAAAATATTAATGGAGTGAAGTTATGTGCATTAGTTAGACAGCGCACTCCACAGAGGAGTTCAGCTGGATGGGGGGGGGGAGTTCTGCGTGTATGTGGTGTCTGATTTAGAAAAACTAGATCCTTTTGACCACTACGGTAGTTGTTTCATAAAACTACATTAAATTATTGTACAAGAGATGATCAGACTCCAACCAACATCCCAACCAGCCTCTCCCATCTGTAATAGCTGCTTCAAATTCAAAGTTTTGTGACGGATGAAAAATTAAAACCTTTCTCTAGCTTTTGGTGAAGACAGCCTAATGGCAACAGCAAGTGTTTGTATACCACACTTATCACCGTAGAATATGAGCAACATGATGACAAGGTGATATGACAGAATAGCCAACTTCTACTCCACTTGATATTTATTGTAACATTTGCATTTATCAGCCTCTTTCCATATCCAGGGAAGAGCTTATACCTTATTTCTAGATTGATTGATTCTTTTAAATATTCATCTACTTCTACATTTATTCCCCACCTGAAGTCATAATCCTGTGAGGCATCACTAGGATCTTCTATATTTTACAAACATAAGAAAAATATAAGTAGCAGGGAAACTTTTGAGAAACAAAGATCTTCTTTACCAAGAAAGAACTCTTAGAAAAAGTAACGAGGCAAAAGAAACAATACATTTCACAAGCAGGACAGTTTCTATACAGACTGTTTCCATAGAAGATTAACGGCTGTTTAGTACCAAGATGTAATAGACAACCAGATGATCCTTACGTAACATCTTGCACATTATTAAACAGGATTATGTTTGTGTCAGATAAAAATGTATTTTATAATATAACCTGGGGATTCAGAATGTATGAAGAGTTTGCTTTGAATACCTTTTCAACTATTAGGAGTTGAAAACTGTCCCGTATCTCCTTGAAAACCTAATTTTCCGTAGGTTTTTCAATAATGTGTCTAGGATGATTTATGGGCCCATTGTCACAATAAGATGGGAATTCTTACTACAGGAATGATCATCCTTTATCTCCTTCCTACATTAATAAGACACTTTTGATTACAAGGCTAATATTGGAAGCACAGTCCACTCCACCCTTCAGAGCTCCAGAGAGCTCTTTCCCAGTTGTAATACTGCGTATCCATGTAGGTTATTTCTTTCTGCTTCAAATGCATTATAAAAGTGTGCCTATTGCTAGGCTGTGTGTGACTTTGCCATAAACTAAAAACAGAGTTGCACAGAAAGACTGAAGCAGCTTCTGCTCTTCTTCAAGATATCTTCAAGATATGGCATTCCAGACACTGTATTCAATTATACTTCTCTCTTTGTTTAAAGATGGTATTTGTGATAACCAGGCCATGTTCTATGCTTTTACACAGGAGCAGGATACTGTTGGAGTTGCCTTCCCTACTCCTCATTTTCCAAAAGTGTCATTCCAAAGATATGACTCTCGCCTGACTCTAGAATAGAAATCTCCAAGGAGAATAATCTGGTCTTCCTTGGGAGTATTAGTCAGGACTCAGTCAAGATCTGAGTAGAATTGTTCTTTGGTATTCTCGTCAGCATCAAGTGTTGGGGCATATGCACTGATGACAATGACAAATGTTTGTTGCTAAGATTGAAATGGCGAGTCATAAGGCATTCATTGATTCCTACAGTGTGTTGCTGCCTAACAAATTTCTTCTGAATTGCAAAGCCAACATCATGAATGTGCCTCTCCTCTGCAAATTTACCTTTCCAGAAAAAGTTGTAACCTCCACTTTCTTCTCTCAGTTACCTTCATCTAGGCACCTTGTCTCACTCGGGCAGTGACTTCGATGTTACATCTGGCAAGCTCCATAGCAACGATAGCATTCTCCTTCGTACGTTTTCTTTGTTATGCAAGAAGCTGCGAACGTTCTATGTAGGGAAAGTCACTGTCTTTTTATAATTTCGAACGTCAGAAGAGTGATCCTGCTGGACATGGTAATCCCGCCAGGATTGGTTGAGAGTATAGATTTGGGGCACCTTTTCTAGCCCTCTCCCCATATGGCATGAGCAGAGAGGATCCTAAAAAGGATTGCTCAGTCATGATAGCAGCTGCCAAATTGCAGCTGTCTCAGTCCAGGTGCAGATTCATAGGTAGGGGCTGTCAGATTTGCTAAACCTTGCCCCCGTCACCGCTAATCCATTGCTGTAGGACTTGGAAGGTTGAAGAATGTTATTTGCTGTGGTAGAAGCCTGAGTGTGATTTCTTTTAGCGTGGGGAAGGCTGGTGCACCTACAGTGAACACACAATCAAGACAAGCTGGAGATTTGAAGGGGAAGGTCTGACATAACTAGAGATCTCCAGCTTGCATCAGCCTTCATCCACTTTCACAGGCATTGAGATACAGAAAGCATCTCTTCCACCTAATCCACCATGAAGGGTTGGGGGTTGGACCGTGCTTTATCTGGAACCTCTCCTACACTTGATGCCTTGGGTAACCCTACCAGGACCACAAAGCTCCCAACCATGTAGTTCTGAGGATCATTAGAACAAGCAAGCCCCTTCACCACAGCAAGGTGACCATCTCGGGAGCAAATCAGGACCTGTACATGGCCTTCATTGATTTAAGCAAGGCCTTCAACTCTGTCAGTTGGGACTCTGTCAGTCATAAGCTGGGAGGAGCAAGCCACTAACTGATCTCTATGGCACCATAGCCTCCATCAGGCAGTGGCCTGCTTTGAGGAGAAGCATCCTGAGTCATCTCAGGATTCGTATGTAAATTCGTGCTAGAGATGATCCTCAAATTGAGGGATTGCTGATGATTCACCAGCAATGGACCCCAATTTGTCCTCAGAAGAATTCAAGGAATTTGCATGTAAATGGCAGTTGGACCACGCCTCCATCGTGGCATACCCACAGAGTAACAAGATGATGCAATCAGCTGTGGAAAAAGCTCAGACACTTACACCAGCCTGTTTTTTTCTGGTTCAGACCTGTTAGCATTTTTGGCACACAGGAAAACCACATCTGAGTGGTCACAAAATAGACCATCACAGGCACGGGATCAAAACTCTGCTACCAGTGAAGGGAGACCTGTTGCAGACAGAACAATGGAGACACCACCAAGAAGACATAGCCATAAACCAGAGAAACCAGGCACTAGAGTACGAGAGGTCAGCCAAGGACCTAGCGACCCTGGAAACAGGCACTTCCACATGGATCCAGTCATTAGAGACACACCAGAAAAATGGATTAAAGGAGTCATGACGGGTGCAGTAGCACCCAGGCCATATGAGGTAACTACACAACAGGGAAAAGCAGGCACTTATGAGCCAGCAGACAACACCCAGAGAGTCCATAGAGATACAAATATCATGACACAGACTGAGTCATTCGGAGGCCAACCCCACAGGGAGGGAGGAGAATCCACAGAGGAATAGTTTGCTAGACTCAGACACCGTTGACAGGGAGACAGAGGTCACTGTTGGTGTGGTCACCAAACTGTCTCAAAGACTATGTAACTAGCTGAGTCTGTTGGAGAGATGAGACTTCAACTCTGCTATGAGCTAGAAACCTTCGGCCAAAGGAACTGAGCGGTAATTTTTTGCCTTTTAATGTTTTCAATAAAAAGTTTGTAAAATAGGAAAGATGTATTATCACTGGAATAGCAGACAGGGGACCATGTTCCCTGGAGTGATGGGATATCTGGAAAACAGGGAACATGCAGAGTTAGGTTGGAAGCAATTCAGGCACATGGACAGGACAGGTCAGTGCACAAGCTTTAATAAAGTCCTGCTTATGCAGCTTAACTGGCAGTCAGCTTCTCTTTGCAAATGAAACAGAAAGCAGAGGTGACATAGGGCTATGCCAGTCCTATACCACAGAGAGATTTTCATATGAGGGAAATCATTGGGTGGCTGCATACACTGGCTTTATAGCTGCTTCCACTGTCTACACAGAAGCTAGAATCTGACTTTTGGGTCATTTCTTAACATAAGGGGACATACCCTTAGCTGATTAAAATGGCTGTAAATTGTAAAATACGAGTGACTGCACAAGCAAGATAGGTCAGTAAGTCCCACAGTAAAGTGGAAAATTCAGCAGACAGTTTTTGCTAACTGGAGCTAACTGTGAAGTAATAATTGGTTCATTGGAGTGTTACTATAAAAAGAGTTTATGTAATTGGGAAAGTATTTAAAGCTTTGCTTGATTGCCATATATTGTGGGCGAAACAATAAACAGCAGAGTTTTGTATGGCAACAGAAATCAATGCTGAACGAACCTCAAAATGTAGGAAGCTTTGAAAGTTTCAAAATATTTGGATTTTTACCTGAATTCATTTAACGTTTTGAGCTCTCTTTCTCTTTTTGAACAGCCGTATCCACAATTTCTTTCCTTATAAAAACTGCTCGTTTTCTCACACAAATGCACAAACTTGCCCAAACCCAGCCCTGTGAACTGACAAATCTTAATGAGGCAATTGCACCCTGGAAACTGTTCTATCCCATTCCTGGATCCTCCTCCAACTCCCATCTTTAAAGAAGAACTTGCTGTCCAAATATTTAGTCTGATTCCTGTTAATGCCTTGAGCTCCAATTACTATGGTCTCATGGTTCTTGGTGTTTTCTTGGATCAGCAGTTCACTGTAATGCACTGCATGTACGCAGGAAGTATTACAGGAAGCAAATACAAGCTGATAAGTTACTACAGTACCAGGCAAACTGGTTGAAACTATAGTAAAGAACAGAATTATCAGACACATAGATGAACACAATTTGTTGGGGATGAGTCAACACGGCTTTTGTAAAAGGAAATCATCCCTCACCAATTTATTAGAATTCTGTGAGGGGGTCAACAAGCATGTGGACAAGGGTGATCCAGTGGATATAATGTACTTGGACTTTCAGAAAGCCACTGAGAAGGTCCCTCACGTGAAGCCTCTGAAGCAAAAATTATGGAATAAGGGGAAAGGTTCTCTCATAGTAACTAGTTAGAAAGCAGGAAACCAAGGGTAGGAATAGATGGTCAGTTTTCAGAATGGAGAGAGGTAAATAGTGGTGTCCCCCAGGGACTAGGACTAATGCTTTTCAACATAGTCATAAGTGACCTGGAAAAAGGGGTAAACAGTGAAGTGGCAAAATTTGCAGTTGATACAGAATTACTTAAGACAGTTAAGTCCAAAGGAGACTGTGAAGCATTACAACGGGATCTCTCAAAACTGGGCGACTGGGCCACAAAAAAATGGGAGATGACATTCAGTGTTGATAAATGCAAAATGATGCACATTGGAAAACATAATCCCAGCTATACATACAACATGATGGGATCTAAATTAGCTGTTGCCACTCAACAAAGATCTTGGCGTCATTGCGGATTATTCTTTGAAAACATCCACTCACTGTGCAGCAGCAGTCAAAAGAGCTAACAACATGTTAGGAGCCATTAGGAAACGTTTAGCTAAAACAGAAAACATCATGCCATTATATAAATCCATGGTATGCCCATATTTGTAATGCTGCATTCAGTTTGGTCACCCCATCTCAGCAAAGATATATTAGAATGGGAAAAGGTACAGAAAAGGGTAACAAATATGAACAGCTTCCATATGAGAAGAGAGAATAAAATGACTGGAGCTTTTCAGCTTGGAAAAGAGTCAACTAAGGATAATATGATAAACGTCTATAAAATCATGAATGGTGTGGAGAAAGTGAATAAGGAAACGTTATTTAATCCTTTACATAACATAAGGTCCAGGTCACCACATTTAAAACAAACAAAAGGAAGTACATCTTCACCCAACACACAGTCAACCTGTAGAACTCATTGCCAGGAGACATTGTGAAGATCAAAACTATAACAGGGTTCAAAAAAAGAATGAGATAAGAGCATAGGTCTATCAATGGCTATTAGTCAAGATGGGCCAGGGATGCAACCTCGTGCTTTGGGTATCCCTGGCCCCTAACTGCCAGAAGCTGGGAGTGGATGATAGGGGATGGATCACTTGATGATTGCCTGTTCTCTTCATTCAGTCTGAAGCATCTGGCATTGACCACTGTTGGAAGAGAGGATAGTGTGGCTAAATGGATCATTGGTCTGATCCAGTATGGCCTTTCTTATGTTCTTATGACAAATATGATATTGGTGAATTAGAATAGCTGTCCATCAACTCAGTGCTTACTTAATACGCAATAAATACTAAGGTATTTAACTTAAAAACTTAATGGGATGCTTAAAGTTGGTTTCGTGTCTAAGCACTTAATGATACCATCTGATTTTAAACAATACATTAGCTAAGATTAAAACACATTTATATCTATTATAGCTGTTTCCAGCAATGACTATTTTAGTTAAAGAGTTTAATAAAGCTTCCATTATATTCTCATTTCACACAATCATAACTTTCTGAAACATTTTCTTTCTTGGCTGAAATCCACCGAAGGGCAATGTTTTCCTTTCCTGTTTAAGGTTGTAAATAGCCTGTGAGTTTTCTCCAAGTTTTGGGCAAATTAAAAAAAAAAAAAAAAGAGAGAGACTAGATAGTTCTCTCATCATTTGGGGAAAAATGCTAACACCATTTGATTTTAAATTGAGCGCCAGCAACAGCAGCTGAGGTTTGAAACTTGACCTGGGCAAGCTTTGCTTTGTTGAAAGATTGATTTTGACTTGAGAAATGACCGTATGAAGTCACATACTGAGCAGCCACAGTAGAAAGTGTCTGTAACTATACAAGTGTGAATGCAAATGTATGTCTGTAAAGTTAGACAAGGGCTCCTATTGAGCAGTAGCTTACAAGTAGCAGTTACATAGCCTGCTCTCCCCCACCCACATCCAAAGGAGCTGTTGTGTGAGTGGCTTACTTTCCTTCAGTGACTGCATTAGAGCCAGTCAGAATCTGGTCTGCTATTGAACAACAAGAAGAACATAGAACAGCTAATTATTGACAGGAAATAACTTTTCATCAAAACTAAATGAAATCTGTACTAAGCAGTTTAATTAACATATTGATGTTACACCTACATTCTGACTTCCAGGAAGAGTGGTTGGCAGAGTTGAAATTTTCTATTTTTAAGTCAACTTTGTCCGCTTCAACCTTGATGCATATTAAATAATATCCCTGTTCTTTTAATGGAAAGTCAGCAACTCTAATTGTCATACATTTGTGAAATTATGCTTGCTGGCACTGAAGTTAGTAACGGTTTAGAAAGTATGTATTATCATGGGTGCTTAATTAATTAATTATTATTATTACACACTTACAATGATGTGACAGCAGGTAAAAGCCATGCTGTGCTATGTGCTGTACAACCATATATTAAATAACAGTTCCTGCCCCCATATTTAAATCTGCTACAGGTCTATCTAAGGCACTTATGTGACCCCATATGAGTACCTTAGTAGACACTGAGCATCTCACACTCTAAAGTTTTTATTCAGACAATGTGGCTTGTGAGGTAGGGAAGTACTACTATTCCCATTTTATAGATCAGGAACTGTGGCACAAGGAGGTTAAGGGACTTGCCCAAAGTCAAAGAGTAAGTGTCGCAGAACAGGGAATTGTGTTCTAGACTAGTGTCTTAACCACTGGACCATGCTTCTGCGTTATAGTTTAGGTTACATCACAAATCTTATTATAATCCCATTCTTTCGGTTGCTCAAAAATTTCCTAAAATGTCCCCTTTGGCACTGGAGAGTCATGGTGGGTGAGGTAACATCCTTTATTGGATTGACTTCTATTGGTGAGAGAGACAAGCTTTCAAGTGACTCAGAGCTCCAAAAAGCTTGTCTCTCTCACCAACAAAGTTGGTCTGACCCCTGACCTCTCTAATATGCTCAGACCAACATGGCTACAACAACTACCCTTTATACAACCTGTGGGGCTTAAATTCTCCAGCCTTGGCTTTAGCAGAGAGGTGAGTTTGTTTTGTTTTTATAGTTATAGTAAGAACACTTCAGAAATGTCTCAGTCATTACGCATTATTATAAAATCTACAATTACAATATTGTATTGTACACTTCTAATATTACAATACAATATTGTATGCTAAAATGACAACTACATGCTATTCCTCATGTAAATACAAGGGTTGCTGTTTTTCCCTCCTTAAAATAAAACTTAGTGTGAGCATTTCAATATCCACAAGTAAACATAATTTGAAAATAAAAATGCAAATGGAAGAATTTAAATAGGGTTTTAATGTCTAATAATGAATATTTCATAATTAAAAAGAAAACATACTACACTTTGAAAATGTCCTTCTACTTAACAGTTAGAAAGAGAATTTTGTAATGCTATGCCAGTTTGAGTTTATTTCAATACTTGGTCCACTGAGCTCCAGAAAAAGTACTACTCCCTTTTCACACACGTGTCACTATGGATTAGTAATCTTACTATATATTTAAAGATGGGTGCATATGACTATGAAAGAATAAAAGAAAGCAAGGAACTGTCCTTCCCACTAGGTAACAGGTTTCTGTGACAGATAAAGTATCACTCCATCCTCATACAATTCATGCTGAGATTCATTTACCTGACAAATTACTCTCACAAACTTTTAACTTCATTATTTCTCACATAATCATGCCTGATTTTTTTTCTGGAGTGATTTGTGTTGGGACTGCACATCTGGCATCATATTATATACAAACTTCTTTCCCATTAATATAAAGAAACAAATGTTACCGTAAAATATTTTGTTTTGCAAGAAGGGGTTATATCATAAGTATACTTTAAATATATGTATAATTTAAAATATAAAATATGTATTTTAAATTAACCTGTGATAGAACCTCCTTGCAAAGCAAAATCTTTTAAGGTAACATTTGTTTCTTGATTTTAACACATGCACAAATACACACACAGCTGTACAACCCTTTTACACTATAATGTCATTTACAATATGACCTACTCAAACAGCAATACGCAAATATTTATGGAAAAGGTACATTTTCAAAGAGTGGGCATGAAACTATGTATTCATTATTACCTGTAGGTGTCACACACCTGAATTATTAGTCGTTACTATCAAAACATTGTTTTAAAGCATCTTATATATTTACAGATTTTGTTGTTGTTGAAGAAAACAGACATTAGGAAGCATTTATACCCCCACTCTTTTCAGTCCAAGCCAATGAAAAAAATCTCCATGAATTGCATCACCAAAATAAAAAAGAGTGCTAACTCAGTTAAGGGAATAGGTACGCCAATGTGCTGACATCCATTTGCGCAGGGCTCCCTGCCAGTAAGTTTTGCACATCATTCAGTATAAGAAACGGCAGGGGATTATGCATTTCGTTCTTTGAAAGATTTAATACACTATACAAATTTCCTCCATGCAGGCAATTGTACTTTGCAACTGTCTCTGCAGTAGATTGAGAAATTCAATCAAAGATGAAATTAAATCAACTTAATGGGAAGCAGGGAAGAGAAACAGAGGAAAAATTAAAATTGGATCAAACAGATGTGGGGGAACTTGTACAAAAAGGATTTTCCTTCACTCCCCCCCATGCCACTCCCCCATTCTTTCTGCACTGGTTCCAGACACGTGCTTTTAAATAACAGTTTTCTATACTTCCACATAGCTGGGCTTCATCTACTACCTTTTGCCCTGGAATTGTAATCCTGCATTGATCATACCTTCCTGCAGCAACACCTGTGGCAAGGAGATATGTTTTCCTGGGAACATTCCTCAGGGAAGAGGGTTTGGATGCTCTCCTCTAGAACACATACCAGTGCTTACCCTGAACCCTATGTAGCTTGGGAGATCCGCATGAAGAAATACTGCACAACAGTGTGTGATACAGAGTTAATACCAACAAATCCCTCCTGGAGTGTATTGGGTATAGGTACTGTAAGCAGAATCGAGATACCCAAATTGGAACATATGGGTGCTTAGAACCTTGCAGAACAGGTCATGTTTAATCTCCCATTAGACATCTCAAAAGCACAAAACTGATGCATTGGGTCAAAAAATGGCACCTACTGAACACCACTTCCTACAGTATCTGAGTTTTCTTTGGAGAAGTTCTGTCACGGGGCAAACTCTCCAGCCCCCTCACGCCAGGATGTGGCATTGCAGGGGTTCTTCTGCTGTAGCAGCCCCTGCTGTCTGTCATCTGGTGCTGTAGCAGACTGCAGCTTCTATTGCCTGATCATCTGGGCAGGTTACCTTTCAGAGTAACAAAAGTCCAAACAGAAAAAACCCAAAGTCTAATGGCCTGTAGGCCAGCCCTTCAGTTCCTATCCAAGAGCCATCCGTCTGTCACTTTTAGTCCTCAGGCTGGTCTTTCCCCTTTTGCTAAGTGTGTAGGGCAAGGAAGGGAAATGGAGAGGCTACTTACCTGGCTACTGAGGCGCTTCCTCGAGGCCACACTCAGCCTCACTGGCAGAAATGTCTCTCTGTCTGAGCTGCAGCCTTTTGTGTCAGTGACAGCTGGAGAGGTAACTGGACCATTTATTAACCCTTTCCTGACTGTCTACACATACCATCACAAATTCCATTCAAATAATGGCCAAATCCAAGGCTGCTATGGTTGGAGACTAAAAGTACCTTATTAAAGAACATTCCAAAAAGATAGTCAGTCAACTTCTATGTCACTGATGGTAACAAAATAATTTCATTATATCACTGCAACCTCAATTCAACCTCGGAGGAAAAAGGGAAGCTATAAAAATGGAATATTCATTTAACAAAATCATAGTTTCAAGTCAACGAGATACTAAATCACATTAGGAAAATATTCTGATATAAAGCTCTCTCCAAAACAAAATCCCTGCATTGATGGACACTACACAAACATGTATAATAACAGTAAGCTGAACTGAACTAAACTAGATTGGAAAAGATTAGGAGAGGCTTTAGAGGTCACCCAGGCAGTTATTTGTCCAGTGTCCCGTTACTGACAGACACAGTCAACACTATATGAGCTCTTAAAGCCATCTGGTTCTGAAGAAAGAAAATAGACCTTTATTAGTGTATTTTCAACATTCTGAAAGACAATCTGTGAAAGTTGAAAACTAAGATTTTCAAGCCTTAAATATAAAAATGGAATTAATACCCTGCTGTCCAATAGCTGGATGTTACTCTTCTGCTACAAATCTGCCACTAGTAAATTAAATGTGACAACTGCTAGTTACCTTTTTCCCTCACTCAGTTTCTTTGGAAGTGCCATTTGGAGCTAATTTTCTTTCCTGAAAGAGGGGACAGTAATTGCATCTAAATTCACTACAACGATGTACCTTTTGGAACTGGAAGATCGTTGTACCCATTTTGCACAGTACCATGCTCTGAAAGTTCAAATGCTGGCAAATCTGTCACCATTCAGGAAGTCCAAATTGTTTTTTTTTAAAAAGGACATGTTGAATTACAATCAGATTTTTGGAGCTTTCTTCTAGTGGCCACCAGATAATATGACTGAAATTTAAACTTGCAAATAGTTTCCATTCTGCTTCAACACAAACTTATCACTCAGAAGAACTTGAATAAACTATTGAATGTTTAAATTACAGCATTCAATCTTATGAGCGCTAAGACAGCATGGAGGAAGTGGGACGGAAACCAATTTCCATTCACTTTCACTGGACTTCATACTATGGCATTGTGATCAGTTAGGGAATGAACATACCCACACTGAAATCAATGGCAGAACTAGTATTGACTTCCATGGTGCAGAAACGGGCCCCTATAACATGAAACACCTCCAAAGACCTCAAATGTCTTTATCGACATTAATCAATGAAGCCTCACAAAACCTTGCCAGGTATCTAAGTATAGCAGTTTATGGATAGATAAAATAGAAAGAGGTGTTAAGTGACTTACCCCAGGTCAAACAGTCAGTGCCATAGCTTTAAATGGAACTCTGGATATCCTAACTCCAAGATCCCCTACTGTAACACGTTAACTGCAATGTTGTTCTGGAATACTCATGTGTCTAGGAACATCATTCTTCAATAAAGGTTGATTTTCCATCTGAGTCTTTAAATTTTAATACGTTTGTGCATATGAAGCAAGAGTTGTACTGACCCAAATGGCTGCAACATTCTTTTAAGGTAGCTTTCAAAATACAATAGCTACAACCAGAAGAAGGGCATTGATTCAGTATCAACTTATTGAATCTAGACAAGGCTTCCTCTTTGTCTTCAAAGTGGACAGCCTCTCTGACTGGACACCTCCCCTTCCGAAAAAGTAGTAAGAGTTGCTACCAGTAATAGTTCTCACTAAACATCAAAGCTAGCACCTTAAATGGTTCACCAAACAAATGGTTGGTGCTGCAAGCATACATTTGGTTTTTGGAGGAGAGGAGGGCATTCAGATGAATCCACCATTCAAGAGTACATTTATGTTTCCAATAACTGAAATGTATTTATAACGTGTTTTACCTGCTGATTCATTTCAGTTTCTGAGCCCAATCCCAATAAATGCTTAACCTTGCAAAAATTATATAAATAGGCTTGCAAGGATTAGATGTAAATGTTGGTGAACATCAATTTCACGGCACACACAAAAAATGATAAATGTGTACAAAGTAAGAAAAAAGCTGCTTGCGAATCTAGTAGAGTTTGATTTAAGGATATTTACTTTGTATATTTTGATATGCAATGTTGACATTGTCTGTTTTTTACAGTTATAAAGCTTACCTTTTTGAACCTCAGCATCATATGTCACTTGACTTGTTCCCCCATTAATTTCCTTCAACTATAAAAATAAAAATGCTCAAAAATAAGCATCAATATTGTCTGTCAAAATTATTTTTAAAAAAATTAAAATTGAGCTTGGCAAAGCCTAAATATAAGCAATGGATGCAGTTCTTTAATGAAAAATACCCACACGCATCACACGGAAAATCCACAGCAGAAGAACAGACACAGAAGAGGCATCACAGATGGCTTTTAGAAGTAACATGCTCTCTAAGCAAGGGGCCATAAACAGAAGACACAGCTGGAGGAATGGGGGCAGGAAGGGCCTTGCCTTCCTCTAAGGACACTGATGGATTCCAAGGACTCTCAGGAGGAGTGAAGACACAGAGGGAATTGTGTCTGAACATATATTTTGCATAGATTTACAACTCCCCTGTACTCTGTGTCTGAACCTGGCCTTGATATTAATATACTTCAAATGGCTGTGGAAAAAACATCTTTATGATTCATTGACAAAACAGAGGGGATTGCACTAGGGGGAACTATTTTCTCTCTAATTCCTAGCAAAAGAGGTTTGACCTTTGTTACGAGATTTGTGCTAAAAATAAATGGACCCTAAATACTTTGATAAAAAACAGGACATGTCATCAACATAGACAACAAATAATGAGGGCAAGTACAACCTGAGAAATGATGTGTCTTTTTGTTCCATGGCTGCTGTAGATAAACGTCCAAAAGATGTCTCTTAATGATGGAAGATCCCATTATTTTGTCTTTAAATAAAACTGATCCACCCAAACAACGCAGTGAGTGATCACTCCCTTTTTAACCACACTGATTTACAGAACACTAGAGAGATGGATGTGTGTGCTTGTTCTATATAGTCTCTGGACTGAGTACCTTCAATCTGATATATTCTGAAAACAACCTGACACAGAACTGGTGCAAGTGGAATGGTGAAGAGCACTTACCTCCACTTAAATGATTTTTACTGCATATGATCTTGCCTGGTCCTCAGTACATTGTATCTTCATTTCCAAAACTTTGAGAATCACTGCCTCTTCTTAAGTTGATGATTGCATTTTATTTGCTGAAGTTTACCTCTGTCCTCTTGAAGCAGCAGTTTTTATCAAATCCTGAATGGTTTACATTCTGAACTTCCCCACCTCTCTCATGTAGCAGTCTCTCTCTCGCTCAACTTATACCAGCTTTGTAAAAAAGCCTGTTACTTATTTTGATGCTCCTGAATGTGGCTCAGTTTTGGCCTTATCTTTCTTCATGATCCATTCCTCTTTAGAGATGTTCTTCCCTAGCACCTTTTCCATACCAATTCCTCTAATGGCATTGCTTTAGAGAAACACACACAACATACACACACGTGTACATCATATTCAGAAATATCCAGGCGTTCCTTTTTGCTTTAAAATTTATTTGCTTTTCTTTTAAATTAAACTATCATTATTTCACAAAAGCTCACACTTAAACAGGAAAATGTGAATGAAAGCAATTTTTAAAAAGGTAAGATGACAAAGAATTGAGTCAATTACAATTTCTTTCTGCATTTTGTTCTCTAGAGTTTGATATGCTACCCGTTCAGGACCAAGACAAATTGACTAGTGTAACTGTGGAGTAACTCCATTGAAGTCAGATTTATATGGGTGTAACTGAGAACAGTATTTATTGTTCTGTTAGCACTTAGAAATGTTGTAAAGGAAGTCTTTTTCCATTGTTTAGATAGATTGAAAATAGAAGGGTTTTCTTCCTCCACCTGCCCACCCACCCACCCCCACCGCGTTTTATATTTAGAATATCTTAAAGCACTTTACAAAGCAATGAATTAGGTACTGGGAACATGCATTAGTAATAGCTCAAGCAGCCTCGGCATTACGGGCTGATCCTGCAACATGTTTAGTACCTTCTCTAAGATGCTGAGGGAGCTTAGGCACAATTGGCTTTACTGTCATCTGGTACAGCACCTAAGAGCACACATTGGGTGGAATAATGGGTTCCTCCATTTTCCTTTTAAAAAGTGTCAAAGGATCCTTAATTTCTAGTTATCAGAAACAAACAGAAGGAATGGGAAATAGATACAATGAACCAAAGGAATTACTGTCTAAGACGACACCATTGAATATAATGGATTTACTAATCTTCCATCAGTGATAAATTTTGGTCTGTAACATGTTATGAGACTTGGCCAAATCTTATTGGCCAGTGGCGGTTGCTGAGTTATGGGTGTGATTTTTTTTCCTCCCAAGATCTTCAAGTGAACATTTGTTTTCCTCAAAGCTGTAAATGTCAAGTCAAGAATTTCCAATTACACTCCCCTCTGTTTTATTTAGTGTGAGGATATTAGTGGCATAAATTAGTTTGTGATGAAGTTGTGCATCATCCCCTTTCCAACAAAATTAAATACATTTCTAAAATTCTAATGAATAAGAAATGCTAACAACAAAGAATTAAAAAAGAGAAATAAGCCTATGAAGATGACTACAGTAGCAAATCAAAGAACAAAGTCAGAAAAACTTACAGGCTGATCATAGCAGCAGGCACACAGCACAATCAGGATTAGTTCCTTGTGTAACATGACAGAAGACACACATGCTGTGAATCTCTCCTTTTTAAAATCTCTTAATGAAGAGCTGCCTTTTAAGCCCACAAAAATGAGGCTGATGAAGATTTAAGATTGAGCCTTGCTCATCTGTTTTCTATCCATAAATCATTTAAACAGTTAAACATCTGTGGGTTGCTTTCTGATCTTGCAATCAATGCATAAAGAAAGATTGTTTTTTAATCAATGAGGTGTATTTTGTTAATTGTCTCAGCTGGGTCTCAATTTGCAGCTCCTTTCATCAAACATGTTGGTACTTCAAAAACCTTCCAATAAGAAATAAAACTGAAACAAAAATCACCTTTTTACCCATCAATCTGTGTCTATTTCATTAGCCTGAATCAGCAATGAACCTGTAAGAGCTGTAGATGAAAACTGATAGCAGCACATGATTTGAGCTTCAAAAGGCAAGCACTTTAGTTAAACCCAAAATACAGGCAATGTCATTGGGGGTTCTGAGTTGAAAGTTCAATTATTCAGTCATTTGGCAGTAGCCTGTGTTTTGTTTCACTCTATTCCAAGGCACCAACTCCAGCTGTGAAACCCCTCCTCTCTAATTGATTAAATTCTTCATGGACTTATCCTCTTCATTTCTTTGTCCTCTTCTCTACATACTCTCACTTAAGCCTGCACCTTCAATCTTTTCCTTCTATTGCTGTTATGGTCATGCCTGGAAGACTCTGTCAGGATTCAGCCCTATCGCACTAGGTGCGGTGCAAACACACATGCAGATATGGCCCTTACCCTGAAAAAGCAAAGTTCCTTACTATAACTTTTCTCTTTAACAACAATAATAAATCCATACAATACGCAGCACTCTGTATCTGAGACTAGATTTATACCTAATGTATGCAATACCATGCACCTGCAGTGGTATAGTCTAGCCCTTTACTACTCCGCTAGTAAACCTTCTTAAAATAGATTGATTTGTAAGCTACAGTAAACTCTTCACACCTTTACACAATGTACCAAAATGTGCACAACTCATAGCCAGTGGTGTAGGGCTGAAGCCAGCTATCATGAGGGAAGTTGAAAATATCACAGAGATTTCTCATAGAATAGGAAGACTAGTAAGAGGTCAAGACGCCTCCATGAGGAGTTCTTTAATGATCTGTAAACCAAAAAAGGAATCCTCCGAGAAGTGGAAACATGGCCAAAATGCTAAGGATGCGTACAAAAGAACAGCACAAGCAGGTAATGACAAACTGAGAAAGGCAAAGGCACAAAATGAATTATACTTAGCAAGGAACATAAAAGACAATACGAAGTTTTCTAACGGTATCAGGAGCAGAAGAAAGTTGAAGGAAAGTGTTGATCCACTACTTAGTGGGGAAGGAGAACTAACAACAGATGATGTCAAGAAGGCTGAGGCTGTAAGGAACTCATGAAGCCTGTGCAGAGCTTGTAACTGAATTAGTATAGTTTACTGTCATTGCCCAACAGAGGCCACCCATGCTGGTGATAAGAATTTAGTGAGTGCCAGTCAGAATGTGCTCAACGTCACTGCTGCCTGGCACCTGACCAACTAAGAGATGTAAATAAAATAAAGTAAAATAAAGCCTGATGCTGCCTCAGCGGAACTTGAGTTCTGCCGTGAATGTTGTCCTGTTCCATAATAGAGATAATGCAATACCTATTTTGCTTCAGTCTTCTTTAAAAAGATAAGCTGTCAGCAATACTCAATACTATTCATATTAACAATAAGAGGGAATGAATGCAAGACAAAATAAGGCAAGACGAGATTATTTAAATAAACTAAATGTATTATAGTCAGCAGGATCAGATGAAATTTATCTTAGGGTATGTAAAGAACTAGTTGAAATCCTCTTGGAACCACCAGTAATTCTCTTTGAGAATTTATGCAGGACAGGTGAGGTCCCAGGAGATTGGAGAAGGGCAAACATAGTACCTACCTTTAAAAAGGGGAACAAAGAGGATCCAGGGAATTATAGATCAGTCAGCCTAACTTTGATATCTGGAAAGATACCAGAACAAATTATTAAATTATCAATTTGTAAGCACCTAGAGGATGATAGAGGTATAAAGAATAAGCAACATGGATTTGTCAAGAACAAATCATGCCAAATCAATTTAATTTCCCTCTGATTGTTACTGGCCTAGTGGATGGGGGGGAAGCAATAGACATGATATATCTTGATTCTTTTAAGGTTTGACACAATCCCACTTGACATTCCCATAAACAAACTAAAGAAATACAGTCTACATACAGTTACTGTAGGTGGGTGCACAACTGGTTGAAAGACCATACTCAAAGAGCACTTATCAAATGATGTGCCTAGTTGGATCCAGCAGGGCACTTCGCTGGGTCTGATGCTATTCAATATTTTCTTAAATGACTTGGATAATGGAGTGCTTATAAAGCTTGTGGATGACACCAAACTGGGAAGGGCTGCTAGCACTTTGGAAAACCAATTTTAATTCAAATGACCTTGACAAACTGGAGAACTGGACTGAAATCAAGAAGATGAAATTAAATAAAGGTCAGTGCAAAGTACTACACTTAGAAAGGAAAAATTAAATGTGCAATGGGGAATAACTGGCTAGGAAGTAGCACTACTGAAAAGGATCTTAGAGTTATAGTGGATCACAAATTGAATGTGAGTCAACAATGTGAAGGAGTTGCAAAAAAAAACAACAAAAAAACCCAACTAATATTCTAGGGTGTTTTAACTAGCGTGTTGTATGTAAGACACAGGAAGTAATTGTCCTGCTTTACTCAGCACTAGGGAGGCCTCGGCTGGAGAGGCCGAGTGTCCAGTTCTGGGTGCCACATTTTAGGAAAGATGTGGACCGACTGGAGAAAGTCCAGGGGAAGAGCAATAAACATGATAAAAGGTTTAGAAACCTGACCTGTGAGGAAAGATTAAAACATGAGTATGTTTAGTCTTGAGAAAAGAAATAAGTAGAATTTTTGAAACACATTAAAGGCTGCTATAAAGAGGATGCTGATCAACTATTCTCCATGTCCACTGAAGGTAGGACAAGTAGTAATGGGCTTAATTTGCAACAAGGGAGATTTAAGTCAGATATCAGAACAAATCTTAAAGCAATAAGAGTAGTTAAGCTCTGGAATCTCCATCATTGGAGATTTTTAAGAACAGGTTGGACAAACCCCTGTCAGTGATAGTCTTGGTATATTTGATCCTGCCTCAGTGCAGGGGGTTGTACTAGATGATTTCACAAGATCCTTCCAGCTCTTCTACGAATCTGTGGGAAAGGGTTAGTACGGTCCAGTGAATTGCTATTAGTAGACCTGAATGAAATTCTGAAAGAAGAGAGTTTGATTGTCTACCAGAGAAAGAGGGAACTATTTAGAAGCCTGAACTGAAGCTATGTAGGACATACTTGCTTGGTCGACAGGGAGAGTCAACAGAATAGATCCATATCTCTATGCAGGGCCCTAGCATCTTACTCCTTACAACAGCAATAGTCTATTAAAATGCAAAATTCAAGAATTATGAAATTATTTGTGTATGAACTTGAAAGAGGTCTATACTAGTAGAAATACAGAAAAGAAGTAGTCATCTAGTCCAGATCACTTTATATGGTCAAGCCAGATTTTATAGTCTATAGGGTTACTTTTTATTATAGTCAATGTAATTTTATTATAGTCAACTATAATTTTATAGTCACCCATTTTACAGGTGGGGAAACAGATGCACAGAGTGGCAGTAACTTGCCCAAGAGCACCCAGAAGGCCAGTGGCAGAGCCAGGAATAGAGCACAGGTTTCCTATCCACTGGGCCATGCTATCTCTTCCAATGGTTTTAAGTGGTGCACATATTTGGACTTTAAAGTTTCCTTTTTCTATAGTATTAGTTTTGTTTTTCACATCTTTAGGTTTAAAGAACATTAGAACTCTCCCTCCACCCCACCTCCCAGAAAAGTATGTATCAAGCTAGTGTAGTATTCAGAATTCTGTTTTTATTGCAAAGGCACTGTAAGTTTTAATTTGAAATTATTACATAAAAATGTAATAGATTGTTGAAATTAAATCAATGTCATTTTAAGCATATTGCCAATTTTCTATTGAGCATTAAACATCATCCCATAGCCCTATGAGTACTTGTTTTAAAAATATATTGTATTAGGTTAACTCACCTCCACTAATCAGCAACTCAGATTCCAAATGTACTCAATAAACCTGGTTTACTATACACGTCTTCTTATGTGTTATCAAATTAGAGATAACCTGCAAAGGTAGATCACTGATAGATAACACTGAATCCTTTCCTACTATATACTGGTGGCAGCTTTAAACTTCTGTGCTGTCAGAAATATATCTAAGAGAATCTTTAATCATTATTAGTGAACTTGATGAGTGTAGAAAAATTTGAATTGTAACAGACAAAATCTGAAAGATAGGAACCATCAGTCATTTCACTTCTGAAAATAAAAAGCATTTTCCATGTGTCATACATTATACCAAATTAAATAAGTGTCAGCCAGACAGATAAAGGACATTGATTAATTGATAGATGCATCAATGATAAATACTTCATCCGAATGAAACAATTGTACTTACAGAATTACATGATTTGAAACAGCACTTACTAAAAGTTTGAAGTGGCCTCTGATTGGCTGAGTAAGTCCATTTTCCCAACCACAGTCTATCTTCTCAACAGCATTGTTTTGTGAGTATCACTGTACTACATCAACGTCCAACCATGCTGGTTTGATAATGGCTTGTTAGATCACCCACTCTGTAGAGTTTTGATTGTTTTATAAACATACCAAAGACGTGCCTGTCTAGAGCTCATGAGAGGTGCCAGGTTGACTGAAGTCCTATTTAGATATAGAGCAAATGCAAGAACTAGAACGGGCTCAGAAACGGGCAAGGAGAATGATCAAAAGCATGGAAAAGTCATACAATAATACTGAATAGACTGGAATAATTTATCTTACAAAGGAGATGAATAAGAGGGGGCACCATAAAAGTATATAAAGGTCTAGCGAAGGCAGACTAGGAGTTTCTGTTCTCCCTGTTTCATAACATAAGAATAAGGGACAGTCAATTAAATTAAAAGGTGGAAAAAACCAAAACTAATAAAAGGAAATATTTTTTCACACAATACATAACAAGACTGCAGAACTTATCACCACAGGAAATCATCAAGGCCAAGAACTTAGCAAAATTCAAAAACAGACTCAACATATACAAAAGTAAAAAAACTCCAGAATTATCACAATTAATGGATTTTGGAAAGGATATTAAACCTCATGTTTTGGGGCTTAAGCCAGTCTCTATCAGAGACCAGGATATGTGGAGCAGATTACCACACATCTGCCTATCTCAAGGTTCTTACATCTTCCTCTGACGCATCTGGTTCTGGCCACTGTCAGAGACAGATATTAGACAAGATGGTTCCTGCATCAGAAATTCCTATTTTACTATGACAGCAGTGCAAAAAATTCCGTATCAGTGGGCAACTCGATCAATCTGGAGGGATTGCCTTTTAATTAGAATATTCATTCTCCAGGACTCATTCAAGACCTTCTCTAGCAACTACGGATAGTTTTGATGATTTTTAGAGAAAGAGACTCCAGTGTATCAGGATCTAAACAGATATGCCTACTTCATTTCACAAAAAACATTGAACATCTCTCACCTTTGGTCAACGTCAACCTGTCTGTAACGGTCTGGCAAGCATTTGACATAGTTCTGTTGGAGGAGCAGGTTTGTGTGTTTGTTTGTTTGTTTTGTGGGGTTTGTGGGTGTGTGCAGGTTGTT
>ML675609.1:18047957-18173790 GCA_007922155.1 Mesoclemmys tuberculata | reverse complement strand
CCAATCAGGCAGCAGCACAGACAGCTGCAGCAGCACAGGAGCCAGCACACAGGGCTGCTAACAGGGGAGTTTCCAGGGGGAGTTTCCAGAAGAGGGAAGGGGCAGAGGCCTGCCAGCAGCCCAGGCCCTGCTGGTGTCCCATAGGGCAGTGTGAGGCCTGAACCGCCAGGCACAGAGTTGGAAGGCCATGAGTGAGACAGAGACAGCAGTGAGAGAGACACTGAGGATGACCGGATGTGGAAGCTGTGGTATGTACATGGTCCTGGAGGGGGCACCTGAAAGGAGTTTTGTCTGCATGAAGTGCCGCCTGATAGAACTGCTGGAAGAAAAGGTAAGAGGACTGCAGATGCAGGTGGAAACCATGATTGAGTTTAGAAGCAAGTTTGAGCAGATAATGGAAGACAGACATGATGAGCCACCGGGGATAAGCTCAGACGAGCAGATGGAAGTAGGGCCAAAGAATTCTGAGGAGCTGCTGGGTGAGGAATCTGGACGGTGGAAGCATGTGACTAGGAGAACCAGGCAGAGGAAAAGACGGGCCAGCGAAGGAGAAATAGAACTCAGGAACAGGTTTGGTGCATTGGAAAATGAAGATGGAGCACAACTGGTGCTCGCTGTAGGAGAGAGGGCAAGGAAAAAGAGGCGAGCGGCTAGTCCTGCGGGAGGAGGGGAGGAGTCGATGGAGGCGACAACCGGTATGAGCCCTAGGAGGATTGCAAGGGCAAAGACGAATCGAGAGGGCTTGCGGCCAGCTGGTGCCGGGGATAGACCGGAGAGTCACACTGTCGCCGGGAAAAGGCAAGTCTACGTGATTGGAGACTCTTTACTGAGAAGAATAGATAGGCCCGTAACTAGAGCTGATCGGGAGAACAGAAGGGTGTGCTGTCTGCCGGGGGCTAAGGTACGGGATGTGGACCTGAGGCTGAAAAGGATCCTAGCGGGAGCGGGAAAGAATCCATTGATTGTCCTTCATGTGGGAACGAATGATACGGCTAGTCGCTCCCTGGACTGTATCAAGGAGGACTATGTCAGACTGGGGAAGACGCTCAAGGAAATCCAAGCTCAGGTGATCTTTAGTGGAATTTTGCCGGTTCCTAGAGCGGGGCAGCAAAGGAGCGACAAGATTATGATGATTAACAGATGGCTCAGGCAGTGGTGCTATAAGGAGGGCTTTGGGATGTACGGTCATTGGGAAGCGTTTACGAACAGACGACTGTTCGCTCGGGATGGACTTCATCTAAGCAGGGAGGGAACTGGACTTCTAGGATGGAGGTTTGCCGACCTCATTAGGAGAGCTTTAAACTAGGAAGTTGGGGGAGATGGTTGGGAGATGTTCAGGAGATCTCCACGCCGGAACTTAACCTGGAGAGGGAAGCAAGCAAAGTGAGAGGGGATATCCTAGTGGACCGAAGAATTGACCAAAGGGGGAAAAGCGGAGTTGCATCTAGCCAGACGGGTGATGATGGTGGTAGAAGGTCTGTGCGTGACGGGGGAAAGAATGTCATTGACGCCAAACGTCAAAAATTAAAATGTCTGTACACTAATGCGAGGAGCCTAGGAAACAAGATGGAGGAACTGGAGCTACTGGTGCAGGAAGTGAAACCGGATATTATAGGGATAACAGAAACCTGGTGGAATAGTACTCATGACTGGAGTACGGGTATTGAAGGTTATGTGCTGTTTAGAAAAGACAGGAAGAAAGGTAGAGGTGGTGGAGTAGCTTTGTACGTCAATGATGAGGTGAATTGTAATGAATTGAGAAGTGATGGAATGGATAAGACGGAGTCTGTCTGGGTAAAAATCACACTGGGTAAAAAAGCTACTAGAGCTTCCCCTGAGATAGTGCTTGGGGTGTGCTACAGACCGCCGGGGTCTGACTTGGATATGGATAGAGACCTCTTTAATGTTTTTAACGAAGTAAACACTAAGGGGAAATGTGTGATTATGGGAGATTTCAACTTCCCGGATATAGACTGGAGGACGAGTGCTTGCAAGAATAATAGGGGTCAGATGTTTCTGGATGTGATAGCGGATGGATTTCTTCATCAAGTAGTTGAAGTACCTACGAGAGGGGATGCCATCTTAGATTTGGTTTTGGTGAGTAGTGAGGACCTCGTAGAAGAAATGGTGGTAGGGGACAATCTTGGTTCGAGTGATCATGAGTTGATTCAATTCAAATTAGATGGAAGGATAAACAAACGTAGATCTGGGATTAGGGTTTTCGACTTCTCAAGGGCTAATTTCAAAGAGTTACAGAAATTAGTTAGGGAAGTGGATTGGACGAAGGAACTTGGGGATTTAAATGCGGAGGAGGCCTGGAATTACTTTAAGTCGCGGCTGCGGAAATTGTCGGAAGCCTGCATCCCAAGAAAGGGGAAAAAAACCATGGGCGGGAGTAGCAGGCCAAGCTGGATGAGCAAGCAACTCAGAGAGGGGATTAGGAAAAAGCAGAAAGCTTACAGGGAGTGGAAGAAAGGCGGGATTAGTAAGGGAAGCTACCTTAGTGAGGTCAGAACGTGTAGGGATAAAGTGAGGAAGGCTAAAAGCCGCGTAGAACTGGACCTTGCGAAGGGAATCAAAATCAATAGTAAAAGGTTCTACAGTCACATAAATAAGAAGAAAACAAAGAAAGAAGAAGTGGGGCCGCTATACGCTGAGGATGGAACAGAGGTTAAGGATAACCTAGGCATGGCCCAATATCTAAATAAGTACTTTGCCTCGGTCTTTAATAAGACTAGTGAGGAGTTTAGGGATGATGGAGGGATGACGAACGGGAATCTGGATGTGGTGGTGGATATTACCGTATCTGAGGTACAGGCCAAACTTGAACAGCTTGATGGGACAAAATCGGAGGGACTGGACAATCTCCACCCGAGGATATTAAAGGAGCTGGCGCGTGAAATTGCGAGCCCGTTAGCGAGAATTTTTAAGCAATCGGTAAACTCGGGGGTTGTGCCGTACGACTGGAGAATTGCTAACGTAGTTCCTATTTTTAAGAAAGGGAATAAAAGTGATCCGGGTAATTATAGGCCTGTTAGCTTGACGTCTGTCGTGTGTAAGGTCTTGGAAAAAATTTTAAGGGAGAAAGTAGTTAAGGACATGGAGGTCAATGGTAATTGGGACAAATTGCAACATGGATTTACTAAAGGTAGATCGTGCCAAACCAACCTGATCTCCTTCTTTGAGAAGGTGACGGATTACTTAGACAAGGGCAATGCGGTAGATCTAATTTACCTCGACTTCAGTAAGGCGTTTGACACGGTTCCGCATGGGGAACTGTTAGTTAAATTGGAAAAGATGGGGATGAATGTGAAAGTTGTAAGGTGGATAAGGAACTGGTTAAAAGGGAGACTACAGCGTGTCGTGCTGAAGGGTGAACTGTCAGGCTGGAAGGAGGTTACTAGCGGAGTCCCTCAAGGATCGGTTCTTGGACCGACCTTATTTAACCTTTTTATAACTGATCTTGACACACAGAGCGAGAATGTGTTAATAAAATTTGCGGATGATACGAAGCTGGGGGGTATTGCTAACACGGAGAAGGACCGGGATGCTATTCAGGAAGATCTGGACTACCTTGTACACTGGAGCAATAGTAATCGGATGAAATATAATAGTGAAAAGTGCAAGGTCATGCACTTAGGGATTAATAATAAGAATTTTACATATACGTTGGGGATGCATCAGTTGGAAACGACGGAGGAGGAGAAGGACCTTGGGGTATTGGTTGATAACAGGATGACTATGAGCCGCCAATGTGATATGGCTGTTAAAAAAGCAAATGCGGTTTTAGGATGCATCAGGCGAGGTATTTCCAGCAAGGAGAAGGAGGTGTTAGTGCCGTTATATACGGCGCTGGTGAGACCCCACCTGGAATATTGTGTGCAGTTCTGGTGTCCCATGTTTAAGAAGGATGAATTCAAACTGGAACAGGTTCAGAGACGGGCTACTAGGATGATCCGAGGAATGGAAAATCTGCCTTATGAAAGGAGACTCAAAGAGCTTGGCTTGTTTAGCCTGGCCAAAAGAAGGCTCCGGGGGGATATGCTTGCTCTATATAAATATATCAGGGGGATTAACGTTAGGGAGGGAGAGGAATTATTTAAGTTTAGTACTATTATAGGCACGAGGACGAATGGGTACAAATTGGATATTAGGAAATTTAGACTAGAAATTAGACGAAGGTTTCTAACCATTAGGGGAGTGAAGTTCTGGAATAGCCTTCCGAGGGAAGTAGTGGGGGCAAATGACTTATCTGGCTTTAAGACTAAGCTTGATAAGTATATGGAGGGGATGTTATGATGGGATAGTTTAATTTGAGCAATTGATTTTGGATTATTGGCAGATAAGTCTGCTCAATGGTCTGTGGGAATGCTGGATGGGATGGGAACTGAGTTACTGCAGAGAAATCTTTTTTGGGTGCTGGCTGGTGAGTCTTGCCCACATGCTCAGGGTTTAGCTGATCGCCATATTTGGGGTCGGGAAGGAATTTTCCTCCGGGGCGGATTGGCAGGGGCCACGGAGGTTTTTCGCCTTCCTCTGCAGCATGGGGCATGGGTCGCTTGCTGGTGGATTCCCTGCAGCTTGAGGTCTTCAAATCTCACTTTTGAGGATTTCAATAACTCAGTCATGGGTTCGGGGTTGTTATAAATGTGTATGGGTAGGGTTTTGTGGCCTGCCTTGTGCGGGAGGTCAGACTAGATGATCATATTGGTCCCTTCTGACCTATGAGTCTATGAGTCTATGAGACTGAAAATCCAAAACTTGTTCAAAGGTGATCATTTTGCAGGGAAAATGTTATGCATATTTTGTTGTCTTACTGCTGTAGAAGGGACTTTGTTATATGGAATAAGCTCTCTGGAGGAGACTTCATGTACGAGCCGAGCAAGCTTTGAAGAAGAACTCAGTAGCCAAACGGAAGGAAAGGTCTAGAGCTGGATTTTATTTTGAGTTCCTAAATCCTAGGAAGGGAGCAAATTCAGACCCACCAGAACCTGTGCAGATTGAGTTGGGAGCTACCTGTATGCACTGTTCTAGATCAGAACGAGTGAAACAGTGGGGAATCTGGATCTGAATTTTGTAAGGCAGGCCCATTCAGTGCATGACTAAGGAACAGGTATGTCCACGTCTAGGGCCCCAGTCCTGGAGTCCTATGATTACATCCAAATCCAAGCATGCATTATATAAAAAAGTAAGTGTCTAGCCCACATGTGAAGAAAACTTTGAAAATGTGACTCAAGTGTAACCGATACAATAATATTTGCACGAATATGGACGCAGCCTGAAACAACAGCTTTGAGGAGAGTAAACTGCCCTGTGCCTCTCTATTTAATGCTAACTCTAAAACCCACTGCGTTTGGGTGTGGTTCAGGGTGGGAGAACTGTCAATACCAGCCTCGCAGAGACTGTGTGTGGCAGGAAGGAGAGAGTGTTGTGAGGACACTCACCCAAGCGGATACGCCTTGGCTGCTGAGATAAGTACTAAGAGCTGACATCCCCGCCCCAACTGCCCACTACTGCCACGCCTAACTTTCGAGGGAAACTGAGGGAGAGTTCCCTGCCATTGAGAAGTCAAGTCATTGTGGTGTGCCTAGGGTCCTGGATTGTTTTAACCCAGCCCTGGTTTTCTCTCTGATTTTATCCCAATGGCCTTTAATTTGGATGAACTAATGAGCAGCATTGTCTCTTAAATTACCTTCTTCTCCCATAGAAAATTATAGAACTGACTCTGCAGTGATCTGCTGTGTCACACTATATCTGTTTTAGTATCCTTTAAAAAATATCTGATTGGACACAATAAATGAGTGGAATTAGATTGGGTAACCTGATGATAATCTTCTGCTTTAAACAACAGTCTTTTCTGCTTCACCCAGTTTCACTTGGAGAATAAGCATACATATTTCAATGGGAAAGAGTACCATTTCAAAATCTAGAACTGGGATTTCAATCCGGTGGCTGGGTATGACTTTAGTCAAATCATAAACCCCCCTTCGTAGTTCTCAGACACACACACACACACAATAGAACTGTGCAATACCTAGATCCTTACAGAAAAAGAGATACTGTATCTCAGCTGAATTTTCCTCGTTAAAGAATACATATAGAATTCGTAATCCAAATACTAGTTCTCAAAAGCAAGACTAATTCCACACAAGTCATTTATACTATGAATGTGTACAGTTCAAAGTTACACATCTTGAATATGTGTGTTTTCTTGGATTTCTGGCTGAAATGCTGTTCCCCACACCCAGCCATGCTACAGCCACACATTCAAGACAACAGCTGAGAGTCAGGCCAGGGGTGGATATAATAAACCATAAAGTTGATCAAAGATTATTTAGCCTCACATGATCTAACCTCAAAGAGTTCACTTTGAACCAGCATCCCATTTGCTCGGTGATTAAAAAGCAACATCAAAAGAGATCTGTATGATCAGAAGAAAATCCATCAGGAATTTCTCCTGCTATTTTTTCCACTCATTTTTTAGGATAAGTTATTACAGACCTGGTTGCTTCCTTTTGGCTGCTTTGAACTTTTATATATAGTGGAACAGTGTCTCACTTCATCTTAGGTATTCCCACCAGTCATGCAGCTGGAGTCCAGTGCATTTTATACTGTTGGGCTTGCTAATAACCAGTTATGAGCATGTTGCATTATTACCCACTGTGGCTCACATAGTGGAAATAGCAATCTTTGAAGAGTCACACAGTTTGGCCCAGAAAATCAGTTGGTCACTGTTAATAAGGGAGCACTAAGACAACCTTCACTGTACCAATTGCCCTGTGCAAGTTTCTTGATGTCTAATGCTAGAAGTAACAATTCCAAATACCAAACTATCCAAAGCAGTCAAAGGGAATGGAAGATTTGGCCTCCTCAGTCAGGTCAGACCAGACCTTGCAACATAGACAAACGCAAGTAAAAGTCTGAATCCAAGAAAATCAGACACTTCAATTCTCAAATCCTGTATATTTCACTGGATGAAACATAAGACTGACTACCCTCATTGAACCATCAGGTTCAATGAGGGTAGTCAGTCTTATGTTTCATCCAGTGAAATATACATATACACATCTCAGGTGAAATGATCTTTAACAAGGCCTTTACATGAAAGCTCTTCATAATCACCCTCTGTACCTCTCTACCATCCTCTCTCCACAAGAGAAAGAAGAAAAGTATCAGAAACTTGCCTACGAAGATTACAGAAGAATTGTGACTCACAGTCTTCTCTTCCCTGTTTCCCATGGTTGCTTGCTCAAGCGGGATACTTCCTGAAATAGGAAGCTTTGAGGGCAGGTCATGAACTATGCTGTACTAAAGCCCATTTGACTCAACATCAGAAGGAGGTGCAGTGGGGAGTTTGGACACAGAATTTTTATATTTTGAAGATTCTGCTCGCATGGCAAGCGAAACAAAAATGCATGAAAACGGAAGACAGGGATAGATGAGCTCTAGGAGCCCCCAGGTTCAGTGCACAATATGAAGAAAATCAAATCGAGAAAGCACATAATGAGGTCTCAGGATAGGGTCAAACTAGGGAGTCTGTGGACCATTGCAAGCGTGATAAGAACAGACAGGTAACCAGATAAACCATACAGAAGTCATTCTTTTTTACTCAGCTGCTAGATCCTATATATTTTGGCAGGCAACCTTCCCCTCCTCCTATCCCCTACCCTTCCCCATCTCCAGATTTTGCAAAGATGAACATAAATGTTAAAGTTATCATGTCTTTTCAGCTTGACATGCACGACATCTTTCACCACCATCATGAATGATTCAGGATACACGACCTACTTGTTGGAAAGCACTTAAACTATAACTTACAATTTAGGGACCCACCTTTTTTTTAAACATACGAAGTTGTTTATGTAACCTACTGTTCACATAATTAATCACCACACCTGAACATACAGGCATTTGCACCCACATATGGGTTGCCCAAATACTTGATTTGTGAATACAAATACATGCAAAACAGCTTCCCTTCAAAATCTGATTGTGCACGTTGATAAACTGGGTAGAGGCTGGCTGAAAGTTTGGCCATCGCCATTCTCACTTAGCAATATAGCTAGTGCAGTGTATTTTAATCAATTATTTATTTCATAGGTAAAAGCATGTATTAGGTCATTTCTGTTTGTGTGTTTGTTTGTAAAGAGTGCATTTATTTCACCAACAGGATTAGTGGCTCACCTGCATAAAAGTCTTGTTGCACTATATTATCAGTTTTAAAGCTCAGATTTTCCCCATAAAACTTGCGTTTTATTTTAAATGTAAAGAGCAACCTTGCAAGGGAACCCAAACAAATTCACTCCATCTAAACAAAATCACAATGTTCTCCCCAATCCTAGGGTTTTTGTCTTTCACCTTATGTACTTTTCCATAGAAAAAGGAATACCTATAATAGATTCACAATACCAACCACAATAAAATAAATGTCACAGACAGCCCAGGAAGCTCAATGATCATATTGAAATTCTCACTCTAATCAATATTGCTCTTAGTTATTGCTGCAAATTACTAAAAAGTGGGGGATTTGACTTGCCATATCATGTGGTTAGGAATGGAGTTTCAACTTTATGCTGTTGATTTATTGACCTTTTGCAGCCTGGACAAACCCCTGATAGTTATTTTAATGAACTGTGAAAAGACAGAAATGATATCCTCTTTTAAAGGTTTCTTTCAAGAAAAAAAAAGTAAACTACACACAGAAATGCAGCGTCAGAATTGGCATAATACATCCAGGTGAGCTTTTGTGTAGATAAAAATATTCTAAGAAAACTTCTGAAGCATCCATTTATACTCAAAACCTTTGAAAGAGTATTGCACTTTATCCTGTGAACTTGAAATTATGCATATTATATTTTATCATCTGAATTTTCAGCACAATATTTTTCATTTTCTGCCACAAAATATTACTTTTTTTCACAAAATTACAGTGGTGTTCACCAAATGGTAGCATATCCGTGAGGCAAAACCAAATCATATTTAACAGTTTCATGTATCTGCACTGAAACCTTTCCTGTCAGGCACGGATAATAGATATTAGACAAGCGAACCTCAACATTTTAGGGGCTTGACTCCATTCTAAAAGCATGAGGCTAAAATTCACCCTTGCAGAAGTGGTTAGGTCGAGTCATCATTGACATCTTGTTGTGCTGGCCTTCTGTACAGAGGTGCATTTTTCCCTTATATTAGGCTTAGCTGAAATTCCAGGCTTTCAATCCCTTGACTCCAAAAAGCAGTCTCCTTTCCTCTTCCCATCAAGGTTGTGTGACCTTTCTGTATGTTCTGCAGATTTGACATCCACAGTCTGAATACTCATGCATGCTCTGCGCTTTCTCTGTAGCAACCAGCCCAAGAAGTTTGACTGTCTGGCAACATTTCATGTGCTCTGGGGCTTTCCCCAGCAGTTACTGACTCCAATTGCATCTGCATGTCTTTATTAGGTAGGAGTCATATCAAGACACTAATCGGATAATCCCTCAGCCCCCATTCCTGCATTTAATAAGAAGCCAAACAACTTGCTCACTTTGAACAGGAATATTCAAAATTCAACCAATTTCCAGCATAACCAGAGTAACATTTACAAAACTGACATCTTATCACTCCCTGATTCCCCTCCTCCATCCTCACAAACTAGGTCATTTTATCATCGGAGAAGGGAGAAGAGCTGAAGGATGCATTAAATTTATTAGGGATCTTACTACACCATCCTAATACCTGTGTGGCTCTCAAACAACAGCGGAGAAAAGCAGTACAAAGGCACAGCTGGAGAGGCAGAATTTCAGTTAATCAATTCAGAAAGAAGCTACCAATTTTCCTAATTTCAAAGACGCAATGAAATCTTTTTTGGCACTCTTCGTAGCTAGCCACATCACTTTTCCTAAATCCGTTTCTTTCACATGATTATTTTCCTTTCTAAACATACACAATTCGTAGCTAGGATTTAAAAACAGATACAGCAGAATTTGTTTGTTCTGATCATCCTTTGTAATGATTATTCTAATCTATGGATCAAAAATTACTTTCAAAAAGCCATTTTCTGTTAGTGTCAACGCATTTGCCTTTTGCGTATGCCTATCAGTGGTTCATTGTGTTGTAACAATCACACAGAAGTAATTTATTTTAAACTTCAAAAATAGGAAAAAATATCACACATTTGAGAGCTTCTCTGATACAGGTAAAGAATGCTACAGTATACAACTGGATGAATTGCATCCAATTATAATGTGATTGACCTGCCTTGGCATTAAGATATTTTCTTCTTGTAAAATGGAGATTTTGCTTCTATGCATGTGTCCAACTTGGGAAATTCATTGTTTTACGGATGTGGACGGAGTGATCATTCAATAAGAACAACAACAATCAAAGCATGGATTGTCCTAATCAGTCCTTATAACAGGATTTCTCTTTATATTAGATATAGAAAAACAGAAGAAAAAAAACCCCACAAGCTTACATGGTACTTTGCCCCAGTCAGAACATTAAGCCACATGGCAGCAAAAGTGTAAGGTATCCTTATTTAAATTCACCCCTCCCCCTAATTTACTTATCCAGATTTGCCCCACTGTGATGTCATTGAATGTCAGAGAGAGAGGTATCTCAGCTTTTCCAAATCTTCGCAGGGGGTTCTTTTATTTTGCCTGTCCTGCTATATTGTGTAATAGTAATAATCTCTGTGATTCTGTTATATACTCACAATAAACAGCTTTTGAGATTGACTAATAGCCAAAACAAAGCTAAGGTTTTTAATCCACCTCAGGAGCTATTCATTGCTTTATATACTATAAAGCAAGAGAGATTATCCTTTAAATAACTTATACACTCATTATACCTCTGAACAAAAAACTTGATTCTGTCCTCACATAACACTAATTCTCGGAGTTAAGCATTCAGTAGCGAGGAGAGTTGCAAAAAGCCTTAATAGAAGATAGTGTATCACTCAAAAAGCTCAAATCCAGAATTCTAGATGCAGCTGAAATAAACAGCTGAAACCAACCTGAACAGAGAATTCTTACCAAATATAACCCTACTGTTGAAATACATAAGTACAGTATGGAATGAGCTCTAGGAAGAAGCAAAATCAATCCCAAGAGAGGGGACTGGCACTGAAAGAGAGTCTGGCTACCACTGCTGCCAGAGTTCTGGTTGAATGGACTCTACACGTTAACCTCTCTAGCCGCCATCCTGCCAATTAACAGCAGGAAACGCATAACAGCCATTTTGATACAGTTCACTTGCACATAAGAGGACTTCTTGTACTCTTGTCAAAAGCAACAAAGAGCTGGAAGGATTTTCTGCGGGTTTTCTTCAGTAACATCCTGACAAACTTTAGAAAATCCAGCTGATGAGCGGAAGGACAAATGTCACACACTGAAACTCTGTTCTGTCTTTCTTGCCTCAAATAACTTTGATGCCTGTCTCCCCATTTCTCTTTTTTAAAAACAAACTCCATTCCCTTTCCTGCATTCCCTCAAAGGACCAGGGCCAAGCTTTGCAGGATTTTGAGGGATATGGATATATGAAGAAAGAGGCAGTTTCAGGGAAAGGTACTACCTTAATGAGCATTACTGCACTCAGTGGCATACAGACAACTGTTTCCAGTTCCACACTATTTTTAATTATAAGAGTTAAAGAAAGGTGCAGTATTGTCTTATTCTTTCCTTTACCTCACAGCTCCATTCTGGGGATTTAAAAATTCTTCCATTACAGTACTTTGTGCAAGTTTTAATTATCGCAAGTCCCCTTTGTTAGTTTTCCTGACCCTTCCACAGGCAAATGAAAGTGATAAATAATGAAATCCAGAGCCCCTAGAAAGCTGTTACATCTTGGCTGGAATACTTTGCTGGAGTAATGACGCGATTCCAATAAACAAACAGGCAGGCTCATTTGCAAATCAATATCAATGAGCTGAGTGGGAAATTTGGTGGGTGTCATTACGCACTAAAGCAGCCCACTAGCTTGTTGATTTATCTGTTTGCCCACAGCCACTGACAGCGCTCATAGCTTCAGTGATGTGGTAAACAGATGGGACATAAGTGTTCACTTTTAATTACAACTGTTGGCATGGAAGCTTCAGTAGTTCCAGAAGATTTTTTTTTTTTTTTCTTGAAAAATTTTTGGTCAAGGTGAAAAAGAACTGGCTCCAGTTTTATACATAAGCAGAGCACCTTCACATGACAACCTTTTAACTGGGCCATTACTTCCCTGTAAAGATTTATATGTACTCTTAATTCTAATTTTCGGTTAGTGATGACAACAGCGTTAACATGCTTCATTAAACATCCATGCAGATCATTTTAACATCTCCACCAACATTATTTACAATTAAGATTTCAAACTCAATCTATTTTTCAGAAGCATTCACTTAATACAAATTTAACATAAAGAGACTTATTTGGGAGGAGGGAAAAGAGAAAGAGAGCAAGACACAGATCCTCCTCACTGCAAAAAGCTGAATTTCATTTTTTAAAAGCACTGAAATCAAGAGGAGAGATCAAAGATTGCATACATATACTTGTGGGTACATTACTGTGACTCATAGATCTAGCATACAAAATAGATACCACCAAACACTATTGATTGCCTACCCAGATGGGTATGAACATGCCCAGAGCTACTGCACGTGCCCTGTGTGACGCATCTTCACCTCAATAGCAATAAATAAGTAGAAGTCCTACACCAGGTCTCGTATTTCTAGTTTGTGCTGACACCATAGTCCAAAACCAGCAGAGTGACTGGAATAATGGCACTAATGATAAGGTATTAAACCAAAAGGTCCAGCAAACAACAACAAAAGAGCACAAATTCAAATATGCAATAGATTTGAGCACCAAAAGGCAAACTAAGTAGCTTCATTCTAACCCCATACGTCATTGACCTAGTTTAATAATGATCTTACACTTTCTCAGGATTACTTCTAATTTTTGTTATAGCTAATCCTCCAATAAAGTTGGAGGCAAAAAAAATTGAATTTTGCTTCTTCATGGAGTAACAAATTGTTGTATTCTGGAATTTCAAGGACAAACAGGAATCAGGAATCAGATCACTCGTGGTCTAAGCCTATGCTTATGGAGCATTCAGTTAAAGGGCAATCTTTTTTTTAGCTGCAAAGGGATTTGGGCTTCTGATGCGCACTTCTATGGGTCTGACCTGGATCCAGTAGAGATTGCTATTCTAGACAAGCCCTACTCCACCCTAACAAAGATGAACAAACTGAACCTTAAAGTATGCTTGATCTTGATTATTCATTTGAATGACAGTACTTGAAAACAGTAATGTATATCTCTCTCCTGATAAACACTCTCAAATAGTACATCTGAATATTTGAAGGACATGCTACATTTTATTTATATATTATATATAAATAAAGTATTAATCAGGTCCACTTTTGAAAAAATTAGTGCTGGTGAAATACCAATTCAACAACAGTGGAGAACGAAGTCCTCTTCTATTTACAGCACAATTGCATGAGGTCAATATGTATATATCTATTACCACTGTTTACAGATGCAAGGAACAGATACAGAATTTAATAGAAGCTGTCTGCAAGACATGTGCTTAATCAGCTAACTAAGCCTGCCTCATTTTTACAATATAAGGACGTATTAGAGTCACTCCCAACTGTGGTCATTTTAAAGCATCAAAACAGAAGATGGTCTCAGAGAAACTCTTCTTCGCTCTAATATTTTAGCTTCTTCAATTTCCGTTCCCCGTTGCATTACAGTACATACACTCTGAGCTTGTGCATTTTCCCACAAGGCCTTTGCTCTTTGGGGGAGTTAGGATAAAGATTGCACACACGTACACACACACATTCCTATCCCTTTCCCAAATAGCCCTATATAATATCTTTAGCCTAACTTCCCCCAAAGACAAAGATAATTTACTTGAGTTAAATTTGTTGACATTTATAAGGACATTAAATTTCTCAGAATAACTGTCCTACCATTTTATAGGCCTATAATGTGAGAGTGGGAGTGGACACACTATATATCAGAACTCAGAAATCCAAGTAGCACATTTTGGAGAAGATTTCAGCTAAGTAGAGGATCAAAATGCTGGTCCCTGGGAGGCACAAAGAGAGTTCCAACATTTAATAAAGAGGTGTTAGATCAGGCTGCTTGTTAATGTAGGACAATAAGGGTTGCATTGTCTTCCCTCTCCCACACCCTCCTCAAATACATCTCTCAAAATGGAATGTGGTTATAGCCCCCATAGAAAAGTCCTGTAGAATTTAGTGGGATTAGACCAAGAATGTTCTAATACCTATAGAGAATAATAGTTCAAATAACCAGAGGATATCCTATATAATTCTGTAAACAAGGGTATGATTTTCTATTAAATTCCACAGGATGATCCATAAAACATTTTGACTTTGCCATTGCATTGTATAGAACTGTAGAGATAACTTGTAGAAGACTGATTTAGAGATGCTCCCTAGAATGGGGCAGTGTTGTGTGAATTGGGAGATGTGCCCTATATCCGATTTAACACGGCTGCTCCTGGCTTCACTCCTGAGAGTCACTCCCATCTGTGTTATTAAAGTTCTATTCCTTACTCAGTTAACAGTTTATTCTTTAATGACCCCTCAAGATCTTGACAAGTATTTCTCCATAAGAAATCAATAGAGTAGCAGGAGTGCTAGCTCCTGAGATGCCAGGGGTGCCTGTACATTTTCCAAATGCCTAGAACCACTTCTGAGGCTTACAGCAGAACCTCAGCCATCTGGGAATTTATGCAGAAGCCACTAATGATTGAATACCCTAATCCAAAGACTCTCATTGACTTCAGTGGATTTTGGATCAGTCCCTAAAATTATTGTGTTATCATTTTACCTGTTATTTTTCTTGCTGGTGTTACTAGTGAGGCACAAACACATTAACCCTCTCCTCCTCCCCGACACACCAATACACACTTTTTGTGCTGGAAAGGTGTATCCAATTTTAATTTCACATTGATATTTACAACAAAAGGGTGCCTCTTGTTTATACATGCAATCTGGAATGACTTTGACAAGTGTTTCACTTGTTAAGTTGTTCCAATTTTGAATCAAGCTACATTCAAAAATAAAAGGGTTTAGAAACTGAACACTGAAATGTTTGTATCTGTTAGTCCACACAGTGTATTATTCTATATAATCTTCCAGTTTTATTGGACACTGTATTGGGGCAACTTTTAATATCCTGCAGCCATGATATTTTCATTAGCAAGAAGTAATCAAAATCCACATTTTGTATTTTTCTTGATACAACCAAAAAACAATTTTAACTAGAATTTTTCTCTTTAGAAAAGAAATCGAGCAAGTTGAAAGTAAAATATGAATTACACACCAAGATTGATCATTCAAGGTGCTTTCATAAAGAGTGTCCTTGGAACTCAATTGCCATTTGCACACACATTAATAAAGTGCAAAGCTTTTTAATCTGATTGCTTCAAGTTGAACGGATGGGTCAGTGCCAAACAAACTGATCTCATCCACTGAGTGTGGTCCACAGCAAAGTTTAAGTCTATTACAATGAAAGGACCCTAATTAAATCAAAAAATTTACCTGAGCAATTCTTCAAATGCCCTGTAAAACTTTATGTGAAAGTTCAGTTATGTAGCTAGTTAGAAAATAAAACTAAAACCAAATTCTGTTATAGGGTTATAGTGTTTGACACAGAGTGAATTAGCCAAAGGCAACAGTCTGACCCCAAATCGCTGGGAGGAGAGTATATTCTATACAGTAAGTTTAAATACTGTGGCTAGGGGTCAATGGTGAAACAGATATAGCTGACCGTGTCCCATGGGTGGATGATTTTTTGGTTAAGGTCTTGGACTGGACTCAGGAGACCACAGTTCAACCTCCACTTCTCTGTGCCCCAGTTCCCCAACTGCAGCCTGGGAAATGCTTCCTTTTCCCACCTTTTGTCCGTCTTGTCTATTGAGGTTGTAAGTGGTTTGGGGCACAAACTTCTGTACAACAGAGCCCCGATCTCTGCTAGGGCCTCTTGGTGCTACTGCGATACAAATCAGTAACTAAGGCTTGGTCTACACTTACCTCCGTGATTTGGCAGCCGTCGACGGGAGTTACACAAAGTACCCAATGAACTTGCATAACTCCTGTCGACTGCTGTGCTTCTCTTCTGCACACCGTCTTCACTGCACTGCGCCGACGGGAACCGCGTTCCCGTCAATATAGCGCTACGCCTCTTGCGGGGCTGGATTAATAACATTGACTTCTGGATCAACTGAACGGGTCTTCACTGACTGCTCGGTCGATCCTGATAAGTTGATCTGACAGCGGCCATTTTGCCATCAGTGTCGACATAGCCTAAATAACTTTTGGGGGGGGGGAGGGAGTCATGCTGCATTGCAAAAAAATTCTGGCAAAACTCTGAAAGATGGCAATAGGAGCAGTGATAAAAAAAAATCACATCAATGGGCTGAAGCACGGCAGATAAATAGGTGGAAATAGCGTTGCATGTGCCTTACTGCAGAAGAACGAAGAGTTCAGCTTGTAGAAGTTCTTGGATGTTCCTATTAGAAACAGGAGAGGTATTAGAAATTACCCTCGGCAGGATGATAAGTCGTTCCTGAACTATAGCCTGCTTACGCCACATGTTGATGCGTCATTCTTGTGCTAGGCTGTGAGCCAGGAGCTGGTCTCATGACTCTCAGGCAGGAATACAAGCCTTGCAGGAGAGAGAGCAGTTCAGTCTGCTCGACATCACTTTGTGGCATGTTCTGATAATGCTAACCGACTCCACAAGCCTTACCCTGCTCCAGCCCCGTTCCTAGTCCTGTTCCAGCCTTTCTATTGCTCCAGCCTTGTTTCAACACTGCTCTGGGCTCCTGATTCTGGCTCCAGCCACTAGGTCCAACTGCCACAGCTCTGACCACTAGGCCTGAGCATCCGCCCCATGGTTTCTGACACTCTCTGCCACAGAGTTTCCATGTTGCCACATAGATCACAGTATGGGAGCTATTATTCATTACTTGTATTGCACTGGCGTCCACAGCGCGCAAATATAGAATGATATTGACCTTTCACTAGATAAGATTAAGAGTAGGGATTTCAACACAGCCCTATCCATTATCCCTCATAAAACCCACAAGGAGAAAAATCTTTACCGCATGCTGATATATAGCTTTGCAATGGATGCAGGATAGTAAAAGAACAGCATACCAGGCACCCCACGTATTTGATAAGGATGTAAAGGATAAGCAAAACTGAAGTATGATCCTTGTTTTTCAGTGCAAAGACTAAACACTACACCTCCAGAAAGTTGATGCAAGCACCACTTTACAGCACATCCTGTCTGCCTCCCTCGTCCACAAGCACAAAACGCCCAGCCTCTGGCACCTCCTCACACATCTTTGCCATGATTGGTATTATCAGAATTACAAAATAGCACTTAGATCATTAACATTTTAAGCCAGGAACCTGTCTTACATAGATTTAGATCTGTGTGTGCACTAATGGAGCTATATAAATAATTAATGATAATCAGCATTCTTGGCTAGTTCAATTTTGGCATACTTCCAAGAACACAGAACATCTTCCTGGGTATTGTCTGCATCTCTGTGCCTGGGCCTTTCATGGCGCTGGAGAAGTCAGCATGGCTGTCATTGATGTCCAACGGAGTAGAGTGTTCTGCATCATCTAAAAATTTTGATTTCAGAACACATGGGTGAACCAACGTAAGTAAGATAACTTCGCTCAAAACTCAGCCGCACATATGCTAAGGTTTGAAAATATTCAGATAAACATAAATTTGTGGGGGAGGATACGGTTATTTCACAGATCTCTGGACTTCCTGGTGGCATTTGATACACACTATGTAATGCTATGAAAAACACTATTTGATTAACTTTTTATTTATTATTAAAAACACTATGTTATTTCTGTTTCCTAGCCCACATGAAAGCAAAGCTTACCAGAAATCTAACAGTAAAACCCCTTCCTGCAGGATTTCTAACAACTTTGCAGACAAAAATCTGGAAAAGCATCTGAAACTAAATCTGGTGAGATTTTACCCTGAACTAGTTTCTATAGAAATTCCGCATTGTCCCCAATGTATTTTATTCCCATCCCAATGTCAGTTATCTTACTTATCAAACCTCTTTACTCTCTATAGTGGCATATTTCAGGACTGTGCTCTGCCTGCCTTTCTTTAGGTCCTTTCCATTTAACCTCTTGCCATAAATTTTTGAGTATTTGACCTTTATACCCTGAAGGTATAAAGGTGAATGAAGGCAACTGAGACATCACACTCCATGCTGATGATGTACTGCTCAGTTTGTCTGACATAGAACACTCTTTGCCTGAGGAAACACAATCTTATTGCACAATTATAGCACCATCTTCAGTTATAAACGTGATTTCATCAAATCTGAGAGCTTGCCCCTGACAAAGAAGGTTCCCAAATATTTCTTCACTTTCATTTTCAATGGGATCCCAGGATATTTACCTGCAATACCCTTGGGGTTTTTATAAAATCTATACTCAACATAAAAAAAACCTGTCAAAACCTTAGGCCCTAAAACTGATGCTGTCCCATGGACACTTTGCACCAATCCACGAATGTAAAGCAAACCTAAACCCAAAGGACCCAGGCCCTAGAACATTTACCCAGTGTAGATGGCGCTTCAAGTGGCACGGGGCAACTATAGGTGGTTTCTAGATCATCCTGCTTACTGTTGCTGAAAGAAGGTATATGGTCACAGGAAAGCCAAGCCATTCTTGTACTGGTAAATCCTAGCTAACAGACAATTGTCCCAAGACAATAGGTCTTTGGGGTGATTCACAGGCAGCACAGATGACCTCCTCTGACCTGAACAAGTAGAACAGATGAAATAAATAGAGCTCACTCCTGTGGGATGAGTCTTCTCAAACTTTCATGGTAAATTCCACCCAAACCTCTATCTTGCGTGCAAAGGACACTGCCATATTCCCAAAATAATTATTCCAGACTCCAATTATTTTCTAAAGTTAATTTGGAACTAAATCTGAATTGGGTAAATATCACTTTATTTTATTCACTAATAGTGATTTAAATGACAATTTAAGACGGTCCAATTAAAGTGCAAATTAGTAACTATATTACTTATCCCCTTCCAGGATAAAAAAGGGGGGGGGGAGAGATTAATGAGGAAATAACGTCTTTAATCCAGAATGGCAGGACTAAATCTTGAGGGAGGGATGACAGGCTGTTTTAGTGGAAGACATCCTATATCAGCCCCTGTATTTACATAACAGACATAGCGGTTGCCATGAAAAACTCACACATTTATCCATAGTGTGGTGCTTAAGGCATTGTAAAACATCTCAAGATTGAAAATAACTGTGGTATTTTAGTTTTATATTTTCTAGAGTCTATATTAGTCAGAAAACAGCAAATTCTTTAAATAGCTACACGTTTAGTCATTATATTTCTCAGATTTTACAAGGCAGAATTGGTTCCCTTATGCATAATAGTACTTCTGCTAAAGTTTTAAGCTCGGCGAACAATGGGATAATGAAATGCAAATATGGGGTCATTTAAAATTTAATCATCCATAATTAATTAGTTATTTCAAGCATTCTGGTAAATTGTTCAAAATTATCGTTGCTTTGAATGATAAAGTAATTGCCTAAAGGTTTACAGTATTTTATAGAGAAACATTTTGCATATATTTATGTGCTGTCTGACCACAGATATGCGAGAGTACTTAATTTAGATTTCCAGGTCATTTCTGAAATTCTTTATCTTTAAACTGCAGGATACTCATACACTCAGCCAAACCCCCAAAAGTAAATGATTTGAAAAGAAAATAAATCTTGCCCATTTATTAAAAGTTACTCCTGCACCCTCAATGCAGTGGCTAAGAATAACGAACAAAAACACTGTGGGTCTGGGCGTGTGTTTATTTCTGCATACATACAAAAAAACGTCAGTTCACTTTTTATACTTTTTCCTCAAACAAACACTACATTAATTTCTAAAACAAATAGGTTTGACCTCAGGACGTAATGAATAAGTAAGAACGCTAAAGTTTACTTTGCATACTGTCTTTTCTCATGAAGGATGCCTAAAGGTTGGAACTACCACTTTCAAAGTCCATATGTACTTCAGGTTCTATTCCTTTCTGGAGAGTTAACTTTACTACTTCAGAACTACATTTGAGAGCTGCACTGCTTCTAGAAAAAAGGCAGAGTGAAGGAAGACCAGGTTCTTATAGTTCCCATCTTTCATAATACAGCAACCAAAGGGATATTGAAAGAAACCAAAAAGACAGCAAATTTAATACAGATTACAAAAAGGAAATGCTGTTTCATAATCACCCCATGGAACTCATTTCCACAGAAGCTCATTAAAGCTGATAGTTTAGCGAGACTACAAATAGTACTGGAGAATTACACGGAAAAGAAGAACATTCAGAGCTACAATAGTAAGGACTTTTAAAATAAGAGCTTTGAAGAGATATAAAAGCTCATGCTTCAGGGCATAAGCCAATCTTCAACTAAATGGTCATTAAGAAAAACTTCCCTTTAGGTCTTTTTTTGTTTTGTTTTGTTTTGTCCCCAGCACCCCACACAAGCGACTATTGCTGTGTTTCTTGCACCATCTCTCTCTGAAAAAGCTGATACCAGCCTCTGTTGAAGCCATGATACTTAACCACTTGCCTGATCCATGGATGTCAAGAGGACTGGCATCCATGCAATATATCATTGGAGACCAGAAAAAGTTAGGACCTGCCCCAGGCTTTAATACAACAACAAATTGGAATCTGCCCCAGAATGTTTAACTGAAACTACAGCGAACATACTATTCAGATGTGTTCCACTTGCTCTGTTACAGGGCACTAAGGAGAAAGTTACAAGTAATGCACAGCCATATAGAACAGTGCCAAAACCTGGTGCTGCTCTCTGCCAGATAGCTCTGTGTAAAGCAGTCCCTGTCAGCTGAACACACTCAACTATTCATAGATGTCATTTTCCTGGTTAAGTGACTCAGCAAAAATGTAACCATTCCCCTATCTTCTCTTCCTCCTGCTCAACCGCTGATTAACAAAATCCGACAGTGTGTTGTGTAATGTAGATGTGCGCATATGCATGCTGGGATTGGAAAGGCAAGCTGCTAATGCAAAATTATTGAATCTATTTTTAAACTTTTAAAAAATAGACAGGAATAGAGAGAGGAAAAATAATATGACAAGTAATACAGATTAGCTACAAAACATACTGCCCACACTTGGGTGTTTTTTTCCCCCTCCCCTCAAAACTATGCAAGCGATATGAGCATGTTCCATAAACAGTTCTAGGAACGCTGTCAATTTTAATAAAAACGTACAAGCCATAATAAAGCTGATCAAACTGTTACGGCTTGAAGTAATTTCATATGATAAAGTATTTTCTGGTACACTGTGTTTTAAAAGATATTTATGAAACTATCAAAACAGCACAGTCTGAGCATTTGGAAGTGATAGTGTGACACAATTTAGTAATGTATGGAAAATGAAGTGTAGCAAAATTAAGCACTGTGGTCCAAATTCATTGCTGGTATAACTCCACTGTTTTCCAGGGGATTACACCCACGATGAATTTGGTCCAATATCTTTTAGAATTTAATATATGTTAATTGAATTCTACAAGTAACATATGCAGAGGTCAATAAAACATTCCTTCATGCATGCAACTACTACAACTAAAGAAAACTAATTAATTATAAATCATATATTTTAAATCAGAGGATAGAACAAGAAAGCATGACGGGAGAAGTGTCAGGGAAATCCCACAGTCATAGATCCATTAATCTCTGGCAGGAAGAAGGGCCCTTTTTAATTAGTAAAGGGTACAAGCATAGGAACTCAGCTTGAAGGTGCAAGGATCTGTATTCATTAACAATGTTTTGTCATCCCACAGGATCAAAGAGTGGGCCCACAGAGTTCAATGGGGCCTAGATTTGGCCAAAAACATCCAACAATTTTTAAAAGTGGTAGCAAACAAATGAAGAAATCCACTACCATCATACAAAGTAAATATGGCAATTCTCAGCACCCAGTGCACTGAGTAGAGAGACATGCCAGAAAAGCCATGGCCAGCAGTGGGAATGGGGACAGATGTCAGCCAGCATTGTGTGTGCCCATAACTCTGAGAAAGATGTCCTGCGGATCCTTAATTGCAGAAGTCAAGAGGTGCATTCTGGGTTAAGGCCTGGGTTCGTGCTGTCCACATGTCTGTTCACATTCATCTCCACATACAGCTGTCTGCACATATTTTTACTTTAAGCAGGTCACAAGGGTAAATTGGGCTGCTGGGATGAAGACGTACTATAAACTAACAGTTCATTTAGATCATACTCGAGAATTGGCTATACCAATTTCCCTGCACTGGCCAGAATTTGATCTCAGATCTAAGTCCAAATAGCTCTTTGTTTTTATAATAAATAAGCAAATACAGAAACTTAATGGAGAAAACAATATCAAGCGATAACACGATGGGCTAATGGAAAAATTCTCAAATGCTGTAACAAACATAGCAGTGAAAATTTAAAAAACCACCACAATCAGGTACATAAATTACTGTCAGTATTCACGTTAACATCAAGAAAGATTATGCATTAGTAAAATAAATGTCTGCCATACCAAAATTCATGTGAGATGATTCTTAAGCCTACTCATGACTTTTTCCTGAGTTTTCACTTCAGTGAAGGGTGTTTAATGAATATCTTGTATCCTTCTAACTTTATGCAATCTTCTACCATATTGTGCTGTCACCTTCTCATGTGATAGCCACACACATTATATTTAGTCATGCTGAAAATGAGATTTGAGAGAGCTTTCTGCACTTGTTCATGATTAATTTAGCCAGTAATATTATCAGAAAATTGACCAGCGTTTCCTCAACCGCTCCTAGGTAACTCCGAAATACTTTGTTCAAAGGAATTAGAGAATGAGAAATGTGGAAATTTAATTGTACGTGCATTTGGATTAGTTTTACTATTTGCATCTAAAACCACCTAACCAACTGACAGTTAAATAGTAAGGGTCAAATTCAGCAATGGCATAACTCCATTGAAAGCCAATGATGTTATACCAGGAACGAATCTGAACACCTATGCATAAGTATTCACTTATCAGATTAAAAATGTTAGCAAACATCTAGATTCTTTAGACCAGCCAATATTATCACTGCCTTACAGGATATTAAGTAAAAAGAATAATATAGCAGATTCTTAGCCTTCTGAAGGCCACCCTCAATGCTTTGTTTTTCCCCTTCATAATCATTACAATGATTTTCAAAATCTGATGGATCACAGCTGAGTCCAACGAAAAGAACTTTAAAATATAATCACTTTAACATAATTGAAACAAAGTGGAAGGTGTCGTACATAGACTTTGCTGACTAATTCATATCAAATAATTTTTCCTTTTCACAAATTGCCTACAATTTATATTAAAATTCAAACAAATGTTTCTGGATGGATTTTTTTGTTTTGTTTTTTGCAGTGCTTCTGCATCTTGGATTACTAGTAATGAGACAAATTGTATTCTGTTAAATACCCAAAGGAAAGGAACCTCTGTTTAAGCCAATTTACCCAAGATCAGGAAACATAACTTTCAGTTCTTAACTTTCTTAACTGACTCTTTCTTAACTCTTAACTTTCAGTTAAGGGTTGTGTTTTTGTTTTAATTTTAATTATTTTCCTTTGAATCCAAAAGACCCATTTTGCATCCAAAATGTCAACAGTGCCAGAGAGTTTAGTTTCTAAGGAGGCACAGTGCAGGCTGGCTTTAAACAAAGTACAGGTGAAGCAGTTTTTTCTAGCGCTACTCGAAGAATTATGCCATTCCCACAATTTTAATCATTTAAAATTAGCCAACCACTGCTATTTGTTTAAACAAGCATATTCATGTATACAACAAAAACAGAAAAAGGGGGGGAGGAGGGGAACTTTGCAGACCAAATTCCTCACAAAAGATTTCTTTCATTATAAATCACTGTATAAACAGCATATATATAGCCACATACATAGATATCTATATGTATACATAGGTACAGAGATACATAGGCAGGTGTCAAAAATGAATGCCAAAAGCCAAAATATTAAGTTTATCGATACGAAACATGATTTCCTGCTGAAGTTACTATAAAAGATAAAGGATCTTTATTTCCTTCAACAAATGGATTTCATATAGGCAAGATTGTTTTCCTTGGTAGCACGGAATGTTCTAGATACTGCATATCGTTTTTATAATTCCATTTGGGTGATAGGTTGTCACTTCAAGGGGAATTTAGAAAAACAAGCTCAGTTTCTTGCACACAAACTAGCACAGAGGGGCAGGAAGGTGGGAGTATCATATACCACGCTGAACTGACTTCTAATACCGAGTCAGGGCAGCACTGACATGAGCATCAGCCGTGGGGGAATATAAAAGAGGAAACTGAAACCAATACTTGAACTCCAATAAGAGCTCAGAGCTGAACACATAGGAAAGGCAGAGAGAGACAGAAACAACAAACTAACAATTTTACCAGCTCTACCACCACCTATGATGTTCACAGCTGTCACTTCACACGACTATCAGAATTCTATAGTGACCTCAGAAAGAGAGCTCAGATCCTCCTGCTCCAAAGGTGCAGGCCTTTATTGTTTAAGTAAATCAAGGAAAGTCTTCATTTATCAGTGGTGGGCTCATGACACACAGTTGAGCAGTTCTGATTCTATCCAGTATTTATGCATCTACATCCAGCTCATTATATTCTGCATACTATTTTTTTAAACAATCTATGTAGACCAAATATATTTCCATCTCTCTCAACGCACATACATTACACTTCGTTGGGCCTTTTTTAAAAGCACACGTTAGAGATCTCAGTGAAGATGGCAATTAAATAGTTTCACATAGTTAAAGGCTATGAGTTCCATTTCCTTCTCTTACTCAAAAGAGCTTTCATGTGTGTAATATCCTACACTTTAGGATCCACTGGTCTAGAGAAGAGACAAAATTAAAACTAAATAAACTCTATGGACTCAAATCACCCTGTCTTGCATTAAGTGATTGAGACAAACTGTTCTTTGAAAGACAAATCATATTAAAAGGCATGTCCCCTGTACAGTGTAACTGGGTAAGAAACAAATACCCAACAAGTTACTGTACATCTACAGTAGTACACATATAGGATACTAGACTATGGACAGATCTACACTATGACTTTAACGATGCAACTTGCATTGCTCGGGGGGGTGGGGGGGAGCTTTTTCAGGCCCCTGAACGATGTAAGTTATAGTTACCTAAGTGCTGTTCACACCAGCACTACGTTGGCAAGAGTCTCTCTCTTGACAACATAACTTCTGCTTCTCACAGAAGTGAAATAATTATGCCAGCAGGAGAGCGCTCTCCCATTGGCATAGAGCATTTTCACCAGATGCACTACAGCAGTGCAGCTGAATTGATGCAGCTGCACCAGTTTAGTTCTTCTAGTGCAGACTAACCCTCTGATAATACCTCTTGTTCCTCATCACATATGTGGTTATTCAGAATTCACCAGTTTGCATTCATTCTCTCAGAATCATAGCAGAAAGGTCTTGAAAAGGCCATAGTGTCAGCTAGTCCGTTCTCTGAACTTGTGCAGAAATGACTTCTACACTGTCTTGGTGCATTTCATCTAGTTTACTTTTGAACACTTTGAGTGATGATGCCTCAATCACCTCCCTTGGCAAGAGGTTCCATTGTCTAATTGAACACATGGTTAGAAAGTTTCCTCTTTTTAGTTTAAGGTAATTACTTCCTGTTATGCCACCCATAACTATCTTAAATAATTCCTTCTCCCTGTCCTCATGCTATTTCTTCTAAGTATTTGTTACTCTTTAGTCAGGCTGTCATAGCGAGTTCCTCCAACTTCTCTGAAAAGGACATGCTATCCAATCCTTTTATCATTTTTGTCAGCCACCTCCCCTTTGAATGCTCTCCAGTGTATTGATGCCTTTATGTTGGGTAGAGCCATTAACTATAAAAAGTAGTTTTTCAAATTACTGTTCTTTAAAGTGAAAGCAAAGGACCCATCACATAGCCCTAGTAACAGCTAGACTCTGGATTTCTCTACCAGTGACCTATGGAAAAGGAATCCTTCCCCATCCCAGGCTGCAGAGCCTGAGATAGCCCTTGTGGCCCTGCCTGCCAGTGGATGGGCCAAAGGAAGGAACAAACCAGAGGATCTGCACAGTAGTGGATCCCCTGGCTTCCTTCCCTCTCTGCCCTTCCCCTCCCCCCCTCATGCACTGGCACACAGGGACCATGTAAAGGTTCCTTTTCCTTCATGTGCCAATCCCCCTAATCCAGCCCATCTTTTGCACATTGACTTGGCAATAGTTAGAGGAAGTTCCACATATGTAGAAGAGGGCATTTGCCCCTTGGTTATTCAAGTTCATTTACTGCTTGCTGCAAAAGGAAGCTCATGGCATGAAACTGGGTTTGCTTCCACCCCAAAAGTGAGCTTGTAGCACAATATCTGCAGCAGATGAGGTGTATAAAACATTTTAGGCGTCAAGCAACACTACATTCAGTTTTCGGCAAACAACTTCAATCTACCTTTTCTTCACTTCCCCAGAAGAGGTTTGTCTGTCTGTTCCTCTCAAGTACAATAGTCTTGACCAAATAATAAAACGTGAAAACCCTATAAAAATGTCAACAATCCCTGCTGCAGTGAACATGGAATATCACAGAACTAGGCTTTAAGGATACTATGTCAATAGAGGAGAAATGATGTCTAAATCAACTAGACATAAGCCTGAAATAAAACCCTCCAGCTGATCACCTCTGAGCTTTGGGAAGTTTGTAACCCTGCCAGGTAACTGAATTCCAGCACTGGCCCCTATTTCTATTGAATACACTTGAACTTCAGGAAGGAGATGAGATGACTGGGGCTGTAATCTAGAGCCACATTTTTTAGATCTGGGCTTTCTCTAATAAAAATAAAGAATGTCTTTTTTTGCAGTGATTAACCAGCAGAGTAACATGTGCCTAGTTCAACTAAAAGAGGTCTGTGAACCTATATAAAATTATGTTATAACGACTCACACCACACTCATTGAATAGTATTATTCCTACAATAATAGAAGTTTAATATAACTTGACTTTTGTGTGAGTGTCTGTGCTCATGCATAATCCTGCGCTCAATCAGGAATTTATCAGTATCCTCATTGATGTTAATGGAAATGGTTGAAAACTTTTCAGTGAAATATTTTTTCAGCTCTTAAAAACTTTGCCAGGACAGGAAAATTGATTCCCATTCTTTCTAGATATTACTGTTCCTATATGTGTAATTTGCTTGTTAATTTTAGGTTTCTTGCCTTCATTCTAGTCTCCTCTTCCCTCTGTATGATTTCAGTATCCTATTTCTGTAAATTAAATACAAGACTCTTGATCTGAAAGTTGCAACTCAGTACTCATTATAGATTGTACACAATACAGGCTTTTTATGCCTTGCATAATAGAAGTACACAGCTCCACAGAATCATATAGACACTAGAAATATAAGAGACATATTGAGTCCCATTTAAGTTCATTCCCTGCATGTGCAGGATTCTTCCCTAAAGCATATACTCAAGTGGTCTCAAGCCTCTTAGGAGTTTATTTTTATTTAAATTTTCTTTCATAAAGCTTTTCTAAATCAATCAAGATTCAACAGAAATTGTCAAATAAATTACTTCTCATTTCTGCCCACAGTTATACTCCTGTAGGGATCGGGGAAAATATTAGGATCATTAGCTCTAATACCTATAATACCACACCGCTTTGAGAAGGGGCTGAGTGGTAAAAAGGTTTAATGCATTACTCAAATTCCAGAAGCCTGCAGGGCTATTTTGTCCTTTCAGTATAACTCTTATTAATATTTCTGGGAATTGTGTGTATTGAAAGGAGATTGACCTCAATCAGATATCAAGTCTAAGTGATCTGTAAATATTGATCTCAGCTTAGAACCAATTTGGGAAATTTCATTTGGACAGATGTGAAAACTAACCCAAAATTCTATTTCATGGTGGGCCTCCAATGGAAAAAAAAAAAAAAAGCAGACAGGAAGTACTAGCTGATCTGGGTATAGCTTTCTGTAAACTCTTTGGGCTGAATTGTGATCTCAAGTACTTACCCAGAACATTAATTAAAGTCACTGAGACTTACACACATCAGAGGACAGAATTTGAGTCTATACCATGACCTTCCCATGCTCTTAGTCTGCGTTATTCATCAGTGCTAAAAATTAACCATATTCATCAAAAATAATTAGACATTATCACAGTTTAACAAAAAAATTAAAGGTTTATTAAAGCTTTTATGATCTAAGAAAACCACTGAACAGTGACAACTAATTCAATTTAAAAATGATTTTATTATTTAATGTAGCAGGTATTCATGTAGCAACACACTGATAACTGGAGATAGACCTTTAAAAACTTTTGAATTTCACAGTTCAGTTCTCTGGTGACTTAAACCAAAAGGGTACCACATTTAAGGCCAAATTCTTAGTAAGTGTAGGATAGTAAAGCTGTCCTAATTTACACCTGCTGAGGATATGACCCTTAGATTTCAGGCTTTTCAGCACTGTAAGCACCTCAGAGTAATTCTTTAGATCACACTGGGAAAAATTCATTAATGCCAAAACAGTAGCCCATGACACAGTGTTATTTCCATCTTTACCTAACCACTATGTCCTGTTCCTAATTAGTCTCAATGATCTCAAGAAACCATTAAGAAATAAGGTAACAAATACCTTCTGCTGTATTTGTAGTACAAATACTGGGTGTCCACTGCCACGCTGACAGCATATTCCATAGACCTTTGTAGTACAGACATGAACAGCTTAATTCCTTTTAGCAAGGATTTGAGAATGTCCACAGGAAAGGAGACAATCACTGATAAACACATATAGTTTCTTTTCTAGGATTATGGATGGGCCTTGAAAATCACTTGCAATATATATGTAATCAGAAGTACATTATAACCATTTCCCTGAAACTGGAGATTGACTAAGATACATAGTAACAAACTGACAGATGTAGGTCCACATTTTCAGAATGTGCCATTTTGGAAAGTTTGGTCGAGACTGTATAAAATATCATGCACATTATCGTAATGCACAATTCTAAAAAGAACAATGCACTGACCTCATTGATGAAAGTTTGGGCACCCCTTGGGCTTAAAAGTAAGATTGCTCTTCGTAATGTGTCACGGTAGCGATTCAACTCTTCTGTTTTCATGGTAGTAAAAAGACTGGCAAAAACTCTGCTGATGTTTCTGTCCACCTTTTGTAATGATACATCAAGTCCTAGTCTTGAGGCCTGGTCCAGAAATCCCTGCAGCCCACGAATATCTATAAAACAGGAACAAAAGCATAGTCTGAGTCTTGATTGTTTAACCTTACCAAATAAGAGGCAATAGCAAAATGTTCCTAATTATTATTCTTAATTATTTGTATTACCCTAGCACTTCAGAGCCCTAGTCATGGACAAAGACCCCATTGTCTTAGGCACTGTACAAACAGAAGAAAATGATAGTCTTTACCCCAATAGCTCATAATCTAAGTATAAAACAAGAGACAACTCATGGTCACAGACAGAGAAGGGAGTACAAGAAAACAACCAGACAACACCGGCCACCATCATGGGGAGTCATCTGCGCACAATAAGCTTAACCTAACAGTTGTCAAGTTTTTTGTCAGCCTAGCAGAAAAGGACAGTTTTAAAGAAGATTAGGAGTTTAGAAGATAGATCTCTTGGCTTTGTTTCTGCTGATATGGATCCCACACTCCTGCTGAAATGAGTGGTAGTTTCCCATGAATAGCAATAGTAAGATCATGCCCTTTATCGATCCTGGAGCAGTGTTACAGCAAAAGTTATGGAATCATTTCTAAATATTCACTCCAATCCACAAACACCGAATAAAAGCAGCTAAAAACCTGCAGCTCCCATCAAAGTCATGTGAGATGGGCAGAGGCATCTGACAGCAGAATGTGACCAGTGATAAAGCTTAAATTTCAGTCTTATACACTGTTTTCCTTCTGAACACAGCAATTAACAATAGAAACAACTGGCATCACAATGAAACAGAAACAGAGTTGCCAATTATACCAGTAGTCCACTGTTAACCACCATCAACGTGTGGGCCCCTTATCTGAGAGTAATCTCATCCACAAACAAATGCATTTTGTTTTAAACATACTTCAGTCAAGTTGGTGAAAATGTTATGAAAACTTTTCTAAGTTTTCCATAAAGTAAATGGGAAAAAAATACTAGTTAGCAATAATTAGTTACATCTTACAGATTCATCGATTCTAAAGCCAGACGGAACCACTGGTGGTTATCTAGTCTGGCCTCCTGTATAATACAGGTTATTGGTCTCTCACTATTTTTCTTTCAGCCAATCAACAATTTTTTTTTAAGTCTAAAACTCTTTGATTAGTGCTGAACAGAAAACAGTATGCAATTTTTGTGAAAATGTTTGACAAAAAATGAACTCCCCATCCCACCCCATCCCTTCCTCTCCCCCCATGGGAATTGCCCTTTTTACCAATGATTAAACCTTTAAAAGTTAGTTTTTGAAACATTTCAGAAGTCATCATAAGAAAATAAAACTTTCCCAAAATATTTAATTAAAAAAGTCATTTATTGTCCTTTTAAAAATAAATGAAATTTTTTGTACCAGATTTTCTGTTAAGTGACATCCATTGTCTGATAAAATGGATTGCGAGATCCCAGTCAATCTATCTATTACTGATGATTGTTGATTTGCAGTGATTGCCATTTAAAAGTCAACATTTGCCAGCAGACACACTCAGTTATACAAGCTCAGACACCACACTCAGGACATGTGGGAGAATGAAACACAGCTAGAAGGCTGGGTTTTAAAGTGGAAGACCACACCAATATTAACACTTAAACTAGTCATTTATTTGGGTCCAGGGATGTGTTAAATGGCCTCATGACAAACAATCAATATTCAGGGCTGGACCTTTCAGCCTATGATTCAGCCCACTTCTGAATCTTCTCACCTTCCTCCTAGCAGTAGAATGGGAACACACATGAAGGGTACCTCTGACTGCAAGGATTTAAGATTTTTCCCTTCTTCCTCCAAGCTAATAGCATCTCCCAGCCATCTCCTGGATCTCTTACTCATGTTGACCTCTGGGAGTTGGCCCCTTTAAATCATTCACCCACACTGCACACTGGCCACAAGCTGTGATGAAATTGCAAACTCCAGTGATAAACGGAAAGCTTTTAAGTTCCGTTCCTTACTAACCTTCATTCAAGCCCACAGGATGCCAAGAGGAAGGTGAAAAATCTCAGCAGGCTTCTTGTCAGTCTTGCACTGAAGGAAAAATTCCTTCCTGATCCCCAAAACTGCTGATCAGTCAGACCTCCAGGATCTTGGAAACAGTTCAAACTAGAACTTACCAAATATAAGAGGCAGAGAGGGCAGGACAGCAACCACAGAACGGCTGCTGCATTCTCTAAGGTCTGAGTCTGCCTCTCTCTTTCTCCCCCCCTTCTTTCAGTACCCCAGAGGCTGTCTATTCCCTGCTGGTCTGATGAAATAGCCCCCTCCTGCTGCAATAGGAGGCATTTTTAACAGCAGCAATATTTTTTAGCAATATCTTCGATATGAAAACAAAAATTGTCACTATGCAGCATTTCCTTTAACTACTCCTGCAATCAAATCAACAGAGAAGTCTAAAAGGAACATGAAGATATGGGACCAGGACAGCATAATTAAACTGAGTAAGTAATTTTTAAAGGTAGCCTGACAACAGCCCATAGTGGAGGCATATTTCCAGTAATGTAGTGCAACCCCGATTTTCTGAACTTCATTTAACTGAAATTCCCGGTTAATCAAAGCTATGCTGTTTGCACTGAATAAAGCTGGGAAGGAAACTTTACAACATCTCTCAACTTACAGAATTTAGGAGCTCTAAAAGTCTGAATCTAAGCTTTTGCCGAGCTCTTAAGTGCCTCTGATTAACTGAACCTGAACATCTGAGCTTTGCAAGACTGAAGGCCATTAAATAAGCAAATCTGCAATGGAAGGAATCCCATATCCCAGTTTTTGCTAAGGTTCCAGAAGTGCAATCCTGGTTCCATTGAAGTTAATGAAAGTTTTGACATTGGCTTCAGTGTGGTCAGGATTTCAAACAAGGTATGGTCTAAGTCTAAGATCATCATGGAACCACCCTGATTGTTTCATACTACTTAGAATTTTTATGGGACTTCGCCTTCAAAACACTGCACAACCCACATCAAGGTAGTTATGCCAATTTATTCCTGCTGAGGATCTTACCACATATGTGACTGCAGTCCCTAATGGCCAGTGATCCAACAGATCAGATCCAGAATACACAGAACACAAAAAAGGACCTTTTATATCTGCCTTTACATACATTTATTTAAAATTCAACATTAGCTTCAGAAAACCGATATTTACAGAGAAATCTCAGAAAGAAACAGAAATGAGGCCAGGGAAGTGCCCACCTGAGCAGACACTTTAATGCTTGTTTAGCTCAGGTTTATTTGATATGATCATCACCCAAATCAATTCCAGCACCAGAAAAAGTGTACTCAAGAGGATTCTTTTTGGTGACTTAAGAATCTGTGCCTTATAGTAATTCTATCACATTTCTACAGGTCTACTGTATTTGTTTAGGCTCCAAAAAAGCCTGGAGAAGCAGGGAAAAGATAATATTGTGCAGGCATTTCCAGAAAATAGTGGAGCACTAGCATAATAACTACATTGTGCAGACATGCCAAAACAATGACAATGACAAAGCAGCATCGTTTACACACAGAAATATTTTACTAACACTGTCAAACTAAGGTTTGGATTTTGCCAATTTAAATTCAGTAAACTAGCCTTCATTACTATACCTTTTATTCAATCGCTTTCTGGACTGGTGATTCTTGAAACACAGACTGATTTTTTAATGCTGTCTAGTCCTTCAAGATTACAGCAAAGCGTTACAAATACTAAGAAAATCCTCTTTTGGGGTTTACTTATGGTGTGTCATTTTATACTAGTATCTAAAATTATACCTGAGCAAGAGAAATTGTTTGCAAGACATTAACTGTGTTGCCGTTGTTTTGGATTGACTTTTCCTTGTTTTCAGCTGACCTCCTTAACTACTGGATTGAAAGACAAGAAAATGGTAGAGATGTTTGAAATATGACACAAGGTAAGGCTATTTGAAATTGGAGGTTGTGTGTGTGGGGGAGAGGCTTGGTTGTTTTTAAAAGTGAAAAAACAGCCCGTTTCCAAGTGAAAAAGCGAAGAGGGACTCAAGAATTCAGATGTTCGTGTGTTTTCAATTCAAACTTTAAAAAGAAAACTGAATACTGAGAAATTGCCTAAAACAAAATTTTGCATGAAAAATGTATCATTTTTTCACAACTCTAAATCATTTAATTTATTCTGATGACTGAATGTTGACAAGCCTGTCCCTATATAATATTTTTTCCTTGCTGAAGTTCCTGTGGAATTTGGAGCAGTGGGACATTTTCAAAAGTGAGTAATGATTTTGGATGCCCAGTTTAAGGAAACTTAAAGGGGCCCTCATTTTGAAAAAGGGGCCTTTGAAAGTGCACCAAAATATTTAGGCACCTAAAAGAAGTCATTAATAACTTAATAAAGTCTTGTTTGCAATGTTGTTGGAGCCATATTGGTCCCAAGATATAAGAGAGACAAGGCAGATTAGATATTAGACTAACGTTTGTTGGTGGTAGAGAAGCTTTAGAGCTTCACAGAGCTCTTCTTCAGGTCCAGAAAAGATCACCAGAGCATCACAGTATTTTTTAGCTGTGATACCCTGGTGACCTGTTCCAGGCCTAAAGAAAAGCACTGTGAAGCTCAAAAGCTTGTCTCTTTCACCAACACTGGTTACCTCACCCACCTTATTTCCTCTTTAAAAAAATCTTGTCTATTGCAACTTGGCAATCTGCCAGAAGTTTTCATATATTTTATTTTACACATGCATACATACATGAAGGAACATCTGTGTGTCAACATACAAGTGATTTTCTGTAATAAATGACATTGTAAAGTACGATATGTACATCAAATTCAAATTAATTCTGGTTCCTTTCTTATGTACCTAGAATAATTCTGTGCATCAAACATTTAAATAATTCAGTAGATGCAGATAATGGGAAAAGCCAATGTTTGGGATTAAAGAATCTGATCCCAAGACCAGGGAAACCAATGAGGATCAGACCTTAAATTCTCTCTCAAGTTACATGAGAACGTGAGTTGGTGTGTCTAATTCTTTTCCCCACTTGCGGAGATCATAAAACCATCCTATAATCCAGAAGAGTGGATTTTAATCTAGGGAAACCCAAAAGACAATCTCTCTGTGTGAGAGAAACCTAGCACAATTCCAGTCTTCCCTTCACTTTTCTCTTGACCATACTGCTTTAACTTCCTTGAATTTGCGAAGGTAACTCAAAATTTACTTTGAGTTAAAAATAAAACAAATGGAGTCTATAAATACTGCCATTGAGTCTCTGCCAGTGCCTGTTTGGTTAGAGATTTTATTTCAGGCATTACATGTCATGAAAAAAATTTTATGAAAACTGATAGCCATAGCTCCATTTAATTTACAAGTCATAGAAAGATTCTATCAACTCAAACTCAATCAAGGTCAAAACTTGGGTTTCAAACATTTCATGAATGAACAGCAACATACTGTAACTATATGCTGTGGGACAAATTTAAAAAGGAACAGCTTCTGTTTGACTTCAGTTTTCCAGACACACATTTTCACTCAAGGAGTAACTTATATTTGCATGTGCCAATCAAGTAGTTAGCTGTTTAGTGAACAGTTGAAGAAGAATGTACCAGCTGTGCATGCAAAATAAACAGGGGTCATGCATGGTGAAAATGGCAGAGACAGCTTTTGAAAATTTGACCTTATAAATGTCAGCTCCTTAGAGGCTCTTCACCACCTGGGAAAACAAAATGACACTACAGAAAAGTACGGTTCTGTGTATATACCCAGCCAAAGTGAGGTGCATTGTAGGATTTCTCTATTAAGCAAAGTGCTAATTTCTCCATGGGTAAAGTATTCTTTCAGCAAAATTAATGATAAATGAGCGAGCCAGATCTAGGACAAAACTCAAGTAAAGGAAAGTATCACACTGAAAGCAGTTTATAGCCTCTTGCAAAGTTTGTGTCTCTAATTTTGTAAAACAGGTATTGTGAAACTGTTTCAGGTTCCAGAGCACCATCTTCCTAATTCCTAGGAATATACTAGTTTTCAAGATTTCAGATCTGATGAAAAAATATTTTCAGGGTTGGATCCCTATTACTTTGGTGATATCAGTGTACTGAAACTAAATAATTACATTTACAATGCTTTTGATTGCATGTCGTAAATGTATTTTGTCACTGTGGTTGCAAAACATATGTCCACTTTAAAAAAAACAGCTTTCCTTGTAAAGTAAGAATTGAGAAGGATGCTTTCCTGCCTGTGCTTAGGTTAAAAACTGAACTGTTTGAAGTAAGATGGTAGAAATGGGATGAGTTGATGTTTTTTAAAAAAAATCATTGCTACAACTTTTTGCAAGGATAGTAACCAATATAATGAACAATTTACTGTAACCAACATATGGTCCTCGCTTTACTGTACTCTCACCTTGTATATCTGATGCCTTTCCTACACTTTGTTTATGTAAAAAAATAACTTTAGCTGTCTAAAGTAATATCTCCCTCTCATAAAACTGTAGGACCAGATTTCCGGCCTTGATACAACCTGCTTTTCACTATAATATTAGTGCAGAGCAGCTCTGAAGTTGGCACAGCTGGCCTCCCTGAGGATTGCCCTTGTATGAGGTAATCTTCCAGTTTGTGTAGAGCTGGCATAATGGCTTTACGGTACCACCTTCCATCCCCGTTTGAAGAGAGAGCAGCCAGATGAGGCGGCTGTGGCCAGAAATCCTATACTTTGGTAATCCCTATTGAGGACAGCAGGAAGTAAATTAGAAAAGGCTTCGCGGGATAAAAGGAATGCTAGTGTAGAAGTCTTGAAGCCACCAATTCTTCACCCCTTCATTTTGGACCTCCATCACTGAAGATTGTTTGGCTAAACCAGAGAATCAGATCTGCAGTATCTAAAGCAGCCTGCATTGTATTACTTGCAATAAGCTTAACTTAAAATGTGCTACAAAGATCCTTTTTTTCACATACACATTTGAAAATGGAAGAACTGGGAGAATGAGGAGGGGAAATAACGAAGTAGAGAGGGAAATCTGAGTTTGAGTTTTCTGGTTTGCTGGTGGTGGAGTCTATCAAACATATAGCTGCTCTTTTGTTGTTTCTGAGTTTTAATTTGCTTGTATGAAAATGCCTAGCATAGGTGTATAGGCTCTTTAACATTTATATACCTTTTAATAAAATTATAAAATTTTCCCAACACCTGAAAAAGGTATTTTCAATTAGTTTCTTATACATTGTTTGTCATGATAATAATCCCAATAGATGGTGGAAAGTTGCATCTCTTTTCTCACCGTTTTTTTTCTTCATTGCACATGCCCTCAACTTTATTATTGGTAGGTCACTCGAGTGCTAGGCAGGCTACTGGCACTGCTATTTCACTTCAAGAAACAAAATAAAGAAAAGGCAGGTCAAATTATAGGATTGATGGATTTTAAGGGTGTCCTAAAGACCTTCTTAAGCATCTCTTTGTCCAGGATCAGGGCATGGATGGTCTGACTTAGTAATTAGAGCTGCTGCCTTGCCTAATGGTTAGAACCCCAAACAAGGGCTGGGAGTCAGATATATCAGAGCCTGATATAAGCATTCAATTCTCTCTGAAACTGACAGGTCCCAAGAAGAAAGTCAAATTACATGCTGCAGAAAGGACGCCATGAATTGTACTACTATGGCACTGGCTGAAATTTGACTGAATGTGCATTTCCCTTAGTTAACCCCATGCTATGGGGAATAGTGAAGGAAGCAGTCATTGATGAGACAAACTGGTGGGTACCATTGAGCTAGTATACAGTATCAAGTGACCACCATTAGTAAAAAAACGACATCCTGAGGTAAGTTGTATTATAAACAAAATATAAGGTTGGGCAGACTGATTGAAAAGTAAGATGTTTCAGGCCCCAATCCTACAAATATTTAAGCATGTGCGTATATTTACTCATGTGAGTAATCCATTGAAGCCAAAAGAACATCTCTTATGAGTAAAGTTATACACGGGGTTAGGTATTTGTAAGACGGGGACCTTAATTATTATTTAAGATGCAAATCAAGACAAATAGATGAAATGCAGAGGAGGGGCACACACGCCATCAGACTTTAACAACATCATGGTCCATTATGTTAATAGTTCTGAGAGACTTTTTTAAGAACAGCATTTTAACCAATAATTTATGCATGACACAAATGAGAAAGTAAACTGCAGCCTACATTTTCATAATGGCATGTGCACATAATTTGCATATGCAGTTACTTTTATTGTGCAATAATTGTTCCTGCAAATTATATATATTCATTTTTATACATGCACACTTAAGAAAATCTGAGAGTATGATGATTATTAGCCAGGTTATCTTGAAACCACAGTTCTACCACCTGAAAATCAGCCTAAAAATAATTATCTTGAAACACAGGAGCTTTTTCTTCGGCTTGTTTCTTCTGTATCTCTGAAACCATCATTGAAAAGAAATTTTATGAAAAAATCTGTAAATAATGTTTTCTTATTAAAATGTCATTACATGTTACAACTCTATCAAAGTATCATGATAAAAGGTTGAAGACCACATGGTCTTTTGTGGGTCTCCGTGATTTCATGAATCTGTCACGTTTTTTAAATTTAAGCATCATTAATTGGATCGGAACAACAAAGTAGCCAAGCTAGCACAATGAGAGGGTCCCTTGTCTACAAGCCACATATAGCTCTAGGTTTTTGCTAAAGTCAGTCTTCAACAACTCCAGCTACAACTGATTGACAAGTCTTTAAACTCGGCATCCTAGAACATTTGAGAGATTAAAGGTGGTGTAAAGAAATATTCACAGCAGTCACAAAAAAAAATGGGGGGCACCAAAATGTGATTAGATAGAATCTTTTGGAGCCTGCAAGCTTAAAATGCATGGGTTACTTTTACGTATCCTGTATGTATTAGAGATTGAAGAGGCAAAGCCCAGATCCTGATTAAGGTCAGACTGGAGTTTGAATTAAGGACACATCAAGGGCGAGGATTTAGATTCAACTTCCCCAAAATCTGATAACTTTTTCTCTCCAGGTTTCATCCATAAATGGTGAAACTCACAAGTTCTTCTGCCCCAGGGCTTACTTTAGTTTTCTCTGAAGTCAATGAAAAAGGACTCCCAAATGAAGATGGATCAAGCCCCTACTGAGGTTTCTGAAATCTTGGGCCACAACCAAACAGGATGTGAAGATAGAAGTTGATGATGACTGAAGCGGGAAATCTGCACGGTTCTTCTTTATTTTGTTTCATACATCAAAATGAAGAAAATCTTCTTACACCAATGACACAAATATTTCTGGAAAATGAGGTATGTGCTAATCTGAAAATGCTATCAAACAACTTTATTCATTTTGTTTCAGTGGACTTACAGTGAAAATGTGAAACATCACATTTATTCAAGTATCAAAGCTAAGTCCCCATTAATGATAAAATGTAGGATACAGCTGCATCCAATACATGCTCCAATTACAAATATCAGTAACACATACCCTGATTTCAAAGACCCATTCCAATGGGTTTAAAAAAAAGCATCATTTCATCTCTCAGTGAAATGTCTAGAGTTTTGCAAATTAAGATATCACTTTTTAGTAGGTTATGCCATCTTGATGTTAAGACCCAAATGGAGAGTTCTGCTCTTTTCTAAATATGAGTAAAAGAGGTTAATGTCTTCTACAGCGTTGGCAAGGACATATATCATTTTGGTCACAAAGATGAGATCCTTTTGCTGGCTGTCCAGTACCAAAGAGGTACCAAGATTCTTGGCAGTTTGTTGGCAACACTGGTGTCACCTCCAGATGGCCAAATTTGTAGATTGAAGTGAAAATTGTGGTCATTTCAGCTGCTTCAGAAAACCAAACGAACGATGGATTGAACGTAGGTGAGAAGTTGTTGCGCCAAAAATGAAAAGTTATTTGGTAGCTGTGGGGTTTCTGAGAAAGTATCAGACAAACAATGACCAGTTTAAAAAATGTAGTTATTGACCTTTCATTTATTTCACATACTTTTATTGGATTCTGGGAGGGGGGAAATAGAGCACATCAGATTAGATCACTCAAAATGCAGTGACAAAAAGATAAAAGATTTAAAATACAACAAAAAACCCCTAGTTCTTAACACATTTTACTTACCTTACTTGGCATTTCTAACTTCTGAGAAAAGCCTAACTCTGTGGAGTTCATGAAAAGAATATTTTATCATGAATAATATATGCAAGTGGATTTAGCATAAAATAATGAAAACGTTTATTTGAACTTTGGATGAACCAGTTAGAGGTGGTTCTGAAGTAACAGAAATAGTCAGCTAAAAATAAAAGCTTGTTAGATTTATCTAAGCCACGAGGGTCTCTCTTATTTCTACTTTTACCCTATATCTGCCTCAAAATAAAACTGATCCTGCCACCATCCCTTTAAAGCACCACACCGCCAGATCTATTCCAAGAGAAATACATTTCAGGATTCATCTTCATGTACTGCATATGGTGGTGATATGAAGCTTCTTCCCCCAGAGAAATGCCCACATCCAAATTTCTCATTCTTACAACATGGCTATGCACAGTGACATCACTGGACCTCTCTTGGGGGTCTTGAAGCTAAAGATCAGTCATAATAGATTTGCACAAAGAGGTACTCAGGCCATAGAGTACAAGAACACAGTCATGCTTCCAAGTGTGCTTCATTGAGGAGATTAATATTTTTCTGGGAGGGTAGGGTAACTAGATAGGAGGCCAAATAGAGTGCGATCTAGCCAAAGACATTTCTTCAGGTAGGCAGCTGAAATCATTAGACGGCAGAAGAAGCTTTAATGATTTTTTTCCTTCTATTTTATTGTGTGTTATGACCACATCAAGTGTATAGCAAGGATGAGGTTCATTCCAGTTCCGATATTTCTTCCAAACCACTTCACTCATTTCTAGAATCATTGTCGCTGCTATCACAAAGATTGCTCTTGGTTACTGAGTAGATTAAACATTTTCCACTCTTAACTTTCTCACCTTTAATATTTATTCAGATGTGTTTCTCCATAGATAAAATACCATGCCTTCCACAATGGCACAGAGAATATAGCAGTAAACAACAGAGCGACAAAAACCTGGAGGCTGTTGGAAACACCCTCATTTCAAAAACTTCTGGCAAGAGGTTGCATGTGCAGTTTTACACTGGGTTTCTTTAAGATGTCCCCAGAACCACTGATGCTCTCATCTGGTATCAGTAGTTGAAACTTCACATCTGAGCTACCTCCAAGGCTCTAGTTCACGGCTTGCATGCAAAAGAATCATTCTGGTTTCCTGGAAATAAGTTTTCAAAGTTGGTACAAACAAGATCCGTTGCTCAGAAAAGTGGAGAAAATGACCAGCAAAATGCACTTTCATGCCAGAAAAACTGAACTGGGATTTAGGCACTTTGGGAATCAAGAGGGTACTGTGTAAACTCTCTAGGGACAGGGACCATCTTTTCTCTCTGTGTGTGTGTGCGCGTGCGTGAGTGCACGCGCGCGCCCACACGTACAGGGCTTGGCACACCGAGCTCCAAATGCTGACTAATTTCTAGATGCTACCTTAACACAAGTGAAATATATAAGTGCCTGTTTACTCTATTCATCCACTAAGTGATCAATATTAGTTTCCACAGAGACTAAGTTTACCTCTCTTTCTTTTGTGTATTTCTATTTCCCTTATTTATCCTCCAGGCATCCATCTATGCAAATACAGTATCCCCTTACATGCCTTTTCTTCTAATACAATTAGGATGTGTATATTGCAGCTCCTTTTCTTTAAATTTCCTACCACATACTTAATATTTGTGTTGTTGTGTTATATCAATTTGACAAACAATTGAAAAGGGGAATTTTAAGATGGAATAAGCAGCTGCTGTCTCCTAATACATTCATCAGTCATGCATTCCTGCCTAAAGCCAGTGACTGCTTATTGATTCTAAAATGATCATAAGTGAATGGTGTGATGTAAAGTTGAATAGTAATGTCATATCCAATGGGACTGAGTCTCTCATTTATTCAAGTATGTTTGCACTAGCCCCTGGCATAAAGCTGACAAATCCAGCAGGTCTGCCTTCTGTGGTTTCCCTCAGATGGTGACATAGGGCTACCAAAAATGCTCTGGGGCCACCAGTTGTTCTGGCTGCTGATGCAGGATTCATCTCCAGAAAGTGGGGTGATGGCCAGGCCAGGCTGCCCCTGTTCATCTCCAGCTACCATGATGGCCCGGGGGGTCCTTTACACCCAACACAAAAGAGAGAGGCCTGGAGGCTGCTGTTTTTATGTGGAAATTGGAGATCAAGGCAAGTTTCCAGTAGCCAAAACATGTAAAAAGGAATTTAAAACCAATGTGATGGCACCCACTCAGTCTTATGTCCAATGTGGCCAGACCAGCTTATTTGAGCATAATGGGTTACAAGAGATTCTATAAATTCTATAAATGGCATTATGACATACAGAAAGGACTAGGTCCATCTAAATAAGAGCTTTTTCCAGCTAGCTGCTAAAAAAGTCCTATCAATAACATGGAAACTCAAGGAAGATTAGAACTAATGTGGACTAGTTAATTGAGTATTTTATATATAAAGAAACTGCAGTCCATCAACTATGAAATGGAGACACTAAGGATAAAAGCTACTCTAAAGAGGAGAGCTAATATCTTACAACAAAATTACTGACGTGCACAGTCCCTTGGAACAAAGGGATATAAACAAGACGTAGCAAAGTGTCTTTGAACTACTCTCAAAATCTACTGGCTTGACACTGAAGAGTGCCGTGAGAATACTGAGGCAAATTCTCTCACCAACTAGTAAAGAACAGAAATGGGGGGAGAGGGCTGAATGTCTTTGAGGTTACATTTTTGATTTGGCTTTCATGGAAGAAGTAAAGGATGAGCATAATCCAAACAATAAGAGCATTATCCCACATATATGCCCGCTACAGGTTTCTCCCATCTTCCTATGAAGCATCTGACGCTGGCCACTGTCAGAGACTTAAACAGATGGACCATGGACCTGATCCAGTCTGATAATTACTATGTTCCTATGCCAGGCATTCTCACACAGGAAAACCTGGGAAAAAGAAAGGTTCTACTTTAGTGGGCATCTTCCCATCAGCAAATTCTTTCTGAATCATACCAGGAAATTTTGAAGTGGGGAGTATTAAATTGATTATAAAAGTATCATTATACTAATTAACAATTAATATTAACTCCTCATTATTACTGAATCTGAAGTAGGATTTAGGAGAAGATAATCAATTAAACATGAGCTGCCAAGGCAATTCTATAGCAAGAGAGCAAACAATCCTTTCATGTATAAACAGGGGAATTAGCAATTTCAGAAATGTTCCTTATAGCGAAAGAGACTAAGGAAGCGCAATCCATTTCATTTATTTAAGAGAAGGTTAAAAGGTAACTTAACCATCCTCTAATGAGAATCTACATGGGAGATGATTTCTGGTAATAGACTGCTCTTTAATTTAGCAGAAAATCTATCCACTGGTTGAAAGATGAAGCTAAACAAATTTAGATATGAAATAAGGAGTACATTTTTTAATTTTTATTATTATTACCAGAAAGGGTAATTAACCATTGGAACAATTTATGTAAGGACATGTGGATTACCATCACTTGAAATCTTTAAATCATGATGGGATGTCTTTCTAAAAAACATGAATTTGCTTAAACCGAAATTCGGGGGCTTGATTCAGAAATGATTGGGTGACGTTTGTCTCCTGTTGTGTAGGATCATCAGACTAAATGATCAAATAGTCCCTGATAGTCTTTAAATCTAATTAACTATTTGGTCTCTTTTGTTTGCTTGTATTAAAAGACGACTAAAAAGAAACAAGACAATTATATGAATCTGAAAACTGGAACGGGTAAGTGGAAAACCAAGCATGTCCCCAGCAACACTGCATCAGGGTGAGGAAAAGACTGAATATCTATAACCATGTGCAAAAAGTCTTTGAAGTTTCCATCTCATCAGTTCAAGGGGCTAATGTAGAGTGCTCATGGAAGTAAAATAGGAAGAACACATGGAGAAGATCCGAGAAAGGAGAGGACACTAAAACCTCACTACCAGCAGCCAGTCACCTAGACACCATACCATGTGTATCATCAGACATGCCCAGAACCCCACAGTGTACAAAATGCTCTGTAGTAAGAGAAGCTAGTAGCTGATTATCTAGATATTGTCTTAATTCAGCTGTCTAACCAAAACAGATGAGACTGGATTATTAAATTTCCATGTTCTTGAATTTAAAATTAAATAAATAGACAATGATTAGAATTTGCATTGTGTTCATGTTATGACGAAAATACATTTATAAAATAATTGTTCACATACTTTTGCTTGACTCTGATTTCATTATTTACTATTTTGGATGAAATTCTGAGATGTTTATCTACCACTCTGTCTTTGATGTTTCATATAATCAGTTTGTTTTTTCTTTATTTTTATTTAACCTGTCCCTTATTCCCACTGCAATAAATAGTCACTTTGATTTGAAATTCCCTTCAGTCAGCTAAATAGAATTATATTTTAAAAAACCCTCAGTAATAAGTTATTTGGCAGAATTTTCAAAACAACAAGGGTCTGATTTTTCCTTTATTCCATATGTAATTAAGTATTTATTTTAGTGTGTTATTGTCACAGAAATGACAAGCATTAACTGCAAACACATCCATTCAAGATGTTATTTCAACACAGGCTTTTAGTTTCAGTTGTTACACTGACATAATTGAAATATTTTCAGCAGGAGAGCTTGGGGGGAAATAATATTACAGAGAATGTAAGAACCCAGGATTACCTTCATCCTCTTTTTAGATGGATTGAGTTTTACGTTATTTCTATGAAACATTCTGTAAAGCCTATCTCATAACTACTACAGACTAGCTAGCCTAGGGAGGAGGGCTTTAAACTAGGTTCGATGGGGCAGGAGACAAAAGCTCACAGGTAAGTCAAAAACATGGAAACCTGGGAGAAGGGTCAAAATCTGGGAGGAGCATGGGCCGTAATAGGAGGGCCAAGGGAGAGATGAGAAAACATAATGGGGGAATCAAATCAGTATCTTAGAAGTCTGTATACTAATGCGGGAAGTATGGGGAATAAGCAGGAAGAACTGGAAATGCTAGTTAATAAACAACTAAGACACAGTTGGCATCACAGAGACTTGGTGGAATAACATATGACTGGAATATTGGTATAGAAGGATACAACTTGCTCAGGAAAGACAGGCAGGAAGAAGAGCAAGGAGATGTTGCTTTATATATAAAAAATGTATACACAGACGGAAAAAGGAGACAGACTTGTTGAAAAAAGTCTCTAGGTACAGATATAAGAGGTAAAAAACAATGGCGATGTTATGGTAGGCATCTACTATAGACCAACTAACCAGGAAGAGGGATGAGATTTTTCATAAACAGCTAAAAAAATCATCCAACAAACAGGACTTGGTTCTAGGACTAGGAGGACATCAACTACCCATACATCTGTTGGGAAAATAACATAGCAGGGCACAGGTTATCCAACAAGTTTTGAAATGTATTGGAGACAATTATTTAAGAAGGTGGAGAAAGTTACTAGGGGAGAGCTGTTCTAGCTGCTAACAAATAGGGAGGAACTGGTCGAGAACATGAAAGTGGAAGACAGCTTGGGTGAAAGATCATGAAATGACTGAGTTCAAGATTGTAAGGAATCTTGAGAAGGCAGACTTTAGCATACTCAGGAAATTGGTAGGTAAGATCCCACGGAAAGCAAGTCTAAGAGGGAGAACAGTTCAAGAGAGTTGGCAGCTTTTTAAAGAGACATTAAGAGCTCAAGAGCAAACTATCCCACTGCGCAGGAAAGATTAGAAGTATGGCAAGAGACCACCCTGGCTTAACCAGGAGATCTTCAACGATCTGAAACTCAAAAAGGAGTCCTACAAAAAATGGAAACTAGGTCAAATTACAAAGGATGAATATAAACAAACACCACAAGCATGGAGGCACAAAATTAGAAATGCTAAAGCACAAAACAATATTGAATTAGCTAGAGACATGAAGAGTAACAAGAAAACTTTCTACAAATAACATTAGAAGCAAAAGACAGACCAAGGACAAGGCTCGTTACTCAATGGTGAGGGGTGGAGGAAACAACAACAACAGAAAATGTGGAAATGTCAGAATTGCTAAATGACTGTTTCAATTTTCACCAAAAAGTTTAGTAGCAATTGGACATCTAACTTAAAAAATGCCAGTGAAAATGAAGTAGAATCAGAGGCTAAAATAGGGAAAGAAAAAGTTAAAATTTCATAGAAAAGTTCAACATCATGAAGTCACAAGAGCTTGATGAAATACATCCTAGAATATTCAAGGAACTGACTGAGGAAATATCCAAGCCATGACTTTTAGAAGATAATCACTAATGGAAGATGGGAGAGATTCCAGAGGACTGGAAAAGGGCAAATATAGTGCCAATCTATAAAAAGGGGAATAAGGACAACCCGAGGAATTATAGATCAGACAATCTTAACTTCAGCACCCAGGAAGACAATGGAGCAAATAATTAAGCAATCAATTTGCAGATACCTAGAAGATAAGGTGATAAGTAACAGTCAGTATGGATTTTTCAATAACAAATCATGTCAAACCAATGCAATAGCTTTTTTTTTTTTTTTGGACAAGATAAGCTTTGTGGATGCGGGGAAGCAGTAGATGTGATACATCTTGACTTTAGTAAGGCTTGAGATACCATCTCACATGACCATCTAAAAAAATTAGGGAAATAAAGCCTAGATGGAGCTACTATAAAGGTGGCTGCATAACTGATTGGAAAACCACTCCTGGAGAGTAGTTACCAATGATTCACGGTCAAGGTGGAGGGCATATTGAGTAGGGTCCCAGAAGAATCAGTTCCAGGTCAGGATCTATTCAATATATCATCAATGATTTAGATAATGGCATAGAGAGTTCATTTATAAAGTTTGTGGATGATACCAACCTGGTTGGGATCGCAAGTGTTTTGGAGGATGGGGATTAAAATTCAAAATGATCTGAACAAACTGGAGAAGTAATCTGAAGTAAATGGAATTAAATTCAATAAGGACAAATGCAAAGTACTCCACCTAGGAAGGAACAATCAGTTGCACACATGCAAAATAGAAATGACTGCTTATGAAGGAGTACTGGGAAAAGGAACCTGGGAGTCCCAGTGGATCACAAGCTAAATATGAGTTAACAGTAACACTGCTGCAAAAAAAGCAAACCTCATTCTGGGATATACTAGCAGGTGGTATAAGCAAGATAAGAGACAGAATTCTTCCACTCTACTCCATGCCAATTAAGCCTCAACTGGAGTACTGTGTCCAGTTCTGTGCGCCACATTTCAGGAAAGATGTGGACAAATTGGAGAAAGTCCAAAGGAGAGCAACAAAAATGACTAAAGGTCAAGCAAGCATGACTTATGTTGGAATATTGAAAAAACTGGGTTTATTTAGTCTGGAGAAGAGAAGACTGAAAGGGAACATGATAACAGTTTTCAAGTACATAAAAGGCTGTTACAAGAGGAGGGAGAAAAAATCTCCTCTTTTAACCTTTGAGGATAGGACAAGAAACAATGGGCTTAAATTGCAGCAAGGGTGGTTTAGATTATACATTATGAAAAACTTCCTACTGTCATGGTAGTTAAGTACTAGAATAAATTCCCTCGGGAGGCTGTGGAATCTCCATCACTGGAGATTTTTTAGAGCAGCTTTGACAAAATCTATCAGGGATGGTTTAGATAATACTTACTTAATAATACCCTAGCTTGAGTGCAGGGGATTGGACTAGACCACCTATCAAAGTTTCTTCCAACCCTATGATTCTATAGCATATATAGACACTGTGTGTGTGATGTCCAGGGCCCATATTGTAGCAGGCAGTCACTACAACTAATTTAGGTGTTTGTATGTAGCTTGTTGTTAGTTCTCATCAGCAAGTTCTTTCATTGGATGTGTGTGTTATCACTTAATATCCTACTTCAGAATTGGACAGGTGAATTTCTGTCAGAAAACGTTGCGATCTCTCTGTAGCAAGTGAAATTGAGTTAAACTCTTGCTGAACTAAGTTTCTTGCTACCTCACCTCTGGACTCTAAATGCTTATTGTTCCAAATATACCACCACCTTCCTCATCCCTCCCACCAACCTGACAGCAACAAAGATTAAAAGACAACTTTGGTCTACTGTTCCCAGATGGAGAAAGACATGGTCTATAGCAAGTCTGTTGGGACGGAGGAAGGATATTTATAAAAAAGGGAGAAAATGCCAGCCTTTCATGAAGAAGCATATTCTTTTATGTTTTCTGCTGCCTCAGTCCTGAATCATTTGTTGCCAACTGCGCTAGTCTATCTGTATTCCCGACGCAGTAATGTCATTTTCAGATGTACTGAATCTCTTTCTGTGGGTGGTTATTCCAGCAAATACATTCCAACTCTGCCAGAATATCTATGATGTTAGGAAAACACTAGCAGGAAGGCCTTTGGTACCTGCAGATTTTGAGCCTGATAATGTTGATTAAATCTAGTGTATTAGATGAACACATACATTACTAATACAAATCTAGGACGGTATGTTAATATACAAAATCCAAGAGAAAAAAATCTGATATAAGCCTTTATACATTGTTTGGGCCAACGTGGAATAAGTGGAGCAATAGTCGGCAAATACTTCAGAAATCTGTCACCACTGAAATCAATGGAGTTATGATGCTTTAAGTCAGCTGAGGATCTGGCCTATTAGCTATACACAGCATACGCAGACAGAGTCAAATATTTTGGCCACCAACTGTGGCACTGTTAGCAAATGGACAAAATACAAAAATACAAAGTATTTGGTAATACTATATATAGATACTTTTAAATCAGTTTAATTGTTACACTACAAAGTTAAATTTGATCTTTTATTAGCAGAAGAAATGGGCATATGATTATTACATTCAGGAAAAACGCATAACTCCTGAAAGACTTGAGACAGAAAATGAGACCATAATTCATTTAGACATATAAAAGCTTTGTGTGTTGAAGTTGTAGTGTTGCAAAGTAAGGGCAATTGTAATTACTTTTTCAGATGTGTAAGTCTGCCCAACTCTCGTTGATAGGGAAGGGATGTTTCATGGAGGATTAGTCTTTTCAGTGATATGCTATAAGTTATGTACACAATATTTATATCCTTCCAGATACCCAAGCCATACTACTTCTAGAAATATCTGGCCAGTCTTCTCCTAGGTTGTCCTGTGATGTCAAATTATGTAGAACCTAGAGGCCTCAACAAGATTAAGGCCCCCATCACATGTATGCATGCACTCAGAGAAAACATTTGTACTCTGAAGAGATAATCATCTAAATAGACAGGACCTAAAGATTGGGGGAGAGGGGGGGAACAAAGAAATGAAGTCACTTGCCCAACATCTCATAACATGTTGATCATGGGATGAAAGGACTATGCAATGATGTTTTGCATGACGTAAAAGGGGGTAGTGAGTGTTTACCATTATACAGCAGAGGGATCTCAGAAGACAGACAGAGGAACAAACCTGTATTTTAGCTTTATTTAAATCCTCATTTAAACAAAACTGGAGGCTACATCACATTGAATAATGGGAATTTTAGTAAAATACACTACGTCTTACTAAGCAAGCTGCCAATTGGAAAAGCACTTCACTAGCCTCTCAATGGATCCAGGTAAGGAGCTGTACCATACAAGAGAGGAAGGATGGTTGAGTGATTATACAATAGCCTGGGATTTGGGAGAGCTGGGTTCAATTCCCTGCTCCATCAGACTTCCTGTGTTACCTTGGAAAAGTCACATGGGGCCAGTTTTTCAAAGGGTATTTAAGATGCCTAACGGTGCAGATATCTGCATCTTTTGACACTTGTATAGTTTTTAAAATCTGGCTCTTAGACGCTCTGTGCCTCAGTTCCCCATCAGTAAAATAGGGATAATAGCATTTCCCTATCTCACAAAGATGTTGCGAAGATAAAAATATCAAAGTTTGTCACGAACTCAGACACTACAGTAATGGAGGCCATATAAATACCTAAGACAGATAACCAGGTGGGATTCAGTGGATCGGAAGACTTCAGAAAGCTTATTTTAATTCATTCCAAATCTATGAAACCTACATAAGCAGTTTTCCTCAGAAGGAACAAAGCTATTTTATAGCTGGAGAAAGGACTTACTGAAACCTACTTTTCATTTTTAAACATTGACAGAAACACTCAAATTATTCATGCCCATGTAGTTCTGGCAAAGAGACAAACATTTGCCAACTTCATGCAAATGACAAAAAATCCCCTTGTAAAATATTCCTGCAATCTTCCACAACATATGCTTTTCCCTTATGTGTTTGTCTACGTAGTTTTGTCTTGTCTGACAGGCATCTTTCCACATGGCATACTTATATGTTAGTCACTGCTTGTGTGGTGGTGCACTTTGCAGAATGTTTCTGCTTCTACTATGTTATTCTATGGTTTGGGAGCAGTGTAATATTGTCTCTATGAACTGTGTTTTACACCTCAGAACAAGACCAATATTTCTTTTTAATATTGTTCCTTCCCCTCACACACAAATAGACCCAGATCTGCGCTTCAAGTCTGACCTGTAAATCCTACAAGTACTGTCAGCAAACATAAAACTATTCTGCTGCACCTCTCTTCTGACTTGTAATACCACTTGCTGTTCCAATCCAGGGTTTCTCTCGGATGTCCCCCCATCCTATCAAAGGACAGGGTGATTTTGAAACCAGCACTGAGAGAGGCAAGGATGAAAACACCAACATCAATACAGCTTAAAAAACAAAAGAAAAGGAAAAAAGAAGTTACCAGGAAAACTTAAGTTAAAATAAAAATGAAAACCAAACAAAATACCATTTGAAATCCAGTCTCTGCACAAATTAAAGCTGTTTGCACTATGCTACAGGTGCTGATCTACAATGATGGAATTCAGTACAGAGAAACTGGTGGTCAGTGACTTATTGAACACACCACCAACAATCCTTAAAAAAATCAATTCTTTCAGATAATTTTTAAAAATACTTATTAAAAAGCTATATGGGCAACATAATGCTAGTCTAATGTTATCCTGGCACAGTTTAGTTACATCCCTCTGTAGGGAAGATTACAAATGAGATGGCTTCAGGGAGGGAAAGTTCTTTCAAAATAGAATTTACATTTCCTTCTGAAATATCATGACCACCATGATCCATCACCCACAATCAGTGCCCAGAACCACAGTAAATCAGAACCATGATTCACCAGCCATAATCAATGATGTGAGGGCAACACCATTTCTTCGGATTCCTATGTACTGTTCGAACATTTCAGATTACGTACACTACACTCGGTAGCGATATGGTGAATTTAGCACTAGTAGAATGCACAGGACTAATAAAAATCTTACACAACAGCTAATCAAGACTAACAAAACACCTAAAGAAATTCAACTGAAGAAAGCTGCATTACTTAAGGTGAATGGGAGATGGCGATTATTTACACTTTGGAAATCAAAAGCCTATCATAAGAAGTAAATTACCTTGGACGAAGGGTCAAACTCAGAGGAGCTATTCAAGTAGAAAAAATACCGAAGTCCCAGAAGCTAATTGTGGAATGCTATGCAAGAGCCTCAAGTAGAGAATTTTGGAGAGGGGGAGGAGAGGTGCAGGTGGGCAATGGGAGGAGGAAGCTTGAATAATCTACTACAAGCTCTAATTTAACAGCATGTGCTCAATTTGAAGCACATAAATTGTCAACTATTCATACTTGCATCTAGGCATTTGCCTAAGCATATGGACAAATCAGAGCTGTAAAAGCAGTTCTATTCCAAACTAGCCCTTCTCACAAAGTCTTACTCTGCATAACCAAAAAGCCCACCTTATAAAGTCATGGATGATATTTTTATAAATTACGCCAGGCAAGGATTAGATCAATCCTTATGTACCTACAGGCAACTGATCTTATTGTCAACAGTAGTTTGGACATTCCTAGCCGCCCTTACAAACCAGAGGTGACCTTTTACATCTTCTTGGATAGCTACCAAAGATGGGCAGACGGGGACCTTAGTTAAATGCCTCATGCTAGAATTTAAAAGGATGGATGATTTTATCCCTTGTGTCTTCTTAGAAAAAAGAAATCAATAATCTTGCTAAACTTTCCTTTCCTTACAGTGCACAGTCATATGGTTCATTTAATGTATCAAAAACCTTGAAATTCCAGAGAATGAATTTTGAGCAACAAATCATTCTCTGGAGTCTTGTTCTAATTTACAGTACACAGGCATACACTGAAGTCTGATCTCCGTTTTGAAAGGTAGCACAATGCAGGCTACTCATTTTGGGTGAATAAATTGCATTCATTTCTTGTGGGGATCAGAACTATCTTTCTTCAGTAAACTGCAGATGTCTTTTAAACCAACTTAGGATATGAAACAGAAGATGTAAAATTCAAATTCACTGTCAAGAGCTTTCATTTTGATTACAGTGATTTCTAGTTTAGAAGGACATGAATACCCAGGAAAGTATTCAAAATTAATCCTACCTCTCTGAAGTAGCAATACAATTCAGTTAGGAGTGAAATATGATTATTTCATTTCAGATCTTGTCATCTAGAGGAAAAGAAAAGATCCAATTGTCTATTTACTTGGCAGGAGCTCACTAGGTAGACTAAGGTGTCAAGTCAAATACTTTAAGTGAATTCTGAAATTTCAATCCCAGCTTTGCTGCTTTCCTTCAAAGCCTACAGATCAGTGATAACTGTGGAGACAGTGCAGTAGTCAAATATATTCCTTTAAATGGCAAGCATTAACACGGGCTCAGATTTTTAAAGAAGCAAGGAACTGTAGAACTTGCAGATGCAAATAGAGCAGCCCACCTCTCCCTTCCCAAAGGCAGGATAAGACACTTGAGGGGAGATGGAGAACACAGAAATGCAGTGAGAAGACTGAGCATCATTCCAAACCTTTCCTCCTCCAATTAACTACTGTGCTGCAATTCCTGTAAACTGCAATTCCTGCCAACATTAACAGGAGCTAGACAATCCCATCAAGAGAACTACTCTCTCAAGCTACTCTTACTTTCCTGAATTTACCTTCCTGGCCACTCACCTAGAATCAAATCTAAGTGTCCCTTGGCCAAAAATGAGCTCCTTATCTTTTCTCAGATACCTTTGCTACTCCCCATGTTTTCTGGCAGAAGTGAGCAGACAACATGACTGTTCTTCCTTAACATCAGACCTATAACATTAGGAGCAACCTCACCTCCTCCATCTCTCTCATTTAGCACATCTAAGTTGTATCTAAAACTTGCTGTTTCTTCTTCCCTAACGTTTTATGGGCTGTCCTTTTCTTTCTGTTCAGAAAGCTAATATTCTTCTCCACGCCCTCATTACCTCCCCTCTTGAATACCATAACCTGTTTCTCTACAGCCTCCTTAACTAACATTATCCTATCCAGTCCACACAAAATGCAGCTGCTAATCATCTTCCTCTTTTATTATTCAGACCTCATCACCCCTATGTGAATACTTCCTGTGAGTCCCCCTGCTTCACTACATCAAGTTCACGTTTTTCCAAGGTCCTTCACAATCCTACTCCTTCCCTATTGGTCTCTTCTAGTTTCTTACCATATCATACCTCACTTTCTATGCTTCACCAAAAATCTCAGTTTCATCCACTACATTGCCAGCTTCTCATACAAACTTCTCTGTGGCTTCTTCCGTACCATCACTCATGCATGGAACACCCTCTCTAAACTGACCTGTAGGCTCACTACATTGTCCTCTTTCAAATCTTTACTCCAAGTAAAGACTTGCCTCTGCTATGATGCCCATAAGAAATCCAAGTATTCATGACATTAAGGGGCAGATGGGGTAAGCTGACATGCGTGCATATACTCATAAATGTAAGCTGCATTTATTTGATTTTATCCTTCTCCTCCACCATTGTTACTGGCAAGCTGTTTGAGGCATAGACCATGTTTCCCTCTGTCGGTGTCGACACCTAACATAATGGGGTCCCAGTCCTGAATTGGGCATATCGGCACTATTCTGAAATAAACAATTCCCCCTGCTTTAACTCATCTATATACTTGAAGAGCCAGATCCTCAGCTGGTGTAAAGTGATAGTGTCATTGACTTCAATACCTTTCCTTGTTAACAATTCAGCAAGGTACGTAAGCACACGTACAATTTAAAGCATGAGAGTCCGTGGGACTACTCACATACATTGCTGAATAAAGACCTTCAATAAGTCTGAATCCTTTGTTCTGCTAGTCATCCATGTTTATCCTTAGCTTCTCAATGTTTGAAGATCCCCTACTCTTTGAACCTCTCAGCAATGGGAAAAATGTCTCTAGCAAATGTATCAATACCCTTCGAATATTTTAAAACTTTACTTGTGTCAAAGTTCTCTCTCATATAAAAGAAGAAAATAAGGCATTTAATTTTCCCTCATAATTTAGATTATTCAATCCTCATATCATCTTTCCTACTTTATTAATTTGCCTGAAATGAGCACAACAGATAAATTGAACCATTTCAAATAATTTCGCATTGTCTGCATGCCTAAACCTTAATTGGCTTAGACTTAGTGGCAATTCTAAGTGGATTGTCCCTGAAAACGTTCTTATGTGGATAGAATCACAAACAGCAAATCCCATCCCTACATGCAGTATAATCAGTATACAGATATATAGGACACGACACCCACCAAACACGTCTCTGCTTCTTGGGTTGTTCTACAAGCACCTACAGTTCATGTGATTCCGTTCTGCTCAAGGAATGAAGCAATACTCTGCATAATTTTATAGAGAACTGCTGGGGATATGACTCTGGGGAGGTCATTACTGACATTCTCTGCTTCAGGTTTCATTTATGTATTCAATTAGAAGAGAAACTTATTTAACAGCAAATGTATGGGTTAATTTTCAAAACACACCAGTATCAACTACGTGACTCCATTTAGAGGCAATGAGAGTCACAATGATAAAAGGCTAAAAAAGTATTTTTTTAATAATGTCTTTTTGTTGCTTTTTCAAACTATTTAACCTACAAGGTCACTCTTAATATAGAAAAGTCTTGCGTACATGGACAGGATGTACTGTGCATAGCTAATGATTTGCATCTAAGTATTTATACAATACTTGTCAATGTGGTATCCATCACAAATGCTTTATGATACTTCCTCATTTCCACTCTATTTTACCCCTGCTTGTTCTACAACTTGACATACATTTAGAGCCACTCCTTTCGCTGGTGATGCAGGACATATACCTCAAACCCTTCATAGTAGCTTGTGTATGTTTAGCCGTGCAATTCCCACTGATTTTAAAGGGAGTTTTGCAGCCAAAATGTCATGCAATGATTGGAAAATTTATGGCTTCACATCTATATATCGGCCCAAAAAACTCTATTCTCTGAGCTGCACCAAAGTCTGAAGCTTCTGACGATAAATCTGATCATCCTAAAAAGCTCAGTAAATGATGATAATAATAATAATGAAAGACAAAATATTAATTGCAGTATGTTCAATGGGAATCGTGTAGATAACCAGATATACAGCTCCAGAACACAAAGACAAATATGCTCATGCTTGAGGTTTTTTTGTTTTGTTTTATTATCGATCTATTGAAACCATAATCTCCCTGCCTTCCTGCTCCTGACATCACCCTAGAGCAGGCTCTATGCTTGCCCACCGTTGATGTCTCCTCAACAGAGACGCCATACACTATATTCCCTACCCTCTCACGGATTCAGGCTAATGTTTCTGCAGCAGATGGCAGCCACACACAGACTAATTCAATCCCTTTTAAATCCCTCTCCTTTTCTCTATAATCTGACCCGGCCAGATACAAAAATACCAGCCTGAGACGGTTATGGTTTCATCCTGTCTGCAATATTGAATTACTTTAATAGTGTCTTTTAAAAAAGCCCAATACTATTTCAAAAACAACAGGGGAATAGGGCACGCACATGCACACTCACATCCCCGTAACCTGATTTACTGAACCACTCAATTTACATCACCAGAAAGGTAAGAATATATTGCATTGCAACAGATACTGTCTGTCAATAAGGTTCAGCAGGCAGTTTACTCAATTTCATATTTCCCTTTGCTGGTCTGTCCTGCTTCCAACATACTTAATGCAATTTAGAATCTTTAGAATATGGCTACGCATCTTTATTATTTTTATGCCCTGTCATAGCAATCCGGAAAAGAACGCAAAGTTCATTCAGAGGAGAAGCCAAGAGAAAGAAAAGCCATACATTTAACCTCTGCAAGACTACTTTCTCTTTTTAAGGCTGGCAGGGAGATGAAAAAATACTAACAAGCATGATTCATTTCCTATTATTCACACCAACCATCCATTCAATTACTGCACCAATAGTACAACAGGTTAGACATAGCGAAGGTCAGTTTAACCTCTACTTATAAACTCATGCTGAAAATTTTAGAAGGAAATCATCAGGCACTAAAGGTGACCACTTAGCACAAAAACACACCTGAAGTCACCTCAGCACTAAGCATCGATGTAAGACATCATGGGATGTGAGAATCATAAAACAGATTGGGAGAATATGGAAGAGCTTATAATGTTTATTATTAGAGATGGGTCTGGATCCAGATGCAAACGTCTTCAATATTTAAGGTTGGCCCATGACAGGGAACATCAGCCGTTTAAGGTAGTCCCATGGACAGGCATTGCCATGTTCATACAGTAAGGCATGCTGGGAATTAAAGTGCACAGGTGTGCCTGGGAGTTGGAGACATGCAAAGAAATGTATGCTGAGAAAAGGAACAGGGATATAAGCAACTCCCTTTCCTCCGCATAGGAAGGAGCAAGACCCGCTGGTGGGATTCTCCAGTTAAAAACTAGATGGAAACTAGGAAGGAAGCAAGTCCAGTGGTGGGTTTCTCCAATCAAAGAACTGGGTAGAGGTTTAGGAGGAAGCCTGGGAGACAACCTGGGAGGAGGCCAGTTACGTGTGTCTAAAGCACCCTAAGGACTGAGTGCTGTTCTGCTGAGTGCCAGACAGAAACCAATCTCAGGAAAGAAACAAAAGGACTGTAACAGAGCCCAAGGATGTAGACGGGGAGGGAGGGAAGTGGAGAGTCTGGGATTAGGCCTGATGCCTGCTTTGTTATATAGGAACACAGGCCGGTGAAAAAAAGAAGATGGGAGTCCCTCTTCACTAGTGAGGGATCGTCTTGGAGAACGACTGGCTGAAGATTGATTCAGACCCTCAAGGGAAGGATACGACTCAAAGAAACAGAATATGGCTGAAGCTTCGGACTTGCATTTGTTATTCTGTTGGACTCATGTTACCTCGGAAGGAGTAGAGTTTCAGTTTAGCTGTAGAGCTAAACTAACCAACCAGTGAAGGAAATTGGCCACATTAGCATGATGACCAGCTAAGAGAGCCTACTTTACAGGCTGAAGCCAAACATGAAGTATAGATTTAGATCTAAACTGCCACAAAGTTTGAGGATGTTTAACTCCAGGGTTTTAGTTCATGCCAATCTCTATATCATGTATCTATTTGACATTTGTATTGCATTTATATTTATTTGAACAGTCTTAGAATGTGGACAGTGTAGAATATAAAAGTCACTCAATGCAGAAGAGTCTGAAGAGAAAAATATATACATTGTTTGACAGCTACAAATGGTACACACAGGCTTTTTGAGCTGTCACCAGCTCTTTCTGTGCAACGTTTGTTTCTACTTTTAAAAGTTAGAAGGCAGCCCCTAAAGACTATCTTCTGAATGATCAGAGGAAGAACGCAAGTCTTTTGACAACTATGTAAAAAACAGAACCCTAAAAAACCGGCATTTAAAAGTGTTTCCCATAGAAGGTTATGTAAGGCAGCCACATTTTAAACAATACAATTTAATGTTTCTTAGCCTAAAATCAAACAGATCTAAAAAACCCTACATGTCCTTTTTCACGCAGCACAAAACATGCCTCTCTGTTGTAGGATTCTGCATAAAACTTCAGACATCCAGCTCAAAGGATAGGTGAATGATGAATTACATTTGAAAGAAGCAATGGCATTTGACTGTCTAGTCTGAAACGCTTTGAGATGAAGCAGCCAAACCACTACCTTCTAAAGACTAAACCCATTAGCTCCATTATGCAGCATCTCCAACCAGAGCAAAAGCCCGGACTCTCAGAAGGTCAACAAAAGCTGTTCTGTTTGGCAAACCCTGGGACAAACCATCTTACATATTAGACTGCTGATGGTTATTGGTAACCATAAATTAGAAACTGTTCTACCTTAAAATCATATTTAAGAGATCTACCAACCCCCAAACAATTCACCACAGTTTGGTTTTTAAAATTATTATTACAAAGGACATTTGCAGACCATTACCTGCTTTAAGAGGCTAGCATCTAATGAGACTGCTCATCCCCCTCTGGAACTTGTACTCCTGTATTTTGACATGGTCAATCATTTTACTCTAAACAACTCAGATGCCACAAAGTGAAATTAATTATGACTTCAGGTATGGAATGAGCAGCACCAGCAGCTGATTATATTCACAGAGCTTAGGAAAACGCATTGGCTTCGGTTCACAGGATGTTTAAAGAAATCTTTTTCAGTTTCCTGAGTTCAAATCCACTCACTTTTGCTTTGACTTTCAGTTTCAATTGAACTTAAAATCTCAAGTGAAAGTTAGCTGCACCTGTTATGCTTTGCCCAGTTTGGGTCCAAAAACTACAATTTCATTTGGGTTCCTCTCTAAAAAATTACTTGACCCAGTTTTCATCAAAATTCAGATCAGGCTCACTGAAAGGTTGTGAATGTGAGGAACCTGGCCCAGGATTTGAGTTGGCAAGAATCATAAAACTGGGAGTGGATGAAGGGGGAAAAATAGCACTAGAGACTCAAGGCTTCCATTTATTCACTGAGTCGGTAAGTACAGGATGGAATAGTGCAAGCTTCTTCCATACTGCTCAGTACACTTCAGGCCTGACCTAGAAGGACCATCTACAGAGGCCCATCTTGCCCAGTAAGGCCTCCATACTACTACACACACTTAATCCCGGGTTTAATTTTACGCACATGAGTATTTACACTGAACACAATTCCCAGTAAGGAATTCAAAGTTGCCAAGCTGCAACAGTGGTTTTAATGATGAGAGGTAATAATTCCAAAAGACCTAACTGATGTTGAAGCCTAAGTCTCATTTTCGAAAGTGACTTAGGCACTTTTGTAAATGTGGCCATCACTGTCTGCATCCTTGGACGCTTAGGACCAGGTTTTAAATATATTTAGGCATCTGAGTCACTTTTGAAAATGGCTCCGATATCATGTAGGCACTTGGAAAATTTTAGCAGTAGAGAATTGGTCACTGGGAAATGAATCAAGACAGCCAGATAAGTCACCAACTATTCTTAGGTAGTTCTGAGCTTAATTATCTAACTATTGGAAGCTTTTCACGTCCTATAAATGGGAGGCCAAGACTGAGTAAGTGCTTAATACAAACGTAAGAATTTCAGTGACAAAACTCAATGTCTTTTACTATGCTGAATGTAGAGAAATAAAAGGAATCAACTCCAGTGTGAACATCCACTTGGAAACCACCAGGAAACATCAAATACACCACATACATGTACCCTGGGTGGTTTTCAGTGCTGCAAACAAATCAGCGTAGAAAATAAAGTGAAACGCTTTTTAGCTTCTTGGTCCTAAAACTACTATTATTAAGACCCACAAAATATAAACTTAGACATAAAAAGAACACACACACACACGTTAACTTTCTTATTTTAAATCCATTTTAATTCTACTATATTAGCCCCAATCCTGCACCACTGAACTCTAGAAGAGTGGGATTTAGACCATTCTGAACACTCATAATTTAAAGCTATGATAAAAGGTAACAATTATTAATCTTAGTTGGCGAAGTATGAAACCTACTCTATGCAAGGCCAGTATTATTTAACAATATACAAATTGGCACTGTGGCACGTTTAGGGTCAGATCCTTAATTCCTATAATTCAGTGGGACACCAGCTGTGGATTTGGCCCTGCATCTTTAAAACAACTAAAACTTGTTTTTGGACTATCATCAATGCACCTAAAAGATTAAATATAAAATATTATCTTGTATTTATGTGTGCGCGCACATGCACACTTAACAGAAATAATGTGTCTTCGTTACAGACTAGCACTACACACACACTCTTACATTTATACTAAAAGCAAATTTTCACATTTTAATAGCCAGGAAAGCACCATGTAAACATTCAGGATGTATGAACTGCGTGGGATCCAAATTTGTGAAAAACAGAGATGTTTGGGGTGCTTACAATACTAATTCAGAGTCACAAGTTTTTTATTATTATTCAAGCCAGTGTTCCTCTCCTCATCCAAAAAAGTTTGAATCAGTTTAAATATCTGTACACACATCTGTCTACACACACACACACACACACACACACACACACACACAAAAATAAAACACTATCTATAAATAAACATATAAATGGAAGATTGTGTTTTATTGACAGATCAGGATCTAGAAATAGTTTCCCAACTTTCTACTGTTCCCAATCATTATCTCTTTTCATTCATTGTATAGGGAGCCTAGGCACCTAACTCAGGCTTTATGAATCCCGGTAATTTTCTAGGTACTTAAAAGTTAGGTGTGGTGACACAGCATTACAATGCCTAAATTTCCTTGTAAATCTAGCCTAAGGAGCCTAGGAGAGCATGCATAATATTCTGAATACATAATTTACTGTAACTAGAATTTTATTTTAGCATCACAAGTAGGTGGAGTTTGATTTATAGACAGCCCACAATTTCAATCCCTGGTATCAGCTCAGAAGTCCAAGAATAGACTATTGGGGGTGAGGGAGAGACTGTAGAGGAAACCTGTCCAGCCACCCTGGGTAGCATAGCACTAATTACCCCATATATAAACCGAACGATGAAACATTTTCCCTCACTTTTATATTTCTTTACTTAAAAGAAGCTGAAGTCTGGCAATACAAAATATATTGCTAAGAGCAACATTCATGTGTCAAACATACAGACATATTTGCAATGTTCACTTATCTATTTTATGCACAAGACAAATGTAAATGTAATAGTTATGGTGCAAGCAGGTCCTGATCTCAGCTCCCATTGATTTAAAAAGACTTTGGCCAGGGACCGAATAAGAATGCATCAGGTCACATTCATTGCTATTGAACTTCTCAATAAAAGGAAGACGCATACTATCTGACCCTCTCATTTATGATACAGATGACTGATAGAGCTGCTAGAACGCAGCAATCTCATTAAAAGCTTATTTTACAAGAACTTGTTTCAGCATTTTTTGCTCTTCAGACCTTCTTTTCCATTTGTGCCCGTTGGAGACACAGTACTCAGTTCTGTAAACTATTCTCTCTTCAGTCTACATTTTACCAAATGCCAGAATCCTTTTACAGTAAAAAGGATTTTTTAAAAGTTATTGGGCTGTACTGTAAAAACTTGGAATAAATATCCTTGTCCAGGGAAATAGATTTTGTTTGTTTTGTGGTGGGTTTTTTTTCACATTTTAGGGGAAGTTTGTTTTAGCCAGTTTTCAAGTCAGACTAGTGAAAACATTAAAGTTGAACAGCCAAAGATGATCTTTTCCCCTTCACTCAGCTGGACGGGGCTTTGATTTAAATGTATTATAGAGAGTGACTGTCCTTAAGATTACCATATTGGCTTTGATATTTGTACCGAGAAAAAATGCCAAGTAGCCAGGATCCTATTCTCTTGTGCTCCCCTGCACTTTGTGCTTTTCTGTCTCAGGATTATGTCTCCAAATGTGAGAGACACCTCTTTGTGGCTGTATGCGTGGGTGGCACTTGGAAGAGTACCATCATTTCGTTCTTTTCCCTGGCTTGAGTTGTGTCATCAACAAGCCAGAGAGCTGGCTCCACTATGGACCATGAACACCGAAGCAAGCACACACTGTGGATGATCGAGATCCTGGCATTTTTTCCCCAATCATGGAAGTGGCATCCCCCATGTCCTTGTCATTTTCTATTTTGAAAAACCATATTATACCACAGTATCTAATTCCACTCTATAGCTAACAGTATTTTTTCCATACCCAGTTCTAAAAAGTGCTCTCATGCACTGCTGCTGCTTTTCACCTCAGAGGTAGCTGCCATTCATCAGTGACTAGCAGTAGTAGTAGTATTTCAGTAGCACAATGTTCTGGGCCCCAGCCACACCTGCAGAAAAGCCCCAAAGAGTTTATAATCTAAGATGACAAGCAACACACAAAAGGTGAGGACAGGAACAGAATCAGAATATCCTCAATTATTATATTCATGATATATTTGTCCCTTTTACTGCCAAATCATACCACTTATTGATGATCTTATATCAGAAACAATATAAAAGGAAGGCGCAATAATGCATCAGGTATGTCCACAGGTGGTGGAGAGAGAAACTTCTCGCAGACGCAGGTCAGCTGCAAATATCTAATATTATTATCCAATATCCCATTGTGGACAAACTGGCAGCATCTCTCCACAGCATGTGGTAGGGTAGCTGGTGGGTTGTACCTCTATAAAATGACACATAGGCCCTGTAACAAAAGCGTTGGTCAGCAGCTCACCTAGGAAAAGGGAAACTCCCATTTCAAACCACTAGTGTCAGGCTTGATCAGCCAACTTATGAGGCTCATCCAATAGATATGCTCAAGTGAACTGAGGTCTATATCAAGTGTACTTTAGAGAGCTAAGGCATTCCCCATAAGTGGTACAACAGCTTTGCCTGATGATTGTAACTGGGCAAGGTCATAAAATAAGAAAGGCCACACTGGGTCAGACCAATGGTCCATCTAGCCCAGTATCTTGCCTTCTGACAGTGAGCAATGCCAGGTGCTTCGGAGGGAATGAATAGAGGGGGTAATCAAGTGATCCATCCCATTGCCCATTCCCAACCTCTGAAAACAGCAATCTCTGTCTATCTTGCCTAACAGGCATTGTGGACCTATCCTCCATGAACTTATCTAGTTCTTTTTTGAACCCTGTTATAGTCTTGGCCTTCACAAAATCCTCTGGCAAGGAGTTTCATGTGCGTTATATGAAGAAATACTTCCTTTTGTTCATTTTAAGCCTGTCGCCTATTAGTTTCTTTTGACAACCCCTAGTTTTTGTGTTATGAGAAGGAACAAACAACACTTCCTTATTTACATTCTCTGCACCAGTCATGATTTTATAGATCTCTATCATATCCCATCTTAGTTGTCTTTCTCAAACTAAGAAGTCCTAGTCTTATTAATCTCTCCTCCTATGTAATCTTTTCTATACCCCTAATCATTTTAGTTGCCCTTTTAAGTACCTTTTCCAATTCTAATATATCTTTTTGGAGAGGGGTGACCAGATCTGGCTGCAATATTCAAGATGCGTATGTATCATGGATTTATAAAGGGGCAATATGGTATTTTCTGTCTTATCTATCCCTTTCCTAATGATTCCCAACATTGTTAGCTTTTTTTTTTTTTTTTTAATTCCACTGCAACTTGACTGAATGTTTTCAGAGAACAATTTACAATGACTCCAAGATCTCTTTCTTGAGTGGTAAAAGCTCACTTAGACCCCCATCTTTTATTGGGATTATGTTTTCCATTGTGCATTACTTTGCATTTATCTACATTGAATTTCATCTCCCTTTTTATTGTCCAGTCACCCAGTTTTGTGAGATCACTTTGTAAATCTCCACAGTCTGTTTTGGACTTAACGATCTGGAGTAGTTTTCTATCATCTGCAAATTTTGCCATCTCACTGTTTACCCCCTCTTCCAGATAATTTATAAATATGTTGAACAGTACTGATCCCAGGACAGACCCTTGGTTGACACCGCTATTTATCTCACTCCATTCTGAAAACTGACCTTTTATTCTTATTCTTTGTTTCTTATCTTTTCACCAGTTACTGATCCAGGGAAGGACCTTCCCTCTTATCCTATGACAGCAAACTTTGCTTATCAGCCTTTGGTGAGGGACATTGTCAAAGGTTTTCTGAAAATTTAAGTACACTATATCCACATGCTTGTTGACCCCCTCAGATAATTCTAGTAGACGGATGAGCCATGATTTCCCTTTACAAAAACCATGTTGACTCTTCATCTAAAAAATCACATTCATCTATGTGTCAGACAGTTCTGTTCTTTACTATAGTTTCAACCAATTTGCAAGGTATGGAAGTTAGGCTTACTGACCTGCAATTGCCAGGATCACGTCTGGAGCCTTTTTAAAATATTACTATCACATTAGCTATCTGCCAGTCATCTGGTATAGAAGCAGATTTCAATGATAGGTTACATTCCACAGTTGTTAGTTGTGCAATTTCACATTTGAGTTCCTTCAGAACTGTTGGGTGGATACCATCTGGTCCTGACGACATTATTGTTTAATGAATCAGTTTGTTCCAAAACCTCCTCTAATGCACCTCACTCTGGGACAGTTCTTCAGATTTGTCACCTAAAAAGAATGGCTCAGGTTTGGAATCTCCCTCACATTCTCAGCCATGAAGACTGAAGAAAAGAATTCATTTAGTTCTTCCACAATAATCTTATCTTCCTTGAATGCTCATTTAGCATTTCAATCATCAAGTGGCCCAACTGGTTCTTTATCAGGCTTCCCACTTCTGACATACTAAAAAAATTTTGCTGTTACTTTTTGAGTCTTCACCTAGCTGTTCTTCAAATTCTTTTTTAGCCATCCTAATTATAGTTTTACACTTCACTCACCAGAGTTTATGCTCCTTTATATTTTCCTGAATAGGATTTAACTTCCACTTCTTCAAGCATGCCTTTTTTCCTTTAACTGCTTCTTTTACTTTGCTGTTTAGCCACAGCAGCACTTCTTTGACCTCTTACTATGTTTTTTAATTTGTGGTATACATTTAGATAGAGACTATTATGGTCTCTTTAAAATTTTTCATGAAGCTTGAAGAAATTTCACTTTTGGCGCTCTACCCTTTAATTGCATTTAACTAACTTCCTAATTTTTGTGTAGATCCCCTTTCTGAAATTAAACGATACCATGGTGGGCTGCAGGAATGTGAAATTTTATTATGTTATGGTCACTATTACCACGCAGTTAAGCTATATTCACCTCTTAGACCAGATCCTGTTCTCCACTTAGGACTAAATCAAGAATTGCCTGTCCTCCTGTGGGTTTCAGGACTAGCTGATCCAAGAAGCAGTCATTTAAAGTGTCATCCTGACGTGACGTATCCAGTCACTATGGGGGATAGTTAAAATCCACCATTATTATTGAGAGGGGTTTTTTTGTTTGTTTTGTTTTGTTTTTTTTTAAAGAGCCTCTCCAATCTCCATGAGCATTTCAGTCACTATCACCATCCTGGTCAGGTGGTCGATAATATATCCCTACTGACATATTCTTATTCAGACATGGAATTATCATCGATAGAGATAGGAATTACTCTCCATAGCGGTCCGTTTAGATTAAAAACAAATTGCCAGAAGAATAAGACTAAATTCTTTGACTTGCAGTAAGTGCTACCACACCCTTTTGTTTTGAAGTAGTAATAACAAATAGTTTCCATCAGCAGCACCCCCACTATAAAAATTGTTCCAGAATCCCTGCTGCCTTGTCTCATGAGTCAGACCTGAAAACTATGGAGCAGATTCTGATTTTACCTACATCAGTTTTAGACTACGATAATTTAACTGACTTTCCTGGAATTCTAGCTTTACAGTGAGATCAATTTTATCCGCCAGATGTCCCGAAATAAAAGACGACACTTGCAAACTATGCTATAAGAAACCCACACATCTTTGGATACATTAGGATTTTGATAGGAATGTTGTGTTTCGATATATTTGTCACTTATCTTCAGTCTAGACATCTTGCTCATTATTGTATATGAGCCTTCATAAAGGTCTTTTAGCAAAGATTTAAAAAAGCATTCAAATATTTGTGGTAAATGTTATTCTTCTATTTTGTGAATGAGTACATAATATAAAATGAAAATATGCTAGCACTTGAAAAAAGGGGCCAAACGCAGAAGACAGAATAACTCAAGACACTAAAAAAGTTAAGGCCAAATTCTGGTCTCTTGTGTGTCAGTAACTGCTGTCAGTTATATAAGTGCTATTCTGTTACCCTATTAACATGGTGGCTGCCTTTATAACAGAGGGCGGAATTGGCAATTAGTGTTTAATTGGGATTTCTGTAAATACTAATAGAAAGGAAAAGAATTTGAGCGCTCTTTATAAGCACCGAGTTTGCTAAATTCACAAGTAAAATTAGGTTTTATATTGCACCTTTCAGACCTGACCTGATCCAGAGTGCTTTTTAAGTGATAGATTCTGGTAATGGCTGGGAGCAAAAGCAAATGCACAAGTAGTCATGCGTTTACAATAGCTCTCACGCAGCCTTGACCATTAGAACTTCATTTAATGAGCGAGAATATTGGCCAAGACACCAGGGTCATCCCTATGCTTTTTAAAAGAGTGCACCAAGATAGTTAACTTCCATGTGGGCAGCAGTCACCAACAGAAGGGATCTCATCTGAAGTATTAAGAAGTTCTCTCTCAGTAGTGGTCAAAAAAAGCTAGAATCACTCAGTCAAAAATCCAAACAATATTCTGAACATACTTGTACATTCAAAAATGTTCTGAAGAGGAAGATACACAATGCAAGACAAGGTTGCCTTATATAACTTGTGCTCTGAGCATTTATAGGATGTAATGTTTTAAAACACAGCACTACTGCAGTATCCACCAGAAAAGGAGCCCATGGTTATACATTTGACATGGCCAACTTATATAAAATGAAATCTTCTCCTGACCAAAAAGCAATTGCAATCTTTTGTGGCATATTCAGAAGATTCTTGGGGAAATGGGTCATAGATAATATTTTCGACATACTCATCTATATGTCCAAACACAATTCCAATTCCTGGTTTTTCCATTGTGTATTAGTTATTGCTATTGGAGTAACACAATTGTGGCAAAAGGAAATGTGAGCAGGGCCAGTATCCCTTGAGAATTACTTTCAATCCTCATTTCCCCCCATTCATTGTTAGAATATAGCAAACTGCTAGGGTGAAGTCATCAAGTTAAAATGAGTCCTATTTTTAGCAGAAAAGACTTCCACCTCGAAAGTGTATGAAAATCCATATTTCTTCAAGTTTTCAATCAAAAATCATGCACTTCAACAAAACTGTAAAGCAAAAAAGCAACTGGGGGTGGAGGACAACAAATTTACACACAGTGTCAGAAGTTATTCTACTAAAGTTTAACCAGCATAAAAATAGTGAATTTTACACAGTGAGGAAACCTCTTATGAGCTTACCACTGGACTTTCTGTGGCAGAAAAGTGTCCAGTGTTTTCATACTGAACCCCCATATGCTTAGTCTACTTAGGCATGCGATCCACATCCTCAGTCAGAATCCAACATATCCATGAGTTTATGCTTTTAACAGCCTTATTTTAAATTCCAACTAATCTTATACTAGTACAATTAATGACATGGTACCTTGAATGATATTAAAATGGTAAAATCTGGAATCTCTCAAAGGATAAGAAAAATAAATAGGAAAACTGATTTAACCAACTACTGGATGGCACTATTTCCCTCACACCAGCTAATCCTCCTGTCCTCTTCACCCTCAATATTACTGTGTTCTTAAAGATTTCACAATAAGGCAAATCCATCTATCAAATAAATCCCACTCCCACAAACAAATAATTGGTCTCTCTCCTTTCTTACATTATTTTCCTTGGCACTTTTGCTAATCGAAAGCATTGCGTTTCATGGGATGTATGAACAACCGACCTTCAGTGAAATCCCATTATTCCCTTTTCCCAAAGTACATGCACCACTCACTAATGTGAATGGCATTTATGCATGTGCAACAAGAGAACACAGCCTATTCTGCTGAAGTTGTGATACCACAATCATTCATGTCAATAGCGATTATATTATGATAATATTCAGCCCTTGAAAGCATAGTAAAAACATTATCTAAACTCATCTTAACACCCCAGTGTGCTAGCTAAGTGTTATCAACAATAAGTACAACTTCAGTGCAGTATATAACAGGAGCTGGATTTTCAGTATTGCTGAATGAACAAATAGGGAAGAAAAATGTGTGCTATTTGTTCAAATTGCAAAGGAAATTTGGATTTCACTATGTTCAGCACTCCTTTGTTTTCACTTTCCATGATCATTTAAGCACTTTTTTTTTTTTTAGCAGAAATAAAGCTCAAGTCATACAAAGTAAAAATTGAAACTTGAATTCTCAAATATTCACTGAAAGGGAATTTTGCAATTGGTAAAATTTGCAACTGGCAATTCAAAAGGTTCAGGTTAATTGCCTTAGTCATCCCAGAGATCAGAAAAGCTACCTCATGATCTATATAACTAGGCAACATATGAACTGTGACCATTCACAGATGGTGATCCATTTACAAACCAAGGTTCAATCCCTCAAGAAACTAGAAAATAATTCTGAATACATGTCAATATTTTAAAATCCGTTTATGGACAATTGAACACAAATGAAAAAAAGGAGAATTAATCAAATTTCCTATGAATTATTTGCCAAGTTCTAGTTTTGAGTAGACCTGGAAATGTGCTATAGAGCGCAGCTCCAAATCTGAACTTCCCGCAGTTTGACTCAGACACACTACATTCTGATCTGGACGCAAAACTCCATGATGTTTGCATCTAGGATATTGTTCAGAACCATTTCCGGCTGAGAAAGAGAATCTTCTTATTTAAAAACACATTTCACCACCACCAAGGGGAAGAAAGAAAATTACTGGCAGGAAATAATATGTGTTAGCTAAACTCTCATATTACAAAAATCTCCTAATTTGTCATAGTGCCAAAGCTTCTCTTTTAAGGACCTGATCAATGCACATCAATAGAAATACTCCCACCGACTTCATGGGGTTGGTTCTATATAAATTGAATTTCAAGGAATGTTGCCTGAGATTAAACCATAACCAAATTACTCACCTATATGTCGTTACTACAGTTTCAGCCGTTCACTACTTGTGCCAAATGTCTAAATAAATTATGAATCCAAAGTTTTACAGAAGCTTGGTTCACAGTGTTACAGATGGCAAAACCACATTAGCTTTCAGGCTATGTCTTCACTGATGGCAGCAAATTCGCCGCTGTCAGATCAAGATCGACTTCTCTGGATCAACTGAGCTGTCAGTGAAGACCCGCTCAGTCAATCCAGAAATCGATGTATTAAGACCACCTTCTTAAGTGGCGTAGCACTGCATTGACGGGAATGTGATTCCCGTCGGTGCAGTGCAGTGAAGACGCAAAACAGAAGCAGAAAAATCGACAGGAGTTCTGTGTAGCTTGTGTAACTCTGGTCGACTGCTGCCGAATCTCCGAGGTAAGTAAAGACAAGCCCTCAGACTTTGACTGGACAGTGGAATCAATTCTATAGGAAGAATACATCAGTTAATGAAACTGCTGTAAATTATGTGGAAAATGACAACGATTCAAAGGTAAATGGAAATCAGGGCTCAAATTGCTAAAACGTAGACAGAAACATACCACCAATTATGGCTGCTTCAGGAAGTATATTTCATTCTTCCTAGCAGCTCTGAGAAGAAAAGAACATTTTACAAGTACAATCTCAAGTAAAGCTGAGAAAGCAACTTCAGGGAAAATAAGAAAGCTTGAATTTTAATTCAAATCCTAAAATGAACCAATTGTATGTTAGTATTTTTTAATAATGACGTACCCACCCTCTTTTGCTCCCTCAGCTGAGAAGTCTGTTTCACAAATGTTCTGAATGTCAGAGGTTTAGTAGGTTCCAAATATGAAATATATTTCACCATTGACAAAGGGAAGTTCAGAGAAATTGTCTGAAACCCAGCAGAAAAAGGGACAGTCCTGAGATTCCCCTCTGCTAATGGACACGTGTCAGGAAGAATATTGTACGGTCAAAGAAAGGGTTGGAAATCAAGTGCAGGTAGGAATATTGCTTATAGATATAGTTTCCACCTGCAGACACCTTTCTTCGCAATCCAAATCTATCTAAATTTCTTCTGCCCCCAAAATGAAAGATGTTCCAAAATCACTCTAAGTGAAGGGATGAGATGTGAAAGGAGAATGTTCTAAGTTGAACTATGAAGAAAAGAATATGGATTGTGCAAAAGGAGGGAGGAAAGGAGACATTCTATATTTTTAATTTTTGGAGGAATTATGAACCAAAACTCTTACTCCTTTCTGAATACTGAAAATAAATGTCTACCCCACTGTAGCAATTACTCTTTTGTTCAATTTGTCAAACCTTTTCCCCCACTGTCTAAATTTGGCGTGAAAGTAATTTTATTTTGTTTACTTCCTTATTGGTGTCCCTGCACCATTCATTTATGTCAGAAAACTATTTTGGCTGTTTCATCTATGGAGAAGCACTCCATAAACTTATGTTATTAAAGACAGACATCATCATCATCATAAAATAGCTCTGAGGCTGTTGTCTGTTCATTTACTCCTGCTGGCCAGACAGCAGAGAAAGATCAAAAGTACACAACACCGTTGTCTTCCAAGTTCTAAATATCTTTTAACAAAGAATATTTTTATGGTTCCTATATTACAGGTTATTTAGACGTTGGAAAGCATTATCCATAATTTAATAATTTTAAACTGGGTCATATTTTGAACCTAAGTGACTGAACATTGTCCTTTTAATTATTTTCAGTACAACTACAAACTACAACTAAACACTCTCCCTGCTCTTACTTATGCCACAAGATATGAGTCATGTGTCAGTTGTAAAGGACTGTGGATAATATATTAAAAGAATTGTTGCTGTCTTAAACTATCAAATCTGCTATAACTGTGAGAACAACATCATTGTCTAAAGCCAGGAATAGAAAAGACCAGCAGCTTCCTGTAAGACAGCTCTGTTAATGTGCCTCAATCTTGACCTGAAAAGTCCCAGCTGTTCCAATCCTCAGGCTCTCTTAGACAGATACTGCTGGCTATGATGAATTTTAACTGAATTTAATGGAAGTGAAAGGGACCAGATTAACAACAATGGAAAATAAAGCTCTATGTTTACCTTCAGAAGAGAGAAATGAGTGGCAATATCAAGGCATGCTTGGCCTAAATTAATCCCAAATACGTGCCTCAGACCTCTTCAGGAAAAGTCACTACAGGTGAAAGATCCTACAGTCTAGGATTTGCAAGATGTTAGCTAACACACATTAATAGTGTAGTAGGCTTTAACTCATGCAGTTCAGCATCTGTTAAAGGCACACTGCCTTGTCTATACTATGCCAGTAACAGTTGTTGCTTAAATAACATTTTCCAAATCCTACTCCAGATACTAGATAACATGTATTAGCTAACATTTTCCAAATCCTAGTCTAGACACGCCGCAAAAGATTGAGATTTTGCTCATATTAATGATGGATTTTGGGACAGACACTGGTCCTGCAGAAAACATGGTAACCACCATTTTTTTCATATAGGCCACTAGACTTCTGTAAGACGGTAACACATTTTAATCATTACCAATCCATTCTGGATTCTAGTAAGTGAATAAACATTGAAAAGGAATGATTTCTCTTTACCAATTCCTCCCCATTTTGTGTGTTAAGATTATTTTTTTATATGCAGAATATCACAAATAAAATCATACTAAAAACTGTATTAGAATTGGCTGTGTATTTCTCTTGAAGCCTAAAACGGAATATCATCATTAGGTCTGTCTTCAAAGTCAAGGTAACTGGGTTTTCCTCTTAATATACTACACCAGAGAAATTTCTTTCATTTTAATGGAAAACTGAAGGCTAATCTAAAAGCTAATAGCATCTTCTTGGGAAATGCACTAATAGCAAAAATATCTGCCTCTTAAAGCATGTTCTTCAATTCACTGGTCTGTATCTACCACTGAATTTTGTCCTTTAAAATTCATTGATTTTTTTTGTGTGCTGACTTTTACAATACAAATGTCATTGTTAGATAAAATAATTGAACCAGATAATCTATTCACCAACTGGAGAGAGTGTCTTTCACAGACTTCACCCTCATCTATCACAATTTAATGTGAATCTAACAACATTTTGTTAACAGGCAAGTTGTACTTACTTTTAATGAAAGTCACTTGATATGTTGAATACCAGGACTGCCCACTGAAAAGGCATTTTTAACTGTGAACTGTTGGTGGTTGTCAAAGCAATGACAATTTACTAAAAGTATAAACATTTTTCGAAAAGTGGCACTGCGGACCAGCAGGCTGTAGTTCAATTCCAAATATTATCCTATAGCAGTAGCCTATCGATACTGCTATGCAATACTAGCTGCTGCATTGTTAAATGTGCCATATTTGCATCAGTCATTATGTCCAGGCAGAATTTACAGGGATCCTATCAAATTTTACAAGCATAACCAGGGAGGAAATTGAGGTCCTAGCTAACATCCCTCGAGCTGTGTATGAACCAAACTACCACTTTTTACATACGTCCAAATGCAGTATCTGCCTAATCACACATCAGTAATCCATGTCCTTCCTTATCCCTCCTCTTTCTGGTAAATGGCATCTTGTGTCCTTATTTGTTTACCAAATTGTTTAGAGTCTAAACCTGCACCATTGTGTTCAATGGGGTAGGATTGGGGTTTTTAAGTCTGATGAGGTGTCCACTGACGTCAACGGGAATCTTTCTACTGACTTCACTAGGCATTGGATCAGGCCTTAATAGTAAATTCATGACAGAGACCTGTTTTGTGCGTTCTCTGCAAAGTGCCAGACAGCTATGGATGCTATAATAAATTGCTCTGCACAAACTGGCTGTCCCATTTCCTTATACAATCATTCTAACACCTAACAAATATGTTAAGTGGATTACAATACATTAAATATAAAAAGTATGATAAAGATCAGATTCTATTTTCCCAGACAGCCTGAGAAGTAATAAACATTTATAAAAGAACACAAAATATTTATAAACCATCTTTCATTCTGCAGCATTCCATATCATCTTACAAATATTTCATATTCAGGAATTGTTTCACTCTGTAGTGAAGCCATGACTTGGATGGAACAGCTACGACACACAGCAGCACTACACAACAGTTTAGGATAGAAGTAAAGTAGTACATGCACCAATTTGAAACTGCAGTGGAAGCACTGGTGGGCAGAATGTAATTATCCAGACTGTAATTGGCCAGGACAATGGTGTTAATATTGTTATTCTTGTTCAAATGTCACAGGATCTTACATGGCAAGTGAACAGGAACTCAGATTTAGGTCTCTGAAGCAGAGACTGCCTATTACAAATACATACATAGAGATGGGTGGAACGTTTAAAAAATTCATGTCCAGTGCAATTGTTTGCATCAAAAAAAGCAACAAAAAACCAAATCAGACAAAAGGAGGAACTTTTTTTGTGTGGATGATTTCAAAACATTTTAAATTTTTTTTATTTGAAGTGACTTCCTGTTTTCAAATTTCAATTCTAAATTTTTTTTAAAAAAATACTTCAAATCTAAAAATCAACAATTCTGGAACAAATAAAAAACATTTAGTTTGACCTGAAACAGTTCACAGAAAATTTTGAAAAAGTTATTTTTTTCAGGTTGATGTGAAACATTTTTTGTTCCTCTTTAGAACTGCCAGCAAACTGACAAATCAGTTACTCACACAGCTCTATGTATTTACAGTGCCTAGTTCTGGGGCCAGGAGCTTGACTGGAAGTTCTAGACACCATAGTAACAGCAATTATTATTATTCACAATAATTAATAATAATTAATAGTAAATGTCTCCGTTGAAAGACAAAACCTCCAATCGGTCTTTAACAGCTTGAAACAAACTACATTAAGGGCTCGTATACATGGGGGTTTTAAACTGGATCAGATCAAGTTAACCCAGTTTGAAAATGCCTGAGTACGCACAACACAATCTATCGCTGCACACTAACTCTGTGCTTATTGGTAACACTGGAGTCCCATTGCAAGGTGGACTAGGTTTGTTTTGAGCTGAAATTGTTCTGCCTTTTGGTCATGTTCATGCAATTGCTGTGCACTTTCGCATGCTTCCAATGGCTTTCCCACAGTGGTTTGCAGGTCAACCATTACTGACTGGGTTTGTTTATTTGTGTGCCTTCCCTGCCCTGGTATCAAGTTTCCAGGAGGACACTTCTGCTCTTTAAGAGGTTGCGCAAAGCCAGATTTTGCCCCTTTGCTACTGGATCCCAGTGTATCATTATTGTGGGGATACGACCATGATAGCACTCCAGAAGTCCCACAAGACACCATTCACAGCTACTTGGAGCTGTGCTGAGACCCTGGAACTCATTGCCAGCTGGGGAGATGCTTTGGGTCAGGAAGCTCTCATGTCTAACCACAGGAATAAGGACCTTCTTGTGAACGTGATAAAGGAGATGTCTGTGAGGGGTCATGACCAGGACACGGACAAGTACCAGATAAAAAGAGTAAGCAAGCACCTCAGGAGAACACACACTGAAATCTGGTAGACAATCTAGTAGGGGACATATGATCCATCCACTTGTTGATAAACTGGACAAGAATTCTACACAAATAGTCCAACCCACCCAAGACTCCATTCAGAGCCAGCTGCCCACACTCTCCCAGCCACCAGCAACCACCAGCAAGACCTATTGGAGGAGAAGCAGAGGAGGAGAGGCAGAGAGCAAATACTGAATGAGGAGCTAGGATCTTTGTGTGACTTGGGACCCTGAAAACAGCCAGCTGAAAAGCCAGCCCCAGTCCTGCCCTGCTTTGGCTGAGCCCAAATCCCAGCCAATGATTCAGATCACCTGGAGGGGTCTTCAGTGTGTTACTGACTTTGTTTACAATTTATTCTTCTCGGCAGATGAGACCTAAAAGCTCCCAGGGTGCTGCCCACGAGCATAGTGCAGGTATAGTCTGTACCACACCCCTCTGGCAGAGTCAAATAATGAAAGCATTCATCTATGCCAAAATCAAGTTTATGGAGGCAGTCCTTACAGAGAAAGGAATTTGGTTAGTTTTCATAGTTCACATGCAGTATAAGTGCACTTTGCAAGCCCAGTCAAGGCACAAACAATATTGCTCCTTGCTAACATACCAATGCCCTGTAACACACATTGTAGTTGACAATCATGGCAGAACCGTATCCCTTTTTCTCAGTCCTTTCTGCATTCCAGCAGGGAAGATAAAGAAGAACATAAGACTGAGAAATAGTGGACTAAACAAAATCGAGCTATGAGAAATAGCCACACTCCCATCCCCCTGATATAGTTTGTAAGTTCTTTCCACACCTGCAGCACTTCTGGGAGGGGGGACCGTCCAGGTGAATAAGTTCACAGCAAATCTAGCTGACTTGCCTTTGCCTGTTTGAGTAAGACCATTCTCAGCCGTGTAGTCAATTGCCTCAGTGTAATGTCATTGAGAGAGGACAGTCTATAGGGACGTAGGGGGGATTATGGTCCAGTTGGCCCCCATAGCGCCCCACCTTTACATCTCCAGCACCAAGGTAGCAGCGCCAGTGCACAAACAGAACAGCAAAAACCAGCCTGAGGTGGGGTGAGGTGGTTGGAAAGCATGAAAGCAGACATAGCTGACTCAAATCCAAAGGCGCCTAGCAAGCTCCGTACATGCAGGCCACTTAACATCTCACAGGTTCCCCCACGAATGAGAGGAGTCTCCGAAGAAAAGGTCACATTACACGCACTAAAAGGAGTCATCATGATTTGCCTGTAATATGAACAGGAAGCAACTTCTCCCACCCCCCCCCCCAATACTCCCACAGTCACAGCACCTGCAACAGCCAGATTGTCAAGGACGAGGCCCCTATGCACTGGTGAAAGGCTGGCCAAACCAAGGGGAGAAAAAGGCAGATTCAGGACAAGATGTTTCCAGGACTCATGGCAGAATCACAGAGAAAAGCCCTGCTGCTTGAGAAGTGGAAACTATACATGAGGATCCAGAGAGAGGGAGAAATACAGCTCTTCCAGAAGATCATGGCAGCGGCTGAGGACTGCATTACCATGGCAAAGGAGAGCATGGGGAAAAAAAGACAGATGCAGAGGCTACTCATGAACATATGCTGAGCCAGAATGCCCTCCGGCAAAACATGCTCCTGCTAGGCCGGCAGGCTCTGCGGTCCATAATTTGGGACCCAGCCAGGTCTTTCAGTCCCTGGACAGTGCTGGCTATTTGGACCTACAATAATGCCTAGCCTCTGCATCCTCACAACAGTACTCCCAGCCTCTTTACCTCTTAGATCCAACCTCTGGATCCAGAGAACACTGGCACCTGGGAGTCAAGCCCTTACAATGTCCCTGAAAATTCTGAGCCACACCACGCAACATCAGAACCCACACGGTTGAGAACAGCCAGAAGCAAGACATGTATTTGCCTTTAAACCCACACCACATTTTGTTGCGCTTGGAATGTTACTTTTGCATTTTTGAGTTTTGTTGGCCGTGCTGCAGTAATTAAAAGTTTTGTGTGGAGTTGGTTACTTAAGAAGATTGGTTTGTTAAATGCATTTCCGGATCAAAGACATTATTTTTTACTTTGCTTATATTAAAACTTTATCATTGGATTTTATTGTTGTTTCATAATAAAACCATTTACGGTACATCCATTATGGGTCATCATTGCATTTTATACAGAGAATCCTTTAAATAATGCTGAAATAATTCACAGGGTTTTGACAGAAGCACATATGGAAAGTTAATCTTCAATCACCCACACACAACACCCCAGTGCTCTCACAACCTGCATCCCTTCCACAGGTTAACACGCTCAGGCATGTGACTTAAAATATGAGCAGTTGGCATCCCTGCCAGCATTCCTAGGGAAGCTCACACCTCCAAGCAATTCTCTACACCTCAGCCACATCAACAAGACTTTCCCCTCATCCTCTCACAAATACTGTGCAAAACACAACACACAATTGCAACAGTTGGATCTTTTTTTTTTTGTTGCTGCTTCCAACCTGTTCCATAAACAGCACCATCTGCCTTTCAAACAGGCAAACACACATTTGACTACCATTCTGCAGCTATTCAGGCAACAGGCAAAACATTCCTTTCTTCTGTCCAAACATCCTATTTGTGGCTTCATTAGCCAGGGCATCAGGGGATGAGCCAGGTCTCCAACAATAATTGGGCTCATCTCCACACCATTAATATCCATAGTGCTGCTGGGGGCAAACAGTTTTTTCTCCATTAATTCAAATAGAACTGAGTTCTGAAACCCTACTATGATGAAGACTCATGCATTTATGCCTGTAAACCTGCTACAGTGGTCCACCAGTCCTTGGAGCACCATGGAGATTTTTCTATTTATAAATTCTGCACCCAAGTGTGGGGAAGGGTGGGGCAAATGATAGGCAAGTGGATTCTATCAGTTGTCCCAATACAGTTTGAAAACTGAGTGCAAAGCCATCAATCCTCTTGAACATTACCCAACATCCTGACTCAGTTAGACAGTGCTTTATCAATGACATACCAGACCTCCACGGGAATAGCCCCAAGAGATAATCTGCCCATGCTAAATTGGTTGGGCACAGACCAGTAACATTCTGGAGTGGTCAGCTTCTAGATGGCAACGGTGGCCCATTTCTCCATCGGTACTGAGCACCGTATGTTGGTTTGCTGTTGCTGAAGCTCCAAGGCCAACACTGCACAGATCTCAGAAGAGGTAGCCTACCCAATCCTGAAGTTTTCTTGCCACCACTGGTCATCCCAAGTCTGCAAAACGATCCTCGCCCACCAATACACACTGGTTTCGGAGCCCAGATTCAGCACTAACCGCTGTGTAGGTGATCCAGGAACTCATCCTCTTGCTCCAAAAGCTCACCATCTTCCTCCTCTTCTACCCTGTCCTATTGCCACTGCTACAGATTATCCTCCTGCTGCCAGTGGAGCTGTAGCTTCTGCCACAGAACGTTATCTGGCTCCTGCATCATCTGCTCAGTGGTGTGATGGGATACGTCCAATTTCCAAACTCATCCAGCTCGGAGTGTCGTAATTCAGCCCGAGCGGCTTCTGCATATTCATGTGTGTCACCATAGCAATTTGGAGCATGGTCAGTGCTGGCCATGAGCAATTCTTAAATATAGCACAAAACTAGCCCAGAAAGGACGTATGAGGCAAAGACAGCAGAAACGTGAGATTTGTTTTTTTAAATTGAACTCACCTGGCTTCCCACAATTCCTAAAGAACAAGCAGAGGATGCACTGTGCCCCATAGCAAAGCAAAGGGTCATGGATACCCCTGAGTAGGCTAGGCTCTCAGTTCACAGCAAACTGTGTGTTCACACGATGTGAACTGAAAACGGAACAGGTGTTCTGTGTGCTCACATATCACTTGTGCGATTTGAACACAGGAAGTTACCAGACATGCATCACAAAGCTTTGAATTACGCACTCCCCCGGGCCACCCCAAGTAGACACCTTAAGAATCTCACCCCCTCCCCAAGGCTTATCACACCAGATGAGCTTAAGGGACAAAGTAAGTAGCTTACATCAAATGCCTGATGCAAACCTGTAGACAATCCTGGGGTTAAACAATATTTATACTAAATACTACTACGACTTTGCACTTATAGGGCAACTTGAATTAAAGGCTCTCGAAAGCACCTTACAAACATTAATTCATTCATACAGCATCTCTGTAACATAAGAATTATAACTAGTTTCCTAGAGTAAGGTAAGGCCTACAGAAGTCAAATGACTTTCTCAGGGTCATGGAGCACGTCAGTGACCAAGCTGAGTGTGGAGGCCAGGAGTCTTTGACTATCAGGCATTGGCTTTGACCTATTAACAGTACTCAAAAGTCAATATTTTAAAGACCATGGAATTTGAGACTCAGCCCTCACTTAACCCAGTCTGCTTTTGGCCATTAGCAGCTCAACTGAAGCTTTGTGAACAATGCCCATTCCTTGCCAGAGAAGACATGATCACACTGCATGTGCAATTGAAGCAGCTGCTTTTTCCAATCAAGAGATATGTAATTAAGCCAAGAGGAAGTGATGCACAGGCTACAACAAATGGGTTTTGTTTGTTTTAAATCGAGGGGGATGAATTTGCTGACTAGCATTAACTGGGCAATCAAAAAGTAAGCTTGCAAAAGAAAACGAGACTCCTGACTCTGCATTATATTGCCTCCTTCCCCTGCCCCCCCCTTTTTTTTGGTGACATTAAAGTAAAGCTGTGAACACTGTGGACCCTGTTAGAAGTTTTACATCCGAGAAGTAAGAAAGGACAAATCTGGAGAAGCAGTGCATAGCCCACTTTAACATGTCTGCTCCATGAAACTTCAGAATGATAATTAAGTCTTTTCTTCCAAAAATATATATTTCCTTAAAGCAAATGAAGCATGAAGGAAACCCAATTACAGTAAGTCCTGAAATGAGCTTAACAGAAAACAGAAATGTCAGTGGTCTTGCTGTGCAACAGCATCATGCGCCATGCATTCAGTCAAATTATGGGCATATTTAATTCTATTATCACACTTTAAATACCCCTTTTTATATTTCATTTCATTGGTACATATAAAAGTTGTTTTTATTATTCTTAATTAGGCAGAGATGTCTAAATGAATACAGCTTTTGCTTATTATTTAAAATCACTGGTAGAATCTCATTCCAGGCAACTAAGAAATCAAAATGATTGAAGTGACTTCTCTGAGCTCAGCCTCTAGCTATTTATGAGCCTGTCATTGCTTCAAAACACTTGCTCAGGACATACCTGAAATTTAGGGTTAGACTGTGGTTTTACCACAAGCCCTGAGCAATCTGGCCTTTGTTTATGGTAGGAGGAGAGTGCAATATGCATCTGACTTTTACCAGGCACAGATTATTTCCTTCCCCGTGATGGGTCAGCGGTGCTGGCTGGCATGTTAGGTGGAACCTGCTCATCTGCACAAGATGGAGAGTACCAGGCCCAGAGAGGCTACTATCCTTCCTGCCCAGCTACTAACAAAATGGGGAGTCAACATAGGAAAATCAGTAGGCTCCTTACACCTCTTTTACTTCCCTACTTGGGAGCATAAACAGGGTCAAAATCAGGCCCTGAGTTAGCAAAAAAAAAGCCAACAGTTAAACTACAAAATTAAAAAAAAGTGTTCAGCATTTGAACAGGGCTCACAAGTCTCTTCATCATCCATGTACCTAGATACAAATTAAATCCTGCATTCTCATCTTTACCAATGCCTTCACTTATCTGCATGCCTTAAAAGAACACGTGATATTAGATCTCCACTGCTTTTAACACAAAGGTACACTGAAGAAAGTAAAAAGAATGCCTCTCATTTTTAACAGTGCTTTTGTGCTTCATAACTCAAAATAATTTTACATCAGATATTCCTCTACACAGAACTGAAGTCAGATTTATTATACAAGCATTAATAAATCAATCAGTTAACGTGCATCTTTTTTCCATAGTGAAAAATGGGATAAAATACCATGCCATTCTGTTTGCTCTTTTAAGAGATTTTAATGTCTTTAGAGAACCCAGTGATGTAGTTAGACTTAGACTGTGCATTTCAACTTTGTCCAAGATTTTCCACATAGAAATTACCACATGCAAAAGTCATTTGGCATTCACCTTTTGGTGCTGCATGTTTCCTGCATAACTCCAGTAAATGCTTAGGTTATTAAGAGTCTTGTGCTCAGATTAAGGCATTTTGGTGATGATCAATGACGCAGATTACAAAAAGAATTGCAACATTAATGTTATCCAACTGAACAGCGGGGTCATCTCTGAAGAAATTCCCTTGGTACTGTCATATGTAATCATTGCTAAACTTTTCTAGAAAAAAAGAGGATTTGCGAGGGTTAATCACCTGTAGTATTCAAGAATTTGCATGTGAGAATAGAAATGAAATATACATAGATCACACCTATAATAAGTAGGAACTTCCAGTGCAGTCTGTTGTCTCTGGGGGAAATCTGGATAGGTACACACTATGATAGTCATGGCTTTTTTTTTTTTTGGAAACAATCAATGTCTCAGCTCCAACTCATTTTGATGCTCACTGAAAGGGCCATGTTGTAACATGTGCTTGGGCGGCTAAGATGTGAATACACATTAACTGCAAGGGACAAAGTTGGAGTAATTTCCACTTCTCAGCTGGTAAAGTGACAGGGGTGTTTTGTACCAAATAAAACAAAATCACAGAGGTGTTGAGTCAGGACCATTACCGCATAGAGTCAGGAGAATTACAATGAAGCGCTAGCTATGATTTTGTAAGATTTGTCAACCATTTAGTGATCATGCAAGAGAGGGACTAACAGCATTAGATGGAGCCAGGGACAGGGCAGGTAGGCACTGAGCAAGAGACCATTCCCCTCCTCCACATCTCATACACACCCACTGAGTTTATACACCCCACGCCCACTTAGTTCAGCTAAGGCATCTCAGTCTTGACCTACAATACTGTTTTACCCCTCCCTCCAATTCCAGTGCTCTGTCTCCTGGATAGAGATGGCTTAATTGTGTGATGGCTTTGCAAAACCTAAAAACCAAAGCAGGCAGTGACACACACGTTCAGTGAAATGTTGCAAATGTGCACTGAAATTTTAGGAACAGGTACCTCAAAAATACAGAAATATGACACAGACAACTGAAATGCATAGGAAACTCATTCTATGGCGTAATCCCACCCACTGCTGCTTCCACTTCTGGAAACAGTGAAGAAGCTTTACTGCTTAGCAGGACCTCAACAGGCAGAGATGCAGATGGTAGGTGAGGAGAGGTGTCAGTCTCCCTGGCTCCTGCCTGAGCAGATTACACACAGCTGGGACGGCATCTGTGATTATCATAGAATTTGTAACTGCTTCCCGGAGATCACCAGAACATTTGCACTTCATTCTTGGCGATGTTTTAAAAATATTCATATTTTAAGCCTCAGCTTTGTGGTTTCAGTATTGCCAACCCCAAGTATTCAAAAATCATGAGTCAGGCCCCTCCAAGAATCAATCAGAAGATTCGCTTAAAAATCATGAGGTTATTTTATACAATAAATATGGGGTCCCTTTCTTTTGCCTCATTTTTTTAAGTTGTTAGTTTATGCATTTTCAAGTTTTTCTCTGCCACCATCAGAGCTATAAACAATTTCTTTTCTCTTTTTTAATTAAAACTGAGATCACCACATAACCCCATGACTCCAGGAGTTGGGTCTTGAAAAGTAGAACCAAATATCACAAGATTCATGATGAAATCATGAGAGCTGGCAGAACTGATGTATACAGATGGAGACTAGAATGAGACACCAAAAAAACCCTCACCTTGATGTGTACTGCAAGCCAAGATTTACCGGAGAATCACTAACCCAATGGTATCACTACCACACCATCCCAGAACATTTTTTAAAGTTTTAATAAAAAAGCATTAAAAGTTAATGAAACAGAGGTGTAGTTTTTTATTTCTTAAAGAGTACATAGTAGATCAAAATCTTCCCTGATCAGGTCTACTTCCTTCAAGAAGATATTGCAAATCACTTCTACAGTTTAACACTGGGTTTAAGCCTGAGATGTACTCATCACTTTCAGCAGGAGTTGAGATGCTCAGCATCAGATGTATCAGTTCCCATGAACAATCCTTTAGGGTAGGATTAGGCCTCTGATTATAAACTCTTTGGAGGTAAGGTGCTGTCAGATCTGATCTTTGTCCACTTCCATGAACACCTATAGCACTAAATTAAAAATAATATCTGTGTCCAAGTGTGTGTGTAAGTACACATACAAACTCACAGTATAAATATGTATATGTATAAATAAATTACCTTTGTTAAATATAAGCCAAAAAAGAAAAAGTTAGCCAGCAAATTGTGACACCAATGCCTAATTTATCTTTATCTTTTCACTGGCATCAGCGTGTCAGCTGTTACACATCCATGTAAGGAAGATTACAGATTAATAGCCCTGTTCCCAAAATATATTTGAGTACTTTACTCCTCCTTGCTCTGTAATATATATATTTTATATATATATATATAGGCGTGCTTTGTGACTGGGGATGGCTATATTTAGATATTTCAAAAGATGAGCAACAATGAAAAAAGTTCATCAGGATCGGCCAATGCATTTTTTCATGTTCATTAAAAATGTCATCAAGAGACATTATCCTGGCTGCAATCAGCTCCGCGGATGTGAAAGAATAGCCAAAAACCCAATAAAATGAGAGTGACTCAGAAAAGGAGAACGCCCGTGAGCCAGTATGGAAGTGTGTGACTAGACTGTTTGTGGGGATGATTTTGAGTGGGAGAGTGTCTCAGCCAGGGTGCATGAGTCAGACAGAGGGGGAGTTGCAAACAGAGCTCAGGAGACTCTCTGTCATGGACAGAGATTTTGCATGACACTTTCTTCTTTGTGACTCATTTCAGCAGCAGAATATACAATCAGCAAACCGAACATGAAGACATTTAATCAAATGAGCAGAGAAAGCATGTAGGTTATGGACTATGGCAGCTAATGTGAGTCTTTGTGCACGCTATCCTGGCTACAATGCTATTTTTAGTGGTTTAGCTTGAGCAGAGCTAGCATAGGTATACCTATGCTAGCTGGGAATCACACCTCTCAGCTCCAATGTAGACACACCCAAATAGTTTAAGGCCCGGGCCTGCATTCCTTGAAGAGCGTAGGAAATCTATTGACTTTAGTGGGAGTATGATTAGGCCTTTAGTGAACAAACTAAAACCACTGCAGAATGGATCTGGACAAGGGTTTTCCCAGTCTACACTTTCATCAGCAGTCCCAGCAGAGAGGACAAAGACAGAGCAGGAGTAGACCATGAACTAACCTCCCACCAGTAGCAGCTAAGCATGGCATGCACTATTTCCTCTCCCCCACCCGCAGCCTCCTATCTTACCCATGCAGATTTACCAAGTCAAAAACAAGGACACTCATAGTGAACAGTTTATCTGGGGCAAGAGGAGACAGACAGGGAAAGAGTCCCCTGTTCCAAATGTGAAGAGCAGAGAAAACGTCAGAAGGAGATTTTGAGATAACAGTGTGTAAACTCTGGATTTAGGGCCAATCGTCAATTAAATTTGTGCCCTAGGTTTCAGCTGGCCATACCAGAAACAGAGCAGTGCTATTCTAGGAAATAGATCAACTTCCTCTTGATAACTTTGCCCACTAGCACATTTCAGAAAGGGCTAGAGGAATCAGAATGATTAGCCAAGCAATAATGCTCAGTCTCCTATAGGCCAACCCCACGTTCCGCAGTCTCGAATCCCTCACCTCCCTCTGTGATTCCCCATGTCTCTTAAAAGCGGCAGTGCTGCCTTTGAAGTTACTTCAAATGAACACGGTGTTCTGAATCCAAACCAAATCCAGTCAGAATAAATTTCTGTATTTCTTACTTTGACATTTTGAAAATATATATACACACATGAAAAAAGAAACTGGGATATTTTGTTCATCCTATATCCTTTGTTTTTGAGAGAAATGTACATCTTACTCCAATTTTGGGATTTGCCTCCTGCTATGTTCCTCTGCAATAAAAGGCTTTTTAAACAATACTCCTCTGGCTTCTATTTACACTATTTATCATCCCAATCTCTAGTCTCAACACTTCGTGCCAGCAAAATTTGTTTTCTTCCCCCTTTTTAAACAAAATGGATGTTGCATGTGTACAACTCACTGTATGTGTCAAATTGATAACACTGAAAATTGTTGAGTGTTTATTTGGTTCTAATATAAACCAGTATGCTTCAACCCTAACCAGTCAGTACCATCCTTAGAGAGAAGGGATTATATGCTTCAACCCTAACCAGCCAGTACCATCTTTAGAGAGAAGGGATTATTCCATTTCCATTGGCTAACAAGTCTGCCTGTTGAAGCAGTCAGTACAGGTGCCAGTAGTTTGGGGGTTGTGTTTGTTTGCTTTGTATACATAGACCTTTGTCCAGTAGGTACAGACTAGAAAACCATTACCAATAAAGCCATTATATGGTAACAACATATCCTGCTATTGAACAGTAAACAAGTCAGTGATTGAGAATTATGAAAAGGTTCTTTATTGCATTATCAGTTTCCTGACTCAGCCAGTTCTACAAAAGAACCTGTTACTTTAACAATTTTCCCAAATACAGCTTTATTTAATCACCATCAGTGAAAAATAAGCCACGTGCAGAGTTTGGTTATGCATTTAGAGTGACAAAATAAACAGCTGCACTGTGTTTTCTAATTCAACAAGATTCCATGCTTCTCCAGCCGAAGACAATGGCAAAATTCCTATTGACCTCAGTGCAACAGGATGCAGTACAAAAACAAGAGAAACACTCCAGTGTACGTCCCCTATATCTGGAAATGTTTCCTGTTGTTGGTTCCTTTGGCCATCAATGTACTTTCACTGCCTAGATCCTCTTTCTTCAAGGCTCTCTTTCATCTTCCACAAGTCTTCACTATGGCCTCAGTGCTCTTGGCTAGGTCTCTGCTAGGAACCCCATTTAGGCTTCTCTCACTTTGTTTCCTAAGATCCTTTCTACTCAGACTCTGTGCTGCTTAGAGGATTTTGAAATATGCAATCTGTTAACTAGGAACTGCACTGAAATCTCCTTATTTCACAAACAGCCATCATAATATAGCAATTTTCATAGCTACCTAACTGCCTGGCCTAGTTTTGAACCAGTGAGTTACTGAATCCTGAACCATGTCTAGTCCCTTTTTCTTTATTTAAGGTTTCATGTCAATATTAATTGAGGCAAACAGTTGTTTTCTAAAAACAATATACCAGCCTGGAAAAAGATGTTTTAAAATGTATCTATTTCTCTGTGCAGAAGTAAAGGGCAGATTACTTAGGAAAGAATAATAGTCATTTATCGTTTCAAAGGTACGGCTCTTCTATTCATTTTGTGCAGTTCAATAGACTACAGTGTAATTTATGAGAAAAACAATTCACTTCATTCAAGCTAAATCAGTACATCAAACTACTCAAGAGATCAGCACCAGATGTTATCAGGTGTCTATATGACAACCATGTTTTAGATAAATCTCTATTTAACCTACACATTTGCAGCTGAGCTTGTATTTTTCAGTATTTTCAAAACAATACTTTCCCTACTAGTACTATGAAGTTTTTCCAAAGGTCACGCTAAGCCAATTGTATAAGAATGCAGAGGTTCCTATGGAAGGAGGTATGAAGACATAAAATACCATTTACCAAATACTCTTAGCACTACTTCGTATACAGTGGACTGCTCCCATAGAGAAGCTTTGATACAGTCTCTCTGATGTAGTAATCTACTAGAATTAGAGTCTAGAACTGGTGCAGTACATTATAACTAATGCATATCGCAACTCTGCCTTGTGTCATTCCCAACATAGAGAGTCTGTTCTGTGAACAAAGAAACGTTACTATCATTTCTACTATACTTGGAACACAGTATCCTGAATTAGGTGTCATGTACTTTCCTGTTTCCAAGCAACAACTGGTTAGACTACAGTATTTCTTCTTCCACAAAACACTTATGAGTGGCCTATCCAATACACATCCTCCTGTGAGTATAATAATCATGTTTATACCCTGAAAGCCAGCTTTCCTCCTGGGATGCATCATGGGTGGCAAAATGCTCTGGAACTCCAGAAGTGGCTGCAGTGGGGTGGGAGCAGCATTTTTTGATGGAGCCAGCTACAAAATAGTTGAATTTGTACAGAACAGCATTTGTGCACGTAAGTTCATGACTATTCCATAGCAGCTGCTACTGCTGACCTGAACCAGGAAAAGAGAAAATTGAAAAAGTGAAAAAATGAGAAGAAGAAGAAGAATACAAATGGTGAGGAAGAGGAAGAAATGGCTTAGAGGATGACATGGGGAGGGGGAGGAAGGAGGATATGACAGATGATCCCAACATGGTTGGTATGTCACAATTTTTCCTCAGCATGGGCCACCGAATTATGTATTTCTGGTCTTCTACTAGACTATCAGGTATATATGTGCCTCAAACTTTGCACACTTACAACATACGTTTTATCCAAGGACCTCTAAGAAACCTACAAACATTAATTAAGCCTCAGAACACCCCAAACACGTATTACTATACTTCTTTTTGAATATTAGTAAATTAAGGAACAGAGAAGTTAAATGTTCTGCCTATCATCACACACACACACACACACACACACACAAGGTTTCACAGCTAGGGTCAGAACTAAAAAGCCTTGATTCCCGAGCCCTGCTATAGCCACTAAACATCAGTTTCTTCTCCTCTCTTGATAAAGTGAAAAACACATTATATGATACAAAAAAAAAATTCCCCTGAGTTTCCACTTCCTTCTTATCTACTTCCTGACACCGTTTGTATTCAGATGATGTATTCCAGCCTTTACATAAAAATTCTGGGAGCAAACAGTGAAACTGAGGTCAATATATATCTGAATATACATTACCTAGATGGCGGGAGTTGTGCCTTTCAGGTGACAGAAGCAACAGACCCACTATGCTGTGTAGCTAATAAACTTGCTTTAGAATGGATAAGAGCCGCAGGAAAGTAAATACAAATGTAGATACAAGTTAGAATAAGAACCTAAACATTTGAAATCCTTATCAGTTAGACACCAGCAGAAAGTTTCCACTAGTTTCATAAATGCACTAGATTTGCCACCTTTTTAAAGGAAAAGCATAGACCACAGAAGTCTGACCAACTCAATTTACAATAATAATCAAACCAGAGATTAAAATGGGACAGTTGTCAAACAACTCATTCTCAACAATATCAGCAAAAGCATCCTGTAAGCAATAAGGCTAAGACCTATACATGCTCTGTAGTGTCTCTTGCATAATTCACTTGTTTTTAAATACTCAGTAGAAAAGGAGCCACTGTGGTCTACATTTGGCTAATTTGGACTTCATTTTATGAAGCACTTCAATTTTGACAGGCTATAGGACAGGACTCCCATCATTCCACTTACTGTTTCTTCTCCGCCACAGGTTACCTGTCACAGCGGTCTGTTTCTGCTTGGAGCAATGCATTCTGGGAGACAGTTTTCACAGGCCCAGGATAAAGTTCTTGAAAGTCAGCAGCAATTTTCTGGAAGCTCCTGTTTCACCAACCACATGATGTCTATGCTGAAAGTCTTGCCCTTGCTCTGACTTCATCAACACACATTGAGCCCAATCAGCATTGAATAGGAATAGACCAGAGCATGGGGAGATTAGCTCCACATAGGCAGGGAGGAGGAGGAAACTATGATAACATGGATGCTCTAGAAATCTGGGAGGAGGCTAGATGACACTTAGCAATCCAGGAAATTCAGGAAGAAGCATAGCACGTCAAATCTCCCCACAAAAGTAGAAAAACTAAGGGTAACATGAGAAGGCGGTGGAAGGACAGAGGAAGTGATTACACGAGGATCAAGAAGTGTCCGCATCAGAGGCATAAGATGCAGGTCCCAGTAGGATGGGGGAAATCATTGGTACAGTTTATCAAGGGAGATGGTGGATTCTCCATCACTTAATCCATCACTTTAGTTCAAGATGGGACGTCTTTCTAAAAGATGGTTCTTTTGCTCAGACAGAAGTTATGGGGTCAGAAATTATTGGATGAAGTTATTTGACCTGTGCTATGCAGGGGAGGTCAGACAATATGATCATAATGGGCTCTTTGGACTAAAAACATGATTTTTTTGAAAGGAGGAGGAGGAATGGCAGCTGTGAGAATTGAGGAGCTGACACTGGGGGAGCAAGGCCCGGTGAAGGATGAGATGGTAGAAGCAAAATGGGGTATAGGAGAAGGGGACAGTGTCACTTGAGAGGATGGGAAACAGAGATTGCACTTGTGCAAGAAAAATGGAATATGAAAAACTCACAAGGCTTTCAAATAGCAGCAATAAATAAAGAAAGAAAGAAAGAAAGAAGTTGTCTGTCCTGGAACCACAAGATAGAGATTTTATTTTTTTTAATAGATAAAAACCAGACAATGTATAAAAGACTTAACAGGGAGCTAATCCTTAAATGATTCTGGACAGACAACAGAAAATTGTGTTTTTATAAGAAGCCTCCTGCCATTTTCTAAATGATCTGTATCTAGTCTAAGTTATAATGAAGATACATATCACCTATCTCTAAAGCAGGTGTTCCCATTGTCTATTGCGTAGGAATAAGTACCTCCAAAATTAAGAGGTCTGGCATAACTTTTACAAAGCCAAATTTACAAATATTGTACATTTGTATTGAGCAACTCACTAAGGGCCAGATCCCCCTTCTGCTTTCATAGGAGGAAGGGATGAAAGACCAGTGACTAAAAGGAATTACTCCAAGTTTACACTGGTGTCGGAGAAAAAAAAAAGTCAAGTCTTTTTGCATTTAGGAGGCTGACAAGTACTCTAATTACTATGCATCTGCCTGATCTAGATTTGCTACTCAGATATCTGAGCCATTAGTGATTATCTTTGAAAAGTTATGGAAAGTGGAAGAGATTGCAGAGGATGGAAAAGGGCAAATAGAGTGACAATCTATAAAAAGGGGAATACGGAAAACCTGGAGAATTACAGACCAGTCAGCTTAACTTCCGCACCCAGAAAGATAATGAAGGAAATAATTATGCAATCAATTTGCTGACACCTAGAAAATAATAAGGTGATACATGACCATCAGCATGGATTTGTCAAGAATAAATCATATCAAACCAAACTAATAGTTTTTTTAGACAGGGTAACAAGCCTTGTGGATGGGTGGGGGGAGCGGTAGACATGGTATATCTTGACTTTAGTAAGGCTTTTGATACTGTCTCACTTGACCTTCTCAGAAACAAACTAGGAGAAATACAACCTAGAGTGAACTATAAGGTGAGTACATAACTGGTTGGAAAACCATTCCCAGAGAGTAATCATCAGTGGCTCACAGTCAAGCTTGAAGGGCATATCAAGTGGGATCCAACAGGGATCAGTTCTGTTAAATATCTTCAGTGAATTAGATAATGGTATAGAGATTGTGTGTATAAAGCTTGCTGACAATATCAAGCTGGGAGGGGTTGCAAATGCTTTGGAGGATAGGATTAAAATCCAAAATGATCAGAACGAACTGGAAAAATAGTCTGAAGTAAATAACATGTAATTCAATAAGGACAAATGCGAAGTACTCCACTAAGGAATGAGCAATCACTTGCACACATACAAAATGGGAAAGGACTACCTAGGAAGGAGTATTGCAGAAAGGGATCTTGGGGTCATAAACTAAATAGGAGTCAACAGTGTAACACTGTTGCAAACAACATTCTGGGATGTATTAACAGGAGTACTATAAACAAGACACGAGAAGTAATTCTTCCACTCTACTCTGAACTGCTTAGACCTCAACTGGGTATTGTGTCCAGTTCTCAATGCCACATTTCAGGAAAGATGTGGGCAAATTGGAGAAAGTCCAGAGACGCGCAACAAAAATGATTGGAGGTCCAGAAAACATGACTTGTGAGGGAAGATTGAAAAAATTGGGTTTGTTTAGTCTGAAGAAGAGAGAAGAATCCATGATAAGAGAAGAAACATTGGGTTTAAATTGCAGCAAGGGTGGTTTAGGTTGGACATTCAGAAAAATGTCTTAACCATCAGGCTAGACAAACACTGCAGTAAATTCCCTAGAGATGCTGTGGAATCTCCATCACTGGAGATTTTTAAGAGCTGGTTAGACTCTCCATCACTGGAGATTTTTAAGAGCTAGATAATGCTTGGTCCTGCTATGAGTGCAGGGGACTGGACTAGAAGACCTCTTGAGGTCCTTTCTAGTTCTATGATTCTAAGTTATTGTGCTCTATTCCCCAGCTGTATCGAAGCTTGCAGTCTACATCACTTAGTTAACAAATACCTTAGTATATTTAAAATACATAGCTATGTATTTTATGTGGAGTTTTATGGTTGAGAATGTAAGTACACAAAAGTAGGGAATTCAAAGTAGTGGTTCCTATAGCAACCATAACTGGGCTTCTGCATATTTTTTATCATACTGTATAGGATGTTAAATTTATGCCTGAATACATTTGTACAATGAGATATAGTTACAACTGCTATGGGAGCCATAAAGCTGAATATTCTGCCTTTTTTAGAAAAAGGTTTGGCATTGGATTTCCTTGTTGTTTCTTTTAATAGAGGGAAAAAAAGAAAACATTCATTGCACATTAAAACAAAAACACTGTGATTTGAATGTGCAGTGTGAGATTCAAATGATTGCCCATCCAATTAAATGCACTGCATGCAGTTACTCAAACATGGGATGGGAGGTTGAAACAAAACACTTTGTACATTTGAGTGCTTTTGCATTTGCCATGCCTAGGATCACAAGCTGAGTTTATGCCAACAGGCATACCTTCAGAGACAGGAATGGTGTGCATTGCTTCATATGTTTACAAGTTCGTACATGTGGAGCTTTTCTGTTTGGCATTGATTCATTGAAAAATATGCAGTGTGCAACATAAGCAATGAAATTTCTTAACATTTGCAACTTCATTATTTCCAAAGTGCCAAAAAGATCTTTGTCCTCTCTGAAGAATGCAGCCAGAGTATGCTTTAAGTTTTTCTTTTAAATATCCTGTCTGAGTTACTGGAAGATGCTTTTTTGGGGTCTAATCCAAAGCCCATTGAAGTTAATGGAAAGACTTCCATCGACTTTCATAGGTTTCCAATCAGGTCCTTTATATTTGAATAGTGCAAATCTTGGAATGACATAATTTCACCAGATTAAAAAGATTTTCCTTCATAGTGAGATTAATATTAAGAAATTCCAGCTCAGGGAGTAATAATTCTTTGGAAAGTTAAACATAAAACAGATGGCTACAAAGTGCTTCTTCAACCATGACTTTAGTTCAAGGCCATTAAAACAACAAATTTCCTGGGCAACATATATCCTTGTACTCAAAGCACTATTTCGTAAAAGACAGTAGTTTGGGGGGAATGTAAGAGACTTGATGGTAGATGAAAGCGGAATTCATATACAGAGAGTGCTGTGAAGTTTGACAGCAACACATTGTTTTGTGGAATAAGAGTTCTGGAAATGAGAACAGGTTAGGGTTCCAGGGAGTGGGCTGATGACGTAAAACCCAAGTAGTAATTGGCTGAGTCTCTACTGGCCTTCTAGCTCATCAGTGGCCTTCTGTTGGACAGCAACAGACAGCCCTGATTAGTACTTGGCACACCTGAAGCAAAATTCAGCAGCAAGTTTAGTGGGGAGAAGTTTGGAGAAGTAGGAGAGTGTTAAAAGAAACAATCGATCAGTCAACATTTTCTAATCATTGTATTGTAGTTCTGGACCTAAGCTAAGTACTAATAAATCAAGTTTCTCTCTCATTTAAGCATTTTATTATTTGAAGATGGCACAGCTGAACAAATGCTCTAGGTCAGAGGTTCTCCAACTGTGGTTTAGGGCCCCAAAATGGGTTGTGATCCCATTTTAGTGGGGTCCCCTGAACCAGCATTAGACAAACTGGGGTCTGGAGCCTGAGTCCTGCCTCCCCTCCCTCGACCAGGGGTGGCGGCAGGGATTGGGCTCCACCTGGGCTCATGTAGTAATTTGTTGCCAGAAGGGGGTTGTGGTGCAATGAAGTTTGAGAACTGCTGTTTCTGGGTTATCACCACTCAACACCTGGGTTTCTAAGACTGGCTGAGGTTAAAAATGGAAATGAATAGAGTGTGACCCTCATCCTACTCACCAGGGTTAAATTAGCGTGACTGAAGGATCAGCCCCTTTTTATGCCATCCCATTAAGGCCAAGCATAGCCGATCGAATGGCATTTTGAACCTCAATTCTGCAAGCCCATGCATGTGTACAGGGATCCCACTTATAAATATCAGCTTTCAGGACTGGGGCCTGAGACTGTTCTCTGAGGTTGTCTTTCTGAGCTACGGTGGGACGGGCTGTCCTGTCAAGGTTCCAGGACATCTGGGAATAAATAGATTTGCGAGTCCCTAGCAGGAGCTGTGTGCCCAGCTAGTTCCTGGAGCTGCTTGAAAGGGACAATGTACATTTTCCAGTAAAAGATGTTTTTATATTTATCTCCTCTGCTTGTGGGCTGGTTCTAAGCTGGTCTACCTCTCAAAGAAGGGATTTGATGATCTGCCGTTCTAATGACTGCTATTAGATTAATATAACACTATTAGACTGAAGGGGATAAGGAGACTTGGTGACTAAAAGCCAGATCCAATATCTATAGAAGTCAGGGGGCTCTGAATCGGGCTGCTTTACTGGATCAGGGCCTTAGAGCACCAGCCGGACCCCTCTAGCAAGCTTGGTTCGAATTATAATTTACTTTACATCTGAAAAAGAATTTGGTGAGTCTCATGTGTCCATGGAACAAAACATTGTACATTTGGCCATTTTTATTCAAGAGACTTTCAGGACTGAAATAAGAGACTGATTGGGACTATTGTATCGGAGAGCAGCACTTCTCAAGTCACTGACACCGATTCTTCACTTGCATAATCACTAAACTCACTCTAATGTATTTTATGAATATTGTACATAGCATCTTCTGTATTAAATTGTATTGTATTTGAATGTTGGCAGAATTTCCATTTTAAAAAATAGTGGTTAGCGAATTATGCATACAAAAAAAATAGGCATCTAGAATTCCCTGGCATCTTCCAGTGATTTTGCATCCTGTAATTTATCACTGTAATCTTATCATTGTTATGCCAACGACACTCAAATCTACTTTCCTCTCTGTGGCAATGTATCTTGGATGACAGAATGCAGGCTACTGTCTTTTGGCTGTGAAACTGGTTGTCAAATAATTTTTAAAACTAGACACTGACAAAACTGAAGTACTTCTTCTTGGGCCTAAGTGATTACTTGACTAAGTGCCTTCTTTTTGCTTTTTCCCCTCAGCAGACATCATATCGTGCCAGTTCAGCTCATAATTTAGTGTAATTCGATTAATGCTTGGCTATTCAAACACACATGAAAAAAATATTCCTTTAAATACCTTGGGATTATAGTTAACACTAATTTCTTCTCCACACTCTATTTTATGTATAAATTTTCAACATTTCAAACAATGTTATTGTGTACTACAGGTATAAAATGAAGCTAAATTAGGATTAATGAATCAACATGAATATCCAAAACACACAACACTACACCCCTGATAATCTCAACAGCTTTTTATTCCTTTATTTGTACAAAAGTCCTGTAGGGCTACAGATTTTTCTTCTTGAGCCCTTTGCTCATAAAATTTGCCACCACTTGAAATTAGAAATTCTGTAACTCATACTCTAGGCTGAGGATTTCTTAACATGATAAGCTTTTTAAAATGTGCATCATTTGCTTTATCTCTTGATAAAGCAAAACAAGATACTGCCTGTGAATTTGTATACAGACTACCAACAAGCAGAGGCCTGTCTAGCCAAGTTTAATTTAAAAATTGAATTCCAATCTGAGGTAGAAATCATTCTAGACTCCTCATGGGGGATGCTGTCTGACCCTTGTCTATAGTAGCTGGAACAGGGCTATTCAGACATTTTTTCCATTGACAGGCCCTAGCATCTGATAAGCGTGTATATAGCAAAAGGCAGGAATTTTAGCTTGTCATCAGCAAACAGGTGTCTCATGCTCTGCTCAGCTCCCCTTTCTTTGAGAAAGACAATAAGGCACAGCAGGAGACTGCAAAGCTATCACTGTCCCTTGGAGGAAGGCAGGAGACATCATCATAGTAGTTGCTTCAGAAACAAAAGCAGAGAAGTCTTGCAAGAGGAAGGACTCCACATCAAGTCACTTCAGGATGGAGGCAGTAACCCAGCCTGAGATTTTATGGTTTTTGCTCTGGAGCAACACCAGCCCGGTTTGTTGTTATTAGTGGTGCATTGTGCAAGTTTCAGGACACAAAGGGCTTGATTGGCTCCTTCGCCAGATCTCTGTTCAGTACAGAACGTAGAGCTGGGGACACGTCAGTATCACAGTCTGAACATAAGTTCCAGGAACATTTATCTTCTGTCACTTATGCAGGATTGGTGTGCTGCACCTCCCCTGCTCCACGTCCCTAACACCCCTTTTTCCCACAATACACCACTGCATCAAGAGGCAAAGAGCAACGATGCAGGGTCTGACAGCCATGCACATGCACCAGCAGGCAGTTCCCTTGCACGAGGGTACTTCACTGAGTGATGCAAAGAGGCTGCAAAACAGCTGGAGAATTTGAGCTAAATACCTTGAGAAAGTGAACAGTCAAATTCCCTTGTATTCAATGTCACACTAGATGAACCATTCCACAAGTTCACAGCAAGGAAGGCCTCATTTGCTATTCCATCAGGAAAAACTGCATCCATCTTTGAGATGTGTTAAGTTGTGATTAAACAGTTATATAAGCAAGACAAAGTCCTATATCCTCAGTGTAAAGGGAAAGACAAATTATAGAACTGGTAGAGAGGATCTCTCGACTCATCAGGGGCCTGATCCAACGCCCATTAAAACCACTGACCTTATTTCATGCACTCTTCTTGGTATAATCTGCACTTTGCTCACCAACATTTTCTACTCAGAACGTCTCTCATTTGGCTCAGAGTGGCATGGTAGTGATGAACAGGAGACGAGGAGAAAAAGATGTCACATTTCAACTGACAATATAACATTCGATCTTCAACTGACAGGTCCAAGAAGCAGATTAAGGCAAGAGCCCTAAAGTGTGTTCAAGTAAGATCCTGTGCACCAATGGGAAACCAAGAATCTAGTCAGAAGTAGAAATTCAGTGGGCCCATTATTGAAAAAGAATTTTAAATGAAATAGACTAGTTACAAAATGTGTAGAAAATGCATGTTTAAATAAATTAAATATGCAAACATTATGAAAGTACATAAAAAAGGAATGGTTAATAAATAGGGAAGGTTAAAGTTAAAAAAGGAAAACAAGAAACAGTTTTTAAACAAAAGTAGAGAAGGCTTTAAAACACTAGTTTATAGGCCCCAATCCTGCAAGCAAATCTGTAAGTGTTAGCTCCTAAAGAGCTGCACTGACATAACTAGTGTTCCACATAGATGCAGCTGTCCTCCATTGTAGACCTGATTGCAACTTGTGAGCTTTAGATGGTACATTTTTGGGGGAGAAGAGACTGTCTTCCTGCATGTCTGCATGATGCCTACCACATTTTGGGCTTTATTGTTACATAAATATTAACTATTACTATATTCCAGAAGAGGAGAACTGGAAAGGGAAGACAATTTGTGGAGACCTTCCAAGGAAGATCAAGAAATTGGTGTTATGGGAGTATCAGCAAAGGAGATGTTAGCACTTTAGAACATCTCACTCTGATTTAATCTTGATGTACCTTCAGAGGCTCTTGAAAAACCATATGGATAAGAATAGCTTCTCAAATCCATTAATATTTTAAGTATCTATGCAAATAATGAAAGGTATATAATAAAAGAAGTCACCAATACAGAGGTCTGCATCAAGCAAATAAACAAACAAAAACCCACTCAACATAGATGAAACACATCTTCATTAGGTAGCAATCTCTTAACAACCGACTTTTTGGAACAATCCCTTTTAATTTCTACCTCATTACCCAGGAGAGGTAACAGAGAAGGTAGATACATATTAATGGTTGGTAGTACATTTGTACTGTTTTGCATTCAATTATAAAAAAAAACATTCTGCCTGAGGCTATTACATTAGCTGTTTGTTATATACATCTGAAAGTCCACCCACTCTATACATCTTCTCATTCAAGATAATGAATAATACTAGGATAATTACCCCTGCACACAGTAATAAAATATTAATCTTCTCATGGAAACTTCAAGGATCACCTAATACATGGCACTCACATTTTACAAATAAAAGGAAGACAAAGAGCTAGTCTCTTTCCAACACCTGTCAACTTGTGTCCATACACCACAAGAATTTTGTAGAAGGTAACCAATATGACCAGGGCAGTCTTTTTTTGTTTGTTTGGGTTTTTAATAAAGAGGACTGACCCACCCATACTGAAGGGTCACACTACTATTTAGTATGTGTTTTAAATTTGCCTCATATTAATTTTGGGCCATTTTATGGGTTTATTTTTTGAAGGCTCATGTGTTGCCACTCACGTACGATTTAATTTTTGCCCCTACATTTTGCTAAGAAATCCAGAAGCCCTCAAGAGCTGTATATACAATTATTCACACAGTATATTCCAAAACATTTTAAAAAGAACACTACAGAGAGGATTTTAAAGTGTCAAACAAAACAACAAACGTAAGGGGAGGGAATAGAAGAAATGAGAAATACTGTTTTTAACCACTTTTAAACGTATTTTGTAGACAAGTAACAAGATAAGAATGGAATAGTGGAGGAAAAGTTTAAGAACAAAGTGTGGGTGCCATGGCTAAAGTCTGAATACACAATTTGAATGAAAAAGCCATTTGCAGCAAGAGAGGGAGGGAAATTCTTCCTAGCTGTAAAAGTTAAGTGAATGTTCAACTGTGGAGAGTCTGGAGTGGCAGAAGAGAGAGGAATTCTGCAGAAAAGCAAATTCACCACTGGTGTGACACCTCAGGGATGGGTGTGATGTAGCACACTCTCTCATTTGTAGTACTCCCTGCCAACAGTCACTCCAGGCCCATGGTAATCTACCTCTTATCTTGACTCAGGCCTGTGGCCAGATCATATTTAGTCCCACCCTTTTTGGGGTGGGAAAAACAAATGTCCAATCCATCCATTTGGTCTGTTGCCCTCAATTCTAAGCCTACTGATCTATGTACCTTTTTCTGTGGGCTTGTAATAGTCCATATCCCCATCTCCAGGGCTTCACACCATCAGTGGCTGCTACGAAAACGTAGGTCCACCTTCTACCGGTCCAGGGACTCTAGGATAGTCAAAGTTCACTCCACCAGACTGTTTGCTGCACTACCTCCCTGGATTTCTTATCAAGACTTTCCTTGGGCCTTCCCCTCACCCTACAAGAGCCCTCCTGTCCCTCACAGGTCTCATCACTCCACACTAGCAGGAGAGTAACTGCAGAATTTCTCTTTGCTACCCTTTCTACTCTAAACTTCCTCTCCTTATAGCATTATCCAGCCCTCCCCAGCTGGGTTTCATCATTAATTAGGCATAATCCATCCTCCAACCAGGTGGGGTTTATTGGCTTTTTCAGGCCCATTTTACCTGTGTGGGATAGATGCCCTATCACAGACTCCAAAGAATTGGCAGATAATATGATAGTTAAGGTTAGATAAGCGTGATGGATAAAGCACCCAGACACCCTGTAGATTAGCATGGTGTAAGAAGCTTAATAGGCAACATATATGATCAATCAGATTTAGGAGACTTTCCAAGAGGAGGAGCAGGGCCAGCCCTAAGTGATTTGCCACCAGGGCAGAAAACATTTTTGGCAACCCCGCAAGCCAACCAGCTGAGCCAAACAACCCTTGTTCTCCCCAGAATGCTCCTTGGCCATCCCTATCAAATTGTTCCCAGGAGAACACCAACCCTGAGGAAAAATGATTGTTGTGAAGGCACAGGATGAGAAGGCCAGACATCTGGATTCTACCCCTAGCTCCATCATACACTTGCTGTTTGGCCTTGGACAAGCCACTTACTCTCTCTGGGGTTGAGTCTATATCAATTAATGTGTGAAGAGCTTTGGGATCCTCCAATGAAAGATTCTATATAAAAGTGCTAAGTATCTTTACTGCCATTATAGTGCAACTCAACTCCTCAAGCAGTAGACGTCTCACTTTGAAACCTGACTCAGTGTCCTTGCTTCTGTCGCATAGATCAGATACAAAGGCAGAGTGAGCTTTGAAATTGGCCGTTGTCCCCCTGGGAAGCAAGAGGCAATTGTTGATAACTTGAAAGTACCTTTCTGGTAATTAATCTTTTCAGGGAAAACCAACTCTCAATGAAAAGCCTTAAAGTGGACTATAACAAGCCCTTCACAAACCTAACACTGCTGCTGATAAACATTCCATCCAATTTTTTCCAATATGGCATCTAGCCTTTGAAGATGGAGAGAGAAAGATCTGGGCCTGTATAGATGGAAACATGTCAAAAATCTGACCAATAAATATTTTTTTAACTGACAGATAAAAGGAAAACATGACATGTAGGTACTGGAGAAAGTCAGCCTTCAGAACCTATTGACACTTACCAGTGGCTTGTGTCACCTGCAGATGTGCTGTGGCAGGTTTAGGGAGGCCATGCTAATGTCAGAACCAAACTGCTCTTGTGACTCTAAAACCACAACACACCACAGGACCTAATTGTTATCCTCCCACAGCAGCCCAACCTCAGCCTTTTGATATTCTGGCAGCCTCTATCCGATTAAAACGTTTCTCCCCCTCCCCTCCATTCCCCTTCTTGCCTTATATGTTTGAAAAAATGCTTTTCTCTCAAATACTTCAGACAAACTAAAAGTGATGGAGATCTGGGGGGGTATAAAATTTTAACACAAAACAGTTCCCCAATTTTTCACTCCATGTCTCTCTTTGTCCCCTACCCCCACTCTCTTTTATAAAAGCATTGTGACTAGAAGTGTAGAGCAATAAGGTGAGGCGATAGCTACCGAGGGATAGAGCCTTTCACCACAGAATACAAACAAAGGAAAGAATGAAAAGGTTTATTTTTAATGGGGTTCAGATCCTGTGACACGGAAATTCATTTACCATTTCAAGAAACAGATTAATAATTTAATGCACAATACTTGGCATTATCCACATAGCTGTAATATTGGCTCAGGCTTTTACATAGATTCTTAGAAACCAACTCAGTCAGGTGCCAGTTTTATGAATAATCTATGCCCCAGTGTTCATTTTAAAAAAGGAGGGGAGAATCATGACTTATTTTATTTGAAAATGTTCAGGAAATACTGAAAATTTCATTTTCAAATTTTGACTTTTTTGGAGATTTTCCTTTTTCTATTTTGCCACTGAAAAAGGAGGAACAGGAGAAAAAAGGAGAGAAAGGTTGAAAAAAGAAAACAAAATCAACTAAATATTTGTTTTTGGAATTTTGTCAAAAATCTCAATTTGAAAAAATCATGAATTTCTATTTTGAAAAATATAATTTGGGACCAAAAATTATTCCTTCAATAAAAATAAATGCTAACCAACTCTACTAGTCATCTCTTCCAAGTATTGCATCTGAAGTCTACTTTATTGCTCAAAGAGGACATTTGTACACTTTTACCATTATCATGTTCCTGTGTAGTCAGATGTTGGCATTTTACTTGTGTTAACCCATAATTACTAGCTCCCCATTGTGAAATGGCTGAATTATTACTTCCCAGCAGTGAATGTGGTTCTTTAACCCATTGCAAAGGTAGATTAGTAAAGTACAAGGCTGATTGAAGCTGGAGAACGTGAAGAGACTCAAGCAGAACAGATGATTTCTATTTTACACACAAACAGTGTAATAAAGCAAATCTGAAAAAAGCGCAGTATGAAGTGTTTGCAAAATGAAAGTCATCAAAACACTGCATTTTTCCTAGGTTTGTATCCTTGGATACCTTATTTTAAATGCTTTGAATATATCACTGGGCAATTAGATAATGTAAATAGCTTGGGATACACAGTTCCAATATATACATATATAAGGATATTTATAGAAGTTGGCATAACTATTAAATCTGATACAGAACAAATGTATATGCTATTTACTATGGCAATCTCACTTCCATATTGTCTGATATATAATTGGAGTTACTTCTCATTTACGCCAGTGTAAGTGGATGTAAATGGATGTAATTTAAAATGGTATAAGAGGAGAATCAGGCCATGCATTTCTGTTTGCTAGATAGTGCACATTTTCTAAACCAAATCATGAGATCAAATAAAAATCCACTTTGTGTTCCTACCCCCTCATCTACAGTACATCCTCCCCATGATGCATAAGTACCTGGCCACATGCTGAATCACTCCTTTTTCAGACTCACGATAATGGAACAGCTTTAAATTTTAGTTTTTAGTTGAATGGAAAACAGACAAGTCTCACACATTTGTAAGATATTCCTGTCCCTCCCAGCCCTATATCCGTATCCAGGGTTTGCTGCAACAAAAAGAATTATGTGGGGAGGAAAACTGCATTATGGCAGGATAGGAGAAGTCTCAAGGATTTTAGTGTTCATTTTCATTGACGAAAGCTAATAAGATACATGTAATACAGACATCAGGGGGGGAAAAAAAACTTGACATCCGACAAACTGTATTTTTTCCTAAAGATACAGAGTATAAATGCTGCAAAGGGGTGGAAAGGTTTGGATAAAGTGAGACACAACCAAAAATTTAGCATTGCTCAAACTGAACCTGATGGTTTGGACACACTGCTCACCCATCATCACTGTAGTAGGTACGTGGGATTTTAGGGTAAAGGCAGTACATTCCTCCTCTCTCTGCTCAGTGGAGAAAAGATGGGTTATCAGGGGTTAGTTGGGAGGAAGAAGAAGAGTTGCATTATCCGTGCATTTACCTTTTCTTGGGGATGAATATTTGATAGAGTACAAAAAAAAAGGGGGGGATGTACAGGGCTAACTCTAGGAAAGAAAAGTATTTTTAGGGGCTATAGGTACCAAAAATGCACATTCCATTTTGTATCAGGGCATAGCTAAACTAATTAGTTACAGAACATGGCTGATATTTCTTACTTCAAAAGACTGCATTTTTTTATGACAGGAAGTGATTAGGCTCTGTTCATCCTTCCTCAGGTAAAGCCCAACAGCTAGGAGAGAGCAGTGATCAGTGTAGGAAGCAGCAAATAAACAATCCACTGGAGCCTAGTATTAAATATGCTATTTCATTTGTGACACATGTACATCCTCAAATATCTATAATAATTGGGGTAATCAATTTTGGTTTCAGTCCCTAATCTTCACAATGAGATCATTCTTCTCTTTATGAGATACACATGGATCATGTATAGTTTTACTATATATCATAGAATCACAGAAGATTAGGGTTGCAAGGGACCTCAGAAGGTCATCTAGTCCAACTCCCTCTGCTCAAAGCAACCCCAACGAAATCATCTAAGCCTGGGCTCTGTCAAGCAAGGCCTTAAAAACCTCTCTAGATAACCCTTCCATTGCTTCACAACCCTCCTAGTGAAAAGATTTTTCTTAATATCCAACCTAGACCTCCCTCACTACAGCTTCAGACAATTGCTCCTTTTTTTTTTTGGTCATCTGCCAGCACTGAGAACAGCCGAGTTCCATCCTCCCCAAGCTCCCCTTCAGATAGTTGAAGACTGCTATCAACCTCCCCCCCCCTTCTCTTCTGCAGACTAAACAAGCCTAGCTCCCTCAGCCTCTCCTCCTAAGTCATGTACCGTGTGCTGACAAGGGGTTAAAAAACTCCTGTCTTGGTTTGTTTGCATTCCTCGCTTCAGAGGGGGGGAGGAGCTGGTTTGAAAAAGAGGAAGGAAGTACTCCTTATCTGGCTTACTTCTGTCTATGGCTTGGTGATAGTTTTATGGCCTGTTGTGGGTTCTTCTTGTCTTATCCCTTGCCTGCGACAGTTGGATTTTCCTAAAGGGATCAATTTCTCAAAACACACTTACACACACACAGTCCCACAACTTACTCAGGTTTGACTGATTGAGGGGTCTGCACCGTTTCTATTCAGCCCGCGATATCGACAGGGTCAATGAATCCAATAACGGAATGCTTATTTAGCGGAAGGGGGGGAGGAACGGCTGACAGGCAGACACAGAGGGAATCCTTTGAAGTCACAGAAGCTCTGTTGAGCAATGGAGCTACAAAGGCTCATGAGTTAGGAAGGGGGAGAGGTAGCCATGTGGCTGCAGTCACTCCGCCTGTCCGTTGAGTCACTAGGTGCAGACAAGCCCCCCTTGCTGTTCACCCGACCAACTTGTGGATAGACGAGGGCGGCTAGAACCTGTCCTAATACAAGACTTGGTCAACAGCTCATAAATCTATCATTCATTCATACAATGACATGTTCTCTGTTCAATTTAAATTCCCTATTTATTGGGGTTCTCTCTGTCACAAGTTGTCTCCCCTTATTCTTTTACAATTCTTTAAACTCAAAACTTAACACTTAAAACTCATCATACTAACACATCATACTAACACAAACAACACTAACATACTAACTCATCATACTAACACAGATATACTAAACATATGCTTAAAGGCTTACTTACAACTAACATTTGATTAATACTTACCACATAGATGGATGAACTCAGTTGCAACAAAAACAGTAAAAGTTTATGGCCAAATTTCCTTACTCTATGTTATGTTCCCGGGTTTTCATCTAGGTGGAACCTCTCTCGCATTCACACCCAGGTTACTGGTTTTCATCCAGGTGGAACCTCTCTCGCATTCACACCCAGGTTACCAGCTCTAATGCCCTATTTTACTTTTTTGAGCAGCGAGCCGGGGAGAGGCGAGAAGACTGATTAGGTCATTTTCATGGTGCAATTCTGGTGCACACTTTGTGATGCGTGGCTCGTCCAATTTGCCTCTCTTCTGACAACCTTATATCTCCACCCCAGCATATTGCTTGCTTAAACCATTGTGACATTTTGGCTACTGTCTAACCAGCAAGTCCCACGCCTGTGAGGGGACTTTTGCCCCCCTGTGGCAAGTTACACGCCTTGGGGTGACTTGCTGTTGCTGGGCAGATTCTCTGTTTCTTAACGGGCAGATTCTGTTTCTTAACGGTCAACAGGTCTGCTGACAAGCTTCCATTCCAGATTGCTAAACTTTCGGGAACAGCTTGGTTTGGGTAATAACTGTCTCTGTTGCCTGAGCATTCTCTATACTGGTATACAATTCCTCAAAACTTACCTTGGGGCACACATACATTACAGGCTTTATAGGAGTCTGTTACAACATGCCACAGCCCCCTAATCATTTTTGTTGCCCTCTGATGGACTCTCTCCAATTCCTCCACATCCTTCCTGGTAGGGGGAGGAGGGCAAAACTGGACGCAACACTCCAGATGTGGCCTCATCAGTGCCGAATAAAGGGGAATAATCACTTCCCTCCATCTGCTGGCAATGCTTCTACCAATACAGCCCCATATGCCATTAGCCTTCTTGGAAACAAAGGCACGCTTTTGACTCGTATCCAGTTTCTTGTACACCATACCCCCTTTTCTGCAGAACTGCTGCCTAGCCAGTCGGTCCCTAGTCTATAGCTACGCATTGGATTCTTTCATCCTAAATGCAGGACTCTCACTTGTCCTTGCTGAGCCTTATCAGATTTCTTTTGGCCCAGTCCTCCAATTTGTCTAGGTCATTCTGTGTCCTATCCCTACCCTCAGGCGTATCTTCCCACCCCCCACTCCCGCAGATTAGTGTCATCCACGAACTTGCTGAGGGTGCAATGCAGCCCAGCCTGAAGACTGACCCCTAGACACGCTGCTTGATACAGACTGCCCACTAGACGCCGAGTAGATCACTACCCATTGAGCCTGATGATGTAGCCAGCTTTCTACACACCTTATAGTTCATTCACCCAAGCCAAACTTTTTTAATCTGCTGGCAAGAACATTGGGGGAGGCTGTAACAAAAGCTTGGCTAAAATAACGGTATATCACGTCCACCACTTTCCCCGCATCCACAAGTATAGTAGTGACAACAAGGTGGTAGGTGTTGTGCAAATGGAACAGCAGTCCACTTGTCTGACGCACTAGGGGACTGAACCGGGGACCTCCAGGATTAACAGGAGCTGCTACAGCTTGAACTATAAGAGTCAAGATTTCCAAACGATGGATGTAACACACTCAATCTCTGCAGATCAGCCACATAGGTGTGAACTCATACATGTGGCCGTTGATTATACAGACAAGAAAAAAAGCACAGCTCTCGCCTCACTAATTACGCTAGTTCTGAGCTTTGTTTTCTTTTGGGGGGACCGAAATGAAAGGGAGCTGTTTTGACTGAGTAATGGCACCAAATGGAGCAAAACTCACTCTACCGGCATACTGTAAATTGGTTGATTTACATGTGTTTCCCTTTAGTGTTAAGGAATGCATCTTCCACAGTTGCTCTGAAATAATGTTTCCCTGTAATTCATGGATTTATCAACCTGTTGCCACACCCCTGACCTGCAGGATTTCAGTCATTGAGAAGATGATGGCACTTCCATAATGTTCCTTTTCCATCCCTTCTGCTCTACATATTAAGGGGAATCTATTCAGTATACATCACAGACTTCAGTCTGCGATGTAAATAACTATTGTAAGGGTGGAAAGAAGATGTTCTGTAGTTTGTGCCTTGAATCTTGTACTTCACAAACAAAGAAATATACAAACCTTATCTACCATTAAATTGCAATCAGTGCTGGAGTGTAACCTGGAGCTCTTTAAATAATGCTCAGTAACAGCATTCTACAATGTGGAACGAGAAAATAGAGCATTTTTCCAATTAAAACCACAAGGGGGATTTAAATTGGTAGAATGCAATTATGCAAGTTGGAATTTGGCTAGAACACCATCATGAACAGACCTACTCTCCTCTTAGAGAAAGGATCATGTGATCTTTACCAACAATAAGCAATCAGACCAGCACTTATTGTGTCTCATAGTTCCACAGGCAGAGTGCCCTCTACTAGTATCATGCTGGGGTATTGTACCAGAATAACGTCACCTACCTAAATAACACAACTACTTCCAGTAGGTAGTTCCTGTAAAACTAATCCGTCTGAATACTGACCTCGCCTAAGTACTGCTTAGCTGCTGAGATCAAAAGGAATCTTCAGCAGCAAGATAAAATGTGTTAACCAAGTATGAACGGTTATCAGATGAGAGAGACTGGGAATAATTCATGACAGGACATTTTTCACCTAACTCCAAGACTGGCAGTTCCTTGGCTGTGCTAATTATATTCTGGTCCTTGCCCGTCACCTTGTTTTACCATCGTAGCTTGTTTGCCCCACAAGTGTTGCTCTAACTCTCATGACTGCAAGCTGGGCTGTGACCTCTCTCTCGCTCTCCTTCAGGTGCTCTCCTTGCAATCCTTGGATTGTTCAGCTCCTCCTTTGCATTATGTTCAATCTCAGTGACTAATACCAGATGTGCTATAATTGCAGCCTTTCACTGCACTTATTTTGGCTATGCACTATCCAGAGATCCAGCTTCATAGGAGAGACCAAATGTAGTCTGGCTTCTCCTTGATTTCAATGGAAAATATTTAACAGCAGGAACAACTCTTTGATGTCTCTTCTTACTACAACCTGCCTTTAATTACTATGTTAATCAGAGAAACAGCCCCCCCTTGTTGCCCCCTATTTTCTCTGACATGTCCCTACATTTCAGTAATTCTACTTACTTTCTTTAATGTAATGTAATGTGTAAAATAATAAATATTTAAAAGGAAATTAAACTACTAAAACATATTTTAGTAATGAGTGGTAACCAGCATGAGTTTAATAGCTATGGCTATTTCCTGAAAGATTTTTCACAAGATCTACTAATCTTTAGTAATGTGACCTGCAGAACACTTATTAGTGTCATGTTCTCACCCAACAATGCCACTTGTGTGTGTTCTCAGTAATGAGATGTGTCTTACTTAAACACAATGAAACCAGGGAAATAGTACTGAAAGATCTGGACTTATATCCTCTCTTGACTACTTAATGCACTCAAGCCACCATTTCTGTGTGACATGCTTCCTATGTAAATTATTTATTTGTATTATAGTAGTGCCTAGAGGTCCAAATTGAGAGCCAAGTCTAATTGTACTAAGCTGTGTACAAATGTGAAGTAAAAGATAGTCCCTCTCTCCCGCCCGCCCACACAATATATCGTCTACACATAGAAGATAAGGGGGGGAAGAAGAGGTGAGATGACTTGCACAAGGTCACAAAGCAGGCAAATGACAGAGACAGGAATAGAATCCAGGTCTTTTATCCCAGCCCAGTGCCTTATCTACCAGACCACACTGACTCTTCAGATTTCACCAAGATCTCACCATGACCAAGGCGGCAGACATCTTATTCATATAAACTGAATTTCAGAGTGTTAAAATACACTAGACCAAATTTGGCTCTCAGTTACACCTATGCAATCCCTATAAACCAATAACTGAGGATAGAATTGGCCCTAAAAGTTTAAATTCATATACTTGAGAGGAATATACTGACACAGACATTGATTTATGTGATCACATAATCCATGTAATATACACAAGCAGACTTGAAATCCTGCTTTTCATTGCTCTGTATATTTAATTTCTCTTTGTTTCTATAACATTTTGAAGGTCTAAGACCTGTAAAAGCTAAACTAAGCTAAGATATATCCCTGCATAATATCAGTGTATTCAAAATTATGTGACTTTATTTGTCTCCTTTAATTCTGTAGAACTTTTCTACAAGATTCCAACTGTCCTTCACTGAGATTTAGCAGAACAAAAATAATATGCATCATCATGGTGCAATATGGCAGATGTGCCAGATACCAGATCACACGTCTGGCCAAAAAAAACACGTCAATGTTTCAATCCCACCCATGATGTCACACTATTACAAAGCAGCCTTTCAAATGAATGGTGCATGGACCTCCCATTTAACCTCCCTATAAAAATGATAACGTAGGTTATTCTCTGAATGAATTTGAATTTCTGACATGTCAAGTCATGTTATGCTCTATTAAGCTACATCCTCTCAGCTTGTGGCAGGCCACTATGTAACTGGACACAGAAAAACACAATCCCATTAAACCTGATCTAAAGCAACATGGCATCTCAGGAAGCACACACACACACACACTCGTTTGGGAATTGAATGCCATTGCAAGTCCACCCTCCATAAAACCCATGTCACGAAGAGTGTGCTGTATGTGGTCTTTCATTCTGCCTGTGATATTACCCCGTCCCTCTAAAGGGTAGTTTGAAGGCCAGAGATGCCAATTCCTCTGCTGAATGATGTTAAGGAAAACAGGGCAAACAATTCTAACAATAAAGAGTGATCATATTTGTTTCACTGTATCCATATAATGCCTACGCAGACCAGCCCAAATCTTCAGCCCAGAATATTGCACAACTTTGTGCATGGAGGTTGGGTGGTAGCTAGGGAAGTACAAATCTTCCCTTGGATGGCAGAACACATCTTTCATTACTATTGCAGACCTGAGGCCCCCCAACCCACCCTAAAACAAATGCAACCCTGCCAAATTCTGCCTCCCCACTGCCAGACAACTAGATCTCCTTTGCACCTTCAGAGCAGGAGGCACCATCTGGACCGAGGTCCATTTCAGCATGTAGTTCAATTAAGTATGTGGAGATGAACACACACGACCAGGAAATCAACATGCATACCAATCAATTTACACATGCAAAACACTCCTTTCAACATCAGCTCTTCTGGAGTTTCATTCACTTCAGCTCACTGTGGTTCAAATTCAATTATCCATGAAAACTCAAACATAAAAAATTGGAATTCTTTTACAAAAGCCTTCATAAAAAATTTAAGTTCTTTAATCCCCAATAGCGTTGCTCAAAGTTTTTCAACAACTGATATTTTACACTTTTTTTTAATTAAAAAAAAATATATTTCCACTTCCCCCCATTTTACTGCTTTTTCAACCAATTCTAACTTACCACACAGCCTGGAAAAGTAGTACTGAAGTCCTGTGAGAAACCATGGATTTCATCAAAAACGAGAGTCCTGTAGCACCTTAAAGACTAACAAATTTTAAGGTGCTACAGGACTCTCGTCGTTTTTGCTATATACAGACCAACACAGCTACTCCTCTGGAACTTTTCACCATGGATTTCATGAAGCACTCAGACCTAATTTTCAAATAAAAAATGTTCAGAAAAATCGAACAGGGAATATGGCCAAGCTGTGAAAAATAGTGGCACAAGCTGAGAGACACATCTAGTACAAATTAGTAAACAAATTGCACTGTAGCTAAGTTTCACGAATGCCATCGGTTCCTTCATTTTCACAAATAATTTTTTTCCAAAATTGTTTATATAAGAAGTTTTACATAAAAGTATAATTAAAAGATCTCAGACTGTCTAGCAGGCTTGCTAAACTAAATCCTGTGAAAAGTTTGTAGATAATGTGTTTTTCCAGGACTTCAGGTAAGTTCCAATTTTGCACCATAAAGCGGGAACACATCATAACAAGACTGCAGGGTTTGATGTACTGAGCATGGAGGCTGCTCCCATAAGAGGAAGGGTTAAAAGCAGACAAACAAGGAATAGAATGTTAAAATGTCAGTAACGTTTGCACTAATTGGCTGGTGCATACAAGGAACAATTTGCCAATAGCTGTACCACTCCAATCAGCTAAACAACACAAAGTGCCTCTGCAGCTTTCCTGTTGACAAAAGGAACCAAGGAGGAATAAATCTGGAGATTGAAAATAACCATTTTCCATTGACCTTTTTCATTTATTAACCAGATATAAAAAAAAATACAGAAAAGCTCAGAAGAGAGATGAAAAGTGAAATGACTGCCTCACAAGCCTTCAGAACTGCATTATACATTACTACTGCTCTGAGAAGGATGATGTTTCCATTCGAAATGAATTTGGCTCTTCTATCACAAAGATACATATGAAACAATAGTTTTACTTCCAGTAATAAACCAATATTAAAGTACATTATGTACATTGTTTACAAATAACAAACATTATACCCCAAAATAAACAAAAAATAAAGGCATTACATTTTGAGCTGATATTTTTGGCATGCTAGTGTATTTATTTACTTTTTTCCATTGGTCATAGGGATATTGCTGACCTTGTAGTTTATCAGTGGCAGGTCTGGATGAGGATAATCAAGATGAGGATAATCAAGCTTGGTTACCAAGAATAGGGTTCAATCCCCCAATCTAGTGACATCTAAGAATGCTACACTGCCTCTGTGATAGAGATATTAAACAAAACTTCTCTCCAGCATTTTTGCCCATCCTTTCATGAAAAGAATTTTGCAGGCCAGAAATGCTGATTTATGGGGAATTTTTCATGACTGGTATCTCATCAAGACATGCAAACTTTCACATTTTCATATTTTGATGTAAAAATAACTTATCTTTATCCAAATGTAATTTTAAAACTTCATATTGGATGCTTTTTTGTTGGAAAAATAAAAACAAGTGAACATGCTCCCCCTACCCCTTTTTTAAGGAAGTGAGGACATTTGGGTACATTTCCCCCCTACACATCTAAAATGTTCAAAATGAAATGTGAAAACTTGGCATTTTGAGGCTTTGGTGGGGTGTGGCTATAGGAGTATTTGAACTCAAAGCTCAGGAGTGGACAAAGCCTTTTGTGCATGGAACAACTACTGACGACATGTAAGGGTGCCATGAATATCTGCATAAGTCAAACATCAGCTTCCATTCTGTAAAGTGGGGTTCTGAGCTGCAAGAGGCTGCCTCCGCCTCTGGTTGTTATTGTATTAACAGTTATGTAGCGTTAGCTAAAAATAGCTTATGTATTAAATAATGAGTGCTTTGTGTTACTCAATAACAACTCCTCTGACTGACTGAGCTGTGGATTCTTGGGTTCCCAGGACCAACCACACCCCCTACACTGGAAGAACTGTTTGTTAGCTATGACCCTATGTTTTGATTGAGGATACTACAGGATGCAAAGGGCTCCCCTCCCAACAGTGTGAGGGGGAAAAACCTCATTGCTCTGATAACCTGCATTCGTGGCTAACGCTATGAATCTGGAGATGGGCCTTACAATTTTGAGACCTGCCAACAGAATTTGCCAGCAGTGGCTCTAGGAGCAGTTTTATTATTAAGTAACATGACAGACAGATTCACTTGTAAAAGAGAGAGCTTCATTAAGTGTGAAATGTGGCTGGTGTTCCATTAAATGATGCTCTTAAGATAGCAGCTTGGACTCCAGCCTGCAATCTTAAATTGGTGGGGTCACACCAAACTGGGTCCCTCTGGAAACCTGACCATTCTTCTCCTGTGCCATCCATCTACTACCAGAGGGGGATGCCAACAGTCACACAGTCCCATCCCTCTTACACGAGAATGGCAGATCCCTCTCCTATCAGTGGCTGTGGATGATGGATAATGATCTATTTTTCCTGTTGCAGCATTTTCCAAACAGTGGGTTGCAACCCCAAATGGGGTCATATCATCAGCAGATGAGGTTGCAGGAGTACCTAGTTTGCAGAGGACACCATTATGCTTTGCACAGTATGGCTTTGCGTGTACAGTGCGTGTGAGATCAAGATGGATGGAGGATCCTCTGCACAGCATGACCTTGCATATACCATATGTACCAAGTTACGCTGTGTAGAGGACACCCTTCTGTAGAGCAAAACGGTGTCCTCTGTACAGCATGACCTCACACACACACGGTGTGCACATGTTCATGCTGAGTGGAGGATGCCATTTTGCTCTTCAAATTGTCACTCATGCTGCCTTGGGTTCCAGGGGGAAATAATTCATTAAAATGGGGTCGGGCCAGCAGAAAGTTTGGGAATTCCTCATCTTGGCAGAGAGAATTTAATGCAACTAATTCCATCAAATTCTACCATACAAATGGTCCTGAAGGTGTCATGAAGCATTCTTGGCCCTCTCTGGGCTTACAGGGAGTCTCTAAAATAACTCCCTTTCAGCAGCATATTATCTCCATTGCAACATCTTCTTTCATGAACAGTTAACCTATCTACACAAATCCCACATTCAAGAGAAAACACAGCAGCTTTCATATAAGAAGAAATTTCTCTATATGTACACATAGGTAATGCTTAATAGTCAATATACAGCCACATTCTTTAGTGAAAGCTGTGTTAACTGAAGCAGTTTGCCATATGAGTATCAAAGAATATTGGAATAGAGGCAGATGTAGTGTAAAGGCAAGATTAATATGGAGCAGCAGGATCGAAGATCTTGTAATCATTGTGCTTTTAACAAAAATTGTAGCAGAAACAGCTTTTCAATTATCCAAATGTCTTAAGGAAAAGGACTACACTGGCCATTTCTGTCCCCCTCTATTACAATTATTTCTTTGCAAGGCTGTACATCTTTTGTCAATTAGCCTAGGAATGACATGAAAAAAGTAGATAGGAAATTTTCTACTTTCCAAAGGTTATCAAAAATGCTCAGAATGGAAGAATATAGTGATGTGATGTCTATTTACAGGTGGAACACATCCCAAACAGTTTCTTGATTAATACAGAGAGACAGGGCCTACCTATTTGAAGGGTGGAAGTCCTTGACAGCGTGATTAAATACACACTAAAAATATTCCACTAACCCACATCTTTCAAATGTCTTATGTCATATATAATTTTTATCTCCTATTTAAAAGCAGGGCATATGTTAAATCCTCTAAAGAGAAGTTTAATTTCACCTTGAGAGGGAAGAGTCCTTCAGTGAATTCTACTTCTATGTTGTGTAGGTTAAGACATTTTTCTAAAATGATCATCATCAGTATTTATGGCCAATGGATTATTATTTGCTACTTCCTCTTTAATTATAGGAGGCACCTAGGTTACCTCAATGTGTAAGTGTCGTAAAGAAATTCCAAATATGGAGGTAGTCATGGCAATCTTGATTTGGCCCCATTGTGTATTATATGTCAGACATTAAAATTTGCATTGAATAAGGTAAAGCTCAATAGAAAACCCTACATTGGGCCACCCATTATGTGGCCAAGTCAGTGGCACCAGAGCCACTTCAATTTTGGTAATTCCATGATTTTTGAGTGCTCGATCTCACTAACATTATGTTGTTTTAGTGACAGGTGTGTGTGTGTGTGCACGCGCACACGCGCTCAGAAAAATAATAAGAAGAAAAGAATAGCTGGGGGGCAATCAGCTTGCAATGATTATAAACTCATTTGGTTTTGCCACTGGAACATATATGTTCCATGAATCGACACATTCCCTCTTAGTTACATGCATAGCTTAAGCTTTCTAACATTATGCACTTTCTGGGAGAGAACAAGCATGGAAAATTTCAGCCTAAAAGTTGAATTTTCTAGAAAACTCTTAGTATGTGAAAACAAGGTCATAATAAACAGTGTTTCACAGCCCGAACAAAAGCAGGCACTATCAAACTCCAGCTTGATGTATTATATTTATATGTACCTGCAGAGATAGTGTAAATACCTCGTGCCCATGCTGAGTACAATCAAAGGACATAACAGAGGAAATTGTAAACTCTATCAGGAGTTCTAATGACAACAAGATAGCATAAAATATTGATTTAATCGCATGAAGATTCATTGGTCCCCAGACTCCAACATTTTCCTGTGTGGCAATGCACTTAATTATTTTTAAGCTAAAGAAAGTTTTGGGTTGATTAGCACAAAGGTACAGATTGGTATTTTATCCCAGTAGGTTCACCCATCCCTTGTTCACAGAATCAAACCAAAGCAAACAAGACTACTTGTCTGATTCTAGAAGATTTACTTTACCTTCTTTATACATCTAATTTCAATCTTCAAGTGGCCCTCTGGTTCATGGCTGAGCTGAAATCATTTTTGCTTTTAAAAAAAAATACCATTTTTTTTCTATTTATCTGCTTTCAAATGTCAACGATCATTGTTAATAGGTGTCTAGATTTATAGAATGGCTACATAGATAAACAGCAGCTCACTGCCACCCTCTGATGTACTGATTTTCCCTAAATGCAGGTATTCGTTAGTTATCTGCTGCTCCAGTGTGACTAATGGTGTAAGTGATAATATTGAGGAGGTGCATCACCCGTTCACTAGGATTTAAAGGGATGGAACAGGATTTAATCATTCTTATTCCCCTGATTGACATGACCCAATACCTCCACAGCTCTAACTGTAAAGAGGGATGTATCAGAAAGCTCATAACTGACAGGTGGACAAAATGTTAAAGTGCAGGAGATTTACATTTATGTGAAGTCTATAATGCAATTTGTGATCACACAGGAAAAAGGGCAGAACCTTTTGAAGGCATTGATATGCAGCCTCAGCAATTCAAGTGATACACAAACCTTACTGGGTAGCATTATAGTAGTTCTGGCATTTCACCAATTATTTCTAATAGTTTAAATGCTGGAGAAGCTATTTCTGCACTGCCAATTTTTGTATGAAAACCAGTGTAGAGAGTGTAAAGAGTATAGCTTAAACAGATATTCAAACGGAGAGGTACATGACTGTCAAATGAGCCAGAAATGGTCTAAGGGGCTTGTCTACATGGGGCATTTAATCCGCAGTGCTGTGATGTGCCTCAGTTAATGCACAATATTAAAGTTGCACTACAGGGTGCCAAGCAGGGCTTGCTGCACTAAGTGCATGGCATTCACAGAGGGTACACTATGATCCTTCAGTTCCCTGCTGAGCAGCATGCATTTCTCACGCGCACATAGTGGGATCCGGGAACAGAAGTCAGAGGAATTCTGGAATGTAGGGGGGTGTCAAACTCAAAAAAATCCCATGATTCCGCTTCCTCCTTCAGGATTCCAAAAGTGACCTTTCTTGATATATTGCTGAACTAGCAGCAGCCTACCAACATGCAATGCCCCATGCTCACTGAGAACAAGTCACCACTGCCCTCCGGAAGCTGGCCATCCCCCAATGTTACCAATCCATAGCCAAGCAATTTGGTGTGGTTAGATGGACTGTTGGCGCCACGGACATGCAGGTGTGTGCTGACGTGCATAAGCACCGGGGCAATTAATTGGAGTCGCACGCTTATTATCGTTTGCCTCTCACGCCAGGGATCAGAGTTTATAAATGGAAAAATGTATTTCGCCCTCATCTCCAACAGCTGGTTGACCACTGTAGCTAGTTTACAAACATAAATGTAGGGGGGTCTAGAAAGGTCCACAGTGGTGGGTTCTTTTGGAACTCAGCTCTATGTATTTTCATGAATAAAAGAGTTTGTCCCCAAGATCACTAAGGTCATTAATGGTGTGGAGATTGCTCCAATTATCCTGGAGGACCGGACTTATCCTCTCCTGTCCTGGTTACTGAAGCCAGGCCACGTGGACAGAAGGAATGAACTGTTTAACATCTCTGTAGTTGCAAAATGACAGCGAACAAGTTTGGCCTTCCCAGGGGAAGGTGGCTTTCTTGTGGAACAAGTTGGAAGCCACAGATTTTTTTTTTTTTAAAGGCCTAAAATTATAGCTGCATAGTGTATTTTACACAATATTTGAGAGAAAGAAGTCTGAATGGGTGGGAGGCTGAGGTGCAGAGATTTGCTCAGCAGTTTGATGGAAACAGCCAGAGTGTGACGGGGTGCTGAGGGGTGAACCCCCTTGTCAGCCCCCTGCCACGCTAGCGCAGCTAGGAGGGCAGCAGAGCAGGTAGCTGAGTTGGGGTCAATTGCCTGAGGGGAGGCAGCTGGGCAGAGGCACAGGTTGAGCAGCTCCCCAGGGGAGTAATTAGCCCATGAGTGGCAGCTGTCTTAGAAGCCCTAGAAAGCTTATAAGTCAGGCCTGAGGGTATGGCAAGGGAGAGAGGGGAAAGGCAATCCCTCTGTCCCTTCCTCATCTCCCTGGCCCTGAGCAGCCCTTGTGGGGACTGACCCAGACAGGGAACTGTATGGTGGTGAGTACTTCAGAACCATGTTGTAAATAAATCACAGGTGACTGCACGTCCGTGGGTCCTCGCCTCCTTTTCGGTCCAGAGGGCAAAGGAAGAGGGAGGTGGCAGCACCGGGCCTGTTACACAGGGCAATACTATCTATTGCTCTTTCGAAGCCTGAAAATGGGCACCTGTCCATCCAGCTGTAATCTCAAGATTGGGGAGAGGGTGCATAGAGTGAACAATGCTGTCTCTTTTATGGGTGATAGAAATGGCATTTTGTGGCTTTCCGTATTTTATCTTGGGTCTCTGCCTTTACGCTTTTGCAGAATGTCTGGATTTTCTGCGTAAAGTGCATTGCCAACTCTTCATTAATGTACTTCTAGTGGTTTAATATAATAAACTGTTTAATAATAAAACAACCTGAAATAAACTCAATTAAAATGAGAAGGACAATACTTTAAAGTGTCTTAGTGCAGTGGGGGGGCAGAACCACCAATGGAGTTCGGAAGGGCCTCCAATTCACACCTTGGCTTTGCCTCTCCTGGTTCTTGGGACATCTGGTGTTGAGTGTCAGGGCTCCAAGTCACCAGGGACGTTAAATGACTCAAAAGAACTGAGCTCCCAGATGCAATTGTTCTTACTGTCCTGAGCTTGGGCCAGCAAGGGGAATGGCCTCTGAGAGCACAGCTGTGACAGTACAGTGGGGAACATATACTTGCGTTCCCATTACCCTATATTGTCCAGGGGCTGCAGAACGAGGCTGGAGCCTATTTGAAGGCACTGGATTGTCCATGTGCTCACTAGCAGCATGTGCTATTGCAGAGCCTTCAGAACATGTATTGTCTCCAGGAGTTGCTCCTGCATCTCCCTGTCTTTCTCCAATGTCTTTTGGCACAGCAATGCTGTCTGTGGACACTGATGCTGTCTTTCAAAAGCTCCCTATCTTTACACGTAATAAAGACTGAACTAGCTTCCTCAGTCTTGAAATCTAACAATGTACATACGATGGGCACACTGCTGAAGTTTCTACTCAGGCAAAATGCCAGCTGATTCAATAACCATTTTACCTGAATAAGCACTGCAGCCGTGTCTAGAACCAAAAAGGAAGAGCCTGCCAAGAATATCTTAAAAGGTATTACGGAGACATTGGATAGTTAAATCATTGTTAGGGTTGTGTTCCAAATCGGGCTTGAAATGGGGCACAAATTCCTGTCTTTCTTCTAAAAGTAAGTGGTTCTTCAGTGTGAAATTTCACAGAGGGCTAGTTTTTATGTCCTGTACCTTTTATATGTAGTTTTTGTTTGGTTTCTCTTAACACATTTTTTATTAGGAAGCTTCTGAGGTTGGCTCTGGTTGAATTTTTCCTTGGTCACCGCACTTTCACTGGTCATCCATCTCTCTTGAAAAAACTATGTGTAGCTACATAAAACTTGTTAGAGAGGTGGACCTGTGGAAAACTAGTGAAATGGAGCAGTGGTTATTGCGGGGAGGGAGGGGGAAGGGTGAGAGAGAATATTAGATTTAGTGTCATTTTTGAAATTATAATTGGAGGCAGCTGGGTGCAACTAACCTGATTGATGGAGGCCATTTGCACAAAAACCTGATTGATTGATTTGGGTCTAGGAACATTCAGACTTGATGAGGACAACACATGCATGTATGGATATTAGCAGTCTACTGGGTCACACAACATGACTGCACCAAGCCTTCTAATGCACAACTTCCAGCTATGCTGGCACATCTCACCAGTCCAATTAACTAACAGGACATCCTACGTTGCTAGTACTGTTACTGTAGTAATTAACAAAACCCATGTTTCAATTCCCCTTTTGAGGCTGTCAGAATCAGAATCTTCCCTTTTACCTAAAAGTGACATTTTTCTCTCATATAAAACATCCCTCTGATACATAAAGAACAAACCAGATAAAAGAACCCACCATCTTCCTACACAAGACGTGGGGGGAGGGGGAGAAGAGCTATTTACATATATATATTCCCAGCTCTCCTTTTGCTCACCAGTTTCCGTTCTTTAAATCATAACATTCAACTGTTAATTTTTATTAGCATATGTTGCTAAAGAGAATCCTCACGCTACTTTCAATTTTGAATAAGGATATTTCAGCTGGAGGCCTTTTTTCAAAGAAGTGGATAAAGTGACAACATCCCCTTAATTTAGTAACACCATTTCAATTGATGCCTTCCTCTCCAAAAATTGTTCAATTTTACCTGCAGGTCAGAGGTGTGATTAAATCCCAATTTTCTAACAGATCAGCTAACACTCGTGTCCCTATAGACATACTGCAGCAGCAGCATTTAAAAAGATTTTAACAATCATAAATAAATGGAAACTCACCTTTATATAGTTGCCAATGTTTTCCAAAGGACCATATTAAAATTCTCCGAGGGGTTTCCTATTAGTCTAAGTTTTAACACTTATGTATTTATGGGTATTAATAATGAAGCATCTAATTGTTTTTTTCCCCTAAATTATACGTTAATTTAAATTTTTTTTTAAGACCCAATGGTATTATGTATAATGCTGTAATTAATTGAATAATGTGCTTCACTGCCCTCTTCCGGATAGAGTGAGAACTGCATTTCAGCACAGCACAGTGAAATCCATGAAGTTTAAAGTTAAGAAAATACCACCCACATAAAATGGGGAAGAAAAATTAAAGCAATAGGGCAGCCATGTCCAAAATATTATAAGAGGACTCCACAATATTATCACATCATCTCTGGATAGAGACAACTGTTGTAGACAGAGTATATTCTGAGATATTCTTCTTACACAATCCCTAATCCATTATTTTTTACTAAAGACTAATCTTGACATGGAGGAAGTAAGAGATTATCTATTCCCTGATATTTACCACAACAAATATAGGGGTTTTCCCCAAAGAATGAGGAAGGTAAACTAACATGAAAAAGAAATTAAATGTTAAAACTAAACAATGAGACAACCAATCCTCAAACTTTTACCTATTCCCACATCCTGCAAACACATACACTTACAGACTTGTTTCCTTTAAGTCCTGCTATTCAACAAAAAGTTGAGCATCATAAGGGATCACAGGTCTAAAACCCAGGTCTCCAGAGAGTCGCAGACCTCAGCCAACACCCAGCAGCTCAGTGGTACCAACAGGGAGATGACCAGAGGCACTGCCCACAAAATTCCCAATTGGAAGACATGCCTGCTCTCTCCAGGTGGCTCATACTCACTATTGAAGCTAAAAGGAGGTGCAGGAAGACGATGGAGCAACTAGGTGAATCCCTGGCTAGCTACTACATCAGACCCTGCCTTTTTGCCTGACTTTTTGCCTGACTTTTTGTTTGCAATTCCTGCCTTCCTGTCCTGTTCCTGCCTTGCTGCCTTGTTCCAGATCCCGGCTTCTACATCCCACCCTGGCTACTGATTCCAGCTCCAACTTCTGTCTGGATTCCTGACACTGACTCAGCTCATGACCACCATTGCCTTGACCGCTAAGTCTGACCACTTTACATCCCAGTCTACGACAAGCAGGAGAATAAAGCATTTGGACGGCCAATACTGTTCCCACTAACTTCACTTGTGCAGCATCAGGTCACAACATATGAGTCACAATTCCTATGCTCAGAAACAAATGCATCTGAGGATATTGTGTGGCTGTATTAGAACTTTGAACCCATCCTAATGACTTCAGACAGAGCCAGAGAACCTCAAACCTAATCATGCAATTACCTATTATATGCTGAGGCTACTAATGTGTGTAAAATTATTCAGATGTATCATTGCTTGCCTGATCAGGGAACATTTTGGATACCCTAATACACAAACTCGCGGTGGAAGAAATGATTACATAGTTTTCCTCTTTTACACTTTTTTAATTTAAACCAAACTGATTTAAATTACTTTAATCTGCAGTGGAGCACACAGAATAAAATACATCTTAATCTAATACAAAAAACCCTGCGATACTGCTAGCTTTATTAATACTTCCAGTTTGTTTATTTTTATGTCCTGCATTGAAGTTGCTGAATAGGTGAAATTAAGTCCTTTTATCATCTTTATTATGTCAGTTAAACCCATAAAGACAGGCAGACAAATCTTGCTGCTAACTTTGTACTTTTTGCTCTCTACACTTGCATTTACGGTTAATGATTTTTTCCCACTAGCAGTGTCTTCTAAAAGACCAAAATGATTTCTGAAGTAGCACCTCGAAGGGCACTGAGCAGCTCAACACTCACCCTACAAAAACCAAACCATGCTACATTTCCATGATTGTTGATGAGCTAATCTCTTCAGGCAAAACCCACACATCCAGTGCTGCCTGGTGTATCACCTTTGAAATGTCAAAATTCAAAGAAATGCCACTACTTGCTACTGTCCCCATCCAGAAGATGCTAAGCAAGATCAGTCATGATATGTTTACATTATACCGCAAAAACGAGATTCCTGTAGAATCTTAAAGACTAACAAATTTCTGCAGGCATAAGTTTTCGTGGGCTGCAACCCGCTTCATCAGATGCATGAAATGGAAATCACAGAGAGGAGGTATACACACACCCCAAGGATAAGAAAGAACAACGGGGAGGGTAGGTGTTAGCAAAGTCCATTCAGTTAGAGTAGCTGAGGCTTATTCACAACCATTGATTAGAAGGTGAGAATGTGCAAACAGTGACAATTACTTCCTGTATTGAGATAACCATTCCAAGTCCCTGTGCAGACCCATTAATTGTGTCAAGTTTGCATATGAGTTCTAGCTCTGCAGTTTCTCACTGAAGTCTGTTTTTGAAGTCTTTTTGTAGAAGTATGGCAACTTTCAAGTCAGCTACAGAGCGTCCTGGAGACGGAAGTGATCTCCTACTGGTTTATGGATGTTACCATTTTTTGTCTGAATTATGTCCATTTATTCTTTTGTGCAGTGACAGTCTGGTTTGGCCAATGTACATGGCAGAGGGGCATTGCTGACACATGATGGTATATATTACATTAGGAGATGTGCAGGTGAATGAGCTCCTGATGGTGTGGCTGATGTGGTTAGGACCTGTGATGGTGTCACTAGAGTCGATGTCCGGGCAGAGTTGGCAACAGGGTTTGTTACAGGGATAGGTTCCTGAGTTAGGGTTCTTGCTGTATGGTGTATGGTTGCTGGTGAGTATTTGCTGGTGAGTATTGGGGGGGGGCTGTCTGTAAACAAGGATAGGTCTGCCTCCCACAGCTTGAGCGAGGGAGGGATCATCTTCTAGGATAGGTTTTAGATCCTTAATGCTGTATTGGAGAGATTTTACTGGGGGCTGTAGGTGATGGCCAGTGGTGTTCTGGTTTTTGTTTTTTTGGGTCTATTCTGTAGTAGGTGACTTCTGGGTACCCATCTGGCTCTATCAACTTGTTTCTACACCTCCCCAGGTGGATATTGTAGGTTTTAAGAATGTTTTATGGAGATCCTGTAGGTGTTTCTCTGTCTGAGGGACTGGAGCAAATCCAGTTGTATCTGAGGGCTTGGCTGTAAATAATGGATCATGTAACGTGTCCAGAGTGGAAGCTGGAGGCATGAAGGTATGTATTGTGGTCAGTTGGTTTTCGGTATAGGGTGGTATTAATGTGACCATCCTTTTTTTGTACTGTAGTGTCCAGGAAGTGGATTTCTTGTGTGGACTGGTCCAGGCTGAGGTTGATGGTGGGGTGGAAATTATTTAAATCCCAGTGGAATTCTTTGAGGGACTCTTTCCCATCAGTCCAGATGAAGAAAATGTCATCAATGGAATGTAGGTAAAGAAGAGGTGCTTGGGGACGAGTTTTGAGGAAGTGGTGTCCTAGGTCAGCCATAAAAACATTGGCATACTGTGGGGCCATGCAGGTGCCCATAGCTGTGCCACTAACTTGAAGGTATAGATTGTCTCCAAATTTGAAGTAGTTGTGGGTCAGGACAAAGTCAAAGTTCAGAAGTATTCCTAGCTGCTAAGAAAGGACCCTCCAAGCAAAAATTCTCTGTCAGAATTGTACATACACAGAGGGCCTGTATTTTGTTTGTTTGGTTTCTGTTTAAGAGGTTCTGAGCTGTGCACCATATTCTAGTTTACATATCACACAGCTATCCATGACCAGCTCCCTCCCATAAGAGAGACTGCAGATTTCTCACAGCCCACTCGCAATGGAACACTGGATAGATGCACTGGGCGTAACCTCCACTCCGTTTGTTGTAACATTGTTTCATTTTATAATTAAAGTGACCCAACTCCATTTTAAATTAATAGAAATATAAACTCATTGGGCCTGGATGTAAAATGTTAACTGCTTTGTAACAACATCCAGCCTTGTCTTGTCAGAAATCTCTGTGATAAGCACCGGGAGAAGGTGTCAAGTACTGAAGATCAGTATGTGGCCTGTAGGTTTCGGTAAACCTGTTACTCGAAACTCAGTAAACTTCATTTAAATTGTATTCAGACATGTATTGCAATAAGTGATCCTTTGTCAACAGCAGACAGCAACTGGAGTTTATCCACAAAAAGAGTACGACTGCCCAAGCAGGGGGCCAGAATTCTGTCTGGTACATTACTGGGCAATCAAGGCTGTGTCCGGGTACAGCCCCCAATCACCTCATCACTTTTAAAAACTTCATAATTGGCTAAGTGGGCATATTGCTGTGTGGAAGAAAAATATAAAAGGTAGTCACAAACAGGAAGTAAACTGGAGATGTCCCGTATCTTTGGAAGAATAACAGAATAGTTCTACATGTAGGCGTGATCTACCTACTGTCTCTCCCCAGCTTGCCGCTCAAACCTAAGTATAGAGTGTGGGGCTGTGTAACCTGAGTGTGATAGTATTTTCCACTCAGATGTGTAACCTGAGTGTGACAGTGTGTTCCACTCAGATGTAAAACCCGGGAATTGTACCAGCAGAATGAGAAGGCTGCTTTGCTGCTGACGAACTTCACTGGTGCAGTGTAAGTATAATAGCATAAGTATAACCCTATAGTGTAAGCTAGCTCTGTAAGTATAATTGTATAGTTGTAATTGTAACTGTGTTTTTAAGTAGTTAAGTCGTTGTATTAAATAAGAATCAATGGTGATTTTTAAATTGTAATTATTGATGTATAAATTGTTGTAAGTAAAACAAAGTTGTATGCAAAGCAATCTTTGTCCCTCCTTACTTGAGGGATCCATATAAATCGAACCTGACAGCAAGCTGGTTCTTGTTGTCACCTCACCGTTAGGGGAGACATTTTAAAAGGCTTTTGAAGGCCAGAGGAAGGAGTCTTTATCTGAGCTCCATTACGAACCCCACTCAGGGTGAAGATGCTGGTGGAGAGGGGGACACAACACTACTGAAAATCTCTTTCCATCATCACTTTCCACTAAGGAACTATTGAGGGAAGGGTGATCCCCACTTTAAGCAGGAAATACAAGCCTTGCTAAGTGTGGTAAAAAGCCTCCTCTTCTATAAATGTAGAGTTAGGAAGATGGCGGGGAAGAAAAAAGAAACTCATTTCCTAGCTCACCTCTGGCCTGGTATGAAAACCTGAGAAATTCCACATACGCTGTATGTTTGAAATTTCAGCTAAGGATTTATTTGTGCAAATCCAGGCCGGCAATAATTACAGGGCAGTGATGGTTTGCTTAAAAGATATGTATTTATAGGTGGGCTTGCAGGATTAACCAAATGTGCACAGTAAGACATTAAACATGGGGAGGTGAGGAAGAGAGAACATTTTAAATGATAAAATGTAAGGGTTAATGCTCCATCACAGAGAATTTTACTCCTAAATGACACCCCTTGTCACAGTTCAGGGGATACCGCCTGTGCCTGACCCCAATAGCTTCTCCTCACATAGGAGGCAAGGTTTCTGTTGTAGCACTGCAACCATTTTCAGTTCACTGTCACCCAAACTCATTTTGCTCCCATATTTCTAAAAAGGTGCTCGTGTAAGTGTCAAGACACTTTAAGAACTCATAGGTCAAGAAACATTTGTAATCGCTTCTTTTGATGCGATTATATCCATCTACAATGCATACTAGTCATGCCTAATGCTTACAACATCCATCAATCATTTGTTAATCATTAGTTGTTCAGATATGACAGTGACGAGTGCAATATAAGAACCTATTTTGAAAAGAACCCTTTATAAACCATTTATAGATGGAAACTTAATACAAACTGTAACCAGACAATCTAATCAAGGTGTGCTACTACAGGCCTCACAGCAATAAATTAGCGCTGGGAAATCTGACACCATCTTCCCATACAGGGAGAAGCATGCACCCGGGGGATCTTAAGACATGCAGCCATAAGAGATACTTTTGAAACCTTGCCTTGCATGGCAACTTTTGCAAAGTAACTTGGTTCCCTATTGTGAAATCTGCAGAAAGGTGAAATAGGACTCTCAAAATGTGGAGAAATTAACCTTACAGAATTTCCACTGAATACTCATTACTATAGAATAGAGTTTACCAGCTCACAGAGGAAGCAGAAGGCATGGGCTTTTGAACTAGTGTAAATCAGGGCTCTTCAGGTGACTTGTGCTTTCAACCCTGCAAATCCAGACAATATTTGGGCCCTTTCTAGTCCAGGGTCCTCTTCTATCATGAGGTACTGGCCATCTCACCTTTCCTGATGTGATGAGGACGATGTGGTTTTGAAGTTTTTATAGCTTCTAGGAAAATGTACTTCCACAAAGAATTTTATCAGGAAGACTGCATTCATGCAAGGAAGCACTCTGAATAGAGTAGTTACCCCTTGGCCCTACCTTTGTATCCAATATACCTCATTAATGCTTGGATTGCCTTGGAGGGATGCTTTCCAGCTCCCAAGGAAAGCAGCACGATACACAGCTGCTGCTATTCCAGTTCCATTCCTTGTATAGTATTTTTAATCCCCTTTATGGGGTTTTTACTCCCATCCACACCTGGCAAGTTTATTGGATTTTGCAGAAGATTCCACATTAGCTGAATCAGGGTGCCTATTCCACCCAATTGGGCAATATTCCTGACACGTGAGAGGGACTATAACTTGTAACCTGGGGTCAGGGGGCACACTGAGCTGGGAACCTGATTTTGAGTTCTGGTTTCAGCTCTACTGCCTACCATTTATATTTTGTGCACTTTGGAGTTCATATTCTAGATATTTGGACCTTCAGCCTTATCAGGTATGTAAAGCCAAGAATACTGAAAAATATTCCCATGAATATAGGCTCAAATTTTTAAAGTGAACTTGTTTTGGCTATTCTTGCTCCTTCTTTGTATTTGAATTCCATGAACGTTAGAAGTATCAAATTGGATTCCTATAAATATTCATGGTAGTGAGTTAAGTCCTCTCAGTTCTCACTCATCAGGATTTTGGCAGATGACTGGCTTCACCCTAGTGGGTCTCGTGCTCTTGCCTCTCGTAGTGAGCCAGGGCATCACAAGTTACCCTGTGTTGTAATAGACTTCTATAGAGCCTGTAATGTATGTGTGCCCCGAGGCCATTTTTGAATTGTATACCAGCACAGAGAATGTTCAAGCAACAGAGACAGTTATTACCCAAACCAAACTGTTCCTGAAAGTTTAGCGATCAGGAATGGAAGCCTGGCAGCAGATAAGACCTGTTGACTGTTAAGAAACGGAAGCTGCTGCAGCAGAGAATCTGCCCAGCAACAGCAAGTCACCCCAAAGCATGTAACTTGCCACAGGGGGGCAAAAGTCCCCTCACAGGCGTGGGACTTGCTGGTTGGACAGCAGCCAAACATCACAATTGGTTTAAGCAAGCAATACGCTGAGGTAGCGATAAGGTGGTTAGAGGGAGAGGCAAATTGGATGAGCCACGCATCACAAGGGGTGCGCCAGAATTACACTGTGTAGAAGGTCTGATCAACCGTCTCGCCTCTCCCCAACTCACTGCTCAGAAAAGTAAGATAGGGCATTAGGGCCGATAACCTGGGTGTGAAATAAGTTTTAAGAAGATATAACCAGCCATGGACAACACACTTCTGCTTGGGATGCTATTGCTGATTTTGGAACTCCTTTTTAAGCTTTCAACTTTAGAATCATGTTTAAAGTTGTATATAAGTGGGCTTCACCAGGATCATTTGTAGTGTTGGGTAAAGTACTATTCACCAGGAGCAAAGGCACTTCAATCTAGCTCTGTATTTCATTGATTAAGATGTATTGGACTCATACTATAGATTGGGCAGATATAAAATATGTTGTTGTGTTGTACAAAGGTTTGATCAGCATTAATTTGGAATACTAGGGTTTAATACTCTATCCCTCCACCTGTAAAAGTAGACATCTTCATTACTCAAATCCCAATTGTACATGGCTTAGAGAATGCAATAAAAGACTTCAGAAATTAAAATTGCTGTGTCTTAAAAGAACAAGCAACGTTAATGTCTGTTATCTCATGAGCCTTTCCAGGGCCAGAAGCCTCCTACTCCCTCCCGGCCCCAAAACTGGCTCAAGGCACACATGATTTTGGAAAAGGAAGGCTACAGATAATTAGGACAATAACCTAGAACTTCAGAGATTCTGGGTTCAAGTCCCTGCTCTGCCACAGGGTCTTAGAGCAAGTCATAAGAATGGCTATAGTGGGTCAGACCAATGATCCAGTTAGCCCAGCATCCTATTTTCTGACAGTGGCAGATGCCAGGTGCTTCAAAGGCAATAAACAGAACAGGGCAATTAATGAGTGATCCTTCCATCATCCAGTCCCAGCATCTGGCAACCAGAGGTTTAGGGACACCCAGAGAATGGAGTAACAACCCTGACAATCTTGACTAATAGCTACTGATGGATCTATCCTCCAGGAATTCCTCTAATTCTTTTTTTGAATCTAGTGATACTTTCGGCTTTAAAAGAACCGCCTGGCAATGAGTTCCACAGGTTGACCATGTGTTGTGTGAAGTAGTACTTCCTTATGCTTGTTTTAAACCTGCTGCTATCTATTAATTTCATTGGGTGACCCCTGGTACTTGTTACATGAAGGAGTAAACAAGACTTCCTCATTCACTTTCTCCATACCATTTATGATTTTATAGATCTTTATCACATCCCTCCTTAGCCATCTCTTTTCCAAGCTGAACAATCTGAATCTTTTTAATCTCTCCTCATATGAAAGCTGTTCTATACCCATAATCCTTTTTATTGTTGTTCGCTGTACTTTTTCCAATTCTAATATATTTTTGAGATGGGGCGACAAGAACTGAATGCACTATTCAAAGTGTGGTGTATCAGATTTATATAGTGGCATTATGGTTTTTTCTGTCTTACTATCTATCCCTTTCCTAATGGTTCCGAACATTATTAGCTTTTTTAACTGCCATTGCAGAATTCTC